>ML682041.1:17810180-18515934 GCA_007922195.1 Podocnemis expansa
GAGAAGAGGATCAGGTGTGCAGAACTGGCTTCTCTTTTCTGAAAGTACAGCCACAGCAGGGAGCCTATTGTATCTGTGCTGCAATTCCATCTGAGTGAACAAAACTGTCACCTGGTTCCTCACTTCTCCCTCCAGCAGCACCTGGATCCTCAATGCAGTCAAGGAGACCCACAGGAAAATTTAACAAATAACGTGGAGACAAGTGTGGAGGGGGTTTCTGAGGGATGCAAATGCCTCTGGGATTTATAATTATCTGTATAATGTCAAAAGTGTGCTTATGCTTTACAGACAGGGATCTGTCCCTGGGGCTGGGCCATACAAACAGGAGGGGAGAAGTCTTTGGGTGGGTGCACTAAACTCCTTGGAATATGTTTTTGCTGAGCTGATGCAGTTCTTTCGCATAAATGTTAGCATTACATCTGGCTGCCACCCCAGCTGGGTCCCTGTCTCCTTCCTCTGGAGGAAAAGCAGAGGAGGAGCTCCAACAATACACAGTAACTAAGAGATGGAAAGAAGTTTCTCTTTAATCTGCCTTCTCTGCAGTGAAAGCCAAACTCTCCCTCTCCCCACAGCACCTTTCTCCCTGCTGCTCCTTCCACCCACCAGGTAGGATGGGGCTCGAACTCTATCTGGACTTGCTCTCCCCGCCCTGTCGATCTGTCTACATCTTTGCCAAGAAAAACAACATCCCTTTCATGTTCAAAAGAATGGAGGTGCTCAAAGGTGAGTGAGGGAGCTGACCCCTGTTATCCCTCTGCTTTACGTTTGCTAACCCTTCCTTCCCCAGCAGGGAACTGAGGGAGTCCATTTACTCCCAAACAGACCTCAGGCTGAGAAGCATCACTTCTCTTTCTGCTTTCAGCCTTTGTGAGTGAAGGACCTTTAAGAAGGAGCTGAACAAAGCTAAGCCCAAACTCTTGGAAGCCTTTTCCAAAGGGAGGGATTCCGGGAGTCAGGGTCAGTTTTCAGGAGCAAAATGCCAGGTGGGATTTAGCTGGGACTGTCATAGACAGATAAGAATTAAGGTCTGGCTACTGTTCTGGAACGACTACAGATGCCAATCCAATATGCTGCTGGTGTTTGCCTCCTATCTGCTTTGCAGCTTTAAGGGCTCTGAGCTCCTTGCTCTGACTGTGCTCTGCTCCCCATCTGCATTTCTCTCTGCTCTGCCAGCCCCGAGCTTCTCTTCCCCCTTGCCAGCCTCATATTTTCCAGTTCCATTTCAATGCCTGACAAGGATGCTGCCCAGCATAAATACATCACCTCCTTGTAAAGGGTCTCTATCTTGCATTGCTGTCTTTTTCTCACTCAGTGGTATCTGTGATATATTGGGTGGCTTCTTCTTCGGGGTGGGGGTTGTATTAAGCTGGGTTTTTTTCCCCTCACTGGTTAGGGGGAATCTCTGCCCACTCCAATTACCTTGAGGAAGTATCTTTTTGGCCCTTCATTATGATCTCAAAATGAAGCAGAAAATATCATATGTATTCTCTCTCCTTGTTCTCATTCATAACACAATGGCTTCCCAATGAAGATCATGAGGGTTTCCCAGTTTTGATTTCCAATTTGCTATTACAAATTCTGCATTTGGTAAGCACTGACCTGCACTTTACATATCACAGTGTAAGTTATCTGCTGGAATGGAAGAATATAGGTTGTGGATTTAGCTTTTCTTTCTGGTAGGAAGCTCCTTAGAGCTAGAATCTTGAGCACAGGGTAAAAGCAACGTGTCTGTGTCATCTGGGGAACATTTTTGGCACATCCATGGAGCTAATCATCTAAGGCTTCTGAAGTCTCCTGAGCTTTTTTCACAATCCATTTTTACTGTACTCTTTTCTGTCATTTCAAGTCACTGTAATGCTTTATATGAATGGAAAGTCTGTCCGTCTGCCCTGAAAATTGGCAGGTTTGGGATGAGTTAATCAAAAACACAACCAGCTAAATGCAGTCCTAACATAAGTAGCTGCAATCACCACTCACTCCAATGGGAGTTGCACCTGTTTTCACCAGAGCTGACCTGGTCGGAAACATGCCTGAAGCTTCTTTGAATAGGAAAGTTTATCTCCCAGGTGCAGTGACTAATGCTGCTGCATGGGTGGTTACTCTACGTAGAAAAGAAACATGGATTTATTTTTGATCAGGCTTTGATCTTCTCCTACTTGGTATGAGATGGTATGCGTTGGTGTGACTGAAGTCACATTTCTCTGCAGTATCTTGACTTTCTGCAGCACAGTTACTCAGAAAGAGTCCCAAATGACTCCTCAGGTGACTAATGGGGCTGTCAACTAATTAGTGAGGAAAAGTTTATGATTCAGCAGTTTTGCTCAACAAACTCTGTCATTAGAAGCTAATAGCTGGAAAGTTGCTCTGTAAACAAGAATGGGGAACCTGGGAGGCTTAAGAGTGGTAATTTAGGGCTTCTTCACTTCCCAAACCCAGCTATTGAAATAAAGGGCAGCAGAAAGTAAAAGACTGTTTAGGCCCCACTAGGGCCCAGTTACAAAATCCAGGTAAGGCACTTTAGCAAGCATCAACAATGCATCTAGTGCAGAATTTAGTGCTGATTTGGGTGGTTATTGGTTTAGGGTCCATGTTTTCATACTTTAGGCCAACATCTTATCTACCAGTCCAGGGTATGTCTAGGGAGCCAGCCACTGTAGAATCTAGGTACATGGATGTTGACTTCAGTGAGAGCTCTGCTGCCTTAATGACAATGCAACAGGGAGTTCAGGACTAAATCCCAATGAAGTCAATGGGAGATCTGACTGAGTAAGGAGTTTGTTTCTGTATTAGCTTGATATGCTGCTTTCCCCATCCAGCCACTTTATCCACAGATTGGGGGTAGCTGATCATTAAAAGGATAGTAGATTTAGACCCAGACTGTAGGTTTTGTGTTAGGAAGAAAAAAAAAGCCTGCTTTTCTTGGAACACGGAACAGCCCGTCCCGCACCACCCATGGAGATAAAGCTTTCACAAAAAGCTTTCACTGTCACAAAGGGATTTTCATTTGATTGCTGAGATTTGTGTGAGAAATGCAGACTCTCCCCTGCACTGGTAATGGATGACACAGGGAATGATGGTTTTACTTACGTGTACTATTTTTTTCCACTGAAAAATGAAGCAGATCAGCGATCACCATCAAGTCCAGTGACTTGATAAGTCAGGGAAGGCTGCTACCTGCCCAAGGTAGCTTGGTGCACCCTTTAAGATGGATCCATGAGTCTTAACACCCCTTTAGGTCAAAGGATTTACAGCCATCCTGATATGGTGATTTTGAGGCACAGACTGCAGTGTTCGGCTAATGCAGGAAAGCCAGAAAGTGAACGGAACTAACTTATTTGCTCTCTCCAACTGAGTGAAATGTAGAACACCATCAAACAGTCCCAGTGATGAAAGTGGAAGGATTCCAGAACTGCATTAGTTTTCACACTGATATTAACACACCGAAAACATTTGTTTTTATTTTCTCATATGTTTTTTAACCTGGCATGTATGTCGAAGAGAAGCTGTTACTCTCTGGTTAGCAAACCCAGCAACAGCAATCCAGTGTTGCTGTCTGCCACTAGCATGAGACAAAGTTACTAAATTGTCACTGTCAGGTGGGCAGTCCTCTAATTTCCCTTTGTTTTCAGCAGCCTGAATGCCACATTAGATCAAGTCTGATGAAAATAGTCTGTGTGAGTCACATCACTTTGGCACCCTCTCTCATGGCTTTACCTTTCTTCTGAGTGGGATTTTCTCCCCCAAAAGCTCATGCAGTTAAATACATGTGTTAGTCTTTAAGTGCCACAGGACTCCTCGTTTTACTGAGCTAGAGTAACATGGCAGCCCCTTGGAACTAGCTTACCCAGAGGAGACCGACTGTGCTTTTCAGCATTGTCAGTATAAAATGGACCCTACTACATTTCTGTGTTGTCAGAGAGAATTTAGATCTGACTTTTTTCACTCCCCCCCGTTGTTCTCTCCACCCATCCATCCTCCAAATTCCTGACCTCTAACTTCTCCCATTTTTATAAAGGATGAACCTACCACCCCCACACTGACAAACACATTGTTTCTGCTCAGGTGCACAGAGAGTATAGAGATCAGTCACAGTCATGACTCTAATACAAAAACCATTAATCCTGTCAAAGTGACTTGAAACCAGTGTTGGCATGAAATGCTTTCTCTGTTAATCTGAATGTCTTACTGCACAGCTCTGCCAGAATTCTCAGCACAGCGATATTGTGTATATGCAAGGACATTGTGTGAGCCAAAGCAAATGAAGCATCCTCATTTGTGCCACTGGCAGCATGAGACCTCCGTGTAAAAGACTCAGAACCAGTTTCCAAGCTGCTTTAATAATGGAACGGCTTGATAAGAACACAAAATGAGCGTCCTTTATGGGACTGACAAATTACTGAAGCAGGTTCAGAGCTCCTTGCCTGGAACTCTCTGGTTGGCAATGCCACAATGGACTTCATCACCCCTCCCTTGCCAGCTGCCTCCTCCAATGGGTTCCAATGCCAAAGATAACTAATCTACAGGATTTCAGAGTGTATTTGTTTCAGAGTGTGGTGTTTGTTACAAGTGAACTTTGACTCTTGGGCTATCCAACGCCCTCGAACCTAACAGATCAATCAAGCTACCAAGCAGTATTGCTGATTCCAAGATATTTTGTCTAACTGACATGGATGACAATCATAGCCTCATGGGGGGTATGTCTGAACTGCAAAAACACTGGTCTGTGCTGGCTGACTTGAGCTCACCGTGCTCTAGTTAAAGGGCTGTTTAACTGTGGTGGAGATGTTCAGGATCAAACAGGAGCCCAGGCACTAGGACCTACGAGGTGAAAGGGTCTCACAGCCACACTACCACAACTAAACAATCCCCCAACCCAAGCCTGAGAACCTGATCACTGGTGCTGGCCAGCTGTGGGTATCTATTTGCACCATAGACTTATCCATGGAGAAAACTCCCCATAGCCTGTTCTGTCTGCTAAAGCATCCACAAACCAAGCCTAATTCTGCAAAGAGCTCACTCTGTCAACAGAGCTATATATATAGTGACAACTGGCATTCAGAACCCCTCCACATACTCAGAGCCAAGTGCACCCTAGAGTAACTCCTTGGATGTCAATAGAGTTATGCTAGGAATGAATTTGTTTCATCATTCCACACTGCAAATATTGGAGATAACAAATCTCTTTGTCCATAGCCCTTTGGCCTGCTGGTTTCTTTCCTTTTTGTTTGAACTGTCACTTGAATTTTATTTAACTTAGTGAATATTGAGAGCTGGTGCCAGACTCAAAGCCCCAAACCTAACCTATCTGCAGAGAACAGGGGCAGCACAACAGCACAGACCTTATCACTCTGCCTCTCTCCTAATGGTCTCGTCCAGGGGTTATAGGGGATTTCACTTTCCATAGCTCTTTCTGTCCTTGACCTGTGGAAGGTGCTAAATGATGATGGTGATTATTCTGATGGGAGTAATTCTCCACTAAGAATTTAAATAAGATCACCAAAGAATCTTTGTCAATGAATGACACAGTCACCCCATGACAATGACTAACAGCCACTACTGACAGAGTTGGTTATGAACCAGAGACCTTTAATGTCCTCCCAAGTCAGCGGTCCCCAAACTGAGGGGAAGGGGACATGAAGAAATGTTCAGGGGGCACAGCAGGGCCCGGGCCAGCCCCCAAAGGGCAGGGAGGGGGTGCCACTCAGCCCCACTCTGCCCTGAGCTGCAGCCTCTGGCTCAGCCTTGGCCCAGCTGTAGCTCCTGACGGGTCTCAGCACATGGCCCAGGTTGTGAGAGCTGCCCATTGGGCCCAGCTCCTACCTGTGGTCTTTGTACCAAGTCCTTGATGTGGTCATCAGGGCCCCTGGCTGCTGCAGCTCCACTCCCAGCCTTAGCCCTGACCACTGCCCCCTACAGCTAGGTGGGAGGGGATACAGATGGGGTAAAGCAAGTGCAGGAGACTACAGCACTAAATAAGAAAAAATTTAAAATAACAAGTCTTGTGATGGGCAGGCATCTAGGAACTCAGAACACTGACTGCCTTCATCAGAGATTTAAACAGGGGATGTTTCAGTTCCTTTAAAAGTAAACTGCAAAACAAGAGCAACAAAAAGAATTGTGGCCTTTACTGGTTCGTTATGATGCACAAAGACAAACCCAGAAACTTTAACCTTTCTTCAGACAGAAAGGGTGGGGGGTTTTTCCCACTTGCTTTTTACCTTAGAAATACCATGCCCTCACTTTCTCTCCTGGAGAGCTTAGCATGAGGGATGGTGGGACTGCCGCTGATGTCACATGAAGCTGTACAACCTATGCAAGTTTTCCCTCCCTGATTCAGTCTAATCTAACACCTAATCAGCATCCAGAGAGCAGAGATGGGTTACAGTCTGATTCCTGTGTCCTCCTTATTCTGGTCCCCAGCTAAGACTTTTTGCCAAGATACTCCAGAGCCCCCCAAAGCCAGAAAAGGGAGAACTCAAGATTTCTAATGTGAAGTGAGTGCAGGAGTTGGGGGAAAGGACAGAACAGTTAAAATCAAAGCCAAACTCTGGAACATATTTTCTAGCTCATTCAGAAGTAAAGAGCAAACCATGTTTTAATGCTTTGTTGTGCAGTTCCTGCTTTTGAGGAAGCTGAAGACCTGATTAGAGAACAAATTCTGTTAACATTTGCCACTTGGACGGGTGCAATTGTGGAATTTAAACTCTTGTGAGAGAGAAGAAAAAACTACTTCACAAGTTCTCCTGAAAAGGCTGCACTAAACATCAATGTCCTCAAGACCCAGGAGTAGTTCAGGGAAGTGCTGTGTGAGCTTCCCTCTCCATAGCGAGGCTAATGCTACTCAGCTCTGACCTTGACCCGCCATGGTATGCCAGATGCTGGAAACTCTTGTTTGCACATGCACCATTTTCTGTCGCTGTTTACTCAAAGCTCTGGAAATTTCTTCACCTATTCTTTTCCTTTTGTTGACAGCCTCCTCTTTCCTCATGAGCGCTCAGAGTCCTCCACTCTTCAGAGCCTAACAAACTAGACAGAGACTTTTCTCCCTGCGTCTCTGGAATAGCTGGGCTATCTGCAATTGTTATTGATCCATGGCAGTGCTCTCTGCTGATTCACAATCTTCCAATTGCTATCCTTATGGCAATCTGGTGTTTCCTTCATAAGCAAGAAAATGGCTTAGTTTGACTTTCCCTGTGATGGGGGGGGTGACCATGTGACTTATAATACTCTGTTCACAAATGTATGACTTCCATGCTTTGCCTATTTCCTTTGCTATTATGACAATGTATTTAAGATGTTCAGTTGCTTTTATTCAAATCTCCCTCTTCTTTCCCTGCTTCCAAGACCTCGGCCCACTTGCTTTCCAGAGCAGAGTAGACATTTGTGAGCAACATTTCAACAAGTTGCATAAATGCCATGCCCGCTGATGGTGGTCTATGACTGAAATCATTTCCAACAGCAAATCTCCTCTTCCATTTGACTATCAGACCTGGGCAAGGTTTTTTGGTTCTCTGAGATAGTCACTTTTTAAAACAAATACATGATATGAGAAAAACACCCTAAGTTTCTGTCATAAGGGTTTCTGTATACATCATAAAATGATGGCAGGACATTCTCTTGGGCACAATCCAGTCTGAGCTGGGTGCTTTTTCCCTTCTAGTTTCCATTGGTCCAGCTCCCAGCCACCTAACAGATTTTTCTCACTTCTTCTCATTGCTTCAAGGGCAACAATACAGTGATGGATTTGGCAAGGTGAATATCCTGAGGAAAGTACCAGCACTGAAGGATGGGAGTTTCACTTTAGCAGAGAGGTAAGAACTCAACAGAGCTACACACTTTTCCTTCTTGTCCCCTCATTCATCATTGCAACCCTTCCACAGCAGCACACCTGTCCACTTCAGCTGTTCTAGGACGATAGTTTTGATCATAAAACAGCCAAGGAAAAGTAGATGATAAGAAGCCTATGCTGGTTTGAGACTGCTCTTCTCAGTGCCACTGATAATCTAGCTGAATGTTCCCATGGGGACCCAGATTGGAATTTCATCAAGGTCGGTCTGTTTGTTCAGAAAATGCTGCAGTATCTAGAATAAATTTTCTTCTGATTTTTCCCACAAGTGGAACCATTGGGGATGTGAGTTTTATAGGTGTATTTCTGTGCAATATGCTGGCTTTGGTGCTCCATTTGCTTCTCAGTTCAAAATCCCTCTTCCTGCTTTCTGTCACCCTTGCTCCCTAAGTCTCTCCCTCCAGGATGCCAGTCTTTCCTGTCTCTCATCATGCCAGCAGAATTACATGAATAAATGTAGCTCATGTGTTTAAAGAAAATACAGCACACTGGAGTGGAAAAACAAACTTAGAATTCAAATTGTTTATTCTTTCCTCCCATTTCTCAACTTCAGTTTGTAAATCTTTAACATGCCTTTCTTCATGACTGTCCCCTCTACCTCTTTCAATGCCTATGCTTTATAACACAAGTAACATGAAGAAATGAGGAGGACAAGGATCCAAATGAACATTTTCTTTCACTTTAACTCACCTGCCTATTATCTTTTTCCCCCCACCTAGATGTCCTTCCCCTGAACAGATACCTGTCAGGGATGGTCTAGAGATAATGTGTGGTCCTGCCTTAAGTGTAGGGGACTAGATTAGAAGACTTCTCAAGGTCCCTTTCAGTTCCACACTTTTATGATTCTCTTTATATTTGGACAGCCCAGCAATTCTTGCCTACCTAAGTCAAAAATATAAAACTCTTGACCACTGGTACCCATTGGATATGAAGAAACAAGCCCGAGTAAATGAATATCTCTCCTGGCAACATTCTTCCATCCGGCCAAATGGTCTCAAGATTTTCCAGCTGAAGGTAAGTGATTTAAATACCAGGAGCTGGATCTATATATTCTGTACATCAACAGCTACTTAATTTCCCATGGTGGAGAATTGTGCTCCAGAACCTAGTGTTATATATCTTAGGTACATTTTATGGCCCCTCTGACAGATATTGCAAGCACATCCAGTGTCTTTGGGGGAAAATATTATGGTAAGTTTATATAATACTGGGAGCCAGGGATTCTATACCTCTCCAGGCGGAATGGCTACCACATTTCCTCCAGGAATCAAAAACAGAGGGAGGTAATAAAGTTGAATCACTTAGGTTGTAAACACCTCCAAAAAGGCATCACCCCTGGGGAAGCTCACATCTACTACTGGTCCAAACTGGGTTTTCCAGAGACTAATAGACATAAATAAAGGACTTTTGTCATAAAAAGACTACAGTTAAACTGACTCAGGGCCTTATTTATGATCCAGCAAATGGACAGAACCATCTGTCCAAGGGCCTCAAGCTTTACAGCAGGGTGGGAAAGGCTATGGCCTACAAGGGCCCCACAGGATTGATGGTTGACCTCTGGTAAAGCTTTGAGCTCATATACAGGAACTTTTATTTTTCACGTTTTCTCTCTAATGCTTTTACCTTAAGAATAAAGGTGCTTGCTTACAAAGAGCTATATGGTAACTTGGAACTGCTGGCAATACATTGGTCATAGCCCTCAGAGAAAAAGCAAAGCACAGGCACTGGTCTTTGGATAGACTAGCTTGCTGTAGTAAGACAGGTAGGTGTGCAGCCTTAAAATCCTGGTCCAGAGGCAGAGACATTCAGGTCCCTGCACAAGAAAGAGAATGGCTGAGCACCAGAAACCTCAAGTGGTTCTCTCGAGGAACAACAGAAGGGGGAAGGAAATAGAGATGCAGTTATCCTGAAACTGTAATAGTCCCCATTACTGCAGTATCTGAGCATCTTCCAATCTTTAATGTAATCATCCTCCCAACCCTCTATGAAGTACTATTATCCCCATTTTACAGATGGGGAACTGAGGCAGAGAGAGATTTCTGCAAGTGACACAGGAAGTCTGGATAAGAGCAGGCACTGAACCCAGACCTCCTGAATCACAGCTTAGCATCATAATCACTGGATCAGCCTTCCTGCTCTATTCTTTGGATGTAGTTCTCCTTCTCTCCCCTTGCAGCCCTGCCAGTTCCAATACATACCAATAAGTAAGTCTTGAGATTTCCACCATCATGGCCAGAAAATTAATGCTGCCAGCTCCCAAAGGCTGTGGACTATTGAGAATTTTTATTTTTCTTTCTCCTTTTTGTCATTACTGCTGGAATAACTGTAAATGTTTTGGAGGACAAGTGATCATCTTCTAATTTAAGCTGAGGGTCTTGATCCCTGCATGAGTCTGGACTTATTATCTGTAATAGTCACACATACGACACCTTTTTTACAGTTACTAATCAGGATCAAGTGCATGACTATAGGTGCATGAGGGCTATACCCTTTTCCCCACACAGGTGGTGTTTCCTCTATTCATGGACCAAGCAGCTCCTGAAGAGAAGTTGCAAGAAGCTTTAGAAGCCCTGGCCATTTCACTGAATCAGTTAGAGGAGAAGTTCCTGCAGGACAAACCCTTCCTTGCGGGTAACAATATTTCTCTTGCAGACCTGGCGGCAGTTACGGAGCTCATGCAGGTGAGGGGAGCATAAGGAAAAGAACCTATAGTCACGATTTAATCCTGCTTTCACACAATCTAATTTGCATATTAATTCCAGTTCAGCTGTTTCTCTTTGAAGTCTTGAGGTCCCACTGACATCCCTGAGGGTTTTTTTCCCATTACAATAGGTAATTTGACTTCAGTCTTCCCAGGGTTTGAACCTTAACAACTGCTCTGATTTGCTGTTACTGTATGATCCGATCCCATGTTTTACACTTCCTTACAGTTAGTCTGTTAGTCTTTAAGTGCTATAGGACTCCTTGGTGGTTTTTTTTTTGTTTGTTTGTTTTTTTGTTTTTGTTTTTTTTTTTGCTAGACTAGACTAACATGGCTGCCCCTTTGGAACTTCCCTGTATGTTGCCTACAAAACACCAATCAGCAACTTCTCCAGCATCTCAGGTTTCTCGCTGGTTTTCTTCCTAAATATGATGTAAGGCAGGCTTAGAAGCTGGGGGGGCAACTAATCTGCATGGGTCCTGTATTAGCATAGATACAAAGAGCACAATTAGCTGATTAGCATAGTGGGTGCAGGACATAGTGGGTAATGGTATTTGGGGTTAGTCTGCTCACAAATCTATCAATATCTGTAATTCTACTAAGGGGAAATATGAAATACTGTCTTTTTGTGAATTGCTACTCTATGTTTGTTGCAAATCTGTCTGAATTAGTTAAAGGGTAAAAACTACCCTTAGTTAAGAAGAGGCTTGTAGGAAGGGTGACTGCATGTTTCATCCTGAAATAATTGGAGTGAGACAGGGGTGGGGGTTTGATGTTATTCTGGCTGCTTTTTCTATTGTGTCCTGGGTCTTTTGATAGCTATGGGTAAGTCTCTTGTGAGGCCTTTGTTATTTAGATAGAGAGAGCTGTTTACAGATACTTAGGAACTGGAATCACTGGGGAGAGAAACAAATTTTCTCTCTGACTGAAAATACTAGAGAGAAAATTCTTTCTCTGAGCTGAGATGACTGGAGGAAGGAGGTGGTAGACAGTGGGTGAAGCCAGGGGATGGTGAGAGCCAGGCAGTGTGAGTGACCAGAAGGCAGAGCCGATGGACAGCAGGCAGAGCCAGCGGACAGGGAGAGTGGTCAGCGGCAAGCTGGGCAGTTTGAGTGACCGGAGGGTGGAGCCAGTGGACACCAGGTGGAGCCAAGGAACAATTCTAGAGGATAGAGTGAATGACCAGTAGATAGCATTGGCGAACAGCTGGCGTGAAGGACACTCCCTACGTACCCTAGGGTTGGTTGGGAGCCTAGTTAGTACTGATTCCCCAGATCAGTGCTGGTTTTGCTATTGAGTCTTGTATGTTCTGTTATGCGGTGTGGGTTGTTGGGAACTTTGCTCTGTATTGACTAGCTAGATCAGCACTGATTTCTGTTATTTGGCCTTTTACACTCTGTTTTACTACTATTATAAGTTCTGTTTACTACACTTAGACTTGTGCTTGCGAGTGGGGAAGTCTTACCCCTTTGGGGGAACAGTGCAGGATTCCCCAGAAATCTGGGTGGGGGCTTGAGCTGGCTGGTGGTGTTACACTATTAGGAAGCCCCTAGATACATAACCCGGCCCTTGTCCTGCTAGCCTGCCCTGGCAGAAGGGTTACAATTAAAAGAATCACACTCAGGATAAGTCAGAAGCTCATTTCCAGGCCAGCAGTGATATCCTCCCATTCCTTTCCTTTGGCTCACACAAGTAGCGGTGCTGACTGCCTCTGGAGTTAGTCACTGAACGGGCTCAGTCATACCATCTACAGGTCAAAGATGAGAAGAACATTGGTCTTTGAGTCTGTTAATTTTGGACAAGGTGCATGTTAATGTGTCATCCAATACATTTATTATATTTTCAATATTCCCCAGTGCACATGGTGAGCAGATACATAGCAGTGCCTGAAAATTTGGCCCAGGTTGCTAGCACTACTGCTGAGCATACTTCCAGTCCCTTGCTATCATAAAGCAGCTGCCATTAGCCTGGGATGTGGGCACAGAAAGCAAGGTCAGAGACTTTTGTTGCAGGTGAAAGGAAAGACTTGGGTTATCCTCCAGCTTTTAGAGAATACCTTGCTGAAGTCTTTTCCTGTCCATGGCAATCACAGGTAAATCCCAGACAGCACCCTTACGCTTGCCAAAAATGGATTCTGCTGTGTAACTGTTGAATTCCCTTATGGAAGTTTCATCTGTGGTGTCTCATCATTGCAATGAGTGTATATATGTCTCTCTCTGCAGCTTATTGCAATTGGTTATAACATCTTTGAGGGCAAGCCCAAGCTGGCTGAGTGGCACAGTCGAGTGGAGAAAGCTGTGGGGAAGGAGCTATTCCAGGAAGCACATGAAGTGATCCTGAATGTCCAGGATTTGAAAAACATGCTGATTGAGCCAGAACTAAAAGAACAAATGAAACCTCAGCTTTTGAAGATGGTAGCCTGAAACAATTATTTAAAAATTGTAACTCAATAGGTGTATTTTACATCTCCTGGCCTCCTAGTTCCATGTGTGGCTGCTCTTAGCTGTGAGAGAAGAACTTCACATCACATGAGGAGTGAGACACTTGCATAGCTCATCTCTTTGCTCCGCTAAAGAAACTGAGGAAGAGACTTAAAGTATAGCTGTAACTCTGAAAAGTGGCCCTGTAAATGGGATGGGTTCTTTGTTTACTGTCTTGAAGTGACTCCAGATCAAATTGCTCAGAAGATTCTTGCAGACAGACTAGTTTAACAGCAACATTTATTCCTCCTGGAGAGTATTCGAAGCACAAACCCTAGCAACATATGTCAATGTAAACAAAAAGTATGGGGATTGTTTCAAACTCTCGTTCAGTCAGAGAGCTCCCTGAAGTTCAGAGCCCTAAAGCTTATTCATAGTGCTATGTAACGATCATGTGTGCAGTAAATAAAGGGTCTGCAAATCCTTTGACTTCCTTGCATTGAAGTTCTTGTGAATCTTTCGGAGGATCTAAGTCTGAAATATAAACCTTCAGCCACTGTGGTAAACTTAAGGAGATGCTGGGGGGAGTGAGGCAGAGTCAATCATGGATGACTTTACTTGTCTTTGACTTTGGCTTTGGGCTGTGCAGAAGGATACTTCATAGTCACTTTAATGCTTCAAATAGCATCATATCCACAGTTCAGGAATTGTACAAGCTGCAGCTCCATTCCAGAGCAGAAAACAATCAATGTAGGTGCTTGTGTCCATTCTGAATTCCCTCATTTCTTCTTTCCTTGCAGGGAATCTTAAATCATTACCTCAGAGAAATGGGGAAAGGGTTAGTGAGTGTGAATCTGGAGGGATAATGTATTCAGAGAAGTAGAAGTTCAGATAAGCAACTTTCTTCATGCCTCAAAAATACTCTGCAGATTTTCACTCCAGAACATCACCTAGCATTTATAACGGACCCTGCACATGGTGTTTATAATTGAAGAATCATCTCTAGAAATCAGCATCTTATGAAGCTCCAAAATTGTGAGAACAGTGCTGAGTTAAAAATGTGGATTGAACTCTGGTCCTGTCCATGCCTACGGTAGCCTCCTGCAAATCCCAAGATCAAGGCAGGCTGCAAAAGGAGAGTAGACTCTACAAGTACTGGTGGGTGACAGTGAAGTCAGACTTTACAACCATCCAAAAACAATGCTTCTGATTCCCCACATCAGTCATCAAGAAGCCAAAACAAAATACAAACAGCCCCCTTTACTGCATTTCAGTCTGACTCCCAATCAGCTATGAGATAAAGTAAAGAGACAAGTTATTTATAACTCTACTTTTTTACCAAGAAGTTTACCCTGACCCCAAAAGGTCAGCCACGTTATCAGATCAATATAAGACTGGATCTTACCCAAACTATCACGCTGCCAGACAGTCCTTTAATAACTAAACCTAAAGGTTTACTACAAAAGAAAGAAAGAAACAAGGTGAGAGATCTTATATGATTAAAGCAATCAGATACATCAGGTTTCCAGGTGGCATTTGCAAGCTTGTATAGTCCCTTTGGGGTACACCGAGTACCCGGATGGGTCTTAGTCCTTTGTTTGACAGCTTCAGTTGTAGATGAGTAGATCCAGAGATAGCTGATGACTGAAACAAAATGGATGCAGTGCAGCTGCCTTTTGTGCCCCTTGGCCTTTGCCATCCTGCTTCTGGAAGTTTACAAGACTAAGCCCTAGTCTACACTTGGGGCTTTTTCGGTAGCAGTTGACCGCTGGTTTAGCAAGGAACGGAAAATTCCTTGCATAACCGGCAGCTACTTTTTAAGCTGCTGGTACACATGAGGGGAAAGCCGATTGCAAATTGTTTGTGGTCAGCTTTCCCCCATACCCTCAGACCCCCCAAGTCTTCTGGAGTTGGCTTCCAAGAGCGGCACAGCTAGTTCATGTTCACCATGATCTGCTCCTGGAAGGGCAAACTGACAGTAGCGAATTTGCTACCAGTATAGACATATCCTAAGATAGAGTCCAGAGTCACATGAACAAGTTCCAGTGACTCATCAGGTGTAGCTCTGGCTTCTCCCCCTGAGCCTATTCTACCTCTGAGTTCCCTTAATAGGCCATTAAGCAAGCTACTGCTACAGTCATCCTGTCTGGGGTGTCTCCCAGAAACACAGCATAAGTTAAACAAACCAGGAGTCCTGTTACACTTTTTAAAACTAACACATTTATTTCTTGCATAAGCTTTCATGGGCACAATCCCACTTCATCAAATGCATGAAATGGAAACTGTAGTTAGATGTATATATACGAACAAAGAAGGATGGGTCGCAAGGTCAGTTAAAACAGTTCCAGAGGGATAATCTGCTAGCGTAGCTCAGTAAAGCAAATGTGATTCAAACAGTGTGAAAGAGGGCCCTGAACAGCAATAGCTGAGAATGTTAATAGAGGACTAGGGGTGACCACTGACAAAAAGAGGGCCAGCCCAGACTAGCCTAGACCTGGAAGGAGGGAACTGATGAGGACTTGGCTGGAGAGCTGAAGTCATAGACTCATAGGGTTGGAAGGGACCTCATGAGGTCATCTAGTCCAACCCCCTGCCAAAAAAGCAGGACCACTCTCACTAAATTATCCCAGCCAGGGTTTTGTCCAGCTGAGTCTTAAATATCTCCAAAGATGCAGGTTCCACCACCTCCCTAGGTAGCCCGTTCCAATGCTTCACCACTTGCCTAGGAAGAAAGTTTTTCCTTATATCCAGCCTTGACCTCCCCAGCTGCAACTTGAAACCATTGCTCCTTGTTCTCTCCTCTGTTACTACTGAGAACAGCTGAGCTCTGTTCTCTTTGGAGCATCCCTTCAATTAGTTGAAGGTTGCTATCAAATCCCCCCCCTCAGTCTTCTCTTCTGGAGGCTAAATAAGCCTAATTCCTTCAGTCTCTCTTCATAAGTCTTGTGCTCCAGCCCCTTGATCATTTTTGTTGCCCTCTGTTGGACTCTTTCTAATTTGTCCATGTCCTTTTTGTAGTGGGGAGCCCAAAACTGGACACAGTATTACAGATGCGGCCTCACCAGTGCCTAATAGAGGGGAACACCCCTCGATCTGCTGGCAACACTTCTTCTGATGCAGCCCAGAATGCCATTGGGCTTTTTGGCAGCCAGAGCACACTGCTGACTCATATCCAGCTTCCCATCCACCGTGATCCCCAGGTCCTTTTCTACTGGGAAAGGACGGAGCACAGGCCACTGGAAGGGCGAGCCACTTGAGCAATTCTCCAGAGTCCAGAACATCATCAGGAGGCATCCATCCGGCAGGTCATATGAGAGGGACCGTCTGCGCTTACTCTCCCAGACAGCCCCAAGCTCAAATGGTTCCCCGTCCTAAGCTCCAGTTGGCTCTGCAGCTGCCAGCTCCCCTGGGCTGCCCACCTTCTACAGGGCTTTAGCCTCTTCTATACTGGAGCTGGAAAACTACCCCATTCCAATAAGCTTACAAATTTTAATGCTAGTGTCTTTTTCATTCAGTTTTTGTCTTGGACAGTATTTCTCAAATTGGGACACTAAAGGCTCATTTAAACAGGGAATTAGTGCAAGACGAGCTAGACTGAATCTACAGCGCACTACTGTGCTGCACATTAATTAACCTTCTGCATAGACCCTGCTGCTGAGACCTAGAAGTCTTCCAGTGTATTTAACCTACTCCCATTTTAAACCAAAACCAATTTTTTTCCCCGGAATTCAGTTTTGTGAGAAATTTCAATTGTTTTGTTTTATTTTTGTTCCATTTCACAGTGAAAAAAAATTGTCAGAGTTGCAGAATTTACCAAAGAGCAGAAAATCTGGCTTCCATGTATCTATTAGTTTGCAGAGCTGCCTCATTTGCAGTTACTTTTGATCAGTGACCTCGTGCTGCTTTTCCTCAGGAGATGTCAAAGCAGCAAATCAAAGGATTACAGAGATTGCAGGGAATAGAGCAGCTAGAAACAATGAAAGAGATTTCATCCTGCATTGGATGAAGGTCCTTTTTTAGGGACACCAGCAATACAGTGGCTATCTGGAGCTTGCCCTGTTGTAAGAAGAACAGAAATTGTTCCACTGGATCAGACTTGTGGGCCTTCTGGTCCAGTGTCCTGTTGCTGGCGGTGGCTAGTGTCAGATGATTCTGAGAAAAGTACAGCAGTCCCACAGTTGTACAAGAACCTACCCATGATCGAGAGGTCTTCCTAACTCCATACAGTTAATTAATTAGGATCATTATTTATTTGTATTGTGTGAGCAGATCCTGTATTGTCCCAGGCACTGTACACAGATATCATGAAAAGTTGGTGTCTGCTCCAGAGGGCTTCCTGTTTATGACAAGAAACAACAGGCGGATAGGACAGACAGATGGGGGATTACAAGGTAACACTGAGCTGAGTAACAAGTGGTGGGCACAGTATACCAGCTGCCTAACCAGTTGGCTTGAAGATGAAGATTTGTGGTTATTCATTGTACTTTCTACCCCACTGAACATAACAGGGGCTGTTCTCAATATTATCTGTATAGATGTATAGTCCTTTCCAGAGTGAGAAAAGGAAAGTTACAACCCACCTTGCAGTTCCTCCCCCACTTACACCAGAAATACCTGGCAGGCTGTGAAAAGAGCTCTCCTTATTGGTTCAAAGTTAAGCCACTGTCTGCCTTGGAGAGAAATTTCTGTCCATTCTGTCTGTTGCTGCCAAAGTCACGCTGAGACAAGCCTCTCTCTCTCTCTTTCTCCCTGCTGCTCCGTGTCCCGCAATTTGGATGGGGCTGGAGCTCTACCTAGATCTGCTCTCTCAGGGCTGCAGAATGGTTTACATCTTTGCAAAGAAAAACAACATTCCCTTTGAGTTCAAGCATGTGGAGCTATTCAAAGGTAAGTGAGGGAAATGAGCCTTTATACCACTCTGCACACCATCTTCCTTTGGGGGCTGAGCCTAGCTGGCACATGTACCTGGAGAACTGAGTCCAGTTCCACTTCCTACACTTGTGGGAGAGAGCTCTATTTCCCATTTCCTCAAGCCCTAAGGGACTGTAGTTCCTGTGCCTGTGTCATCCCTCCCATCCACCACACCATTTCTGTGCATTTTGCTTCCATCTTTAAGGGCTTTTCTATAGATTTGTTGTAATTTTGGTATCAATTCCCATATGGACATGTTTGTTCTGGAATAGGAGGGTCTCTGCATAGAAAACCATCAAAAAATAAATATTCTAGAATATTTCAGAATAGATATTTTGGTAAATTTCCAGGTTTCTAGATAACTCCTATTTATTCTGCTAATAACAGACTTTTGGAAGTCGAGGAAAAAGAGAGGTGTGCAAGGCTTAGTGGCCGTTTTTGCTAAGAGGGAGTCTGAGTGGGATAGGGAAGTCTGGGGACAGATATTTAAAGGCCTGCGTGCTGGAAAGGAACCGAAACAAGATAAATTCAAATCTTGGTCTTACCTAGTGGGAAGGGAGTTAGAGCAGTCCAGAAGTTTGTGGAGGATGGGATATCTATTTGTTGTGAGGAAGATAGTTTTTCCTGTGTAGCAGGAGGAGTTGGCTGAGAAGTTAGGATCTGAGGTAAACTGTGTGTGACATTTAGTTTTCCTTGGGGCTGGGGTAGAAAGATGGAGGTGATAGATGTTTAGGGAAAGGTCTGGAAATTTTTGAGGAGTTTAGCATGTGAAGTTTTCAGGGACGTTTGTAGGCAGCAAGGGATTTATTTGGGGTGTGAAGCCTTAGCTAATGAGCCTTTGGCGTTTAAGAACTTTTCCCCTTTGTCTAATTTGTGTAATTATGCCATTCTGGGCTTTATCCAGGCCAGCAGGGGCTGTGTCACCTCTACCCTGAAAACTTGGGTGCCTCCTAATGCTTTGCTGATATGTCTGCCACCTGGGCTGCTCACAAACAGCCTTTCAAAATGCAGATAATATCCTGAAGGTATGTGTAAAATGGCAGCCTGCCAACCACCTGTCAGTCACACTCTGATTTCCACCAGCTTTGGTATCACTTGCCAAGTAAATCCAGCGCACTCCCCAGTCCTGGATTTTCCCATCAAAATGCACATTCTGCAATGACCAGCCCTCTCCTGGACAATCCAGGTAATATATTAGGCCTGTTGCCCCATTAAGAGGATCAACATACAACAGTTTTCTATCCCAGATAGTGTTACACAAGCAAGTCACAACACCAGTAAGCTTTTATTAAAGAATGAAAGAAGTTATAAAGAGATTTTAAATGAGTAAAGTATAACGTATTAAACTCAGAAATGCTCTCTAGAAAAATAAAGAGAAGCTTAACAAACTAAACATGGTCTATAGTGAAATTCTTACCAGAGGTTCCCAGTAACATTGCTGACAAACTGGGAACAGCTCCTGCCCTCCATAGTGGGCTTCTTTTATCAATTTAGTTTCACAAGAGAGATGGATAGGTAAAGCAGCTGGCACCCCCCCCCCCATTTTTATAGTTCAGTCACAGTTTGAAAAGCATTTTTCTGAGGATTACTCCTAGTCTAAGTTCATTCCACCTGCAAAGACAAAGAGAAGGAATCTGATGATGACGATGAAATAGGTTCCCTGCTTTGATTTGCTAAAATGAAGATTTGCCTTGTCTCCCTTTTGCTGTCTTCAAGGAGCTTGCTTACTACACGTATGTAAATTGAGTTAAAAACTGATTCCTTTATTTAAGACAGGCCTGCTTGACCAGTTGTACCAAATGTGAGTTTGAACATGCCACTCACATCATTCAGGAGGAATTCATAATTTTACATATGATGTTGCTACACACATTTTACCATGATATTGTTGACCAGCAGCTTATTAGTTTTCAAATGATACGTCAAAAGGCTTATTTTGTACAAAAATTATTACACTGGGGTGTAGGGTGTGAATACAGCAGTGCACTTGGTCACAAAAATCCATCTGTCTGTTGGCAGATTCCATTCTGGGGAAAAAAATGCCGGCTGGGAATACTCAAGAACAGTCACATGACGGTAAGTGTCCTAGTTATAGATGCTGCTCTTCCATTACACAAAAGGGACAAATATTAATTCTCTCCTCTTTCTATCATAGCTTTGAGGGTCCTGAATTAATCTTCTTCTTCCCGCAGCTACTTCTTGCTGTTCTCCTCCTTCTCCCCTTGTATCATCTCAGCAGCTGCTTCTCTGCTCCTGGGGTAGGAACCCAGGGAATTCCTGCACTGACTCCTCTTCAGTTGACTAAACCACTCAGTCTTACAACAGGGGTCTTAAACTCAAATCACCACGAGGGCCACATGAGGACTAGTACCAGGAGTGTCACTGCCCTGGGGAAGGACCCGGGCCACAGGCCCAGGCCCCGCCTGTTGGCCAAGGGCCACGTCCCCGGCCCCGATTCTGTGATCAGGCCCGACACAGCTTTGGGCACCTCCTGCTGCCAGCCTGGTCCCTGATCCCCGGCTGGGGACAGGGCAGGGAGCAGCAGCCGCGGCCAACGGGGCTAGAAGCGGTTGCCACCTCTGCAGGCAGCCAGGCCCCGGATCTCCAGCTGGAGACTGGGAGAGGCAGGGGTCGTGCCAGGACTCTGGTCACTGGTGTAACCTGCTAGGTGGGCTCAAATGCATTCACTTGCCCCTCTCTACTGCCTAACAGAGAAACAAGAAGACGTGTGGCACTTTAAGACTAACAGATTTATTTTTCGCATGAGCTTTCGTGGGAGAAAATCCCACTTCCCAGATGCAAGCAGCTGGAGAGCCAGGATCCAGTCTGTTCAGGACTCACAGCGAAGACTGCTCAGAGTTCCCATCCCACATTAAACTACTACTCAGCATAAACAGAACAATGAACTTTCTTAACTAACTAAACAGACCTTATCCTAAGAAACCATAATAAATTTAAACAAAACAGTAAGAAACCCGAGTCCCAAAGTTCAGCTGGAGTCACCCTTATCTCAATTGCAGTCTTATAAGTCTTTGAGACTTGAATGCAAAACAAGAGCAATCCTCATCATTTCTAGCTGCAGGAATCTTCAGGCAAATACCGTGCAGTCGTTTCTTCCTCCTGTGTAGCCAGCACCACACAATCAGGTCACTGGCCATCCAGCTCTCAGTTCTACTGCAGACAACTCCCCTGCAAAACTGTCCAAAGCAGGGAGAAAACATCCTGCAGTCCATTCTCACACAGCTCCTTTCACTCAGTCCCTGAGCACATGGATGCTGCAGCTTTCTCTGTTTGCTCCTCTCCAAGCTGCTCTTCTCAGGCTTCTCCCTGGGCATGTAACTCCAGCATAACAATAAAACTTGTGGAGCCTGCTCAATGTGCTACCACACCCTCTTACCAGAAGATTCTGGTTCCTGGGCTGCAAAATCTGCCCAGCAACATAACCCAGCCATAAGGGATCCCTGAAAGAGATTATTCCGACTTAGGCACATGGGTTACGCTGGCAGTGGGATTTAGCGCATGAGCCCCATGTGTTAGGCCCCAGCGATGCCCCTGACTAGTGCAGGGCTGCATGAGGACTCATACGTTAGCCCATGGGCCACACCACTGAAACCTTTTCATACAGTGGTATTGCAAATATTGGTAACAATAGTGTCGTTGTGGGCTGCAGGAAATAGCTTTAGGGGCTGCATGTGGCCCATGGGCTGTGTGTTTGAGACCCGTTTTACGAGCAATTAACAAGGCAATCCTATTGTTCAGCCTGACAAACTATGGATCTCTCTTCTTTGGAAATAGCAAACAAGAAGTGTCCCTTAGCATTGTGTTATAACAAGATAGTCCCTGGATCTTCTTAAAATGGGGTAGCCTCATCTGGATGCATAGAAAGAAGAAACCAACTGGTCCTTACCAAGTTCCAGCAACATGTGTAACGCAGGTTGGGGCAATATGCACAGCAAGAACAGAATTTTCTATAAAGTGGTTGAGGAAATATTGCTTTGTAACATGTCTTTTTTGCAGCATAGATGGGCCTCTGAGGATTCAGCAGCCAAAAGATCACTTTAATGGCAGGAGCTTTACAGCTGGCAATCCCAGATGGTGATCATTTTGGAAGTGCAGGATGTACAATTAACTTACCTGTTCAATTAAATGGGAGTTGTGAACAGAAGGCTACTTATAACTCAGGAGATTCAATAGCAAAGAGCAAATATTGCTGTCCAATTAACAAGCACTATTTTTTTCCACTAATATCAGTGGACTCTTGTCATCCCACCAAATCAGAGGAGACATAATTGCTTTTATTTGATCATCACATTCTGCCCCCTCCAGTTTTGCTCTGTAACCAGCATCTCAATTGCTCCCTTTTAATTAAACTCAGTAAACTGGAGTTCATCACATTATTGATTCATTTTGCAGAATTCTTGCAGACAAACTCAAACTACAGACACACGTCAGCAGATCCTTTCTTTCGTGACACTGTCAGTGCTTAACTAGCAAGTAGAGCTTTTGTGTTGCCTTAAATGCAAACATGTTCTCACAGCTTGTGAAAAATGCTAAGAGAAAGGGATTTCCCTACACATACTCCCCAACCTCCTTCATTCCCTTCCCAAGGCATCAACTAGTTACGCAGTGCTTCCAATTCAATTGTTTTCCTACCTCCCCTGGAAATATGAACACCCTCCTCTAATTTTAATTCCTAGAGAAAACACCATTGAAAGAGGTAGAGCAAGTAGTGAGAGGGATTGTTTTTGGGAAGAGCTCAGAGGGGCAGAGTTCAGAGATAGCTGTAATACAGCTTCTTGCTGTCATCCTGCCAGTCTTCCAGCCAATGCCCCATAATGTGTGGGAGACACACAAAAGGTAAAACGTGTGAAGAGGTGCACAGCACAAACTGAATCTGTTCCACTATTCCAGCCCCTGGAAGCTTTGCAGAGCCCATTGGCCTGAGAGAGAGAAGGATTCACTACTCAGGCAATGGGCACTCTTTTCATTTTTACTCCATACTGTGAAGAGCTAAAGGTGGAGAGTGACTGCTAAAGTTTGTCCAGTGTGCTCCTGTTCCTCGCATGCCCAGCTGACAAATCTCTATTGCGGCTGCTTCTGTCACTCCATGGAATGCCCTACAGCCAGTTTAGTTGGCTGGTTATGGAGAGGCTGTAGGGGAAGGACAACCTGGGGACTGGACATCGCTTTCTAGAGACACCCTGAATGTCTGCTGCATGGGAGCACTGTATGGGACTGTGCATTTATCAGAAGCACTCACCTTGCTTCCATGTAGACTTCTGCAGTTGTTTGAAATGACTGTTCTCCATTTATTGACTGCATCTTTCAGGAAGATTCAGCTGTCGATGTTGAACCTAGAAAGAAATGGAGTTCTCAGAAGTGTGGGCTCTGAGCAAATGGCTGGCTGGCCATGGCAAAAGGATTATTACCCACTTCTCTCTTTTCTCTTTGCCCAACAAACTTTCTTTCCCCCAAGGCCTTAAGCCAAGAAATCGTTATTGTTTCTATCCTAACTAGTCTCTGGACTCTATGCAAAACTGTGTAAACTACCTCTTGAAATTACTCTCTGAGGTAGGGCGACCACCACTGTGTATATCTGTGGTTTTCAAACTTTTTTCCTCTGGACCCACTTGAAAAAAAAAATCATTTGCCTTTGTACACAATTTCATTGTTCTGGAGAAATTTATCAAATTCCAGACCCCTCGGGGACTTTTTCCCACAGGCATCTGTCAACCCGTCCCCACTGTCAGTGTAAGGTTATGGAGACCAAGCCGACATACAGTTAATCATAACACGTTTTATTAAAGGGTGGAATAGGGAAAGGCATTGGGATAAGGAGACAGACAACTAAACAAATCAAACAAGCATCACAGAAGCATATAAGTACAGTAGAGCCACCCCTCCAGTGGGGAAACGCTCCACCACACTCATATCCTCAAAACCCACAGCTGGTCCTCGCAGCTTTTCTTCTCCTGAGGGCGTTGAGCTTGATCTCCAGCCTGCCTCGGGTCCTCCAGACTCGGCTCATCTACTTCAGGGCCTCTTCTGGCCAATCCTGTAACAAAGTCTCTGAGCCTGTCTGGCAAAGGTCCTGGCCAGTTGCTCTCGTCTTCAGGGACTTCCACGTCGTCACTGTCCTCTTCGGCCTGCCAGGCGTCCTTTCAGGATCTCCGAGGCCTGTGCCCTAACATACACGCTCTCTCTCACACCAGAGCCTCTCACACAAGCGTCCCACACACATACACACACTCTCTCTCAAACACTCTCTCCCGCTGCCGGAGGGCAAAAGCTCCTTAAATATTATCAGCCTCAGCCAATCAGGGCGCCGTTCGTCTCGCGCCGAAAACACCGCTCCATAGCCAGAATGTCAAAGCTTCTAGGCCTGGTGCGCACGGCCTTTGCCTGCTTTCGCACGGCCCCCTAGTTTTTGCACACAGCCCTTTAAAGTCAACGCGGCTGCCTCCCACAGCTAGAGCCTGTTGCTGGGTGGACTTTGCAGCCTCCGGCTGCCTGCCAATAGCAGCTGTCACTCACTCCACCAGGCTGAGCCAGGGCCCAGTTCTGGGGAGGAGCGTGCTCAAACATTACCTGCGTCTTGTAACAAACCCAAAATGCATACTGCAGGTTATAACAAGGCAAACATAATTAACAATTATCATAACTATATTTCTCCCCAACATCACCACACACTTGGATAGTTCTCAGTGTGCTGTGACAAACTGGTCAAAAACATCTGGAATAGGGGTTACAGCCTTATCTCTGCAAGATCAGTCACAGTAATGATCATAATACATAAATAAACCATTAATCCCAAACCAGTGTTGGCATTAAGGTTTTTCTTTGCAAACCTGAATGGCTCAATGCACAGCCCTGTTACAGAATTCTCAGCATGGCTGTACTGTGAGTGTAAAGCCATTATGAAACAAAAAAATTAGATGTAATTTCTCACTTGTGACAATGGCAGCATGAGAACTTCCTATAAGAGACTCTGAACCTGTCTCCAAACTGCTTTAATAATTTAACAGTCCCATAAAGCACACTAATTCTGTGTTCTTAATGGGATTGTTACATTATTAAAACCTCCTGGAAGCTGGTTCAGAGTATTACCCATGGAGCTCTCCTGCTCTCAACATCATAAAGGACATCATCAGTCAGCTGTTGGCTACGTCTAACAGTAGGCTCAGACATCAGGGATAAGTAACAACCTAAAATGTATATATAAATTCACAGTGAATTTGTGCTGGAAAATGTTGTTACCTTGTAAACTTATAGGCTATTAAGAAACATGGATGCTGTTTCCCTTTAATCTAACACAACAATCAAGCTATTGTGATGGAGCCACATCCTGATTCCCACCTACAGAATCCCCACATTCTGGCATTGTGATCCTTTTTGTTTCATTAAAAAGGACAACAACTAAATATCCACGTACACAAGTCCCTACAGCCTTACTCTATCTGTTACAAAATCCAAAAGCCAAACCTAATTCTGCAGAGAGCTCACTCTGTCAACAAAGCTGTATATACAGCCCCCTGGCATTCAGAACCCCTCCAAATACACAGGGCCAAGTGAACTCTTGGAGTAACTCCTTGGCTGTCAGTAGTTACGCTAGGGATGAATTTGCTTCAGTTTGTTTCGACTCTCTAAATATTGACAATAATGGGCCCTGGCCATTGTACTTTGCCTCAGGGCTGTTCTTTTCTTTAGAAATTTGTTTGAGCCGCTCAGTTACCAGATTTGTTTAACTTTAGTGACCATGAAAGGGTGCTAGAAAAAGATGCCCAAATTAATTTCCTTTCTGCACAGGATAGCTCCAGCAGCTGCCATGTAGGCCTCACCACTCTGCCTTGCTACTCCTGCTCTGCTGGTCTTCTCTTTCCTTGGCTGATTCCAGCATTGCTAATCTCAAAAGTCAGGAGTTGGATGGCAAAAAATGAGATTTTTTTAAAAAAGGTGATACTAAATTTTTGCCTGCCTTTTGATGTTTTTAACTCCTTCTGCCCATCCCCTTTGTGTGTGTGGGTTGGCACGTCTATCCATAAGTTACATACCGCATGGAGGCAGGGCAATGTTGCTTAATTTTGTGTCAGTGTTATGAAGTCTTAGAAGGGGAAAATGAGCCCTGAAAATCACCAAACAATGTATGTGATTTATGGACAGCCTATGTGTGTGTGTCTGCCTGTGTCCATGGGTGTATATGCCAGGGGTGTCAGTGGCATTGGGCACATGGGGTACGGGCCCCAAATGGGCAGCAGGTGGCCTGAGCCTTGAGCCCTGGGGACGTGCAAGCACAGACAGCGTGCCTGCCCTGAGCTCCAACACATCTGCCTTGGAGATGCTCAGCTGGGACCAATGTTCCCTCTAATTACTCTTAGACCATGTGCGCAAACAATTTCTTTGTGTGCGCAAAAATATTTCTTTGTGAGCACCAATATTAGCACTACTGAATTTTTTTGTGCGCACTTTATTTTGTTGCATGCGCAGTTTTCATGACCTGTGTGCACACACGCACGCACACAGCTTAGAGGGAACGGTGGCTGGAACCAGCCGTGTTAAATCTCCCACCTTGCAGCACTTAGCTGAGGCACATGGCCCAGCATGGGAGAAGAGGAGGGAAATTTAAATTCCTGCCTCTGCAGCCCTGGCAGCATGTTCAGCAGCTGTGGCTGTATGGGATTTGGGCCTCTTCAGCTAAACCAGGAGGACTGGAGCAGTGCAGTACAGGTAAGCATTTGTGGCCCCTACTGGGCAAGGGCAGCTGGGCGAGGCAGTGAGTGGGCAGGGCCCAAGCCTGGAGGCGGGCAAAGTAATCTGAGAAAGAATGGCTGGTCGGCAGGAAAGGCAGCCCGAGGCCCTTGCGGGTGGGAAGAGCGGCTGGCGAGGTAGTCTGGGGTCCCGCCAGTGGGAAGCAGCTGGGGGGAAGTGGTGGAAGCAGCCAGCGGGTTGGTGGGGAAGACGGCCTGCAGCAAGGCTGGGGAAGCAGTCAGAAAATAGGTGGAATAAATATTTGGGGGCTTTTGTGGGCCTGTGCCCCGAATCCTTTTGCCATGCCGCTGGTGCATGCCTGCGTATGTGTGACAACGAGTGTTGCCCATTCTTCCTGATTTATTCTGGCCCCTTCTGCAGGAGCTCTCACCCCACATCTGCCCAGCCCTTGCCCCAACCTCCAAATCAGTCCTGTTCCCCAGAGCCCATCAGTTCGGTCCTCACCACAGCCTCCCCTCTGCTCCTCCTGGGGGTCTTCCCCCCATACTCCAAGCCCTGGAGGTGGCTGTGGGGTCCTGCTCCCCCTCCGGGCTGGGGCAGCTCTTCACCCTCTCCCCCTGCCCACGCATGGCCTGGTGTCATTTTACCTCAGTCTGGGTAAGATTTAAATTTCCCAGAGGACAGATTTTCCTCTCCCACGCATGGGCTCCAGCCCAGCCGCAGCCTTATCACGTGTGGCGATGCTGCCTGGTTCAGTCTTAGATGTGCACATAACCCTACTAGCAAGGAGCCTATGGTGCAGCACTGTTCCCTCTAAGCTGTGCACATGTGCGCGTGCACACAGGTCATGAAACCTGCGCACACAACAAAATAAAGTTTGCGCAAAAAAATTCAATAGTGCTAATATTGGTGCTCACAAAGAAATGTTTTTGCGCACACAAAGAAATTGTTTGCACACACAGGCTACGAGTAATTAGAGGGAACATTGCAGAGCAGGGGTTCAATGATGCCTCTAGAGGGGCTCAGCAGGAACATTGTGCCTGGCAACATCTTACTGGGAGGCCTAACTGAGCTAGACATAGGGCCCTAGGATTTAATCCCCACTTGCTACCTACACCAGAGATAGTGCAGTTGGGTGCCAGTGAGCCTAAGGACACTCAAGGGATTGCGATCTGAAGAGGGATCATTTGAAATGGTCAGAGGCCAAGTAATTTCATTTGAAAAATTACCACAAATATCTAGTTTAGAGAAACATGCAATGGTAGGCCAATTCCACCAGTCACCCCTCTTCCAGTCACCTCAGGGGTGTGCTGCCCATTGTTAGAGTCACTGGGATTCTTTTATAAACCATAAGAGACACCACAAAATCACAAATTATTAACCCTGGCTATTTTATTATTCAAGAAAAGAAAGCAAAACAAAGGCTAGAACACAACGGATCAGCTGGTTACTTACTTTACAGCAGGGATCACCAAAACCTGGGCGCCAGGTCACCATGACACCTAGGGATTGAAGCCTGACTCCTAGCTGTGCCGTGGTGCTATGGGAGTGGAATTCCCCTGGTACAAAAAAAAAAAAAAAGCCGCTGGCACTTTCACCTTTTTGTGTGGTGATGAGGGAGCCTCTTCCAATGTTCCCTCTACTTATTCATAGGCTGTGTGCACAAAAAATGTCTTTGTGTGTGCAAAAATTTCTTTGTGAGCACCATCATTAGCATTGTGTGCACTTTATTTTGTTGTGTGCGCAGGTTTCATGACCTGTGTGCACGCACACATGTGCACAGCTTAGAGGGAACAATGCCCCGGACTGGTGCTATAAGTGTCCAGGGTGACGTTGGGGATTTTGCTCCCCAGATCACCCCCCATGAGTGTCAATAGCAGTGGCAATTTTGTGATGGTGGGGGCACTTTACCCCACCTCTCACCAAAAGTGATGGTGGCTTTTCAGCAGTGGGGGCCCTCTAACATGCTGCACACGTAGGCGTCCCATTTTTTGGGCTAGTGCCTAGTCTGCGGGACATTTGTTGAGGCCTGCATTACAGTCTCATAGAATCAGAGAAATATGAACATGGACTACCACATTTTAATTCTTTTTAGAGCAACAGTATAGAGAAGAATTTGGCAAAGTGAACATCCTAAGAAAAGTGCCAGCACTGAAGGATGGAGCCTTCACCTTAGCAGACAGGTAAGAATTCAATCCTTAATTTCCATTGCTCATCATACTTATGAGGGGATAAGATGATTAAATTCAGGTATTTGGAAATGTTGCCTCTGACTGATAAAAAAAAAATTGCAGAATTGACCAAGTGCATTTAAAGTGCCACACGACTCCTTGGCTTTTTTTTTTTTCTTCAAGTACATTTATAGTCTACTTTGGTATCTCAGCTGGTAGAGACTTTATTCATGTTCAGTGTTATCATTTAGATGTTTAAAGCAATGCACATATTTCAGATATATGGTATGATTTAGACTTGCAGTTGATACTAAGAAGGGTCCTCTTTGGTCAGGTGCATTTGAAATTGTTACAAGGAATCGTGTGGCACTTTAAGACTAACAGATTTATTTTTCGCATGAGCTTTCATGGGAGAAAATTCCACTTCATCAGATGGCTATCCCTTTGGAATTTGAAATTGTTGCCTATCCTTTTCTAGCTTAATTTATCATTGTTACTATTGGGGAACCTTCAATTCTGTAGTCTGGGCAGGAGCAGGACAATAAATAGTATGTGTCTCATGTGCTTCTCCACTGTCTCTGAAGGGTTTAATTTAAATGGCACTCACCCCACTTAAAGCATGTCTGCAGTGACCTTTTTTACATCTGAAATCACCTTACAATGAAAGGGATACTGTCAAGATAAAGATCCTACAGAAATATTTAAAATTCTTACCTTTTAACCTCTCAGGTTATTGTAATAAAAAATACTCATGTGCTTTGTTTGCTCTTCTCCATTTGAATCAGCTTCCATGATGAAAACACACTATTGTTATTATTTATTTCTGTATTACCATGCCATCTCGGAGTCATAGTCATGGGTTTTGCCACCTGGATCTCACATGCATGCACTACACAACAATGCCTTTGGTTACAAATGCTGCAGAGGAATTCTTGAAGTGAAACAAAAAAGTTCATTGTATTTTACTATGAAGTATAAAATCGTAGCACCATTTCTGTTTATCTTACTCAGCTGTACTAGAGCAGAAAGGATCATATGAGCATCTAGAAAGAGAAAGCCTTGCTTTATTTTACAAAATGACTTTTCTATGTCCTTTGAAGAGCCCAAACTCAGCAGGCTACCACTGTCATGGTAAAATAGTTCTATATATATAAATATATGGCAAGGACTGCCAATATTTTCTTTATTTTTGTCAGTATAGTTTTTCTATGACAATAGTAGCTGACTATCCGTCATTGGACATGACTAAGATTTTTAACCAGCTGATTTCTCCTCCCTGCTAATGATGACACAGTCACTGGACTGCAACAAACAGCAAAGGCCTGATCAGGCAAGCTCTGCGCAAGGAATTCAACTGAGTTCACTAAAGCTCTAGGTGGGGAGGTCTTGCAGGACAGGCCCTTTACGAAGATGATTGGAGGGGGAAGCAGCTTATTAAAGAGAGCTTCTGTAGGTGTACAAACTCCTTAGAAATCTCCATGGCTGAGAGAGAGGTGTCATCAAAGTACAGCAGCTCATGCATTTTCAGCAAAATATTGTCTTAAGGCTTACAATTACTGGTAGTAGTCGTGTTACTGTAGTGTCTGGGAGCACTACTCATGGACCAAGAATCCATTGTTGTACAAACACTGGCTTCACCACCTTGAGGTTTACAAGTTAAAATTCTAAGCCTCAAGGAATTAGATGCCCACCTCTGCTTGATTCTCAGTGGGAAAGGAATGGCTCCCTTTTTTAGGCTCCTTTGAAAGTTTGAGCCCCAATGCTTTTTAATGGAAGCAGCATTAGGAAGGGGAGAGAAGAGATTGATGCAGCTGAGTATATTCTTTCATCTTATCTGCCCTATCATTTGTCTCCCATTAATTTTTGGACAGCACTGCAATTCTTCTGTATCTGAGCCAGAAGTACCACACCCCTGATCATTGGTATCCATCTGATTTACAGAAAAGGGCCCTGGTAGATGAATACCTGTTATGGCATCATAACAGCATCCAGGCTAATGCTCCCAAAACCTTGTGGATCAAGGTAAGGAGATTCCATACTAAGGACTCAAAATACGAGTATTTTCTCCCTGGATCTGGGACAACTAAATAGCTCCTATACAAAGCAAGTTTGCCTCCCCAGAATAGCACACTTGGCTCCATATCCCACTGAGAGGAAACATTACACAGGCAATTGTTCCCTGCTCCTTTGTATTTGGATATGGGAAGGGAAGGGTTTGGTAATAACTTTTCCTAAAAACCATCACTTCCTTAAAAATCCTTAAAATATTTTTTCCTTAAAAATATTCACTTCCTTAAGAATCCCACTTGGTCAGACACTTGAAGATGGAAAACTCACAGAATGCAAGTTTGACCAAGTTGGATTTTCTCCCACAAAAGCTCATGTGATAAATAAATTTGTTAGTCTCTAGAAGTGCCACCCAACTCCTTGTTTGTTTTGGTGAACTAGACCAACGTGGCTACTCCTTTGGAACTAGTAAACTTAACACTTCTTTGAAGATGTGACATGAGCTGGCTAGCTGTCAGCATCACCCTTCCAAAATAAATAAGAGGCTTCATTAGAAGCCCTTGAAGAATGGAACTGTGCATCTGTGAAGGAGTGAGGGGTTGATTCCGTGCACTGTTTTGGTCATTATAGCTTTGACTGTGGGCATTTGGGAGGGTAAAAGATGATCCTTTAAAGAAAGCTGAGATCTTGCCACATTTGAATACAGCACTCCTTCACAGTGATCCTAGACTATATGACATGATGATTAGTATACTACTGGATCCCATTTGCAAAGGAAATGTAGTGCAAGTGTATCTATGGAGGCTAAGTCTATGCCCTTCTTCCTACATAGGTGCTCATTCCGCTCTTCACAGGCCAGCCGTTGCCCCCCGAGAAGCTGCAGAACGTTTTGAAGGAGTTGGATACTTCCCTGAAGCAGTTTGAGGAGAAATTCCTGCAGGACAAGCCTTTCATTGTGGGCAGTGAGATTTCCTTGGCAGACTTAGTGGCTATTGTGGAGCTTATGCAGGTGAATCGTGGACTCCAGTCATGAGGACTCAATAGCATAAGGAAAAGCTGATGCTGTCTAAACCATGTAGGGAATATACAGCATTGGCAGCATTTCCCTAGAGCATGAATGCAGATCTAATTCAGCAGCAGGAGGAGGGATTCCTATATTAAAATATTCTCCTCCAGAGCTATTTTATCTTCCCTACACTGGGCCTATAAGATACCAGCTTCAAACTCCTCCAGAAGCAAAAGCAGGGAGATGGAGGGTTTTTTCTGTTTTTTTAAAATCAAATTAAGTGGGACATCCTTAGATGGGCTGCTTATTCCCAAGCCACCAGGACTTGGATTGTGCGAAGCAAGAGCATTTCTCACACCTAATGCCATGTCTTAGTGACTGACAGTAGTGCTGCATCTGTACAGTAGAGTGTTTCAGAAGCTTGGACAGGCAGAAAGTAGAGGAGAGCAGGATCATCCTAATTAAAACCTCCTCTTAAATTACAGCGATGATGGTTTTCCTCACTACAGCTAGCAAGTAGGCAATATCAGCAGCCGCCAATGGAATCTCTAGCCCCCATCTCTCTAATGCTGTATCTGAGCATGACTCAAAATAAGTGCCAGCCACCTGTGATCTAGTAAAAGTGGTCACTATTGTCTGGAGTGGATTTGGGACTATTAAAACTCAGAAGAAATCTAATCCAGGTGGTTGTTTTTTCCAGAGGCATGGACAGATTCAGAGAAACATCTACCTTTTTGATATTCCTCTATGAGCTTCCCCCCATACCTAATAGTGACGTTTTTATTGATGAAGAGGTAATTTCCCTTGTGGAAGATTCAGCACTGTCTCACTGCAGTTTGTGTCTCTCTGTGCAGCCCATTGGAGTTGGTTGTGACATCTTTGAAGACAGACCCAAGCTGTTGGAGTGGCGCAGCCGAGTGGAGGAAACTGTAGGGAAAGAGCTCTTCCAGGAAGCACATAAGGTTATTCTGAATATCAAGGAACTCAGCAACATCCAAGTTGACCCACAGCTCAAAGAGCATCTGGCACCTGTACTGATGAAAATGCTGAAATGAGTTAACTTCTGCTATCTTTTTATCTGAATTTTTCTACCAGTTTTTTCTTCCAACTCCCTCTCTAACTCCACGGCTGTGTCCACACGTAAACTGTTATTTCGAAATAAGTTATTTTGAAATAAAATCCTTATTTTGAAATAACTTAAATTGAAGTAAGAAAATGTTAATTCGAAATAAGGGAAACCCTCAAAGCGAAATAGCATGCCCTGTGTGTGGACGTACTATTTCGCTCCAGGAGAACGGCAGCATGGGAGGTGTGGCAACATGGCCCGCCTCGCTGGGCCATGCCCCCACCCAATATATGCAAAAAGGAAGGCACCCTGGGAAGGAGAAGGGCAAAAGTTCTTTCGAAATAACTGTTATTTCGAAATAACATGTCCAAATGGCGTTGTTTTGAAACAACCATTTTGAAACAACAGCTATTTTGACTGCATGTGAGGTTCTACTGTTTCAAAACTATGGTGGTTATTTTGAAAAGACGGGGTCCCGTCATTTTGAAATAACAAAACGTCGTTCGGACATGCCTGGCTTTATTTTGAGACAATGGCTGTTGTTTTGAAATAAAACCCTGGTGTGGACACAGCCCATGAATATTTGCTCTTCATAAGGAGGAGAGAACACTGCAGCACTTTCCATGTGGAAAGTGCAACCCTTCCCTAGTCCTTTTTTAGTTCATTTATGATTTTGAATTTGACCTTCAATTGAAATACTAAGCACTTTCTGAATTCTCCCAGCCCCTTTCTCCAGTACAGGATTGTTAATACGTTAATACATCATATTTATATTTTTCCTATAAAAATATAAAGTGCAGCTATGACAGAAACTTTTAAAAGTGTTGATCTTATTTCTTTCAGATTCAAGAAAGACTGTTTGCATTTTTGAGAGCTAAGATTTTGAAAAAGGAATCACAGATAGACCCTGGGACATCTAGGCATTTCTAAAGTCTTCCACTCAGAGAGTAAGAGCCACCATGCATTGTCTGAAGTAAGGATGAGGGGTTTGTGGAATTTGCCAAATCAGCTCATGAGCTTTTTCTCTGCTAGCCTTTTTTTGCTGTGCATGTACCCACCCACCCACTTTTAAAGGGTCTGTCCAAGCAAAAAGAAACTCTGTAGCTTATTAAACATGGTGGATGAGGTAATTTATTTTATTGGACTAACCTCTGTTGGTGAAAGAGACAAGCTTTCAAGCTACAGAGCTCTTCTTTGAGTCTAGGAAAGGCACTCAGAATGTCATAGTTAAATACAAGATAGAACAGATAGTTTAATATAAGCAAACAGCACATATTTTGAGGAACCATTCAAAATGAAGTGACCTTTTAACACCCTGTATGTCTAGGACAAAAAGGGGGCGGAGGTCATGTGTTACAAATTGTTGTAATAAACCATAAATCCAATGCCTTTATAAGCCGTAAATCTAGTGTCTTTATATGACTTTTAAAGTCCAGTAAAGTTATGAACGTAAGCTCCCAGGCTAATCTTTTAAAAATGTTGTACAAGTTTCTTTTGAGGATGAGGACTGGTAGGTCAGATATAGAGTGATTGCACAGTGAAAAGCATTCACCTATGGGTGATGTGGTGTTTTTGTCTTTTATCATTCTCCTATGTGAGCTCATTCAAGAGTATAGCGATTTTCTGTTTTTGTCCATATAATGTTTTTTATGGCATTTAGTGCATTGGATGTGTACACCACATATTGTAATAGGCATGTGTATAGTGATAGCCATGGAACTTAAAAGATATCTTGTTTGAGGGTGTTGATCATTGTAGTGGTGGGTGTGTCGGCAGGTTTTATACCTATTGTTCTGGCAGGGTAGGGTCCTGCTATGAGTTACTGTGCTGGTTTGTGCGATAAGTTTGGAGAGGTTTAGGAGGGAAGGAGCTGTTTGAAGTCCAGAAGAGGGGTTCCAAGAGAGATTCCTTTCAATATAGGCTCACCACTGGGTAGTTATGTGCACACTTACAAAATTAATTTGAAATACTGTAGTTATTTCAAAATAACTACTTGGATTTTAATTTGAAGTAATTATTTTGAATTAGCACTATTTCAAATTTATTATTTTGAATTAAGAATTCAGGGCAGACTCTCTAATTTGAAATAAGGTAGGAGTTATTATTTCAAAGTAGAGAGTCTTCACTAGACTCTCTGATTCGAAATAGGGGAAGGCAGGCAAAAGAATAGGGCCATTATTTCAAAATAAGCCTATTCCGCAGCTTAGAGTGGCCTATTTCGAACTAATAATTTCAATTTAAGCACTACTTCAAAATAAAAGCAGGTTTTATTATTTTAAAATAGCACTTTGTTATTTTGAAATAAAGAAATGCTTAATTAGAAATAACAAAATGCATCTATGGACAGGAAAAAAGTTATTTCAAAACAAGCCGCCTTATTTGAAATAACTTCTAAGTATGGACATACCCAGTATGGATTGTAGTTGTTTAATGATATTCTGTATGGATTCCAGAATGGGAATGGAAGGTAACAACTAGGTATGTGTGGTCAGAGTGTTTTATTTCTGTATTTCTCTTGGAGTATTTGCGTGGCATGTTTTATAATGGGATTTACTTCTCTGCTAGAGCGTCCTTGTTTGGTGCAGGCAGTTTTGAGTGTGTTGTGGTGCATATCCCAGATGTTCTCAAAGCATATTCTCTGGTATCTGAGTCTATGTCTTCACTAGCAAATTAGTTTGAATTAAGGAGCCTTAATTCGAACTCATTTGAGCCCTGCCTATATGAGGCTTTGCCTAGTTCAAACTAAAAAACTTTTTAGTTCAAACTAAGCAAAGCTTAGTTAAGACTAGTTAGTTTGGCTGATTAATCTGAACTAACTGCTTAGTTTGCATTTATTTTGAAATTTAGGTTGAACTAGCATGATGTAGTCATGCTAGTTTGATTTAAATAAGTTAGAACTAACAGTTAGTTCAAACTGAATGCTTTATTTCAGTTCAAACTAAAAAAAGCATGGCTAGTTTGAACTAAAGTTAGTTCAAACTAAAAAAAACACGCTTAGTTCAAACTAACTTTGAACTACTTTGTTTGGACTAAGCAAGTGTGAACTAAGATTTTAGGTGTAGACAGCTTGAGTGCTAGTCTGTACATCATAAATTTCTTGGTGTGTTTGGGGTGGTTACTGGATCTATGAAGGTAAGTGTTTCCATGGGTTTCTCATGTACAGCTGTCTATGGGATTCCGTTATTGAAGCTGATCATGGAGTCTAGGGAGTGGATATTAGTGTGGGAGTGTTCCAAAGAGAGTTTAATGGACAGGTGGTGGTTGTTGAAATTGTAGTGGAAATCTGTGAGGAAGTTTAAGTCCTCAGTCCAGGGGATGAAAATATCATTGACGGTATCTCAGGTATATCATTGGCTTCATGGTTCATTTGTCCAGAAATTCTGCTCAGCCATTCTTCACAGAAAAGCCAATACCATTAGAGAAGCTGCAGGAGGCTTTGGATGAACTGAATAATCCCCTGAGTAAGTTCATAAAGAAGTTCCTGCAAGACAAGCCCTTCATTGTGGACAGCAAGCAAGGTATCCCTGGCAGATCTTAGGGCCATCACAAAGCTCATGGAGGTGAGTATAAGAATATTAGTGAAGTTTCAGCATTGTGAAAAACTGATGCTGTCTAAACAGCCTTAAGACCAGGCAGTATGTGGTGCTGGTACAGCTTCCTTAGAGATGGGAATGAGAATTTGATGCAGGAGCACATGACTGAGAAGGAAGGCAGGATTCAGCGATCTCACAAAGAGGGCAGATGCTATAGAACAGTCCCAAAGGAGTAGCTGTGTTAGTCTAGTTCAGCAAAACAAACAAGGAGTCCTGCGGCACTTTTAAAGACTCACAAATTTATTTTATCACATGAGCTTTCATGGGAGAATATCCCACTTCGTCAGACACTTGAAGATGGGGAACTTGCATAATGGAGGAAAATAAAGGCAGGGAAGTGTAACTCATAGAATCAGGTCAGACTGTTAGAGCAAATCAAAGCAGTTGTTTAGATTCAAGCAGTGGAGAACACTAATATAGACCCCATCATAGGCCCTAATCAAATCAGCTACTCCATCAAGGGCTCATTCACCCGCTCATCCACATATGTGATTTATGCCATCGTGTGCCAGAAATGTCCCTCCCCCCTTATACATTGGACAAACAGGACAGTCGCTATGCAAAAGAATAAATGAACACAAATCTGCCATCAGAAGTAACAACATTCAAAAACCACTAAGGAAACACTTCAATCTCCCTGCTCACTCCTTTGATGATTTGTTAATAGCCGTACTTAAACAAATAGATTACAAATCAAAACTTCAAAGAGAAACTGCAGAAATGGAATTCATATGCAGACTTTACACCAGGGGCCTCAAACATGTGGTCCGTGGGCCAAATGCAGCCCCTAAAGCTATTTCCTGTGGCCCGCAATGATACTATTGTTACTGATATTTGCAATATTGTTGTATGAAAAGGTTTCAGTGGTGCGGCCCTTGGGCTAACATACTAGTCCTTATGTGGCCCTTGTGGTGATCTGAGTTTGAGACCCCTGTTTTACACCATTGCCATATGGTTAAAGAGGGATCTTGGATTTTTTTCCTATTACAACAGGTGATTTTGACTTCACCTCCCTCTATATGCTGTTCTTCATTGTTTGAATCTAAACGACTGACCTGATCCTATGACTTACACTTTCTTGCATTTATCTTCCTCCCATTCTGTAAGTTCCCCATCTTCAAGCATCTGATGAACTGGGATTTTCTCCCACAAAAGCTCATGCAATAAATAAATTTCTTAGTCTTCAAAAGTGCCACAGGACTCCTTGTTTTTTTATAGAACAGTCTGAAACACTGTGGCTCTCCCTTGTTCTGTGCCCTCCCCCAATACATTTTGTGTTTGTTTTCCTTCATGTCATCCCTCTTCATTCCAGTTTTCTATCCTTCTTGTGAACAATTCAAATTCTTACACAGAGTAAATAAGGAGCAACAGGGAACTCTGGCTTAGATTAAAATAAAGAGCCCAGCCCACAGGGTGCGGAGGAGAAGTAGGCTTCTTCTCAAGCAGTTGAGGTTCATTTCCCTGGTCTCAGTCTGAAAAATACCAACTATGAACTTCACAAAGTACAGCATTTACAATGAAGTGGCTGCTATATGAATCCATCATTTGCCTGGAGCACAGTATAGCAGCACCCATTGCCTTTGACTCTTTGAAGGCCAGCGCTGCCTTCTTCCCGAGGGAGTGCCACCTTGCAGGTGAACTTTTTAGAGGGCAAGAAACAATGCTGCTGCTGCTCCAATTCTCATCTTAAGTGATGATTTTGTGTTCTCTGATTGACCAGACCTTAGTGCATGTGAGAACCGCTACAGCTACTGAGTCAAACTCTCAACTGATATGTTGGTTTCAGTGCAGTTATGCCACTGGAGAACTTGGCTCATTATCTCCTGACTTAATCTCTACTGGCAGAGGTTTTGCAATAAGCATCACCTGAGCTGCAACAAAGATGTACCCCACCCATCAAATCAGAGTCAGACACCTAGGTACTGGAGCAGACAGAGGGTGATGCTGACACTTAGCAAATTGTTTTTTTCACTTGTGGCAAGTCAACACCGGTCCAGGCAGGGAAAGATTCTACTGTGCATGGGTACTTGAAATGAATTCTTCTTCTCATTCCCACGTTTGGATGCTGGGTCTTTCTGTAGCCTATAGGTGCTGGTTGCAATATCCACTAAGATATATCACCATACTGGTGGTGTAGCACAGTCAGGTGGAGAAAGCTGTGGGGAAGGATCGCTTCCAAGAAGTGCATGAATAGATCCTGAATGCTCCAGCTTTGAGGAATGTCTCAGTTGATCCCCAAATGAAGAAGCAAATGAAGCTGCTGGAAATGCAGAAGTAGGAGGAAACATGCAATATTCTTTTGCTGCTAGACTTTTCTGAACATTTTTCTAAATCCAGCCCCCAAATTCCCCTATTACATACAGTTACCCTGTGCTGTGAGGAAAGAACTTCCCACGTTTAACCTGACTAATGGAACTTTTCCATGTGCTTTGTCTTTATCTCTGGAGGAACAGAGTCACCTCAGACACTTAATAGTGACACGTAGCAGGGCGCTTTAAAATTAGATCATTTTTCCTTCATGATTGTCTTTTTGAGGCTTGAAGGGGACACTGTGTTGTTCCTAAAAAAGTCACCCATTACTATCTCTCATGAGATTTCCTTGTTCCAGTCCTCTTAAGGATCTTTGCACTGATTGTCAGTTTCTTTGCTCATTAACTATATTGACAAACTCAAAAAGAATCCAGACTTCTAGCAGAGCCTTTATTCCCCTTCCACACACATGCTCTGGATTTCTCTCTGTAGAACCTTTCGACTCTCTGAGACATTTTAGCTTCCTTGGGTAGCACACATTGTTCTCATGTTCCTTTTCTCATCCTGTAATTGCCAGTGCCACTCTTCTCAGCTGGAAGTTTCCTGCGCAGAAGAGTGACTCATTCACCAGCAGGTTTTCTGTTCTAACCTCTTGTGCCTGTCCATATAGGATTTTGTGCTCTTAAAGAGTTGCTAGAAATAACGATGCCATTGGACACACCAGGCAGTGCACTTTCTATGTGGTTGCTTGCCCAGAATACCAGCTATCAGGTGAATTCTATCAGATGAAGTGCCAAGTCTTTTGTGCAAGTCTTGGAAATGAACTGCCTGATATATTGTCAATGTTTAAGAAATAGACATTAAAAGCAGAAACAAGTATTTACTGTAGTTTATTCACATTTATTCAGACTGTAGTTTATTCAGCCAGACAGGAAATTCTTGAATATATTGTCCTGAAATGTCACTGCTTGATCTTTCTAGAAAAATTAGAGCAGGAATTGTGCATTTTTATGTATTGACATTTTCTGAATCTGCTTAGATTGCATCAGACATCTACCTCTTAGATTCATAAGCTACGAGTGTCTTTTCAAAATACTGCCCAACATATGTTCAAAATAAAAATGCAGCAGGTTTTTTTTGTTTTGTTTTTGGGTGTTTTGTTAGCTTTGCTTTCAAAAGATCTGGGTCTGAAATACAGTACACTTAAAGTGGAGCTTCGTTCCCTTCTCCTTCATACACTCTTTCTTTCTCAAGAAGCTCCATTTAGAGTTATTTAAGCATCTGACAAAGTGGGATTCTCTCACACAAAAGCTCATGTGATAAATAAATTTGTTAGTCTTTCAAAGTGCCACCAGACTCCTTGTTCATTCAGTTAAGGTTAGTTTGTTTTGTTTTTAAACGTCTTAAGCTTCTGGAAGTGTTCATTTTTACTGAGCTTTTTTCCACTCAGGAGCTCTACACCAGCTCTCCGTCACAACATTCAAACCATGGGCCACTCTCAGGTTTTGCAACTGAACTTGTTTATAATGATGATGTTACCCATTTCACTGCTGCCACTTCAGCATAAATAGTAGGGTATATTTGCCATGTCATCGGCTGGAAAGTAATGTTGAAGCTTTAGCTTCTGAACAGTCTTCTATTTTCCAAGCCTGTAATTTGGTACAAAAAAACATGGAGGTACCGTCTGTTCCGAGAAGGATTCCAGTCCATACAAAGTGGCATAGTTGTTCTTAGCAGTCACTAAGCAAAGGAGAAATGTGCCCTTCCTGTCATCTGGAGGGAAGATACCTCATTCCAACCTCAGTAAACACAAAGACTTTAGGAAAGAAGGCAAATATTAAGCATAAAAGACTGAAGATAACTGCTTTATTTGGGGCAGTCTTGTAAGCAGAGACTTTGTATTGGATCTACTGATGTACTATTCTGGCCTCCTTTTCTGATTTCCACTTTTCCCTTGCTAGGGTTCTCTCTTGCAATCTGTTTGGCTCCTGATGTGTGGTTGACTTGCTCCTGACAGTGAACTCCTTCCAAAGTTACTTCCATCACCACTGATGAAGTGGGTTCATCTGACAAAGTGGGTTGCAGTCCATGAAATCTTATGCCTGAAGAAATTTGTTAGTCTTCAAGGTGCCACGAGACTTTTCTTGTTTTTCCATCACCACTGCTTCTGAAATATGGTTCTTTGGAGACTGTAGCCTGCTGGTTTGCCCGAAGCTTATTGCATCGGTATGGTAGACAAGTATTCACATTATACACAGGCTGGATTTCTTGGCAAATGAGTTATCCATCCCTGATGATTCTGTATAGTGTGAATTCCCAAAACATATTTACATTCTCAATAGGGCTGAGTATAGGCACAGCCTGAATATATTAGAAATGGAAATGCTACACAGAAGGGAAACAAAAGTGATTAAGAATATGGAACATTTTCCATATGAGAAGAAATTATAAAAACTGGGAATAGTCATCTTGGAGAAGAGATGACTAAGAGGGGGACATGATAGAGGTCTATAAAATCCATGAATGGTGTGGAGAAAATGAATAAGGAAGGGTTATTTACCCCTTCACATAACGCAAGAACCAGGACTCACTGAATCATATTAATAGGCAGCAATTTAAAAAAAAAAAAAGGAAGTTCTTTGCATAACACAGGCAACCTGTGGAACTCATTCATTGGTGATGTTGTGAAGGCCAAATTATAATAGTTCAAAATAGGAATAAATGAAGTTCACTAAGGATAGGTTTGTCAGTGGCTATTAGCCAAGATGGTTAGGGACACAGCCCTAAGTTGTAAATGTCCCTAAGCCCCTGACTGCTAGATGCTGGAACTGGACAATAGGGCAGTGGTTCTCAACCTTTTGCAGGTCATGACACATTTGGTGGCATATTGCAACCACTAGAGGACACACCAGCCCACCCCCCAAGCCAAATCCAGGTATCTCCCCCACACTCCACAACACACTTACCACTGTGTGGCAGCACAGTAATGTCTCCCGATACAGCGGTTGAGAACCGTGGCCCTGGATGGTGGATCACTCACTAATTGCCCTGTTCTGTTTATTCTTTCTGAAACAGCTGGTGTTGGCCTCTGTTGGAAGACAGGATACTGGGCAAGATGATCTATTGGTCTTGCCATTTTTATGTTCACCATTGATGGATCGTGCAGAATGGTTGTCAAAAACATCCCAATAATGCAGTGTTCCCTAGTACACTGCCAGTCTACATTTGCCAGTCCCCTGGATTTTAGCAACCAGGCAGTGAGATGAAATAGGCAACTGTCTCTGAAAAGAAGAATATTTCCTTCACCCCATTTCTCCATATGGCATATCTAAATTGGAAGATGTATCAAAGAGTGAGGAGGAAAAAATGCAACACAGGGAAGGCACAGAGTCCCAACCAGATCGAGTCACATAAACCCTTCCACCCAGCCCCCAACAAAGGAAAGAAATAATTTCCAATCTTAAGGGAAGGAAAAGCAATATAAAAAAGGCCGCCAACACAAGAGAAATTAAGTATCAAAGTAAATTGCTTTCACATGGCCACATGATGGGGTGTGATTAATCAATTGTGCCCTTGCGGCTATCCTTCATGTCAAGACTTAGGCACTTTTTTTCACTTGGGGGGGGTGTGTGTGTGAAAAAACACATCCCTAAGCAACAGAAGTTTTGTTGGCATAAGTGCTTGTGTGGACAGGGCTGTGTCAGCAGGATGTGCTCTCCTGCCAGCAGAGCATTTAGGTGGTTTTATTATGTTGATGGGAGCTCTCTGCAGGACAGTGGCTATGCTACGTAGCCCTTTTACCAATACAGCTATGCTGCTGTAAATTTTATGTGTAGACTGGCCTTTACAGTCACATTTCAGCATTCAGGTTAAGTGTTTTATGACATTCCATTTTCTCTGGTCTCTCAGGGTATGAAAACTAAACATTTGTTTCCAGTAGACAAATGAAAGTCAGGGAAAACCCCACTGGCACACTTCCATTTGTGGCTATGTTAGGAACACTCTAGATCAGGAAGTTCATCGACTCATGGACTCTAAGCTCAGAAGGGACCAATAGGATCATCTAGTCCAGAGGTCTCAAACAAGCAGCCTGCAGGACTGTGGCCTGCAACAAACCTATTGTTACCGATATTCACAATAGTGTTGTATGAAAAGTTTTCAGTGGTGCAGCCCTCAGGCCAACTGTACTAGTCCTCATGTGGCCCTGTACTAGTTGGCTATGTTCACACGTAAACTCTTATTTCGAAATAACTTAAACTGAAATAAGCAAATATTAAATCTAAATAAGGGAAAACTTCAAAGCGAAATAGGATGTCCGGACACAGAACTTGCTAATTTCGCTTCAGGAGGGAGCAGCATTGGACGTGTGGCAACATGGCGCTCTCTCTGGGCCATGCCCCCACCCAATATATACAAAAAAGAAGGCACCCTGGGACGGAAACGAGTCGGGCAAAAGTGTTATTTTGAAATAGCCGTTATTTTGAAATAACACGTCTGAACGGCGTTGTTTCGAAACAACTGTTTTGAAACAATGGCTATTTCGATTTCAAGCAAGGTTTTATTGTTCCAAAATGACGGACATTATTTTGAAATGACAGGGTCCCGTCATTCTGAAATAAAGAAAGGTCGTTCGGACATCTCAACTTTTATTTCGAAACAACGGTCGTTTTGAAATAAAAGCCTCGTGTGGACATAGCTGTCCTCATGCAGCCCCCTTGCTGATTTGGGTTTGAGGCCCCTGATCTAACCTGACCTCCTACCCAATGCAGGCCACAGAACCTTACCCTCCCACTGCTGCAATGAATCTGTAACCTCTGATTGAGTTATTAAAGTCCTCAAGTCGTGGTTTAAAGACTTTAATGTACAGGGAATCCACCAGCAGCTGAGTCATGCCCCATTCTACAGAGGAAGGTGAAAAACACCAGAGAGCCTTTGTCAATCTTCCCAGGGGGAAAATTCTATCTCAACCCCAATATGGTGATCAATTAAACCCTGAGCATCAGTCAGACACAAGAAAGAATTCTCTCTAGTAACTCAGAAGAGCCCACCCCATCAATTGTCCCTTCAGCACACCTACCATCAGTTGCATAAGGAACATGATGAAATGCCTTCCTGATAAGCAATCCATGTTACCTATTTGCATGCCTGTTTGCCATCAGTGGTTCTGGCCTAGGACCCAAACAGTGCCAGTGATTCTGGAACAGTTTTTATAGTGCAAGTGCTGAGAGCAACTGAACCAAACTGTAAATCCCGTATGCCAGTGGTTTTCAGACTTTTTTTCTTGGGACCCCGTTGGAAAAAAATCATTTATGCCCACGACCCAACAATTACGTCTTTGAGCAATGCATTCCAGTCTTTTGGTGGCATCAGCAGGGGATGCTGCAACCCAGTGCCTGAAGGTCTGTAAGCCAGGACTGGGTCCCAACCCTAAGTTTGCAACCCACTGTGGTATGTGATGGAAGAGAGTTCAAGCCAGGGGCAGCGCTTTCAGGCCCCTTACTTCCAGCACCGATGTTTGCCATGGGAAATTAAACAAGGGAAGTTTCCTTTTGGCTTATTTCATCCACCAGGACAACCAGATATTTCTCTGCCTTGCAGATGTAAAACTGACAAGCACCAGGGCATGGAAACATTTTTGTCTGTTTTCTTCTGAAATCTGGTAGCCAGGGCATCCAGCTTTGAAGGACCTAGATGCCTGATGAACTGCTTTTCCTGACCTCACTGGTCCAGCCCTGAGTAGCAGTCTCCATCAGGGTGACAATGGGACACCCGTGGCTGTGTTCAGGGCCGGGCAAGCAGAATAAATAAATCTCCCACCCACCCGGCCACAGTCACAGAGCAAGGAGGGCCGGGCTGTCTGCCCTTGCCATGCGTGGGCATGCTACCCAAGGCCTGGAATGGTGTTTCCCAACCGGTGTGCTGTCAGGCCTGAGCAGGTGTGCCACAAAACTTTTTGAAAACCTCCTCAAAGAGCTCTGGATTGGTTCCTGAATATTCATGAGTTCATTTGGAAACTGCATGGTGGTGTGCCTTGGTTCACCAGATGCCAAAGCATGGAAAGGACAGGGAAGCACGAAAAGGAGGACGTTGGAGGACACATGGAGAAAATGTAGCATCAGTGTAATATTCTGTTTTTAGGGAGCCCTGGAATGCTTCCCCCTAAAAATAGGGCGTTCCAGGCAATGTTCCCTCTAATTATTCGTAGGCTGTGTGCACAAAAATTTTTTTTTGCGTATGCAAAAAGATTTCTTTGTGAGCACCAATATCTAGGGCCCTGCAAATCCCCGGATATCCGCAGATATCCGCCTTATATCCGCATCCGCGGATACAACACAGATATCTGCAGACCATTTCTTGCGGATGCAGATTGGATACAGATCCACATATTTTTATCTGCACAGAGCTAAAGCCCTACAAATATGCGGATATCTGCATTATATCCGCATCCACGGATACAACATGGATATCCGCGGACCATTTCTTGCGGATTCAGGTTGGATAGGGATCCCCTTATTTGTATCTGCGCAGGGCTCTACCAATATCAGCACTATTGAATTTTGTTGTGCACACGGGTTTCATGACCTGTGTGTGGGCACACATGCGCACAGTGGAGAGGGAACAGTGGTTCCAGGGCATTCCAGCCTAACCCTGTACCTAAAAAGCCAAATTTAAAAGGGATAGCTGTGTTAGTCTAGTCCAGTGAAAAAACAACAAGGAGTTGTGTGGCACTTTAAGACTAACAGATTTATTTTTTGCATGAGCTTTTGTGGGAGAAGATCCCACTTCCTCAGATGTAGCGGATGCGGATATAAGGCGGATATCTGCGGATATCCATGGATTTGCAGGGCTCTAGATATTGGTGCTCACAAAGAAATCTTTTTGCACACGCAAAAAAATTTTTTGTGCACACAGCCTACGAATAATTAGAGGGAACATTGCCTAGAACACCCTATTTTTAGGGGGAAGCGTTCCAGGGCTCCCTGAAAACAGAAGAATATTACACTGATGCTACATCTGAGGAAGTGGGATCTTCTCTCATGAAAGCTCATGCAAAAAATAAATCTGTTAGTCTTAAAGTGCCACACAACTCCTAAAAAGCCAGCCAAAGTCATGTCTTTTTAACATGCCTGCCAAATGGAGAGCATGAAGGCAAAAAAGGGGGCCATGTCCTCCTTTGGCCTGACATCTGGCAACCCTAGGTGTGCCTCAGATTAATGAAAAGTAGCCAGATGTGCCCCAGCAAGCAAAAGCTTGAAAGCTCTGCTGTGGGAGGCTGCAAGCAGGGAACTAGGGCTCAGGGTGGGGAGGAGAGAGCTGGAGGGTGGCTCCAAACTCAGCCAATCCCCAGCCCAGCAGCTGTCTCCCCACCCCTGGCCCAGCTGAGCTGCAGCAGCCAGTGTCTGGGTTCAGGGCAGGCAGGGCTTGTGGCTCCTGCAAATTATAGCTGCTTTGCAGCCCTTGGCCCAGCCATGCCTTTCCTGGACTTGGAGACCAGCCTCCCGGGCGCCCAGCTGCCCCTGGGCTTGGCTGCCAAGCTGTGCTCAGCTGCAGCTGCAATCCTGAGCAAGCCCGAGGAGGTGAGTCCCCTGCATGGAGAGGAGGAGGCCTTTAGCTGCAGGCGCCTTTGCAATGCACCCCTTAGGGGGATGTGGGAAATGCAGGGTCCTTTGGGGGTGGCTGAGCCACGGGACCAGCTCCCCCAGCAGTTGAAATTAGGGGGGTGTTGGGGTGCTCACTAATTTGGTATAACACTGTTACTAGCTGAAGGTTGAGAAATTTGGGGGGGGGATACTAGGGAAATCACTGCACACATTGCTCATCTCTGTTTTCTTCCCTCCTCCTGGGGCTGTGACCTCGGGTGGGCTGGTGCCCGCCTGGCAGAGGATAAACGTCACGGTGAAGAGCGACTTGCCCATGGTGATGGGCGGCTCCGCAGCGCCCTGCGCTCAGCTCCTCGTCTCGTCCATCGCCGTGGTGGGAAGCGCGGAGCAGAACAAGGGGCACAGCGCCAAGCTATTTGAGTTCCTCACCAAGGAGCTGGGGCTCAGTGAGGACCGGTGAGTGCAGGGCAGAGGGCAAAGGGCTGGCAGATGCGCCGGTGGGAAGAGGGGAGTTTTGTGCAGCCTCCCAGGGCAATCTGGCTCTGTCCTGTGGAGCTTTGCTAATCCAGGTCTGTGCTAAGCACAAAGGGAGGTTTGTTAGAGGCCTTGGCAGGGAGGGTTTTTTCCTCTGGTTTCCACCTGCCCCATCAGATGGTACTCTTCCTTCTTGCTCCCTTTCCGGTTTCCAAAAGTTGAGCCTAATTACGGGAATGAGAGATGAAGTCTCAGGTGTAGTCAAGTAGAGGGGCACTAATAGCAGAGTTACCCCTAAATCCATGAGTGTCATGATGGGATCAGAGAAAGCCTAGTGGCTCACAAGCATGCATTTAATTTTTTTAAAAATCTTTAAATAAAAGGGGAGTCACGCCCACCGTGACCAATCTGTGCAAGGAGATGTCACGGCTCCATTTGCCTTTCAGGTGGATTTTTTTGGCCTGTTTTTTCTGCACATTTATTTCTTGTTCTCCCATTACTTCAGTAATACTAAAGAGCAGAAAAACTAACTCCACCTGTATGTCACAGAGATGGGGAGAGAAGTCTTTTGTTCTTCCATTTGTGTTTATATGATGGGGGAAAAAAAAAGCTTATGTGATAAGTACATTTGTTAGTTTTTAGAGTACCATAGGACTCCTTTTTTGTTTTGTTTGTATTTAATTATATATGATCAGCAGAAATTAATTTAAAAAAAAAGACATACCACAGAATAAGAGAGAAATATTAACTAGGTTCTAGGTCAGTTGCCTAGCAGGCTGCTCCTGGAATCCTTGTGCTTCTCTGCGTGTGGCCTTCGAGGCTGCCAAATTGGTAAGCAAAAGCTTCATGGATGTGGATGGTGGTTTGAAAAATCATGTAAGAGATAAGAGTAATGCAGAAAACATCAAGCAAGTAAATGCCTGAAATGAAAAGACTGTGAGTGCCTGTTTCTTCATGTGATTAAGGTCTTTTTACTCCCAAGAATAGCTCTAAATTCAGTGCACTGTGTAGCTGAACCAGTGCTGACCTTGGTGGAGCTGCAAACACAGATAAAGTCATGCAATGTTTTACAGTGACTGAATTGGTTGGGGCTTACTCTATTCTGAGCATGAGTAACCCATCTAACATAATTAGCGTAAACCCAAATGGAGCTTGCTCTTCTCTATGTTGGGGTCAGCATGGGCTCCTCTGCTACAGCAATGAGAATTTATATGGAAGCACCTTGGTTAAATAGACAGTTAACATCTGGCTGGTGTGGACAGGGCTTTAGAACACACTTGACACTATTCCATATTAAAGCCTACACCTATGATATTCAGGGCCTTTAAATCTGGATTCCTGAGAGGTGTGTTTAGTAATGTGTTTCCAGGTTGTTAGGAGAACTTACTTGAGATAAAAGTCCATTATGAAATACTAACCTTTCCTTTCTTCCCATGTTCTGTTCTCTTCCACACTCCCAGGATTGTTATCCGTTTTTATCCACTGGAACCTTGGCAGATTGGCAAGAAAGGAACTGTCATGACGTTTTTATGATCCCTTCAAGAAACCCTTTAAAAATAGACCCCTCTGGAGGGGCAAGGATGTCCAGCTCCACCTGTTTGTTTCTGCTCAGTACCTGATCCGTAACCTGCACTTTCACTCATACAGCTCTTTTTTGTCTTTACTTCCTGTGCACGTACAGCTCCAAAGCCCAGTTTACCAGGCAAACTGATCTGACAGTAACAGCTGGATGTCTTTGTCTCACACTCATCTTGCATCCCAGAGACCCTGCAGTTACCTATAATCTCAAACAAAACTTGAATTATTGTGAGCCTTCTGTGATGGGGAGTTCCTACTTCATCTTCAGCAGCCTTGTGAGGCCTTTCTTATTTGGATCCAATTAATCCAAGTTCTGTGGTCTTTTCCTTTAGCAACAGTTTTTTAGTTCTTTGGGTGACTGGCATTGTTGATAACTGACTGCAGAGGCTCTCCAGTTACATTTAGCCGTAGGGCCACTTTGCAAGATTAAAACATCCGGTCGTGAGCCATCTCTCCTCCCAGCCTCTCTTCTTTCTTGTGAAATTCTGTCTGTTCTGGTAGATCATAGCTTGAGAGTTTATGGGATTAGTTTCATCACCAGGTAGGATGCTGATTGGGATCATGTTACTGTAAACTTTCCTATTCTAGAACTCACTAAATGTTGCTTGTTAGTCTGGCACTAAACTAACACAAAGTGCTTAGCTTGATTTGGTGCCCCAGCAAAGAGAGCCAAAGGGACCTGAGATCTTTCACTTCCAACTTCTGTGAACATTTCTTCTATTTTGATCACCCACTCTCCTTCCTTTCTGGGAAGAGAGAATATGGGGAGGAATCTTTAAATTTGTATGGGATGGCTATGCTATCTTCTCAAATCTCCTCTGAGCTGTACTCTCCTAGGATCATTTGCTTGCACAGGAGGATGTTCTCATGTGATTTCCTCCATTCATCAGACTTCTGTTTGTTTAACATCTGTGTACAGAATGTGCATTCGGGTTTGTGTGGAAGAGGTTTACTTATTGCAGAATCATGCCCTAGGACATGAAGCTCAGGAAATTGTTTTGCTGGTTCTGTAAGTTTGTCTCCTTGTCCACAGTACTTTTCATCAGCTCTCTCACTACAGTGAGCAATGCCATAACACTTTTTTTCTTCGATTAATACTTTCAGTGTGCTCTTCTCTGAGCAGTGGGGCGGAACTGATGAATTTGTACGTAACCGATTTCTTGGAGTGCCTGTTTTTCCGTATTGAGTCCAAGGACTTGTTACCTTTGCTGTAATTTTAGGGGAATTGTTCCATTGGGAACCTTCTAGTTCAGTTTAAAATTTGATTATACACAATATTTTATTTTCAAAAATCCTCAGCCCTCCTATTTATCACCTGTGGGATTTTCTTTCTTTTTCATCCCAGTGAGATAATTCATTTCACTCAGCTGAGGTAATGACAAGATAGACTTTTCACTTTCCTTTATACTAATTGTATAAGATCCAAATCCTACAATGTTTTAGGCATGCAATTAGTTTCATTGAATTCATTGGGATTACTCATGTGCATAAGTGTTTTGATGGTTGGTGATTAAATCATTCATTTTCTGGTTCTGATTCATTACTACAGTATTTAGTTTTTGTGCGTTTACACCATTGCAAGGGAATAAGTACATTTTAAAAATAAAATAAATTTCCTCTTTCATTGCTCACAGAATCCTTTGTTATTCTAGTAAGGTTTTGTACATTTTTGCACATAATCAAAAACGTGTGTGGCAAGTTGGAACTGTTTCTTTCAAAAGTAACTGAAATCAATGAGGTTATTAATAATTAAAATCAAACAAGCTATCAATATCTGAAACTAGTCACTATACACCCAACATTTTTTATTTCTTCCATTGTTGTAAAATCAGTCTTCTAAATAAAATATGTACTAACTGCAGCTTTGTATGTTAGTGTCATAGGGCTTAAGGGTGTCATCTGGTCAGTAAAACTAGTTTCAAAATACTTTAACCTAAACAATTGGGAAACCCTGTCACAGTGCATTCACTTTGTCTCCCTGTCTCCTTTTTCTCTCACCTTTTCATTTATAGACAGGCAGCTGTGGGTAGCTTTGCTATGTTGGTATTTTTTTTTCTAATGAGGGGTTTCAATTAAATGCTTTTAAAACTAGGATAATAAACAATTATGTAACACTGAATGTATGATTTACATTTGAAGCTGTAGCTGACCCTATGACCACCCTGTCTTCAGGCAGGGGGAGAGTACTGCCTGTGTTCCTTATAAGAGGCTCTAAAAAAAAATGGAGGTGAACCCTCTGTGACATTTAAGAAAATCCAGTAATCTCACTGCTAACATAATTGAAATGTAGCTTTAATTTGGGTTTGTAAAGTACTTCCCTCCTTGTTGCTCACAACAGTCTTCACTTCCCTTAGGTTAATCCTGTTTTTTCTGCCCTGTGTCCCAGCTCCCCTTGCTGGGCCTTGTTAGCATCCTCCTACTAGTCATTTCTAGAAGTTTTTTCCTTCATTTGTTTCTGTTTATCTGCTTCCTGATTACCTGTGTATGTCTCAGTGCTATAAGAGAGAGCAGGCAGACTCCACACAGGTTCTCCAGCTCTCCGCAGCAGCTTCAGTCTGTTGGTCAGGGTGTAGAGGTGGACAATGGAGATCAAAGGGAATGCCATATGGAGTGTTTAAAAGTGGGGAAAATTTGGGATGGAGGCTGTTCTGTGAAGATACCAGAAGAGAATAACTTTTGGGCTCATTCCAGCTGCTGGAGGGAGCTGTAGACCAGGGGCACTCTGCCTCATGGAAAACAACACATAAAGGACAGGCTTAGATGAGGAATAGCTTTCTTGGAGAAAAGTCTTGGGGCTCGGCAGTATTCTCCATAGGTTCAGATAAATACCTGAACTACCAGTATTTTGATTTTTCCAGTTACTGACTTTCTATGCAGCTTTGCACTGTTGACAATCACCTTCACATCCCCAGTATGTCTGTGACATTAATGATAAAACATCTGTGTTAATACAAACTGAAAATAAGCTAGGTAGAGAACTTGCCAAGACAATCACTAATGGACTCTGTCTTTTGTTAGAGATCAGTTAAAATATTAACTCAGTGAGTGAGTGGCAAAGGTGAATTGTTTTGCTCAGCCTAAGCCCTTTTACCATTTTGGCTCTGGCAACTACTGGGGGAAGGGCTCAGGGCACCAGTTATACGTTGGTACAAAAAATTGAAATAGGCTCTTCTGTTCCACAACTTACTAGTGCTAGTTATTCTCTTTGTTCATGCTGGTTAGAGAAACAACTGCTTAACTCCCTCATTCCTAGTAAAAATTAATGTTTTGGGGCTTGAGGAGGAAATGGGAATTGAGATGTCATGCAGGTCCCTAAAATACACAAACTGAACTGACTACACAACCACAGAATAAGAAATTAAAGGAAGCTATCTGCATTTATTTACAGTCCCTGTTTGTTTAGATCTGTTACTCTACAGCAGGAAATTGCTATTACTGGATCAGGAAAAGCTGCCTAGGTTTCTATAGAAATTATTTAAGCATCTGCTCCCCTCAAATATGACCCCCAAATTGTCCAGCTTTGCTTGTATACTGCCTGGTAGACATCTGATCCCCAGCACCTCCAAGCAAGAGATCTTTTTAGTTTCTAACTATTTCAAACTTTCACCCTCAAGGTGAGTATTTAAGGATGAATGGTCTTCACTGGATTGTTCAAGATCTCTGCAGTGACATATTTGCGTGCCTTAAATAGACCAATTTATTTAACAGGCTCCAAGGTAATTCAAGTCTTTGGAACAAGGACTGTGTATGCATTTACACAGCACCCAGCACAATGGGGCTTGATCCTGCTGAAGACTTTTGGATGCTATTAGGATGTAATATTAATAATGAAACAAGCACGAGGGGAGGTTGCTTTAAAGTATATGAATACTCCATCCCTAGTTATCAGTTTATAAAATAGCTGCTGGTGGAGATAATCTGCTTTCTTGAATCCATAGCTAAAGATTTTGACACTGGGTGAGCAATTCTTTATATCACTTTGGTTGGGAGATTTTGTAGGACCAGGTGGCATGGTTGTAAGCTTTTTGGTTCCTTAGATTTTAACAATATAAATTAGAAAGCATTATGTCATCTGTGAAAGCTTCCTCCATACAAGCTCTGTGAATGCATCTGAAACTTGACTTAAATCATCCATGCTAGTCCAGATCTGTTTTCTGTGCCCATTCCTGAGGTGTTTCTGTAATAAGCAGAAAATGGGAGACTGCAATAAAAGATTGTAAATTCATGACCAGTCACAGTTTGAACATGGATCTATATGGGTGGCAGGCCAATGTACTAATCCACTCCTCATTGTCTTCAGCTTCTCCACACTAAATAAAAGTCCATTCTACAATCACATTTTCAATTAATGTTTTAATTAAAAAATACAAATAAACAAATACAGGCTGCTGAAACAGGTTAATTTCTCCTTACATACATGTTCCTGCTAGCTTTCCTACATAACCCTGCCAGCATGCTTCAACACAAACCCATGACTGAGATGGTATTTCAGCCCCTATGTCTTCAGTCTCTGGGTTCCACTGCAGCTGATCAACATGGATACCTGGTAGACAGCTCCACCAGGCCTGACAGCATCAGCTTATTCCACAGTCACCAGTAAACAGCTATCTGATGATAGCAATGTCTAGTCACTGAAGTCCAATGATCTGCTTGATGGACTCTCTATCTTGTTACTACTTCTCTACTTCTTCCAGTTGTCTCCTTACATTCTCTAATCAACATTTACCAGATAATTTTACCATAAAATAATCACTTCAGTGGCTCTATTTGATACACAGCTACAAAAATGCCTTTTAGAGGAGGTTCACATTGTGAAAAAGATCAAAGCACCAAAAATGGTAAAAGGTTTGATGTGTGTTTCAGCTATTACGTTTGACTAGATTGCTCACTCTAATGCATACATTATCATATCTAGCGACTATCAGAGTAACTTGATGAATTCCTCATTTTGATTAAAGTGGTTGTAATTAACTTGACTGAGATAAATTGATCAAATGTTCTTCATGTCCAGTCACAGTAGGACAAGAAGTAATCAGCTTAATTTGCAGTATGGGGAATTTTTATTAAATATTAGGAAAAACTTACTAACTTGAAGGGCAGTTATGATCTGGAATAGCTTAGGAAGGGGAAGAAGTGGAATGCCTGTCACTGGAAGTTTTAAGAATCCTGTCAGGTGTGGTTTGGATCAAATACCTAGACTTTGAAGTATCCTTGGTCCTGCTTCAATGGGGGAAGGGTGGACTAGAACCATTAGAGGACCCCTTGAGTTGCCATCCAGGTCTCCATTTTCTAAGATTATGTAAGAGCAAGACATTACATTTATTATTTCAACCCATTTACACTGATCTAACTCTGAACAATATAATATGATGCATAAAGCAAGGGTTTGTCTTCACCACAGTGCTTGGTTTTGAGATACAACTCAATCGTTACCTCTACCCTAACTCAAGCCTATGCGCAGTAATCCCTATCATGAGTTAAAGTGGTGCTTTAAACTTAAACTTATTGGCTCATCAGATGGTAAAGGCTGAAGCTGAAGAGCATTCTATTAATGCAGTGAGGATGAAGCCACAGCTCAAATTAGCACAATTTATCCACTTCTAAACCAATCACTCTGCTGCTAATGCAATCATTCTCTGCAGGTCCAGGGTGTTGCTGCAGTTTGTGGATGCTTTGCCTTGACCTAGGCTAGCTTCAGTGAAATAACTTGAGTGCATAACTACAGCTAAATGTTAGTGAAGACAGGTCCTAAAACACATTATTTATCATGATCTGCAGAAGAAATAAAAGTGTGTGTGCCCTTGTCTGCTTCTATATTACACAGAAAGGTGGCTAGAAGTGGATGTAGTTTGTTTTGGGCTTGTTTTTAGATTAGAAATTCCAGGCCTATTATGCTGGAAGACTTTTGGTGACAAAAAACTAGAACAAGGATGACTGTAAGAATCAAGAATTAGTGAAAATTGAACAATTGACAGGGGAAGTCTTTTTAGTGACTTTTGAAAACTCTAGTTTTTGATGACATCCATTTAAGTAAACAACATTTTGGAAAAAGAATATTTGTTAATGAGCAACAGCTTATTTTCAATTAAGGCATGGGGATACAAACACACTACAATGATTGCCTGGGGAAAGACAATAGATTCTGTAGTTGCCTGTGAAAACGTAAAGAAGGAGGACAAGTGAAAAGGATTGGGAGGAAAGAAAACATCAGTATTTTAGAAAATGAGTTTGGGATGATGCTGGAGATCCTTCATTAAATGTCAGAAAGGCAAGCTGGAGAGAAGACTGGGCAGATTCCAAAGGGGCAGGCGTGTTAGTTTGGTCCAGCAAAAGAGTCCTGTGGCACTTAAAGACTAACAGATTTATTTTTTGCATGACCTGATCCCATGTTTTACACCCCCTTGCATTTATTTTCCTTCCATTCTGTAAGTTCCGGCATCCTTGAAGCATCTGAGGAAGTGGGATTTTCTCCCACGAAAGCTCATGCAAAAATAAATGTTAGTTTTAAAGTGCCACGTGACTCCTTGTTTTATTCAAGTTTCGGGCTTCACACCCAGCAGGTGGCTGAGCCTGCAGCCCCAGGGTGGAGGAGCAGGCGTTCCATCCATGGATGGTAATGACGCTGCAGAGGGGCGCGAGGACACTCGGCTGCCAGCCAATGAGGCGCGAGGACCCCTGGGTGCCAGCCAATGAGGAGCCCTCAGCGACTGAGGGCGCGAGCCGCGCAGCTCGTGGGCAAAGGGACGCGCCCTGACGTCACCAGAGAGGACGGTCTGACGCGTCGCGGGGAGATGACACAGCGACCCCGCGAGACCCTGCGCGCTGAGGCCACGCCCGCCAGCGGCTCGCCGCGGTGACGTCATCGGGCCCCGAGGAGGGTCGCTGAGGGCAGCGGCTCCGCAGCCCCGCCCCCCTCCCCTCAGGCGGCGGCGTTCTAAGTATCCGTCATCCCTATTGGCTGAGCGGCGAGCCGGCGTTCAGCCAATGAGAGGTGGTTTTGTTGGCCTGCCGGGCTCTGGGGGCCTGGGAGGAGGTTGCCGTGGAGACTGCAGGTGAGGCGCCCCCTGCAAGGTGCAACCGGCCGGGATTTAGGCGCGCGGCTCCGCCTGCCGCTGACTCAGCCCGGCAGGCCGGTGAACGGGGCTAGACGAAGGGCTGCGGAGGGTCGGACCCGGGGAGTCGGTGGGCGTGGTGCCGGGGTGGGGGCGGGGCAGGCCGGGTCGTAGTCCCAGGTCGCCAGACAGTGGGGGATGGTCTGAGTCCAGAGCCCCCCAGCCCCAGTGTCCTCTTGAGGGAGCCCGAGAGGCCCCATTCAACCCCTCTGCTGTGTGCACTTGTCTCAGCCGGGCCCACGGCTGCCTGCCCCTCCTGTGGAGAGTCTGTTGGGTTCCTGCGTCCTTCAGCCAAACAAACAAGGGGTCCTGTGGCACCTAAAGGGTAACCCATTTATTTATCGCATGAGCTTTCGTGGGAGAGAATCCCCTCTTCGTCAAACGCTGTGAAAGCTCATCTGATAAATGAATTGGTTAGGGTTTAAAAGTGCTACCAAACTCCTTGTTTGGCCGAACCAGACTAATACAGCTGCCTTTTTATAGCAGCATTTCCTGATGCTTGAAAGCTGCGCGTAAGAAATTGTGCATCCCTCCCCCTGCTCGTTGAAGGCTTGCACATCATTTCTACATCTATCCTCTTCCTTTCCAGCTAGCGCTTCACAGCCCTGCTCTGAGAACTGGCACCATATACATCTGTGAAAATGGTCCCTATTAGCAAGTGGTCAAAAACTACTAGTTTTGGAAGAACGAACTTTTTCTAAAACCTAAATCTAGTAGACTAAATCTAAAAAAACCCCTCAACTGACAACAGGTGTCTTCAAATGAATTCCCTTAAAGCCTGTGAAAGCCAAACATAGCAGCAATGAGAACTTGCAGTGAAATTCACAAGAGCAATGTAAAATGAAGATGGAGCACAAATAGTTAACAAGTAAAATTGAATTTGAAAAGTATTTCAATTTTAATAATCAAAGTTGCTGAGTGAAACAAAATATTTTTATTTCCACAGTATCTGAATGCAGATTTTAAGCTGGCAGGTATAAAAGCACACTTTTCCATTGAGGGAATCTATAGACATAAAGTCTGCAGGTACCAGGGCTTTGTCTTGCACGTAAAAGTTGTACTGCTTTAGCTACTGATATAGTTAAAGCAGTACCCACTTTGTTTGACTACAGTTACACTTTGCATAAAAACATTTACACAAGAGAATATAAAAATGCTGCCATTTATTCCCTTAGGGTATGGCATTATATTTTTATAATTATGTCCCTATTAGAAGTTGTACCAATATTATTTCCCAAGGGGTAGCTGTGTCAGCCTAGTTTAGCAAAACAAACAAGGAATTTTGTGGCACTTTTAAAGATACCACATTTATTTACCAGTACAATTGTATCAGTTAAAAAAATCACACCTCAAAGTGGCATAAGTATATTAGTACAAAACCTGTGTTTTTCTTCTTCTCTTTTTCTGTCACCGTTTGATTATACCAGAGCTAAAAAGTAACTTGACTCATACTAAAAAGTTTCCTTTTGACCAAAAGGTAGAATTAAAATTCTTGCTGTCCACTTATGCGTCTTTGTCGAGTTGGTTGCCTGTAGTGCAATATCAGCCAAACTACTGAGTTCTAATCCTGCTCCTGTGGATAGGGTGATTGACTATGTTTCCTAAAGGGAGAATGGCACAAGGCATGGGGCTAGCCCGAAGCTCCCCACTAATGTCACTTTTTGTATCCCTGGACGTTCCTCTGTGCCCCCCGCCCCAAGTGGGCACTTCTCCCACTTGCTCTTGCCAACTGACGATCAGTTGCTCAGTTTTGTCAAAAAAAGGTGGGATGTATGGTCCTGTATATTAATGACTTGCTGTGTGACTATCCTTGAGCAAGTCACTATGGCTCTGATTAAGCCAGGTACTTAAGTATAAGTAAACTTAAACACACACTTAAAGCATCTCACTGAATTGAGACAATTGATCGTGATTATTTTAGAGCTGGTGACAATGTAATTTGGAATTGTGGATGTTAATGTAGATCTAGGTGAAAATTGATTTTTAGTTCACTGGCAATTGGAAAAGTTGTTGAGATCAGACCAAAAATGAAAAATTCAAATGTTTTTTAGCAAATCAAAAAGTTACTCCTCCCCCCACCTCACTGTTTTTTTGTGTAAAGCAGAATATTTTGTTTGACAATCAAAACAATTTGCCTTGAACATTTTAAAATATTTTTAAATTTAAAAAAATAAAAGAAATTTTGAGACACAAAGTCATTTCAGACTAAACATTTTGCTCAGCTTGAGTTCTGCAACTTTTGAAAGTCGGACTGTTAATCTCTTTGTTTCTGCCATTTCTGCTGTTTATAAAATGGGGAAAATATGTACGTCTTGCAGGGATTTTGAAGCTTTGTTAACTGATGTTTATGAAATGCTTTAAATGTGTAAAATCGTTTATTATGGAGCAATTGCCTGTTTCATTTGGATGCAAGTAACCGAAGTTTTAATTATAAAGGTGAGGGGAAATCAGTGTTAGTGAACAAGCAAAATGTAACCATTTCCAATGAGTTAAAGTAAAAACTTGCTTTTTTTGCATGTGAAAGTGCTCATTGAAGATGAGCGAATTCATTCAGCTCATAGGTGAGCAGTCCCACTACTTCCTGCTGTGGTTAATTCTGGGATAATCATGCTATTAATATGGTTCACAGTGTAAAAGACTATTTTTAGCCTGATGTGCACGTGCCATTTTTGAATATCTGCTGATGTGATGGATTTGTCTCATGTCAGTAAAAATTTAAAATAAAAAAGTACAAAATCCTTTCACATCCTTTTGGCATTACTTGCGTCTTATGTCAAGAAATTAATAGAATGAAAAATTATGGGTTTAATTTAAAGAAAAAATAACTCATTGGTTTTAAATGTGAATACTGGTTTATAGACTGTCTCTGTGTTAAAATTGCCTGGGATATTAACCTACCTGCCTTCAAAATGGAGAAATATTTGTCACAGGAGTTTAGCTTCTTTTTGTTGCAGAATATTTACATGTTAGACTTCTGAGTGTATGCAGAGTTAAAGTCCTGTTTTTGCAAGAGAGATGACAAGAGACATTGTGTCCACCTATACTCTGTACAGGGAAAGTTTTTGTTTTTTTTCAAAAAGTGACTCACCAATACTTAGACTGTTTCAGCTTTGTAAAAATTAGTAACAGTAGTAGAACCCTACTGTAGAGGGCTTGCCAGTTTGTTTTAAGCAATAGGTCAGTTGGACATGCTCTGAAACGTGGCCACCTCCTGTGACAATGACCCTTAGGATCACTTTCCCTCTGATTTCTGTCTTCTTCCACAGACTCATTGTGGGAAAGGCATTGGTTTATTGGGTTCTAGTCCACGCAATGCATCTGTGAACAGGGTTGCTGCTGACACAGATGCAGCAAGTCATTACTCATCTCAGAACAGAGCTTTGTCCATAATTTGAAGGGGGGGGGGGCGGATAAGCATGAGATGGTGCAGTTAGAGGCTATAGTAATGCTCCACAAGGAGGCACAACTGTGGTTCCACAGGCAACTTTTATTTTCATCATTTTCTAATGTTTAAGTGATTAATGCTACAGTCATAACATTCACTAAATGTGCTATTTTTGTGTGTTCTTATGAATATCATAGATAATGTTGATTTTAGTATTACTGCTGCTGTATATGTAAATCTATAGCTGAATAAGATATCATAGATATCATAGTTATCATTGCAGATATGCATTCTTTTTCTAGCATGTAAAACCTAAGGAAATAAAGAACAATTGAATTTCCTTTCTTAATTATTTTAGAGTTTTATTTACAGTTTTTAAGATGGTTATTATCAGTTCTTGTTTATGGGGTAAGATGCTTTGATGCCAACAAAAATGTCCAATTAATGGGTAAATGATGATACATTTTAATAATGTTTTTCATTTATAGTAAATATAATTCTAATCCTTATTTGATCTTCAGGCCTATTTGTGACTGGCCGTTGCACCTTATTCTTGTGGGAGACAGCATCGAATCTCTCTGAACATGGTAAGGTGGTAGTTCAGCACAAGTTGCTAATGAGATAGCTTGGTGGTGTGACTCTCTGAGGTAGCACCAAATTCTCTGTGCCACATGTTGCTTGAATCCTTTTGTGGAAATCCTTTCTTTCCAAAAATAGTTTTCCATGTTCCCTTGTCCTAAGACTTAGCCACTGTCTGGAGTGTTAATTGGCACAACTAGAACATTGCCTTTCCAGTAATTGTCATTGGACTGATTGGTAAATTGAGAGATTAACTGTAATCCATATGTTAATTCTCCTGCCCCCAAGATTTCTAGAAATGGTTTAAATTTCCACCCTTGGCTTTAAAGGAGCTTCCTTTGACTTTCTTATCATATTCTGCAGTTAGTGGTGGTTAGAATAACCATTACATATTGCAGTAGGAATAATAATTTCTTAAATATTAAGTACTTGCTTTGCTAATACCAGTTTTATTGTGAGGTTTGCAACTAAAGAGGTAAATAATAAAAATTCTCCTGGCAGGAGTGAAATGAGGAGCTAGTTCAAATGTGCATTTGATGTATGTAACTATTTCTTGATTCTCACTCTTAGATCCGAATTGCAGCACTGAATGCCAGCTCCACAATTGAAGATGACCATGAAGGTACCTTCAAAAGTCACAAAACACAGACAAAGGAGGCTCAGGTAAGAAAGACACTTTTCATAATATGGAAAATTGATACTGAATCTCTGGAATGTTCTTTCCTTCAGACAGTGGGGTCTGTTTTCTTGTATCTTCTGGTTCTAGGGGCAAGAGCTACATTAATATTATCTTCTTCCAAGTTCTGCCTTTAGCATCTATGTGGCTTATTTTTGAGTAGGCTACATTAGTTTAGGGGCTGTTTCCTGCTTCCATAGGGAAGAGAGGAAGAAATATTAGGTGTTAGGATGGTAAAATGTCTGACTTGATGAAGATTATATCATGGGTATTTTTAGTAAAAGCCAGGGACAGGTCATTGCAATAAACAAAAATTTATGGAAGCCACAATCTGTTCCTGACTATTACTAAAATACATAGGGGAGGGATGTGTGGGAGGAAGCAGCTGCTGGGACTTGCAGCAGCTCCAGCCCCACTGCTCCGGTGGACTGGCATATTGATCATCTGTTCATGTTGCAGATTCAAGGCTGGTAGGCTGATGATTAGTTGTCTGGGCGGCAGCCTTGCCACAGAAGATTAGTGGAAGTTCCTTGGCACACAAGAGGGAATAGAATTATAATTAAGACTTTGAGGCAGAATTTGGGAGGGTGGCATATATGAATTCATAGGGGAGAATGCAGAGGTACAATCCCCGGTGTTTGCAGTGAGGTCAGCCTGTAGAAACGACAAAGTTTGCAACTCCTTTGAAAAGAACTATCGTCGACTAATATAATGATATAGAACAGTGGTTCCCAATCTGGGGTCCGTGGATCCCTGGGCGTCCGTGATGCTGCTCCCTGCCAGGCCTAGAACCCAGCTGTGGCCATGATGCTTGGAGGCGGCGCTGTCAATTGCTGATGCTGGAAGTGGCTTGGCTTGGCTTGGCTCGGCTCCGCTCCCCTGTGGTGCTGCTGCTCACTGGCCCAGCGGCTCAGCTTTCCTCGCCTGCAGGGGCTGGGTGGGGGCCATGGCCACAGCAGCTCCGCTTCACAGCAGGGGAAGGGGCCTTAGCCGCAGCGGCCCCACTCCCCAGGGCCATGGCTGCAGTGGCTCTGCTCGGCCGTCGTTCTGGCAGTGCGTCCAGGGCAGTGTGGGCAGGATTCTGCTGGCATGTGGGCTGTGTTCTTCCCATGGCGGTGCAAAGGCACCCTATCTGCAACCAGGGGGGCTGCAGAATTTTTTCAGTTCAGAAGGGGTCCCCAACTGTGAAAAGGTCGCGAACCACTGATTTAGAACATATATTAAGATTGGAACTACAATAAAGAATTGTTTTTTGCATTGTGTTAGTTTGCACAAATGATTGGTAGTCTTTGGTGTTGCACCATTGGGCTTCTCCTCTGTATTCCTGTGTGATAAACCAGTAATAATGTGGCTCCCGGCATAAAAATATATGAAGGATTACTTTTGACTTTAGTCCTGATGATTGGTCAATTGCTGCAATGCTTTCCATAGGGCTATACCTTGGGACCATTCAGAAACTGAAGCTAGTGTAGAATGGTGCAGCCATTAGGTGAGTTGTCTATGGCAGCATACGAGACCAGTGGTCCATGATCTTCACTGATTTCCAGCAAGTGCTAGGTGTTCACAGTATTGGTTCTAACCTTTAATGCGTTAAATGGGTTGAGACCTGGTTGCCTGAGAGATTGCCTCTCTGTCTCAATATGCTATCAAAGTTGAGAGTAACAGAACCACTCGTGTAGCGCTCTCAATATAAGTAAGGTGGTACTATCAGGAGAGCATTCTCTGTGAGAGGTCTGTCATTTCTGGAGTTCCCTCCCTTGCTCTACTAGAGCCCAAGTTTATTAAAATACCCTAGCCTTTCCCTCTCTTTGTTTTGCCTGTTGAAGAGCGTGTCAGCTGAAGGTGACATATGTACAGATGTTGGTTTTGGTGGTGGTATAGCTGTGAAGAGGAGCTGTGTAAACTTCATTATTTATGTGCAGTCCTTTTTTATGTTGTGGTTATTAATTTATGAAGTAGGCACCTGGAGCACTGGATGGGCATCTATAGTTGTATTTCAATAAACTGAAATAGTACATGTATTCTTCTGTAGCTGAGAGGGCTTATGTGAGTAACTCATCATGGGAATTGGAGTGCCTAAGTTCTTAGGCTCTTGTCCTATAAAAAAAAAGTGTGCAGGTGCTGGAGGCTGCTCACTGAGAACTCATTGTAAGACAGGGCTCAACAAATCTTGGGTACCAGATCACTATGGTGCCCAGGATTTTGATCATTGCACTGCTGCTGAAAGAAGTGGGAACAGCAGTGGTCTTTCAGTGGCAGGGGGGCCTTTCAGTGCCACACACCTAGGTGCCTCTGCTTTGGGGCTGGCCCTTAGATTTGTGGCAGATTTGTCGAGGTCTGTTGTATGATGATTGAATTTTTTAGTAAAGCTTTCTGGTAAAGCATCATATTTATTAGACAGAAGGAGCTGAAAGAAAAGAGTGTGTATTTATTGTTTAAAAAAAAAAAAACAAGGAGTCGTGTGGCACTTTAAGACTAACAGAGTTGTTTTTCGCATGAGCTTTCGTGGGAGAAAATCCCACTTTGTCCAGTGGGATTTTCTCCCATGAAAGCTCATGTGAAAAATAAATCTGTTAGCCTTAAAGTACCACACGACTCCTTGTTTTTTTTTTTTTTTTTGCTGGACTAGACTAACAAGGCTATCCCTTTGTTTATTGTTAAAACCTTAGGTTTTACAGTTTTACTTAAGTCTTGTTTGTACCGTGTATGAAACAGGTCCAGCAGCTACTGTAGTTAAATAAGAGTTATTAGCAACACTTCAACTAATTTTCCTGACTACTGTAGACTTGATACTCTAGGCTTGGCAGTTCATACCCCTGGTACGTCTAAGCAGGGGTTAAAGTATAATTTGGGGGGCCCTGGGATGCTCCTGCCCACCCGCATACCAGTGCCCCCAATACCCTCCCCCAGCATAAGCTGGGCTGCCTCTGAACTTACCAGTGGAGGTTGGGGCAGCAGTGTGCCTCCAGAGGAGGCAGCAGGCTCCAGTTTGGGGTGTGGTGTGGCAGGGGAGGGGTTTGGGACAGGGCTTGAGCCCCCAAGCAACGCCCCTGGTCCTTGCCCCGCTTCTGCTCTCTCGAACGTGTCGGAATGCTGCGCCGGGGCCTGCTGTTTTTAGGGGCCCAGCTTTCGGGCCCCTAGAAATAGAACATGGTACTGGAATGCTGCATTCAGGGGCCTGCTGTTTTTAAATGGTGGGCCACAGAATGCAGTGTTCCAACACCATTTTCTATTTTCAGGGGCCCTGCAAAGCTGAGCCCCTAAAAATAGTGGGCCCCGGAATGGCGTTCTGGGGCATTCCCATCTTACTTTAACCCCTGCGTCTAAGCCTCCCACATCAGTAATAAAAGTAAAATAATTGCTTGGGCCCCAAGTCCAAACTGTTTGAGCCCAGGCACCTCTTTTTCATTAAAGCTAAGTGTTGTGAAAGACTTTTTTTCCCCTGCTCTTGATCTGCGCTGAACATTGCTTTGATAGGTGGCGTCTTGCATGGTTTTATAACAAGATTCGCAAAAAATATTTTGCAAAGTGAAATGGTGATAGAATCCTAATAACAGCAATTGCGCTTAGACCTGGTTATAGCTATTGGCCCCAGTTCAGGAAAGCTGCCTCTTCAAAAGGCTTACGTAAGTTCCATTAAAGTCAATAGGATTTAAGGATGTGCTTAAAGTTAAGCATGTGCACAAGTACTTTTCTGAATGGAGGTGTACATAAAATGCTTTCCTGAATAAGGGCCATAGCATACACATCATTTTAAAGTTACATTCAACACTTTTTTTTTCAGGCACTGCTTTTGACTTCTGTGCATTTTCTGAAAATCTCTAATTATATGACAGTGATTCTGCTTGGTTGTTCTAATATTTTTTCTTTTATTTCTGAAGACTATTCAATAAAAAGTTAATGAAAAAAAAGTAAAGCAAATCTATTATAAGTCTGCTCCTATTTTAAGTGTTACTTCCACATATAAATTGTAATGATGGTATTGTTAATTTTGCTGTTCTGACTCACAGGAGGCAGAAGCTTTTGCTCTGTATCACAAAGCTTTGGATCTTCAGAAACATGACCGATTTGAAGAGTCTGCCAAAGCATACCATGAATTGCTTGAGATTCGTCTTCTACGAGAGGTCAGTGGAATTTAGAGAATCAAAGTGAAAGGCAGCCACATCTTTATTGCATTTTATATCACTCCACTGTACCTCGGCCTTCGATGACTCAAATGTCCTGTTGATTGTCAGTTGGCAGGTTATCTAGTGCTGTTTGTCGCTAGTCTAATTCCTGACGTCTAGGATATGGTTTTGTTTATAATTTTCAGGCAGTTCTCTCTGGTGATGAGAAAGAAGGGTTAAAACATCCTGGCTTGATGTTAAAATATTCCACCTATAAAAATCTAGCGCAGTTGGCAGCACAACGAGATGATCTGGAGACAGCAATGGAGTTCTACTTGGAGGTACGGTGCAGTGTACAAGTAGAATATGAGTCCCAATATTTACTCGTCTTGCTGAAGTACGGGTGTGGGACCATTGCCATATTTTGTCTAAATGATTTGCAAGTTTTTTGGGTAAATTTACATAATAAATATGGTAAGACTTGCTCACCGCTTCTGTCCCAAAGAACAGTAATGTACCATCGTAAACCTCAATTGTAGCAAATTCAAAATAGATAAGGCAGTGTGTATAACATAAATGTGCATATGTTGATATATATGAGAGGTGAGAGATTCGTTATGTTTTCTAGGCTGTAATGTTAGATTCTACTGATGTCAACCTCTGGTATAAAATTGGTCATGTGGCAATAAGACTAGTGCGTATGCCACTAGCACGTCATGCTTTTGAAGAAGGACTCAGATGTAATCCCGATCACTGGCCTTGTTTAGATAATCTCATCACAGTCCTGTATACACTAAGTGATTATACAAGTAAGTACGGCTTTATATATTTTTTCTTAAAATACTTGCAGTAAATTTCAATACAATTAGAGCAGTAGAGTGATAGTCTTAGACACAGTATCTTAAACATGCACCTTCATTGTGCTCAGTACTGTTTTAAAAAAGTATTCTGTTCTCTCTCTTTTAGAATTTCTATGCCTTTATTTTAAATAATGGAAAGAACAATAACTTTATATAGTTATTACAAGTTTATTAAAGGAATGTCACAAAACACGTTAAGCAACATTTTTTATTTCTTTAATAAATAAAATTACCTTAAATATGTTGGATACGTAAGAAAACAGTTTAATCAGAAACAGTCTGTATTTAAAACCAGTTGATTTATTAAACAAAGGAAGTATTATGTGCAGTTAGAGAATTAAACTGATTGTCTGTAATCATCGGGTCCTTCAGGATTTTACACAGAGCTCATCCTTTCACATTTAATTTTTATTGAAGTGGAAAAGGAAAACAAGGCTTTACTGCTTTTTCAACTCTCAACTGGTTTCTTACCTTCAAATGAACTAATCATTGAAATGAACTTATTTAAAGTGAGATGAAGTTCTCTATGGTGTCAAAAGTGGAGAAATACAGGATTAATTCTTTTCCCTTCTGCAATTTTAGACCGTAAGGTCCTGATATTCACTACTTGTGCCCTCTCTGCACTATGCAGCAAGAGATGATAGGGCCCTCTACCACTCTGAAGTTATGAATGCCCCTCTTAAACTCTGCTTAAACAGAGTTGACTGAACTTAAATAAAAGAGTGAAACAAACATATCAATTGTGTTTTTGGTTGGCAGATACTTATGTGTGTGGAAGGACATTTAATTTTGTAGCATTTAGAATGGAAGTATCATTTTGAGCTGTGATCTGTTGTACATCAGAGCTCCTGCAAAAGGCGTCCCTATAGACCTCTCTCATTTTCATGCATCTTTTTATTCACTGTAATTTCCAGCATGTTACCTCCAAGGTTGGATTATAAAACTACAATATAATTCATAGACTGCCTTGTTTAGTTACAACTGAAGCAATTAATATAACTTGTTCTCAGCCTTTAAGTTAATATTTTATGTGGTAGACAAACCAACATAAGTGAAGGTTAGTAAGTGGCTCTGAGATAAGTTACAGATATAGGGCCTGATTCTGTAGGCCTTCCTCTTGAGCATAGTCTTAATAGAGTTAATGGGATTACTCCTGTGCATAAGGAATACAAGATATGGCTTTCTTCCTGTAAAGTTATTTGTAAAGTCAGAATGATGTAAAAATGCTGAAAGATTTCTGGTTTTCAGAAATAGGAGTTTTGAAATAAAATTCTGGTGAAAAATGACTTCATTAAGGTAAATGGCAATGTTGTAAGTTTTTTGTTTTTAGAGGTTGAAACACTTGAATGTGCCAAGGCAGTCTAATAATAAAAGACTCAAATTACCATATTTTCCAGACTATAAGTCTTATGAATAGAAAAACATCAGTTTTCTTTAAAAAATTCATATCTTGGTCGTACTGTTATGCAAGTCGCGCTTCTATAAGGGTTGCGCTGCTACATTAGTCGCAGCCTGTTGTGTGTTGATGTCACTTTAGAATGTGGACAAATTGATCTCTAAATGACTGTGCTCACCCATAAATTAGAACCCACTCCGAGATAGTGGATTAATTAATATTTGTTACATTTTCTGAAATAAATTAATAAATAATTGTTATATTTTCTGAAATAAAATTTATTCCATTGTTGTGTGATGTGTTGTTGTTAAGAAAGATATGATTTAAGCTCGCTGCCTCCTTATACATCAGCCATATTTAACCAAAGAACATACCGTTATATACACTAATGATAACGCAGTTGCGAACTACTAAGTAAACTGGTAAAACTTAGGATAAAGACATTTATCAGGCCAGATGGATGACACTATGAAATAAGCATAATCCATAAAGTTCAATGATCTTCATCAGAAAAGCCATCAAAATCCTTATCTTCAGTGTCACTCTGAAATAGCTCGGCTATTTCAACTGACAGATTTAGTCCCTGATCTTCTTTATCTGGGTATTCATCTTTCTCTTCATTTTCTTGTACTGTGTCATCATTTATTATTTTTGCTTTCTTGAACCCTGAAGTGACTGCTTTTTGCACTGACACTCATCCAGGCTTCACTAATCCACTGTGCCACCTCCGTGAAAGTCAAGTGATGCAAACAACCGGTGGCTGTGAAGCTGCGGTCCCCATCTGTCATCCAGGATTCCCAGAGGTGGCGCAAGATAGTCTTGAAACTCCAATTAACAGCGATATCAAGAGGCTGCACCTCCTTCGTTAGGCCTCCAGGAATTATTACTGGCACAGAATTTGTGGGTTTTTTTTGCGTCTTTACCCTCTCTGTTATATGCGCTGTCATACTGTCCATGATCAGTAGCACTTTTCATGTTTAAAAAAAAACATCTGGATGTCTGCTAAAACATTCTTCCAGCCAAAACCTCATCTTGTCTTCATCCATCCAACCTTTTTTTATTGGTCTGTATGATGACGCTGGATGGAAACGAATCACATGGCATGGTCTTCCTCTTAAAAATAATCATAGGCGGAAGTTTCTTTCCATCCGCACAGCACTCTAGCACAACGGTGAAGTGTGACTTCTCGTGACTGGTTGTTCTGACGTTCACTGTTTTTTTTCCCCTTTCTCATTAACTGTTCGGCCAACGGGAATGTGAAAAGTCAACGGAACTTCATCCATATTAATTATGTGGTCAGGAGTCACACCATACTTTTCAGTCATAGACTTCACGAAAGCCAGAAAACTGTCAGCTTTCTCTTGTGATTCAGCTGAAGTTTCTGGCACATCGTTGTTCATGCTAAGTTGATGCCTCTGTATGAAATGGAAGCATCAGGATGGTCCTCCAACAAATTCTTGCACTTCCATCTCTTGGGCCATTGTCTGGGCCTTCAGTCACACCTGAATAGTAGACAATCCGCATCCTTGAGCTCTTTGCTCCACTATCCATTGGCAAAGATGATCTTCCAGATCAGGCCGCCTAGCTTTTTGTCCACCGTTTGCTTTCTTTGTCTGTTTCATGACTTGAAGTGAATCTTTCATTTTTCGCCAGTCACAAACTAATTTTTCACTTACGCCAAACTTTCGTTCAGCTGCCCTGTTGCTATTTTCTTCCGCAAGTCTGATAACCATTAATTGGAATTTGGCGGCAAACTTCTTCGTCCTTTCGTCGGCGCCATTGCTCTTAAGTCTCATGGTTGTGGATTCGTCATTGTTGAAGCTTGGCAGTTTTTCTTCACTGGACTGACAGCTGCGATGAGATTGACTGGACTTACTTTTGCAGGTACCCTATGTATAATGATTTAGCATGTTTTAGTGGTCTTTACTTAATTGCCAGAGAGCACACACAAATTACCTGAGCCAGCCAAAGACTATGTCAACATGGCAGACTCTGCATATCCTGAATCTGTGTTTCTAGAAACAGTGTTATGAGAAGATGATTGGCGGAGGGAAGCTCGTGCATATCCTTAGTCTCGGGTTTTAATACAAACAGGTGTTCAGTTCAGGCGCTAATGGTAACCACCAGCAGACCATTGCTGACAGAGACATTAGCTGAATGTTGTTTAGTTCAGTTCCTTTATCATCCCCATTTTCCAAAGACCACTTATTTCATTTTTCTTGTAAATTTGTTTGTCGCACTGTTATGTAAGTTGCACCTTTCAAAATCTTTGTTAAAAAAACGTGACTTATGGTCTGGAAAATACGGTACTTGAACTGTGTTTCTTTGTGTTTAACTATTTGTAGAGAGAATTACAAACCAATGGTTATAGAAATCTTTCGGGTCCAATTGGAGATTTTAACAATATTGTTAGTTTATATCATGGAACACAAAAGTGGGAATTTTTGAATGATTCAAAGGGTCATATTGCCTATAATTGTTATTTCTGTTTTCCTTTATTAGCATGTTTGTATTTTATCTGCAAAGCTCTGGAGAAAGACTGCCAATACAGCAAAGGACTGGTTCTGAAGGAGAAGATTTTTGAGGAGCAACCTTGCCTCAGGAAGGACTCCTTAAGGATGTTCCTCAAATGGTGAATTTCATCCTTATTCATTGTGCAGTTCATACATTAGAAGTTTAGAAGAAGAGTAGTTCAGGGGGATAGTAAGAGCTAATCCTTTAAACTAATAATTGTACCTAGCCTTCGTCTTATAAATAAAACTTTGATGCCTTAGGCAAAATATCCCAAATTCTAACTTTTGTTTTATTGTTCCAAAATTATTTTCAATCCAGACTTTTAAAAGTCCCATTATTTTGTTTCGCTTTTATGTATGATTATAACTGGAAGTTTGTAGCATCCACATCCCCTGCCGATTCTTCCCAAGATCTACGTTCCTAATTGAAATCGCTTCTAAATTATCACTTTCCCAGAGTGTTTGACTTGGAACCAGCTTTATCTCCCTCTGCAGTCAGTGTAAAGACTTACACTTACCTTAGTGAGAATTGATAAGTTATTAGTTTTTGATTAAGTTATTAGTTTTGTAAGAGTCTGTGGTATTTGAGATTCAAGAATGCTATAAGATTATGTGAGCCGCCACATTACTTATATTGATTCTGAAAACAATTATTACAACATTATGGTTGAGAGTTTATATTATTATTCTTTATTTTATATTATGGTAATGCATAGAAGCCCCAACAAAGTTGGGGTCCCATTAGATATTATACAAACCCATAGTTGTTCTTTGAGCACTGCTCACACCATTCAGTTACAGGTGTCTACGTGCTGCAACACATGGTAGCTCGGAGAGTCTTTAGCCTTAGCCTGTCAGATCAGGGAACACAGCCAACACCCCCTCTGTGCTGCGACTGCGGCTATATAGGTGACCATGACCCTGACCCTCTCAGTTCCCTTTTTCGCCCTCAGTGACGGTTTTGGATCAGCCAAAACTTGCAGAAGCAAGTTTCTCGTCTTTTCTTCGTGCAAAATTAAAATGCCGGGCTTTAAACTATGTCTGACATGTTCCAAAGCTTTTCCCCTTGACGATGCTCATGAGAAACACCTCGTGTGCTTGGGTGAGTCACACCTCCCTGCGAACTGCTTTATTTGCCAGCTCTTTAAACAGAGGACACACAAAGACAGCAGCACCTACATACTCTTGCCAAGAACAGCACACCTGCCTCTGATGCCGCCCAAGCCACTAGTACTCCGCCGGCACCCTGAGCAACTCCTGCACCGGAGTCTCAGCACCACCCTTCGGCACATAGTCCAAAGCCCTGGTCGGCTTCCTCTTTGGTACTGCCACGGCACCATTTGCCTCAGTCGCCGAACCTCCCTTCTGGTGAAACAGGACTGGGACTGTCTTTGGGACCATTGACACCACGGGGCCCCATACAGACATGGGCTCAGTCCCAAGATCTGCCTCCGGTACCAGAAGAAGGCCAAGTCGAAGACGACACTGGCGTCAGTACACGTGATGCGGTCAAAGCAGGAATTGGCACTGCCTTCAAACCTGGTACTGTCCAGCCCTCCACTGGCACTACAAAATGGGGCTGATGACTGCTGCAAGGCTCCATCCTCTCAGTGCTTGTCTTGTGACCTTTCGGTACCGTGTTCCCAGGGCTCTGGAAGACGGAGGTCCAGCTTGTCCTCCTTGTCATCCCCAGCCTCTGTCCGCTCCTCTATTCCTCCAAAACCAGTCTTGGAAGCTGGAGAATTGTCCAGAAAATGGCATCGAAAGCGATCCCCAATGCCCAGGCCATGGAGAAAGACAACTCTGTCAGCCCTGCTACAAACATCGAGGCCCAGCTCCTCCGGTACTGCTAAGACCCCCTCAACCAAGCAGGGGCCACTCTTCCTCGTGCCATGCCACAATCAGAACTTCTTTTAACGACGGGTCGTGTGATTGGCTAGGCATAACGGCTGATGACAGCTCGACTTCAGAGCACCATTCGGCACCGTCTCCACCTCAGGCTCTGGATTCCTTGGATATTTCAGATGATGAGCCTGGTCCCGACTCTACTCAGTGTAGTAGATCTCAGGCCCCTTCGTCCTCCTCTCTGGATGAACATACCTTCCAAAGACCTCTAGCCTATAAGGAGGATTCCAGCGCCCAGCAGGAGTTACTCCGCTGCATGACAGCGAATTTGAATATAGAACTGGGGGTGCTCCAGGAGGAAACCGATCACCTCTTTGACATAGGGGTCAGTACCCCACCTGCCAAGGTATCTTTCCCCCTCCACAAAGGGGTATACGGAATTGCCATGGCGCGATAGCAGACCCCTTCCTCAATTTCGCTGGTGTCAAGGGCGATGGATTATAAATATCACATCCCTCAGGTTAAGTTCGCGTTCTTCTTCCAGCACCCTACCCCAGGGTCACTGGTAGTCGATGCAGTCAATCTGAAAGAGAGGCAGAGCCAACCGAGCTCCACCCCTAAGAATAAGGATGCTAAAAAGCTTGATTTGTTGGGCAGGAAGGTCTATGCCACGGCAGCTCTGCAACTGCGTATCGCCAGCCATCTGGCCTTTATGACAAGATATGCCCTTAACCTTTGGCAAGCCATGGAAGGCTTTCGTGACCTCATCCCCAAGGATTGCCTAAGAGACTTTGAGGTGATGGTCGAAGAAGGGGTGTTAGCATCTAAGGACGCCCTTATGGCTGCTTGGGATGCTTTGAACACAGCCTCACGCACCATGGCTTCTGCCATGGTGATGTGCCACTCTGCCTGGCTTCAGGGCTTGGGCTTGTCCCCACAAATGCAGCTTATCATTCAAGATCTGCCATTTGAGGGCCCTGATTTATTTGCCGAGTCCACAGAAGCCAAACTCCATGGTATGAAGGACTTGAGAGCTACTCTTCAATTGCTGGGAAAGTACACCCTGCAACCTTCCAGGCGCTCTCTGAAACCCCATCAGCTCCTGCAACATAACCTTGGGGATTTGGGTAAGGACAAGGCCTGCTTGAGCAACAATGGGAAGTCCCGAGCCTCCCAGTCCAGCAGGCGTGGGCAAGGTTCCAACTGCTCGTCAGAAAGGAAACAGCTTTTTTGACAGTTGCCACGAGGGCAGCGAACCCACAGCCTCGACGCTATCTGTCCCTAACCGTCTGCACCGCTTTACACAGCACTGGGCCAACATCACATCCAACCAGTGGGTCCTCAAGATGGTAGCAAAAGGGTACTGCATTCAGTTTCACTCAACTCCTCGGACCAGAAAACCTTAATCAGGAAATTTGTTTGCCAGTATTCTATCCAGATCCTCAGGTTACGGAGAACCAGAGGAGGTGGCATACTCTGGATGTGAAGAGAGTGCTCTTAACATACATTGAGTGCACATGTCCGCTCTGCAAAACCTCCCAACTTTTTGTGGCGGTTGCCATGCCCAAAAAGGTCTCCCAGTGCATCTCCAAGTGGATAGTGAACTGTATCAAAGACTGCTATGGGAGGTCAAATACTCCCCTTCTAGAGACTATTAGGGCCCATTCTACCAGGGCCCAAGCGTCGTCAGCGGCCTTCCTCACCAAGGTCCCAACCCAAGAGATCTGCAGAGCAGCTATGTGGTTGTCAGTGCATACTTTCACGACCCACTATGCCATTGCCCAACAGGCTAGAGAGGACACTGCGTTGGGCTGAGCCGTACTCAGCATGGGCAGACTGTAACTCCTTCCACCATCCTTGGGTATGGCTAGCAGTCACCTGTAACTGAATGATGTGAGCAGCACTCGAAGAAGAACGGTGGGTTACTTACCAGTAACTGTCCTCCTTTGATATGGGCTGCTCACATACATTCAGGCCCCTCCCACTGTCCCCGCTAATTGAGTTGGTGAAGGTTAGGGTCATGGTCACCTATATAGCCACGGTTGCGGCAGTGAAGAGGCATTGGCCGTGTGCCCTGACCTGACAGGCTAAGGCTAAAGACTTTCCAAGCTACCATGTGCTGCGGCACATAGACACCTGTAACTGAATGTGTGTGAGCAGCCCATCTCGAAGAAGGGCAGTTACTGGTAAGTAACCCACCGTTAGTGTGTTCTCTGCCTTTAAAATTTTATAGTCGAAGTAGACAAGATAGACAAAAAGTGGGAAAAGCAGAGGCACAGTGAATTGAAGTGATTAGAATGCTCGGTCGGAGTGTGTGGAACTTGACTTGAAAGTACGCTTTTTGTGAACATACAGTTAAAGATTTAAATGTCTTATGTAGTTAAGGGGAGTGTGTGCTTGGGAGGAGCGGAAAGGCTGCCAGACCCGCTCGGCCTCCTGATGCATCTTAAAGCAGGAGTTTCACATAGGGATGGCCTGATAGCTTATGTAAGGCAGGATCTAGTGAATCTTCGAGGCAAGATAATCTTGTTTTGTAACTCGGCTCAGATTTAGGAAACATGGGCCTCTGATGTAGACTTTTTGTTGGTTAGTTACTGAGGCCATGATTTAACAAAACTGTTTAAGCAAGTAACTATAATATTTTCTACACAGTCTGATATCTCAAAACCACTGGAATAGATATTTTTCCACACTTCAAAAATTTGCTTCTGGACTAAAAATCTCAAGAGACTTTTCAGGCTGAGATGTTATTTTTGAGTTGCTCAGAACCAGAGCATGGAACAAAAGGAGCTTTTCAGCCATAATTCTTAGTCATCGCTCCCTGTCTAGCAAGTGAAAGAGGGGAATCTGCCTCTAGCCATCGGATTTTAGAATGTACAATGTTGTCTAGCATGAACATATTTATATGTGGTTTTATGGGATTACTGTTTTTTTGCATACTAGGGTCATACTTTGGGGTTTTTAACTCTGTGTTTAAGGAGAATCTTTAAAGAATTTCTATTTAATGTTTAAAAAAAAACAACCCAAAATTAGAACCTATGTTGTCTTCCTCTCTCACCACTTCTCAGTGACATGTCAATTCATGATGTGAGTGTGAGTGCAGCTGAAACAAGAAAGATCATAGATGAAGCATTGGAGCTGCGTAGGAAGAGGCAAGCTCTAATGATACGAGAGCAAGAACCAGATCTTAAGCTTGTCCAGCCAATCCCCTTTTTTACGTAAGTTATCATGATCTGTGAGTTTTATTACAACACCAGTTATTGTCATGGCTATGGTGCATTGGAATCTCTTAAGTGTTCTTTCTTCCTCTTTGTCATATATATTTATTTGTACAAGTTTCATTAATTTGCAAGAAGTCTGGCTCTGTTCTCATTTCCATATTAAATTTGATACATACCAATTAAAACCTGCTGAAACAAAACTGCTGTGTGAGCTAGGAACAAATAGCTAAATTCAGGATATCTTGGCAACAGAAAATTTGAAATTTTCCTGCTTTCATTGGTTTGCCTCTGAACTTTAAAGATATTTTTATCTTGTTCTTAATATTTTTACAATTTATGTAGATCGTGGACATTAGTAAACAAATTAGCGTTTTACAAAAATGTGCTGTTATGTAATAGATATTCTAGGAATCCTGTTATAATAGATCTCTCTTAAATATATGTATGAGAGACTTTGTAATCTTATATTTAGGGCCTGATTTTGCCCCCCTTATTTACACTGAATAGTAGTTTGCCCTGCAGTTAATCCTGTTTTAGAGCAAATTACTACTTATGAGTTATTAATTGCTTGCAGAAGGATGATAAAATCTTGCCCTCTACCCATTGAGCACAATGCTATATCTGAAATGGTTCACATAAAATTGAGTCAATGGCTTTTATTTTGAGGTGCAGCAATTTCCTCTGCAGTTAATATTGTCTCTTGGTGTGAAGTCTGTCATGAGCTCCATTGCCCTTCTGTTATGCCTGTTTCTCTTCTTCCCAACAATGGCTTTAGTTGCTGTGATAATGTTGATCCTGCTGTTTAGTTCAACAGTATATTCCAGATAGGAAGCAGAAGCCATGAGCTGTTCTCCTTCTGAACTGAAATCCCCAATGGACAGGGTGCAAAAAGCAATATTCTCCAGCTATTCTAGTTGCATGATGGATTTTGACTCCATAAGTAACCTAGTCCTCTTAAACTGCTAAAATCACTTTTCATACTATCAACAATTTTAGCCTTCTAGAGCAGAACATCTTTGCTGTAATTCCTGTATGCTGCAACAAAGGGAGTTTTAACTTTAACATAGAAAGTTGTGTGGGAAGAGCTGAATAAATGATGGGTTATAATTGTGATGTTTGTTTTCACACGCAGATGGAAGTGTCTAGGAGAAAGTTTACTTGCCATGTATCATCACCTGACAACATGTGAGCCTCCTCGACCAAGTCTGGGGAAGAGAATTGACCTCTCAGAGTACCAAGATCCTGTCCAGCACTTGATTCTTTCTCCTACCTCTACTCCTGTCAGCGTTATCCAGCCCAACCCTGTCAGCAGTAATCCAGCAGTTACAATGAGTGACCCATTATTAACTTACACACCAGTGACACCCAATTTTCCGAGCCACAGTCATAATTTACTGGAGCCAGTCATGCCTGTAGGTGAGTAAGGTACTTTTAGTCTATAATTCCAGATAACACAGTTGTCTTTCCAGAAATAAAAAATGTCTGTTGTCTTTAGAAATGAAAAAGATTTTTAAATTCTTCTAGATGATCCAAAGCATTTTCAATGTATGTATATTCCAAGTCAGAAGAAGAAAAGTTCAGCCATGTAAAGCTGTGATACCTGTAAAAACAACTACTTCAAAAAAAAAAAAAAAAAGAAAGCTGTCTAAATGGTTGAACAGGTACTGGTTAATGATTTAGCTCTGAGTTCTATGTACCCAAAGTTTTCTAGATACTCGTCACCGCAGTATCTAATTCCGTCGATCTGTTTTTGACTGTGCTACTGCCCCATGCCTCAGTTTCCCCATCTGTAAAATAAGGATAATAATGTCTGCCTCCCCCAGGTGATATGTAGCTTAATTTGTTAATATTTGTAAAGCGCTTTGAGGCTCTCACGTGGAGGGAGCCATAGAAAGATAAATTATTATTTTTAAACAAGATCAGCTCTGTGGCCTGTCCAAATCTCTGCTTCCATGTGTGTTTTTTTTGTTTGCATGAAGATATTCATATTCTCAGGTGTTCTAAGATACGTACCGTGTCTTTGGCTGATCATGGGAATTTACAGTTGTTAAAGCTGTAGGCAGAGATGTATGTTTTCCTTTAAAACCACAGAATTATGGTGATGATTAAAATAAAATATAAAATTGAATTTTCAAGCAGTCTGCTTCCTAGTTCAGAGCAGTATTTACATGTGTACAAAAGACACGAATATCAGACTTAATTTACTTTGTGTTCAGATTAAAAGAAGAAAAACTAGAATTTGAGCTGTGCATTTCTTAATGAAGAGGTACGATTATTTCTGCACACTGTAGTAGAATGAATTAGATCTGTGCAAAAATACTAAAATCATAATGCTTTTTATTGTCAGGGCAGTAGCCAAGTTCCCTGTCACGTTTGGTCATGTACAAATTTCTTCCTTGATTTAAGTCACTAATGTGCCTTTCTCTGCATATAAGATTTGCTATATTTTCTTTTATGGGTAACTGTTCTATGCAACAAAACAAGACTTAGGCTTAACTATAGTTCAATCAGTGATGAATACGATTCTGTTTAGTCTTGCTACGAAGGCCACTATCAAATATCCATTTTAAAACTTGGTCTGGAACCAGAGTGCTGTGTAAATGATTCTAATACAATTTAACAGAATTAAGTAAATTTAAAATATTCTCCATAAATCACCATAATATGAAGTAAAATTATCCACTGTGTTATTTGGCACTTTGAGTTTTGAAAACTTTTGATTGTGTTTTCTAGGTGATGCATCTGTTAGTGATAAATCCAAAAAAGGGGTGAAGCGCAAAAGAATTACCGAAGATAGTGGTGAAACAGCAAAAAGGCGGTCTGCTAGAGTCCGAAACACTAAGTGTAAAAAGGAGGAGAAAGTTGACTTTCAAGAGCTGTTGGTCAAGTTCCTTCCTCCAAGGTACAGCAGATCTTCACTGGTGGTGGAAGGTGTTCACATTTTGTGAAGACCACAGACTATATAGAAGGAACTGCTCAGACTTTTATGTTGAGCTATTTGTTACCCACCCAGGTTCTCAGAGGCACTGGGCCATGCTGCTTATTGATGGAAATGTGACTTAGTATCTTTTATAAATTTTACTGAAACACAACTAAATTTAAAAAATCAATAAAGCAACAAGTTAACATTGGGTTGAATTAAATCATTTTAATTGAATCAGATTCATACAAACAGTAACCAGTTTCTATGAATTGTAAGAGGATTCTAAGAAGGTGACTATCCATTTGGTTAGATGTTCTACCTAAAGAATTTGACAAAAGTCCATTAGTTCTCTAATTTGAATGGTTAATGTCTTAATATTGAAGCTGAATTGTTATCTAATGTTTGGAGTACAACCTCAGATTCAGTTAGAAAGCTTTCTCAAATTTCAGTTCTTGTGCGGCAGCCAATCTTTACTCCCTATACTCTCAGAAAAGAGACAGATTATAAAAATGCAAACTACAGCAGAACACTCTTGATAAATAAAAGTTGGACAGGTAGTCAGTTTTGGTCAGAAATTTCAGATGACAGTCTCAAATCTCATAAGACTTCACAACACAGACCACATTCTAATGGGTAATTTTTATCAGTTAATATTTAGGACTGTTCACCTGGGTAACTTTTCTTTCAGATGACATCCTCAGATGGCCTTATATGTGCTCTGTCTCAGACACATGCATGCAGACAGCTGCACTTTTGATTTCTGCTTCCTAAAAATAAGTAGTTTAAATTGTCTGGGTCATCTCCCAGCTGATAAAAGCAAAAGACAAAAACAGAAAAAGTCAAAAAAAAAAAAAAAAAAAAGGTTAACGTGGAATTTACAAAATTCTTCAGCTATCACAATCTTTTGTATGCTTTCAGCTGAAACTGCAGTCAAGGAACTAAATGATGATGATCCGTTGGGAAAGTGCTTCTAGTTAGCAGGCCTCCTTCCATGTGGGAGTGGCCTGATTTGTTGATGTCAGGAATTCCTTTCTCCAAAGTGATTAGTCTTAGGGATTCTGAAACATCAGTTTTTTTCCTCTGGTGTCTTATGGACCCAAAAGGTGAGGTGTCTTGGCCTCATCCTTGATTCTTATAGTTTGTGAATTTTGCTTATTCTGTTTTACAATGCATCGGACAAGGTCTTCAGACATGTCAAGTGCCAGTTCTGTCTTGCCGCCATGCACTGTGGTCCAGTCAGATTCAGATTAGGTCATCCTTAGTACCAGTTTTAGGCAAATCCTGTTTAGATCAGCATTTTTAAAAATGTCAGTGTTTTACATGCCACATTGACCAAATGTGTAAGCCTATGACCTGACAGAATGTGAAAAATCTGGATGAGACCACTTTTGAGGAAGATAGCATGGTTTTCTGGTGAAAAGGTATTAAGATGACATTGTCACCAGTTTACAACAATTCCAACACAAAATTTTGTAAAAATAGCTAATTGGAAGGATTGCTCTTCAACAGTCACTCAACATTCTTGTGCAAAATAAAAAATATATTAAAATTTATGGTGTGTAATCATCTCTATTTCTTAGTCTTGATCCAAGGCAATTAGAATACCTTCCTGTTTCAGAACTGAGCTTGTAGGTCAAACAGCTTGTCTTCTGGAGCCTGTGCCTTGATAGAGAACAGTAACTTGCAAGTTCAGAAATAATTTTTTAAATGCTTTTGTTAAGGTATTATCATACGGGTTATTTCACTCTTTCCAGAGAAGAAGCAGAAGGAAGTCTCCCCCCCCCCCCCCTCCACATAGCTAAGTAGCTGAGATATACACCTTACAGAGACTGAAGTGATCCAAATATCACTGTCAATAAATCAAACTGGCATTTCTCATTACATCAGAAGGCACTTTTTAAATTTTGGTTTGCATGGGATGATATAAAAAACAAAGATCCTTGTAAAAGAGAAATGTTAAGGTTTTGTTGCTAAGAGGGTTTGGATCTGTTATTACATGAAATAACAATGTTGATAATACTGTTTCTGGAAATTCAGTTCCAATATTACAGAGTAGTCTTGTCAGCTTCTGATGGTTATTTACTGGAATTTGTTCCTATCTTTAGGCTGTTTCTTTTCTGTTTTAGGCGTAGCATGTTAGGTTTCCTTTCTCTGAAGTGTGGGACTTAAATTTAAATGTCTGATGTCACACTCCAAGTAGGTGCTTCCAGTGTAGAAAATACACATAGTTTGCCTAGGTGCAGGTGTGTTTGTTATTCAAAGTAATATTCAGGCTCTCATAAATACTCTTTCACTTGTTTTCATCAAGACTGAGGAAACTCGATCCAGAGGAAGAGGATGATCCTTTCAGTAACTATGAAGTGCAGTCAGAGATCAAACAAGAGAATTTCCAGCATATTGGACCACATAGAATGTCATTTGACTCCACAACATTTATGGAATCTGGTAGGGACTTCAGCATATCCATTTTATTGCTTGTTTCCTTTTCCTCCTATGTTTGCTTTCTTTTTCCAACTTCTCTCTTGTTTTCTTTTTTTTTGTGAACAAAAGAGCCTATTCTTTAAAGGGTTTGTTTTGATAAATTAGTTGGCTCAGTTTCACTTTGAGTAACAGAAATGATTTTATGGGCTGCTTAGTTATTGTGACAAGTTCCAAAGGGGTAGCTGTGTCTGTCTAGGTCAGCAAAATAAACAGGTTTTGTGGCACTTTTGAAGACTAACATTTATATATCGCGTGAGCTTTCATGTCTGAGGAGGTTGGATTTTCTCCCACAAAAGCTCATGCAATAAATAAATGTTAGTCTTTAAAAGTGCCACAGGACTCCTTGTTTGTTTTTACTTACTGTGTGCAATCTGTGGTGTTTGCATGCTTGCATTTAATTGTTTTGCATAAATTCAAGAGAACCATTGTGTCATAAGGGTATTATCGGTGTTTTTTATGCAAGATGTGCTAAATGTCATGAAGCATTACAAGTATTATTCTTAGAAGAGAGGCAAGGAGTTAAATGTGGTTAGTTTCAACAAACAGGTTTGATGGACTTTGTGCTCATCTGTTTTCTAGAGAAGCAAGATGTTCATGAATTCCTGTTGGATAACCTGAACAATGGTGGTATCCTTGAACTGATGATGAGGTATCTGAAAGTAATCAGCCAGAAGTTCCTAGTGAAGTGGCCACCTGGTTTGTCTGAGGTTGTCCTTAGTATCTACAATAGCTGGAGAAAGCATAGTAGTAATTTGCCTAATCCATTACTGAGGGACTGTAGCAACCAGCACATCAAGGTAAGGAAACACACTCTTTTTGAACTTCTTAATTAACTTCATCCACAGCATGTTGCTCTTTGTGCCTGGAATGTAGCAACTCAGGTCAGGTTTTGCTTCACACACTATCTGTGTCTGGGATATTGTTAGCCTTAGCTTTATCTTCAGTCAAAAAGCATCTTGAGTACGCTACTGTGCACAGTTTTTTCTGTCAAGGAACAGCTGAACATGTCTTGCAGTACTTACCTACTTTGATCTTTCACTCCGTGTCTGGAGCTGCCTCCTGTGTCTCATGATGACGTACACAAAGCCTTATATTCTGCTTTCAGAGTTGAGGCTGCACCATTTGCAGGGCGTTTCTTGTGGTCCATTCAGCATTGCTCATTGGCTCAAAATTCCTGCGGTTTAAATGCCATACTGAAGTTTCAAATACATGGGTTTTAGGAAGGTTCTGGTTTTAGTATGCTCAGTGTGTATAGAATGCTGTGTATAGTAACTTAATTAGTGGCAAATTAAGTCTGTTTTTTAAAAAAAAATAAATACATCCCATAGCAAAAGGGTGAAGAAAAATTTATTTCCTTTTCCAAATACAGGAATATAATTTTCACAAATAAGTAGGAAAACAAGAATGATACAGTAAATTTGGAATCCAGTATGTGCATGACTTGTATGAATGCACAGTAAACAGTAAAATAAAAATGTGATAGTCCATATTCACTGTGTGGTATCTATATTACTACATTTTCAAGACATCAGCAAAAATGATTAGAGCTGTTGCTAAAGAATTTGAATGTTGAGTTCTGACTTTGAGTTTTCATAGTAACTACACTTCCAAATAGATTTGTCTTTTGCTGTTTCTCAAATTTCAGCTTTTCCATCACCACTGTGTTTTATGCTCTGCGAAATAAAATTGAGCTTTTGAAAATAATAATGGTTTGGTGATTTAAAAAAGTAGTGTTGCTATACAGATATAACACTAAACAATCTTTGCTAGCATCTGTAACTGTTTTTCTTATTTGTATCCAGCTACTTGATTGTTATTGCTTATACATTAAATTTAAAAAGCAACATTATGGATGAGATTTTTACACAAATAAATACTAGAATAATCAGGAGTTGATTAATCTCTATTATTTTGATTATAAATTGTTCTCCTAGATGTCTTATGTAACTGCTCCTTGGTTTGCATTTTTTGGGGGGTTTGGATGTGACATCTTTGGCTAACATACCCAAAGATTTTTGAGTATAGAGATTTTTTTAACTGTATCTGTAGCTTTCATCCTCTTCAGATGGAACTGCATTTACAGACCTGACTACTGTGAAAATATGCCCCCCCCAAAAAACCCCTCTTCGCCATCTCTGTAAGAGCTGTTAACAGACTATCCAGCATTTTCAGTAGCAACTCATACCCAGTTTTTTTAATAAAACCCTCCTCATCTTTTTGCAGAAAATGTAAATTAGCTGGCAAAACTAGCATATGTACTCAATCTTCTTGATTCCTACAACTTTCTTCAGTATCATTGATATGCTATGGAATCTGAAAAAAAACATAAAATATTGATGGAGCAATTTTGACTGATTGTATTTCAGACTGAGGATGCTGCCCTTTTCCAAGACAGGGCCAACTGTTCCCTTTTATATTCTTCCTCACTAGATAGTCTCATCTTTTGACAAACAGATGCTTTTCATTCCTCTATCTTATGTAAAAAGCAAGGGGTTTATTAATCCTACAGAGCCTCACAGAAAGAGGCAACCTTGTTTGCTTGGACAGAAGAAACCCATGATGGCTGTAGCTTGGAAATGGAAATCATAAAAGCATTAATTAAAATGCTAACTTCTTTTTACTTTTCCAACAAGCTTCTTTATATTCTTTCCTGACCTCTTCATCCCTTCACTGCAGGATATGATGCTGATGAGTCTTTCTTGCATGGAGCTGCAGCTTGACCAATGGCTACTGACGAAGGGGAAGAGCTCTACAGGTGAGAACTGGATATTTCTCAGGTAGACTGTTCTTACAACGTAACCTAAATGCGTTAGAAATTTTGTGAGAAGTTTTTAGAATACTGTGCTGTTTCTTCTCCAGACACAGATCGTAGCATTGGTTGTGGCCAACTGTTCATCATCAGTTTCTTTATTGTTTGTGTTAAAAGGATGATCTGCGTGTTGCAGCTGCTGCATGTGGAACTTTTTGTATAGGGAGCATAACATAAATTTATGCTAAACTGTAATTAATTTATTTGCAGTTTCCCCTCGAAATTGCCCTTCTTCCAGTGTGCATGGAAAGTTTGGTCCTGATTTTCCAGGATCCCACTTTCTGGGGGATCTGTTGCAGCTTTCCTTTGCATCCTCCCAGCGAGATCTGTTCGAGGAAGGCTGGCTGGAGTTTGTGGTTCGAGTGTATTGGCTGAAGGCCCGCTTTCTAGCACTACAGGTTTGTTTTCATTTTGTGTTCAACAAATACAATTTTCACATTTAGTATTTTTTAAACAAATGGATTATAGAAGTATTATAAGCCATAAAAGTGGTGGGTATTGTAAGTCATAAACACAGTAGAGTAAAGTCATTCGGGAATATCTTGACTGATCTCTAATTTAAAGACAAAGTAGAGGTTACATTTGTCTATTTTATAAACTGCTTGGTTTAGTTAAATGTCCCTGTGCAGAGAGTGTGTCATTCAGTAATTAGAGGCAAAGGAACTAGCTAAAGTCCTTACATATTGTACCAGCATTCAGTTATTTTAGTTCATACACTTGTTTATAGAAGGTTGTCTTCAGTTCCCAGAAACAAATTTTGACTGGAATTGTCCTAGACTTATAGTGAACACCAAGACACAAAGTCATTAACAGACAGAAACCTGGATTCTGAGCTGGTAGAGTCTACAACAGACACTTAGAATGTCTAAATAAAACTGTGCATTGAGTCAACATTTACATGTTGTGATTGATTCTTTTTGCCAACATAGCCTGATCCTTCTTTTGAGAATAACTATTAATTTAATGTACAAATTTTAAAGCAGTTTGTCCAAGAGTCATTGCTCAGATAAACAAGCTAAAGCAAAGTTATTTATTGGACCCCAGATGATGTCATTATTTTAGTTCGAGCATCACTTTCTAAAAGCAGGAAAGAAAATTTGTACACATCGTGTGCATTTCTTAAGTTAGAAGAAAATGTGTGGTTTTGGCTAATCAAAGTTTAGTCATTAGTTGTTAAAGTAAAACAAGAATTGATTTTGTATACATCCACTGAGTTGTTCATTCCCTTTTTATTTTCATGCATCAAAACTTTCGTTAACAAATCCACCTAACAAATATAGCAATTAACTAATTTTTAACTACTAGTGGTAAATATGCCAGTAACCTATGATGGAACGTTAGATAAGGTGGGCTCTCAGTTGGTACAGAAAACTCTTTGGATGTCTGGCTGGAGGGTTTTGCCAAGAGGGGATTTTCCTCCCCTGACTCTTGTTTTTTCCTCTTCTCCTCTAGCATGGGGAATGGGTCATGAATTACCTTCTGGTGGTTTCTTTTTACCTTGTAGTGTTTAAACCATGATTTGAGGACTTCAGTGACTCAATTGTAGGTTAGAAGTCTATTGTGGGAGTTGGTGGGAAGTTCTGTGGCCTGTGTTTGCGCAGGAAATCAGATTAGATGAGCACCTTGGACCCTTCTGACCTTAAAATCTATGAATCTAAAAAAAAAACCCACCTCTGGAGTGTTTCATGGAAAAGTAAGTGGAGCTAGAACCTTCTTATTTATAAACGACGTTTAGTCATTTTGTACAAATGATTAAAGTAGAGAAATACAGACTCTTTTTGGCAAAAGAATTTCTATTTTCACTTAAAAATAAAATTTCTGTAAGTTATAAGAATCTTCTAATTCCCTTTCCAGATGAAGACAGTTCAAAATGAATTGTCACTGCAATCTCAGTAATAAAGAAACATGTAGATTTGACTAATAATCTGCTCTATTTCACTGCAAAATACAATTTATATGATTATGGCACGCATGTAACCCCTCTGTTTCACAAAGTATCTAGATACTTCATTTTAAAAAAGGAAACTGGAAATACAAGGATAATATGAATCATAAATATATAATTGGAATCAGAGCCAACAATTCTGCTTAAACTAAATACAAGTTGTCCAGTTGAAAATGTGATCACCTTTCCTAAACAAACTTCCTTTGACTAATGCTGTATCTCTTTTTAGCTTTAGTGAGTTATGTTTTATTCCTTCTGCTGCATCCTTTCCAGTTGTGATCTCTCCCTTTTATGAAATCTCAAATCTTCTTAAGATGGACAACATGGATTGCTCACAGTCTGTCTGTCTTAACCAGGTAGCTGGACCTCTCAGTAAAGTAGCCTGAATTTACTCACTTCCAAATTTAATGTGCCTCACTTTCAGAGAGAGGAATATTAGTCAGTTTCTACAAATGAATTTTCCTGCTATGTAACTTAAATATCTAGGAGTCTGACTTTCTCCTCTCCCAGTGATGGTTGCTCTTTTTAGTAAAGTACCCCAACTAACAAATTGCCTAACTCCCACTTACAGTGTACTCACAGAGTTAGTGATTTAACATTGCCTGTCTCCTTTTGAAGAGTCTCAAGTAACACTGTGTGATTTCCACCTTCCTGTTTCCACAGGGCGACATGGAGCAGGCACTGGAAAATTACGACATCTGCACTGAGATGCTGCAGAGTTCCACGGCAGTCCAAGCCAAAGCTGGCAATGAAAGCAACATTATGATCCGATTACCTAATCTTCATGTAGATTCTGTTGTTTCTTTAGAAGAGGTAGGGATCGGTTTATTTGTATAGGTTTGTTGTCTTCTAAGCTCATCAGAACTGAGGATTCTAGTTAACTCAGTTGAGGCATTTCTAAAGAAGAGCCAACTCTTGAAAGAAACTACAGATATTATTTGTATATGCCATTTTGACTTGTGCACTGCCCATTTTCTTTTAGCGTGGTAATATGTTACTTCTGGAGGAAATCTGAGATAGAGATGCTCAGGGACAAGTTAGTTCCCTGTGGGGTAAAAAGCATGTTCTGACTTAAAATCAAACAAAGTAGTGTGGCTTCATATCAGCAGTGCTCGGAAACAATGGTGTACCTGCAAGACTCATTTAAAAATTGCTACCACTTGTCCTGATGGAAAAGTAGCATGCACAGCATGAGTAGCAGGCAACTTAGGGTGAAGAATGTTTTCACAACCCAGGATAAAATCAACAATGATTGTGTTAATTGATCTGAAAATTATTCTTCTCTTTGCCATTTATATGTTTGCTTTATCTATTATTGATCCCTGCACTTTTCAAACTTGCTTAATAAATAGAGTGAAAAATATTGCTCTCACAATGCTGTGGTTTAGAGCTGTTAATCATTAGACTAGAGCCTTGTTTTGGAGGGTTTCCTATACTTTAAATTCACTGTTGTTCAAATGAACCCTTGACTTCAGAAGTCAGAATTTTCCAGTAAAACATGTAAATTGATTTATACGTTAAAAATTAGACCTCTGTTTGTTTGTTTGTTTTTGTTACTGCTTATATGGGAGGGCTTCAAACACAGGCAGCATCATCTTGGTCCCAAAACCTATCCCATGTTTGTTCTTTCTCATAATTAACCAGAAAAACAAGAAATTTTGAGGTTTGTGGCTCATATACAGAAAGTGTAAAAACTAATTTTAAAAAGAATAAATACAAGCTCGGATAACTGATAATGACTGGCAGCTTGTCTACTTTCTTCCTTGTTTTTTTTCCCTTACAGTGCTGTGGGCTTTACATAACCTAAAGCTAAACCTAAAGCTTTGTTGTTCATAAGAAAAGTCAGTCATGTGCACATGAAGGTGAAATTTAGGCTGGATTACACCATCTGTGACTTTTGCAGATTGACAAGAACCTAAAGTCTCTGGAGAGATGCCAGTCTTTGGAGGAGATCCAGCGTCTCTACGAGGCAGGGGATTATAAGGCAGTGGTGCATCTGCTTCGCCCAACCTTGTGCTTTAGTGGATATGATAGGGCAAAACATCTGGAATTCGTTATATCTATACCAGAGAGGCCAACACAGTTGCTTCTGCTGCAGGTTTGTTATTTTTCTTTAAATAGTGTTCTTTCAGTGAGGTTTTGAAAGCCTTGCATCTGCTTTATTTCCAGGAGCAACATGAAAAGATTTGAAAGGTTGATGTAAATGATGCATTTCATTGACTTCATTTAAGAAGCAAAATATGGGGCCAGACTCTCAAGTGAAGTAAATTGATAAGACTCTGCTGAAGCTTAAACTCGTAGCTTAAGTTAAACTTTAAACTCATAGCTTAAGTTCTCTAATCAGTAACTGGGTGTGGGTGTGCAACACACACACAGTGGGTTCACCCAAACCTCTGAAACTGATTCAGAAGTTTGTAAACTGTAAGGCTATGTATTTAGCCTAAAATTTATCAAACTCAGGTGAACTTAGATCAGTTTTAGATGTTTATAACGTCTGATCCCACTCTACCAATAGTCTGCTACTAAGACTTTGAGTTTTTGTTGCCCTTGACTTTATTCAGGGGTCTCAAACTTAAATCACTATGAGGGCCACATGAAAACTGGTACGTTAGCCCAAGGGCCGCATCACTGAAACCTTTTCATACAGTGATATTGCAAATATCGCTAACAACGGTGGTGTTGCGGGCTGCAGAAAATAGTGTTAGGGGCTGCATGTTTGAGATCCCTCCTTTATATGGTGGCTCCCAAGCATCCTCTTCACTTGAAGGTTTTTAGCCAGCTGGGTGTGGGGCAAGAAGCTCTGGTGTCATAATGTCTCCTTGGAATGTCCTGCTTAACTGGTAGTCTGCTACATCGATTGTAACCTCCAGGGTGCCTTCACAGTATATCACAGCAGTCCAGCTGGGAGATGGTAAAAGATGGCAAGATCCTTATCTGACAGAAAATGGTGCCAGCTATTTGTCAGTTATAGACTTCTTTTTTTTTATTATTATTATTAAGTGCCTGGCCTCTGCTGCATCCTGGAATAAAGGATAGAAGATGTGTCTAGCAAGATCAAAAGATTATACATCACTGTGACAATCAAGGGACAGATGTCCACTGCTGAGGGAGGCATGATACAGTCCATTAGTTCCTTAGTCTTTCTCTGTGTCAGCTATTTTACTGCTAGTTTGACTAGAGCAGGGGTCTCAAACACGCAGCCCATGGGCCGGCCCCTAAAGCTGTTTCCTGCGGTCCACAGTGTCACGATCATTACTGATATTTGCCATATCATTGTACGCAAAGATTTCAGTGGTGTGGCCCTTGGGCTACCATGCTAATCCTCATGGGGCCCTCCACTAGGCCTCGTGCAGCCCTCGTGATGATTTGAATTTGAGACCTCTGGACTAGAATGAGTCTGGGCCAGTTGTTTTTCATTCACATTCCTATTCATCTGACATATTGGGACATCAGATCTTATCCACATTCAGCAAGAAACAATCTTAGAGCTGGCAATCATTAAAATGCTTTTGGCATTGTAGCCTTTATCATTGTTTGAGCATGTTTCCTAAACTAGTAATAAAATAATAGTATGGGACCACAATGACAAAAAACTCTGATTCTGTTGAACCTTCATACACAGTAGAATGTGGCTAGAGAGCAAGAGGCTCATTGCCATTTCTTCCCCGCAAAGTATAGTGTCTGTACTTAGAATCATAGGGTTGGAAGGGACCTCATGAGATCATTGAGTCCAACCCCCCTGGGACTTGAACCCAGGACCTTCTGCATATTAAGCAGAGGTGCTAGCTAGGCTCAGGGTAGAGACTCTGTTTGTATTCAGAAAGCGAAGCTCAGTGCTGCTTCCCTGATGCCACTTCAACGAGGTTTCTGAGATCTCTTATATTGCCCATTTTAATGTCATGTTTAGGAATTTCCTACTGGTGCCTCACTAAAGTAAACATTAGCTGCAAGCTGCGTGCCTTCTTTCATTCCATTTCCTCCTCTGTTGTGCTTTTATGTCCAGAAATAAACATTAGATCCATATAACAGATTTTTTCGTGTTAACATTTGCTAGGATTCCCTGCTGAAACAGAAGGATTACAGGCAATGTTTTGAGTGCTCAGAAGTTGCCTTGAATGAAGCGATTCAGCAGATGATTAACATGACAGTAGCTTCTGCTAAAGAAGAATGGGTTGCTACGGTAACACAGCTGCTCACAGGAATTGATCGCTCACTGTCATCAGACAGCAGCATCCTAAAGGAATCTTCTATAACTCCAAGCCTCATTCGGCTAACCAACAACCTTATTCAGGTAACCTGTTCACCTACACTAGCAAGCAGCTGCTGTGCACTACACATCTTTTTTAGGAATACAGCTGCCGCCTGAACTGCCACCCACTTGCAGATTACATTTCTCTTGGGTTGCATTTCTATGCGGGCTGTTTCCTTTCACATTCTTAGTTTTCACTGCAAGATGTCAGGTGCACTGAGAATCTCTCTGGGAATGGGTAATGGCAGCTAATTCTGAGCTCCATCTCTGCTGAAATGAGCAAGGAATAGTGATAAGGTGGCTAAGGGAGTAGTACCGCTGCCAATGGCTGTTTTTCTGGTTGTCTGGGACCAGTTTGTTTCCAGCAAGGGTCTTGCTGCATATTCCTGCCATTTCCACCAAATCTTATCATAGAATAATAGCGTTGGAAGGGACATCATGAGGTCATCTAGTCCAACCCCCTGCCAAAAGAAGCAGGACCACTCCCACTAAATTATTCCAGCTAGAGTTTTATCCAGCCGGGCCTTAAACATCTCCAAAGACGGAGATTCCACCAGCTCCCTAGGTAGCCCATTCCAATGCTTTTTCACTCTTCTAGTAAGAAAGTTTTTCCTAATATCCAGCCTTGACCTCCCCAGCTGCAACTTTGAAACCATTCCTCCTTGTTCTATCCTCTGTTACTACTGACAACAGCCGAGCTCCATCCTCCTTGGAGCATCCCTTCAGGTAGTTGAAGGTTGCTATCAAATCCCCCCTGTCTTCTCTTCTGGAGGCTAAATAAGCCTAGTTCCTCCAGTCTTTCTTCATTGGGCTTGTGCTCCAGCCCCTTGATCATTTTTGTTGCCCTCCGCTGGACTCTTTCTAATTTGTCCATGTCCTTTTTGTAGTGGGGAGCCCAAAACTGGGTACAGAATTCCAGATGCAGCCTCACCTGTGCCAAATAGAGGGGAATGATCACATCCCTTGATCTGCTGGCAGTGCTTCTTGTATCGCAGCCGAGTATGCCATTGGCCTTTTTGGCAGCAAGAGCACACTGCTGACTCATATCCAGCTTGCCATCCACCAGGAGCCCCAGGTCCCTTTCTATGGTGCTGCTACTTAGCTGATCGCTCTCCAGCCTGTAGCAGTGCATGGGGTTTTTCCATCCCAAGTGCAGGACTTTGCCAATGTTCCCTCTAAGGGCCCAATGCAGCTGAGCAACATATGTTGCTCACTGTGCCCCCCTCCCCGTGAGGGCTCGATCCTGCCCCCCATGGCCCGATCCTGCCCCTCCTGGCTCAAGCTCTGATGCCAGCAGGGGCGGAGCAGCCAGCCCAGACTACCCCCAGCCGGCCACACCTCCCTGAGGGACGGAGAGGGCCGGCACTGAGCGCCCAAAGAATTTGGGCCATTTCATCCCCAACCCCCTGACCAGAATGGGCATGATCCATGGCTGGGGAGGCCGGGGGCGAAGCACCCCAAACTCTTTGGGAGCAGGGCACGCCAGGGCCCTGATCCTGCACACTGGAGCTCAGAGCCAGCCCCCTCCACCCCTTGGGGAGGCACGACTGGGTGGGGGTAGGCTAGGCTGGCTGTTCCACCCCATTGCAGTGAGGCTGGGTGGTGGGCAGAGCAGCTTCCAGCCCTGGTGGCTCATGGCCCCCCATGCCCCATCCCCCAGAAGTTGGAAGGGGGGAGGTTAGGGCCCCCTTACCTGGCTGCCGCAGTGGTGCAGCCTGGCCCCCAGTCGCTCTTCCGGCTGGAGGAGCTCTCACTGAGCATGCACAGAGAGTCTGCGCATGCTCAGTGAGCGATTACTCTGAGCGGGAGTTCTACTCAGCTTACTCAGAGTTGCTTCCGGGCAGGGACTGCAGCTGCCAGCTGTGCACGGCCAACAGTGTTCTCTGCACCAGGGGTGCCTGGCCGCATGGCCGCACAGCTTAGAGGGAACATTGCTTTGCACTTGTCCTTGTTGAACCTTATGATCCTATGAACCTTAGGAACAGGGTGTGGTGTATCATTCAGCTGAAGTGCTGGCCTTTAAGAGTTCTTTTGATTCTTACACAAATATAGAAATTAAGTTGGAATTGGGAATCTGATTATTTTGTTGGGTATTTCACACCTGATTCCTATTTCACTTCCTCTTAAGGACAAAATAAAGAACAATGATGGTTATTACCTCTTTCTGCTTTTAAAATCACAGATAATATTTAACCTTTTTGTAGTTCTTTCATCATGTTGAAAACTGTTCATTTTCCCCTGAGCCTCTCATAGAAGTGTCAGAATTGTAAACTACTTCTAATATTATTCCTTCTTTAAAGACCTAGTCTTATTAATTGTTCCCTGCAACATGCTGAGCATCATCAGCTGTCATTAACTTCATGATCTGAGGTCTTTTTGCACCATGCACAATCTCACCCTTTAAGGCAGAGCAATATGGACAATGATGCCTCAGTCAGTGGTTAAAGTGATGTTAAAAATAAGGCTGTTATAGGAAAGCTGCAGGAATTTCTTGTAATACCATAAATATTTCACAGACAAGAACAAATATGTATAGTTTTATACATACATATGTAAAATAGATCTCTAAGTGTAAAATAATAAAGAATTTTGAGAAGTTTTAGAAACCTGCCATTCTTTCAGTAACTGAGGCTGTTGTCTAGGGATAAGGTTAGGGCTGCTGTTTTAATTATGCAGCATTGTACTGCTACCCCCAAGGTGTTCCCCCTGTGGTAAATTTGGGAATGATAAATTAATTTCCCATTTGGAAGAAAAAGAAAAAAATTAGAGCACTTCATATTTCTAGGAGATAAATTTCTGAAGGAGAAAATGTTTTGGTTTACAGTAGATGATTTTAATTGCATCTGCTTTAAAAATAAATAGAATTATCTGATTTATAGAAAGTTTCTAGTAGTACCTGAATTTTCTCAGTTCTAAATAATTTCAATAAATTGTCAAAATACTGGCTTCCTATTTGTTTTATTCCTAATTGATGGCTTTTTTTTTTTTTTGCGCTTGTTTCTCCTTTTGTGTTTGTTTTTTCCGTTGCTTGATTTTCAGGTGGGCTTTTTGTTTTGTTGTTTGTTTTTAGTTACTGTTTAGACACTTCAAACTACATAGGGATGAATTCTCCTCTTAAAAAATAGATATAGCTGTTGGAACATCTTTCATTTTACAGAGCCTGCCTACAAAGAGACTTCCATATTAGAAGTTGAGAGTTCGATTTTATTCCTTACATTAATGGAAAAAAGTGATGATGATAATACTTAGCTCTTATATAGGTCTTTTCATCTATCGCTCTCAATGCTCTTTACAGAGGATTGCAAGTGTCACATTTTAGTGGGTGAAATTGAGGCACAGAGCACTGATGTCATTTGTAGTACGTATTTCTCTCAGAAGCAAGAGATTAACCTTTCTTCCCTAGCCCTTTGTTTCTCCACCCATGCTGAGATGCTCAGTAGGACAATAAAATTCAAATAAAAGACAAGTGTTCTGAGGTTTTGGAATTTGGTCCATTTTACTTTTGAGAAGCCAGAAGAAAAGCGTAAGTTCCCTAAAAACATATTATCTCCGTAAGTGGTATGCAGTGTGTTAGTATAGACCAGGTGTGGCCAAACTGTGGCTTGGGAGCCACATGTGACTCTTGAATGAAAAATTGTGGCTCCCAGAAGAACGTCAGCAAATCAAGTTAGGAAAGCAGCCCCAGCCTAGGAGTTCAGGAGTGGGTCAGAATGGTGAGGACAAGTGCAGCATGGTTGAGATTTTAAAAAACTCTCCACTAGACTGCAGTCTTCTACACTGAGCAGCAGCTAATTTTTTACAGTATAGGCATAGTTTTCATGGTAACCTTAAGTAATTATTAGAATCTGACATTAGTAGGATCAATATTTGTCCTCTTTTTATAATAAAATTAAAGTGTACAATGAATTTTAAACTTAGTAATTTTGGAGTAGGTAAAAGTATATGGCTATATGTCTCAGTGTGGCTCTCGAAGGTTTAATAATCAACCTGAGTGGCTCTTGAGTTCCATAAGTTTGGCCACCCCTGGTATAGACTGTACTTCTCAAAATATCACAGTACATTTCTCCATCTGCCAACCTGTAAAAGGACACTATTTTTACTAACAGATTTGTAAAGCTGTTGTGTGGTCCTTGATGCAAACTTTTACTGGATGCTATATGGTAGCAAAATATGCTTCTGTAGATGCAGTGTTCAGTAGAGCTTTTATACATTTTGCAGAAGTAATCCCTCTGAGTTGTTTACACATGCCCTTTTATCTGAGCTCTTTGCTTTTCCATTTGGAGAACAGGTGATTTTTCATAGGTAAATGATGCTGGTATTTCTGTAACAGATTGATTACACATCGCCCCCAAATGCCCTTGCTCCTACTCTGTTTATTGTTAGGCATTATTTACTTGTTAACTACTGTTTCTGAAATGTATCCCTTCAAGACCGTTCCTGTTCATAATTCCTGGCTGGATCCTTCTGGCTACAGTGTTTCCATTTTTATTTAAAATAATTGAAACTAACTTCTTTTTCCAGTTTCCTTTTAAGCAGATGTGTCTCACTTCCAAGTTGTAAATACAGTCATCGCTAATAGGAATTCTACAATTCCATTAGTCATTTGTGCTTATTGTAGGGTGATATAAGCACAGCCGTAAGTAGTTATAAATGACCTTACAAGTAAGAAAAATGGGCTTTTCCCATCCTATCAAGTTGTGGAGACTGAGGGTATCTTCTCCTTATTTTACTTTCAGGCTCAGTGAGCACAAGAAAGAAAGAGTCTTAAATTTAGATTGGTTTTCGTGTATGAGTAGGATGTACTACTGGCTATCATGTGGACATGCATCAATCCTTTCTCTTTATGTGTATAATAATGGGTGTTGTTTATTTCGTTACTAGATTATTGACTGCAGCATGGCAATCCAGGAGGAACCCAAAGAGCCTTACGTATCCTCGGTGCTTCCCTGGATTATCCTGCATCGGATCATCCAGCATGAAGAAGAAGCCTTCCGATCCCTTTGCCGCCAGCAGCAGCAGCTCCAAAGCCAGGGTGAGGAAGGTAACAGTTTAATTTTTCATTGTTCCATGTTGTTAAAACCTTGTTCTCTATCCTTTTCCTCTTTTACCCATGTATGGGAAATGGCTAGTATTCTTTTGTCTTCCTCCCTGGAAGAGTCTCCAGTTCTTATTTCCTCACCCCAGGGAATAGTCATTCTGAAGAAAAGTTTCTTTGCCAAAATATGGAGAAATAAATGACTAGGTAGGTTTAGTTCAGTTTTGTACGTAAGAGGTATAATTACTGGCATATTTCTTCCAGTGAGTCCTGACACACCTATGCTGCCTCCTTCCCTCATGTTGTTGAACACTGCTCATGAGTACCTAGGAAGAAGATCTTGGTGTTGTAACTCAGATGGTGCCCTTCTCAAATTCTATGTAAGTATTGATGCCTGGATTTCTCTCTCTTTCTCTTATTAGAATGGTCATTTTATCCTCAATTAATAGTTAAAGATTGCTCTTCCACGCTATTGTCCATCATAACTTTTTCAGACTATCTAGCTTTCATACATCAATCAATGTCCTTGTAATCAGGTGAGTGATCACGATACTGCATATTTTTTGTTGTGCTGGGGTCCAAAGATCTGATCCAAAGGGCACTTGTTGCTTTGCAGTTTGAAGGCAAGACGCATTCATGGTCTCTGCAGCTTAGTCTAGGTGGGGTCACTTTGGACCCTTTCCCCCGGGCAGAAAAAGACACAGGCTGGAGTAGAGAAACCAGCTCTAGGAGGCAATCAGTTCCTTTCCCTCTCAACTCCATGAAAGGAATGATGCCAGAATGGCATTAAGATTGTATCCCGAGAGTCTTTACAAGCAGCTATGCTGCTGACTGCAGAATTCAGTCACCTCCTCCCCTTCAGTCTCTCCTCAGCCAATGTATGGAGGATTTTGAATAATGCTGACACCAGAGAGTGTCGTAAGGGACCTTCATGCCCAGCTCCCTTCCTTTGCTACTACCCCTGTACCAGACATCCCAGGTGCTCTGCACGGCTAAGCTGGGGCTTCCTAGGGAAACAGAGACCTGATTGGCCCATGTGACTCCCATACAGTAATCAGGGGTCTAGTCCATCTTGAACTGCAGGCCAATATCTTTGAAGGGTGCTCATATGGGGATGGGGAGACAGCCAGCCCTGTCTCTTTGAGGGCAAAGAGGGTTCTAGTCACTAAATATATTTGAAGCAAATTTGGACTCAAATACTGTCTTCCTCTAAAGCAGGATTATAAGGGAAAATACCCTGTAGGAAAATATATAAATAAATAAGATTAGTGTCATTTTCTTTGTTCATCTTCATGGAGCACAGCGGCAGAGAATCCTCAGCACCCAATTTCTTTAGTCTCATTCATGAAGTGCAGTATAGCAGATCAGTGCAGAAAAGACCAGAGTGTAGATCCACCGATTCCTCTGGACATGCACACAAATGCAAAAACACACAAGGAATTTTCTTGAGGAAAGTCCAGCTGTTGAAATCAGCATTTGAGGGTCAAGACATAAAATGTGTGTATTAAGACATACAAACAAAAAACCTCTCTCTTAGGTGGAGGGCTATGAAATTATGCTAGGACTTCTGTAGCTGCCCTACACAATTCTTCAAGAATTCTAGGCTGATCTGGGGAAGAAATCAATTTTGTTTAACTTGTCCATGGGTTGTAGCTTAGTGCTTGCTGTCTTGCATGAAGACTTTTCCTCACTGTACAAATGATGCAGCTTTGATTTTAAGGCACAAGTGCTGCAGTATTGGTAGATGAGGGAGTGGGGATGGGAGGGATGTCAGATCACTATCTGGTGGTTTAGTTAATGCTGTGGAAAAGAAATCTTCCGTGGGCAGCATTAGAAATTTTCTCAGCTGATTACTGCTTCCTCTTATACCCCTAGAAGTTAGACAGTATTTCACCTACAATTAGATTAGCACCCCAGGTGCTCTGAAACAAACCCTGAAATACCAACCCTAGAGTCCTTGAGTATTCTTAATAAAAACTATATTTAACATTTTACTGCTTTAATACAAATAGTCAGTAGCAACTTTCAGAGTCAAAAAGGAGTTGGAAGGCTGAAAATCAGGAGGATGTTCCAGTGGGGAAGAAAACATTAGAACAGAAAATTGGCTTTGGAAGCATGCTGTATGCTCGTATGCATTTTACACAATATCCCATCATCACTAGTAAATCATCACCAGCTGTAGGTGAACCATCTGCTGGCATGCATTGCACTGCTGGTGGCTGAAGGAGTGTGTGTAACAAAAAATGTTACTATGGCATTAATTTATCTTCTGCTATAGCCAGAGCTTGGTCATTCATCAGAAAATCATTCTGGAGTGTTGCTGAGAATTATTATTATTGAAAGCTGAGCAGGTGTACAGGAGATAATGCTGGTTGCTGTTCAAATAATAATCCTGTTTGTACATTGCAATCCTTCTTTTACTAAAATATGCTGTGAGAAGTTACTCCATCATTTCATCCTGGCCACTATTTGACTCCATTTTACACTTGAATTTTTAAAAAATTGTTCCATTACATTTCTTGTGATGCTCTCTGCCATGATATGGTAACTACTGTGACCTAAAGCTGCTTTGAAGTACATTCTAAGAATTGTTTCATTACACCCTATTTATTGTACATGTCCTTGGCTCCTAAAAGACGCTGTCTGGTTTGTAGCACAGTTCTGCTAATTGGAGAACCAGACTGTCAGGTGTCAGAGCCTGCATGGGCAATTTCACAAGTGCAAGTGGCCTGCGGTAGGCTGCCTGATTGGCTATATGAGCTGACTGAGGGGAAAAGTCAGAAGAGCAGCTCTTAACCACCGCAGCAGCAGCTGCAGTTTGGTGACTGTTCAAAGCATTTGCCTGTGACTGCTTATTCGGATCATTGGGTCTGCATTGTTCAAGCCCTGCTCCTGCCTCGGGCCCAGCCCTGCTCCTGACTTGCCTCACTTCAAGTAACCTGGTTCTGACTTTCTCCTCCTGTTTCTGTGACTTGTGACTTGGTCTCTGCCATCTGGCCTATGACTTCAGTTCTCACCATGGGCTCCTATTCTTGGCTATGGATTCCTACTTTAACAGCTTGGCCTGTGTCTGCTTCAGCTGCAAGGCACAGATGTCCACATACCAGCCGTTGACACAGACTATTGCTCGTCACCTTCTGAAGTCCATCTAAGAAGTCTCATCGCAAGTCTCTACTACTGAGTCATCAAGTCGCTCGTGTTTTCTCTTGTTATATAGCAAATGTTATCTGATATCCCTTTTGAAACATTGTTTTTCCACTTCCTTTGCCCAAATGACCATTTCTTTTATAATCTGGTTTCACAGCAAAGAATAATAAAAAGCCAAGACACACAAACTGAGAAAATCTAGGCCACTGCTCAGTCCTTTAAATGAGTCACTAATGAAGTTTGCTCTCAAGTACAATTTTGTTCCCATTGGGGAAAGGTAAAGGAACTCGTGGCTTTCAGGGCTAATGCAATGGTTGTCTTTCCTATTTATAGTATGATGGCATTTTCCCTTGTATTATTATTACTAGTTTCTATTTCAGTAGTGCTTAGAGCCTCATCCAGATTGTTTGTCACTGAAGGATCTATTTGTACAACAGAGGCATTAGAGAAAAATTAGTGATGATTATAATAGAGGTCTACAAATGAGACTTCTACAAAGTAAAAGCAATTCATAATGGAGAAAATAATCTTTCCACATGCTTAGTGTCCCAAAATGATTTCACTAGAAGCTCTTTTCCCCCCACATCTCAAGCTAATTTTCATTTAAGATCATAGGTGCTTGTTTCCTTCACTTCTGCTTCTAGTACTGCAGTGTTTCTTACAAAGAAAAAATGAAGTAAAATTTCCATCAAGCATCTGACATCTTTTGAATGTAGTTTGCATTATCAGTAAACACTGAAATATGATGCATAATGCTTCAGTTACTGCTTAAACCAATCTTTCATAAAGGAGAAGAATCAGAAACAGATTACCAGTATTCTTAGTGAAAATGTCTTGTCAATAACACTAAAAAAATCCAGACCATGATAAAACTATTCCCTTTAGGAACCTTACTCTTTTTACTTTTCAGCCTTCTATTGCAGAGCTGCTCAAAGAAAGCCCTAGAATCAGGTATGATCCTTTTTTCTTTTTTCTTTTTTTTTTTTTCAAAGGGGGGGGGCAGAGGAAGGGCAGATGATGGCAACCCTGTTTTTCTCCCTATAATTGTGGAGTGAGAGGATCAGACTGATTTGTTGCAACCAATACAGATAAATTTGCAACAGCTGTTGGCACTGTGCTTTTTGGGGATATTATTTAGTTGTAAATTTTATATGCCAAACTGACATTTTCCTTTGGCCTCATGGTGAATTATTAAAGCAGTCTTGATGGGTGTCCCAAAATGTGATCACCCTTATTCAGGTACATAGTCAAAGGTTTTCTTTTAGCAAAACCTTTCTTGCTTGCCGCTATCTGGCCTACAGAATTTCAGGCTCTGGTTGGTGCTATGTTTTTCCAGTGAGAATCTAGAAATAATTTTTATGGGTTCTCATGGGATTTCTGGACCTAAAGGCATTTGGAAATATATAGCATAAACTCTGAAGTCAAGCTAGAAGCTCTTCATCCAAATCTCAGACAGATGATATAGTCTCTCATCAATCAAGGTCAGGTTTTCGCATGGCTTATGCACACACTGACAAGATGGATCACTTTCTCTGGTAAAGAGAATTATTTCATATAACAGGGCTTATTTCCATCTGGGATGGAGACTTCTCATACAGAGCTCTTGATGTCTGTTGGATTGAGGTTTGGAAAATTCTGTTAACTGTCACTTCTGAGAACACCTGTCAAACTTTCAATAGACATTACAGACTCATCTTATTTTCAGTCTTCTCTGCAGTAATCCAGCTGCCTTCTTTGACCCTTACTGTATGAATAGGTTCTAATATCCTATATCTGAAGTTTAAATGTTGTGGCTGAAAAGAAAGGATTAATACACAAGACAACTCCGTCTTCTTGTAGGAATCTCATTCATTATTCCAGGTTTTCCTCTACATTTTCTGAACTGGGGTTTCTTTCTCATTTTTGTGTGTCTTTGTAATAATATTCTTCCCGAAAGGCAAGGCTGGCAAAATATAATGCATTTTCTAGAGGAAACTGCCTAAATGTATCGAGAAAAAGGAAATGAGAAAGCTTTTCAATTACTTTTAGAAACTTGGGAGGTCAAGCGGAGATACTGTCTTCAGTCAGTGAAACTGGAAGAGCTCATGATAAGTAATACACATATAGAAGATAAAATAATGGTATTAGGTTACAGGGTAATGGAGATGGATATGTGATGAGTGTTGAGCATGCAGAGATGTGGAGAATATTTGGATGTGTGTAATAGAAAAACAAGTAAACCTGTTTTATGCCTGACCTGCTACATATAGGCTGTGTATGTATATGCATTTGTCCCTGTAGTATCTAAGTGCCATGTTTAGGAAAATTAAAAATAGGAAGTATTTAATTTAATGTGAAATTCAGCCTGCAAACCCTGTTTGGCTTATGACACTTGCAATGTTCTAGGTATGGGTACTGCAAAAGGAGCTTGCTGTATCTACCTCTGATGATGCTCATCCCTACAAAGAAGAATTGGAGACAGCCCTGGAACAGTGTTTTTACTGTTTGTACAGCTTCCCAAGCAAAAAGAGCAAAGCAAGATATCTAGAAGAACATTCTGTGCAGCAGGTAAGATAAGGACAACTTACTTTTACTTTAACACCTTAGAATGGTGAATGACATGGTTTTCTTTAATGCTAATATATTGAGGTGAATTAATGGGAAGGATTCTTAATGGCGAGGAACTAGAGCCTTTTTTTCCAGGCCTGAAATTGATTTCCTTTTTGTATGGCAGAAAAGATGAAAAAACTGCAACAACCTGTGAAAAAAAGACATAACTGTGGAACTAGAAAGTTACATGTGTTGAAAATAAAGACAGTTGTAGTTTTATCCATGATATAAAAAACAAAATACCTAATCTTACAGTTGACGCATATGGAAAATTGCGTAGTTTAAAGTGATGCTGGTAAATTATTACAATTTTTGTCTCACCAAAGCTCTAATGGGAAATACTGGTTATTACTGTTCATTAGAAATTTTTTTAAATTCAGTTTATGAGAAGTATAGCTATAAGGAATCTCCAGAAGACATTTCACTTGTTGTTAGGATCTGGATAACTTTACAACCCCCCACCCCCAATGATGATGATAGTTATGAAACTGTTTCTTGTTTCTGAATTTTGCCCAAGAAAACAGTTAATTGGTTAGTAACTCAAACCATGACACAGCTAGTCTGTTGAGAATTTTGTAATGCAGTGTGTTGAGTGATAGCAGTATTTTCCTGCTCATAATTTGTCAGTGAATTCTTCCTTCACCTCATCTCGTCCCACATATGATATGCTAGAAGATAAAATGGCTCAGCTAGACAATTTTGTGGGACTAATAAAAAGGAGGAACAGAATGGAAAGGGCAAAGAAAATAAGGAATGTGGGAGAGAAGAATTCTTCCTACTTTGTCTTGTCTAAAAAAAGTAAAACATCTCTTCTTGTTTAAGAAGGGTGGGAAACTGGGTAAAATCCTGACCTGTTGAAGTAAATGACAAAACTCCCATTGATTTCACTGAGGCTGGATTTCACTGGGGCTGTCTTTGAAAAGCAGATTCCAGTGTTACATGGGCAGTCAGGGAAATGTGACTCAATTAGTTTAAGATAGGAAAACTATAAAAAAGTGAACATTTTTTAAAAAAGAAGGAAAAAGGTAAAGGGGCAAAGGTTGTGAGTGGCTATTTTACTGGTTGATTTGAAAATGCTTGCAACTCTGTAACTGCTAGGGTGGCCCTTGGAATTTTCCTCCTCAATTATCCAGATTTGAGGTTCAAAATGTACAGCAAATGTAGTTCTCTCCTCCTACGTCTCCTTGTCAGTCTGTATCAGCTGCAATGGAGACCTAAGTGCCTGCCTCCAACACACTTGTTTCTCAGGTGGGTCTAGGCAGACTCTCCAACTCTTCAGATAAGTAAAGCTATCCTTGTTAAGAGCTTTCATTAAGATACAGTCAAGAGCCTTAGCTGTAATCCCTGTGATGAACAGTGGGTCTTAATAATGTTTTGGATCTTCTGTTCTGGAAAGCTTTCTTTTGTTTCCAGATGTTGTAGAGTTTTGTTTTATTGTATTTGCAAAAATTTTGTATTAGATTTTGACTTTTTGAGCTGATTTTTTCTATTTTCTTTACCCTCTACCCTTAAGGTGGATCTGGCGTGGGAAGATGCATTATTCATGTTTGAATATTTTAAGCCCAAAACCCTCCCTGAGTTTGATAGCTACAAAACCAGCACCGTATCTGCTGATCTGGCCAACCTTCTGAAGAAGATTGCTACAATTGTTCCTCGAACAGACAAGCCCATGTTAAGCCTAGACGATGTCTCTGGCTATATTGAGGGAACTTTCAGCAAGGTACAGCTCATTGTGTTTTAAAAACTTCAAGGGAAGGAAATGGGTATATTATTTTGTTTTCACAGTAAACAATTGTTATGAATTGTGGTGTAGTGTCTAATTTGACATTTGGTGCTCCCAAAAATCACATTTTGATTAGAACAGCCTTTCCAAAGCTGTAGTTTGACAAGGAAGAGGTAAAATATAGATGAATATGGGTAGATTTAGGGATGTGGGGAAGTAGCATATATAGAGGCATTTTAAAATATGCTCTTGGGTCATCTGAGGTTTTTCTGTTTTCAGATACCATCTCTCCCTGAGGGTGCTGACTACTCTCCTCCAGTGGTGACTGAGCTGTACTACCTTCTGGCAGACTACCACTTCAAGAATAAAGAGCAGTCTAAGGCCATTAAATTCTACATGCATGACATCTGTATTTGCCCAAACAGGTCTGTATTTTTCATTCCCTTAGTTCATCAGTGTTGAAATGGGGGAACAAATCAACTTTGTTCTATTCAGAAAGTAATAACAATTTTCTGGCGTTTATTATCAGAAATAAGTTGTATTTTTAAGTTGAATTGGGGGGGGAGGGGGCACTTGTTGTTAATTACCAGTTATTTGATATTTTCCTTTTGGTTCCTGAAAAGACCAGAATTCAGAGAGTGGGAGAAACTGAATTAAAATCAGGAAGAACAAGAGGTATGATGACAGATTTGACTTTTTCTCCCTTGCTTTTTGGTTTCCCTCAGACAGACTTATGTATAGTAAGAAATGGAGACTATGTCAGCAGCTAACTGCTTAGAGCAAACATTTCCCATCTTCTGATGGACTAGATGGTTGGGCTGTTTTTAAATTTATTTAGATTTGCTGGCAGAGAAGTACTCAAACAGTGCAAAATGGGCAGAGCTACATTATCCTGATGACCACTAAACTCAAGAATATTTCTCTATCTGCCTCTTCAGGCTTTACCATGTCAAAGGGATACTTGTTAAGGTGAATTAACTTCACCGTTTGACAGTCCCTCATTCTAAAAATTGTATTTTCTATTTTAAAATACCTCCAAAAAGTGGGCTGCAATAATCTTAAAATGCCAGTCAATAAACCTAGGACATGCAAATTAGGCTTTTCTTACCAGCTTCAGTTTAGTGAGAGAGAAAATGGTTGAAGTTGACACATTCTGATGAGCAAAAATATTGTTAAATTCAGTCAGATAGCCAAGCAACAGAAAAAGTGGAAGCACAGAGCAATGTTGCATGTGTAAATCTGTCTTCACAACAAACCTGCAATCATAGGTTGGTCATTGTTGAGTCTTCCAATCTAGGAACTGGGATTTTCCCAGTATTGAAATCTTAAATCGATGGCTTATTATAAAACTACAAGAATGCTTTAATTCAAGATGCTGGTTTTTGGGGGAATCACACCTGTTAGCATTTGAGAGTGTCACTTTAAAACTCTGTTTAATGGATTGCTGATAATTTATTACAATTAATTGTCCAGCAAGGAATGCCTTATATAACAACATAGTATTTTCGCTTCAGTTGTTTGGCACATAATCTTTTCCAAATATCTAATTTTTAAAACCCCATTGACAGTGGGTTTTTAGATCACCCTCCAATCTGGCATGGAAGAGTTATTTTTAATTAGTCATAGTTAGGTTGTGGGCTTCTGTGAGTTTTGTTTATTGCCTGCAACCTGTCCATGATTTATACTAAAAATACTCATGACAAAATCTTACCAAGCTATGCTTATAAGTAAGGTTATCTGCTTACAAGGTAGCTTTTACCAATCATCAGAATTTTCCTGGAGGGAGATTGTTTTGGATCCTAGTCATGGTACTCTCAAAAGAGCATACTGGAAACACCTAGTGTCATTTAGTCCTCCAAAACAAATTGTTGCTATGAATGCAGGACTGTCTGTTGGACAAGATTTGATAGCATATGAAGAATAGAATGGAAGGTCACCATATATGTTTGGATAAGAGCATGGTTTCTGAAAGAAGAAGCTGGTTGGAATGGAACTGTTTAAACTTGGGCATAATGAATTCAAATGGGAAAAAACACCAGTTATTCTACTTCTTTGTAATATGTGCTTTCAGTTTTCTGTGAACAATATTGGGTTAGTTAGAAAATTGAGGTTTTCAAAATGACCATACATATTGTATCCATTTTTCTGTTTCATATGATTCTAAGCCAGGTTCCTCATTCTATTGAAACACAAAACAGGGTTAGGGGAAGTATTTTTCATTAATTTTGAGAACAGTAAGGGCTAGATGTGCATGGTGTGTCTTAGAATGCCACCACTATGGGAGGATGTGCTGCAGGAATACTGTTTTGGAGCAGCCTATAGTGAAAGACCGACCTGGGGAAACAGTAAAAAGAATAATCACACTCATCATTCAAGGTGATTAGCAGTGAATAGTTTATTTGCTGTATATGTTATTTTTTGCATAGGTTTGATTCTTGGGCTGGCATGGCTCTGGCTAGAGCAAGTCGAATTCAGGACAAATTGAACTCCAATGAGCTGAAGAGTGATGGGCCCATTTGGAAGCACTCCACACCTGTCCTCAACTGCTTTAAACGAGCCCTGGAGATTGACAGCTCTAATCTCTCTCTCTGGATAGAATATGGCACCATTTCCTATGCCTTGCACTCATTTGCATCCCGGCAGCTTAAGCAGTGGAAGTTAGAACTTCCCCCTGAAGTTGTGCAGCAGGTGGGGCCTGCGTTAGAGCTGTGTGAACTTTGAAATGTTTGTTTAAACTTTTATATTTCTGATTTAAAGCATTCGGTACTGTTGGTGTGGAATTTCTGCGCTGCATGATGACTTTAGCAGCATTGCTAGTCACAGCACCCACCCAGCACTAGGGAAAATAACCATGTAAATTGCCAATATGAGCACTTTCTGAAAGTGTGTTAGCTTCCCCTTTAAACTGGTCTGAGATTTCCTCATAGTTAGACTTTTCCTCCCAAGATTGCTCAAAAATGGCAGAACCACTAATGATTTTGTAATGAACTGCAAATGTCTACAGTAGTTTACTTTCCCTGTTAATAAACATCTTTCAGATTACTTCAGAATAAGCAGATACATGTATTTTTAAATAGTGAAAGACCAGAGAATTGGACTGCTCATTGTTGTGTCTACACAACGTCTTCTCTTGTGTCAGAAGGAAGGCTTGCGGGTTTTTGTTTGTTTGGTTTGGTTTTTATAATTTTTGGATTATTTAATTATGTTAAATGATTAATAGCTCAATAGAATTTTCAGTTATGTAATTTACATGACAATTGACAATCCTTTACCACAGCTGTGCACAAATTATCTAGTGGCACTTAAAGATGAGCAGATTTGTCACATGAGCTTTCATGGGAGAAAATCCCACTTGTGATAAATAAATTTGTTAGTCTTCAAGTGCCACAGGACTCCTTGCTTGTTTTATTGAACTAGACTAACATGGCTGCCCCTGTGGAACTTAACAAATTGTCTTGATTGTGAAATTCTTTGCTGATCCAAGGGGGGGAAACAACTTTAATCTTTATAAGCTTGGGTCAATAGATATAGACAATACTGTACCCCCTCTTTCTGACTGATAAACTTATCTTCCATCCTGACTCTCAAATATCAGCTTATAATGAAGGAATAGAAATGGGGGGGGGGAGATCAGTGAATTGCCTTTGTTCCGTTCAGTGAGCTGTTAACTACTAATGAAGCACTAAATGTCAATAGTATGAAACTGTAAGAAAAGATGAAGTGAGCACAGCTTTCTCCTGCCTTCTGGCAGGCTCTCCTCCATCCTGCAAAGGATCTATGAAAATATGCTCTGAATCCTAGAAAACAGTGCCTGTTCCCCTGCCTGAGGGTAAATCACAAGTACTTTTTCAGCCGACATAACTAAAGAATGTGTAAGAGAAAATGTGGAAGAGGCGACCGAAAAGAACAATACTAGTGTGAAGTATTGTGGGGAATAAAATGAACTTTCTTATCTGAGTTGAGTGGGAAAGAAGGTCTTAAAATATCCTGTTCCAGGAAAGTATCCATCACAGTCTCTGGGAGCAGAGAGAGATTTTCTTTTAGGCAACTTTAACAACCAAGAATTGTATAGGGCAGGGGTTGGCAACCTTTGCTGGTCCCTATGCCGGTCCCTCCTCCCCTACCTTCAGCTGGTGCCAGCAACCCTCTCTACTGAAAAAATGTGGCATCTGCCTGAAAATTCAGCAGCGGTCATGGCTGGAGTGGGAGTGCTTCCCAGGCATGCCGTGGAAAGCAGTTGCCCAGAGTGACTCATCTTGGCGGTGTGCCTTGGGACAGGGTTCCCCAGGTATGCCACAAAAAGAAGCAGCTCCTTTCAGGGGTTCCCAGGCATGCTACAGAAAGAAGCTGCCCAGAGTGGCTTGTTTGGGAAGCATCACACTACAGAGAGTAGCCATTCCGGACAGATTTTTTCTGTCACATGGAGGCATAGGCATGGGAGGGCCCCCCATGTGTCGCAGCTGCACCCAAAGGAAACTGCCCAGAGTGGCTTTTGGCAGCAGGAGTGGCAATTTCTGCGGGACTGCAGAGGGTGCTGTGTGCCACTCTGAATGGGTTCAGCTGCCACTGTTGGCACATGTGCCAGGGGTTGCCTACCCCTGGTGTAGGGAGATATTGCTTAGTTGATCTTCCCAACTGTAAGTTAGATATCTTCTTAGCGAATGAGTACCTTGAAGTGATTAAATATAAAGAAGAAAAGATATTCACCTTCTGTGTCTTTCTCAAGTACACCTTAAATCACTGAAGAGATTTAGGAATCATAGAATCCCTTGCTATGCTCAACTTCCAGAGAGATCAGACTCTCATGTTTGGAAGCTTATAATAAGCAACATGCAGTCCCAGCCAATTGGAGTTTGTTTTGAATTTTCCCCCCACAATTTTCCTTGTAGTTTAGAGGCAGATGTTTTTCTAAATCATATTGGTTTTAGATGCTGAATGAAATATGAATTAATCATCTTAAGAAATGAGGCACTATCTGAAAGACCATAGTCCAACCTGTATCCCTACAGCTGAAGATCAAGAGGCCATTACTTCAGGTTTTGAAGAGATTCATTAAAGTAATTCTGTGAAATAGAAGGTATGTGTATCCTGAAAGCAGAGGAGAGTTAGGACTGCCTGCTAAAAGAGTTAGACTTATCTGCACTGAAATTTCACTGGTTATTTCTTAATATTTTATATTGTCAAAATGTTAAAATACCTTTTTTGTGATCACAGTATTAGGCATGTGACAACAAAATTTTCAGTTAACTCAAGATAGTGAATCATTTTGTTCTACACTTCTAAAGTGTGGGCACAAAAGGAGATCAAAACCCTATTTTGAAAACATGGGTCTTGGGGGGACCACATGTTCAGAGGAAACATAAAAGTTGTTTTGAGTTGTTTTCCTCTCAGATATCTCAAGAGGCTTAGTCGTCATTCTTGTTTGCTATTCATAAGTCTCCAAGAAACTCTCATCCTGAGTTTAAGGTGAACTGCAAAGAAAATGAAAGCTTGCATTGAATTCTTGTGTTGAAAGCCCCCATTAATGAAGCTCCGAGGGATATTCAGCACATGAACACCTTTTGACTAAACCTAAAATTCTTTCTCTAACCTTGGTTCATAGAAACTATCTCAGATGTCTCATTACAATCCTTTGTATTTGTAATGTCACAGAATGAGGTATTTTGGAAAGTCTTTAGTGAACCAAGAGTTGCCAGTATGGTTCTAGAGAGGTGGAGAAAGAGGTTTTTAAAATGTTAATTATAACATTTGTATGTTTAATGTATCCTGCATTTTGGGTGGTGCAGAGTTTAGTCCATAAATCTCAATTTAAATTTTCGTTTTGCAATTCGCCTTCCTATATAAAAACTTTAACCATGTTATTTTTAAAAACTAACCTTAAAGCAGATCTTCTGAGATTGTTAATAATGAATGGAATAGAACTGTAGGATGTTGGAGACTACCTGTACATGGTGTCAGGTTGAGTATGACCGGACTGCAGCTTTGAATTAATACAAGACACCTTTTCTAGAGTAGACTTGTCCCAAAGGTTTGAAGTCAGATTTTTCTCTTTCAATAATACAGCCAGATGTGACAAATTGAGAAGGGTGCTCCCAAGAAAAAATTAACGTTGTAGGAGCTGTTGATAATTTGAATTATTAACAAAGTGGTATATGTCCTCAGCCGTATTCCATAGCAACAGATGATCTACTGATATAGCATTTCTAAATAAACGTGTTTGTAGGAAATTCACTGAGTTGGTTGAATTTATCTAGGATAACTTCAGTGAATCCCTGTGCCTCCCAGGAAACAAAACAAACATATGGTCAAATTTATTCATCCAGGTTCTTCCTGCTCTTGAGTGGATGCAAAGAAAAATATCTTAGCATGTTCAGGATTTCATCTTCTCAATTCCTGTTTATTCAGGAAATAGTAAAAACTAATGATGAAAGATAAGACACCCAACTTAGGAATTACACCAAAGCAGTTTTTCTGATCCTGTTTTTAGATTTCTTGCTTCTAAAGATAATTTGGAAGCATGATTGCTGTTGAAAAGGAAACAAATCCATGTCTCTTTCCTAACAGACTTGTGCCTAATTGTTCTATCAAAGAATTCATGCCAATGCCAGGATTAGCTACTAATTTATGTGCAACTTGGTAGTTAGAAAGATTCATTTTTTTATTTATAAATATACAAATTTGATGAAGAGTCTTTGAAAGATGAGAGTCATGGGACATCATGATGCTGATTTTAAGAGTAATTTCAGAATGTAAATATTTTAGCACTTCTGCTCTTCCAAAGTTTACAAGGTGTTTAGTGTCCCAAATGTTAATGGGAAGAGATGAAATAACATTTTCGCCTTTCTCAATTTTGAATGGTTCATAGATATGAATATTTACCACCACCCAGTTTAGTATTTTTATATGTCTTATACCACCATAAAGGTGTGCAGAACATTACAAACATAAGAAATGAAGGCTTTTGACTGTTAACTTCTCTTAGTGTCATACAAGGGTTACTATGGGAAGTGCCATATAACAGTGTGTTTATTACATCTCTCAATATTGTTTGTCATTACAGTATATCTAAGAAGCTCAGAATTAATTACCTTGAAGACTGAAGTTGTTAAATGTTCGTGCCAGTCTTCACAGTAAAGACATGTTCTTTACTATCTCATAAACCAATTTCTGTGAGGTACTTTTGAGGAATTAGTGGACTATACTTCAGTTGCCATTTACAGTTAAGTTGTAACTTGATGCAGGCTATCCAACTTCACCATTCACCAGCCCAGAATATATATTTAAAATGGCTTTGCTCTTTTTACAGTTTATTTGTTATAAAGATATAAACCTGTAAGACATTATACTGAAAGCTTAGCCAAAAGTTAAGTTAGAACAGAGTGATTCTCCTTTTCAGGGATATAGCTGTTTAAAAAAACCAAACCAAACCACCACTGTAGCATATCAAACCATCAAAGGGATTTTCCTTAAATGAATTATATAAAAAGCAGCAGTGTGGTCTCAAGAATATTTTCTGTGCAAGAAATTTATTATTCATATTTAACATTGTATTGAAACTAAAATAAAGCAGTACTTTCACAGGCAGTACTTAAGATGCAGTCAGAACTTTTATATTTTTTAATTCAGTGTTGGGTAAGGCTAACTTTAATGCTGTTGTTTGTTTTCCTTTAATAAAAATCAATATTGCTGCCTTGCGTATTTAGAGCCACACACAGATACAAAATTTCTATCCACATCCCATCTGCGATCCGCAAAAATGATCTGTGGATGTCTGCAGACATCAACAGGGCTTTGTGTGTGTGAGGGTAAAAATCGGGTTCTTATTTTTATAAAATGTGTGTTGTGAATTCTAATGGCCTGTGTTCTGGAAGACTTTTAGTTGCAGAGTTAGGTAAATATCTCCAGTTTTTATTTTTAAATAAAATGCATTGAGAGAATTGTTTACAATGACTGGAAAGAAGGATCGCTATCTATTCTCTGCAAATGCATTGTATTTATCAATACTTTTCCTTACCACTTTATTCCAGTCATTATTGTGAGCAGTCATTTAACTGAATGAAACAAAACAAATATGCACCTCGATTCGGAAGCTTTTGGGGTAGTTGAATACATTCTAAGTTCTGTCATTAAATCCAAAGGATTTTTAAATAACCTCTTGCTTTTGTGAACCTTCATATGCAGTAGGATAAATTTCAGCATTGCTCATCCCAACCAAGGGTAAATTCGTGTTTTCAGCACCTTGTCATGTTGCAGATGGAAGAGCGCCGAGACAGCATGTTGGAGACAGCCAAACTCTGCTTCACTTCGGCATCTCGCTGTGAGGGAGACGGAGATGAAGAGGAGTGGCTTATTCACTATATGCTGGGAAAAATTGCAGAGAAGCAAAAGCAGTCTCCTGTTGTCTATCTGCTTCATTACAAGCAGGCAGGTCATTACCTCCATGAAGAAGCTGCCAGGTATCCAAAGAAGATTCACTACCATAACCCACCAGAACTGGCAATGGAGGCATTAGAGGTAAAATGGAAGAACACACAAAAATTTGGTGTCATGTCTACTAGCTAAACTGAAGCAGAGTTTAACAGCTGTTACCATGTTTTCAGTCTGTTGAAAATGTTGGTGCACATACGTGCTTTGATCAGCAGGTGCAATTTTCTGTTCATAAACTTCTGTATTTTGAAATGTTTTCTCCAGTTAAGCGAAATAACAATAATCATTATTAATAGTGTTGTGGCATCATATGTGCATTATACTGTACAGAAGGAAATATATTCAAGACAAAAACCAGGAATAAAATTCCTAAATGCTGGCATTAGAAAGTCAGTTTATAGATATAGTACTGGTATCAGATAAATAGTAGCATTACAACTTATTTAATTAGTCAAATTCATTTTACCCACATCAGACTTGTTAGTCAGACTTTAAGATGAGGGTAGGTGATTAGACCTGAAATTCATCTCTTAGCATGGAGGCAAGGCAAGGCAAAAGCCCATGGGCTAAGGTAGTAGTCACAAGACTCTGTACCCATGGTGCAGCATGTTATTGGCTCTTTTATATATTTTTGTGTGTTTTGGTCTTGAGAACTGTGTTCCTTTTACAGGTGATTTGGATAGATAGGAAATGTCCTAATGATATATCATAGGTATATCATAGCAAATAGCTTACTCTGAAAATCTCAGAAAATACTGCAGAGCAGGTCCTGCTTGGAATGAATTTCAGAATACTGAGTTCTCTACTGATTTAATGGACTGTGCATTGTTTTCCTAGGTGTACTTCCGACTTCATGCCTCTATTCTGAAGCTTGTGGGGAAGCCAGACTCTGGTGTGGATGCGGAGATACTAGTTACTTTCATGAAAGAGGCTTCTGAGGGACCGTTTGCTAGGGGTGAAGAGAAGAACACCCCAAAAGTTACAGAAAAGTGAGTGCTAGCTTCCAGAAAATGCTCCAAAAACATGCCTGTTCCATATCAAGTAAGCTATTAGTGTAAAGATCATTATTTGCGCAGACAGCTACATAAATTTAAAAACAGGTGTGCCACAAACTATTACAGTAGCAAATGGATGTGCATTTAACCAACAGAAGCCACAAAAATGTTAAGACTTTAACTCGCTCTTTATGACATCTATATATTGCTAATCACAGGACTTAAGTTACTGGCTTTTCTGGATCTCTGCAACATATAGGCCCAATATAGGGAGGAAGATTGACAAGAGGAGGGGCCAGCCTTACCATTTGATCCACTGATGAAACCATTATTTTTGACTAATTAGCAGATCCTTTATTTTACTTAAAAGTCCAGCTTAATTTGTGAATATGAAACCTATAGCTTTGGATTGTTAGTGGCTGTACAATAAAGATGTCTTGACACAAACTGTTGACACAGATTGAGTTGGTCATTTTTTCATTTTTTTTCTCTTGTGTCCTATAGTGAGAATCAATTTTGTTTACTTTGCTAATAGAGTTGATTATATACAGAACATAATCACATGAGGAGCAGTCTGTTTCCTTTTCATTTATATAGACATTGACTACTCTAACATTCTTCCTCTTCATTTTTCCCTTCCTGCTGTCTACCCAGGGAAAAGACTTGCATGATTGATGAAGATTCTCATTCTTCAGCTGGAACAGTGCCAGGCCCTGGGACTTCCCTTCCCTCATCCTCTGGTCCAGGTCTGACATCCCCACCTTACACAGCCACTCCAGTTGACCACGATTACGTCAAATGTAAAAAACCCCGTCAGCAGGCAACGCCGGACGGTACAGTCCCTGTTCTCAATACTGCCAGCACAGGGAGGTGCTCTAATCATGGGGAGCTTGGCCTGGGAAGATCAATCTGCTCATTTCAAGGAGGGTGATGGGTCTGTGGTAACACGGGCAATATTGCTGTTCATTAACTTCATAAATTCACGGTGGTCAGAGCTTTATATAGAAAATTCATAGTCGTCACCTACCACTCAAACTAAATGGGAATGGAGTTGGGATGGTTTTTGTGGCTCATTAAAAGGTCCTTCGATAATACTACATATTTCTAGAGCCAATCTTGGACTTGTTGAGCGCATGAAGAAAGACTTGGATTTAACTGATGCTTGAGTGTGCAGCTTTTCAGTGCTTCTTTGTTTGTTGAGAATCAGAGCAAGTCAGTTACATTTATATGATATTTCATCCAAAATATCCCACCAGAGTTTATCCCTTTTGGAATGAAGCAGGTGGCGACTGTATGAATTTACTGCTTATCAACACAACGTGGTTTTGCATGGTAGTATAGTAGATTTTATCTTTTAATTTTTTCTTTATTATTTATAACAACTGGCTAGCAGCATGTCTCTGCAGGTCATAAAATGACAGTTAATTTAGAAAGAAGAGTAGGAGGGCAATGCAATGTTGTTGTTGCAAAACATTTAATAATAGAGATCTACTGTTTAGGAAACCTGAGACACTTTTTTGGCAGATAGTTTTGTTTCAATGTCACCACTCTGGTACCCAGTTTAGCAATCTGTCCTTCTGGATTTGTGACAACCATTAGCAATGAATAAGTGCAGATTCTGCAGAGCACTTCTGCAGCTGAGTGTTGATGGATTTCAGCATTCTCCACAAAGAAGTGCCTTTCCTAGTCTGAACCTCATAGACTATGTCCACACATACATCATTATTTCAAAATGAGTTATTTCGAAATGAAGTCCTTATTTTGAAATAAGTTAATTTGAATTAAGAAAATGTTAATTCGAATTAAGGGAAAGCCTGCTTTCAAAACAGCTGTTATTTCAAAATGGTTATTTCAAAATAAGGCCGTTTGGACGTGTTGTTTTGAAACAATGGTGTTGTTTTGAAACAACATGTCCAAATGGCATTATTTCAAAATAACAGCCATTTTGAAATGAATGGGTTTTAAGCTGTTCTGAAATGATGGTTCTTATTTCGAAATGACAGAGCCTGTCATTTCGAAATAAGAAAACGTCGTGTGGACATACCCATAGAGTGGTCTGCTTCTTATTTCTGTCAACATTTTCAAAATAACTAACCTGTAAAAATGTCTGTTGACCCATTTAGTAGCTAAATGTCCAGTAGCCCACAACGTTTTTCTTCCTTTCCTTCCCTTCTAATAAATAACTCTTAGATTAAAAACAGCAAAGGGCTGAACTGAATATTTAAAAGTTTGTTTTATTGAAGTCTTCATTCAGTCTGCGCACTAATTCATTGTTTTGTGTGTGCATGTGCACATGAACATACACATGTACATACGAACAAGTTGTACACAGGCAAGCACTTCCACTTCTGTAGCTGCTCCATGTGCTTTCTTCATCAGTTTTATACTTGTATGAGTTTGGGTAGAATATAAATGAAGGAGAGAATAGGGTTAAAGATACAGTGCCTCATCCAAAGCCCATTAAAGTCAATGGGAGTCTTTGCACTGACTTCAATGGGCTTTGGGTCAGATCAGGCTCATACTGCATATGGCTGACAGGCAAGAATTTTCTTTGTTGCTAGTATGACCACTGAACAGTCTCCTTTATGTGTTGGCAGATGCGTTATTTTCTTCTGTTATCAGCCACATTCATCAGCAGATAGTTTTGGTCCTGCTAGCCAGAGTTTTCTCAAATAAGTCTGCTCTTACTTTGGTGTAGGGCCAGTCATGGGCTGCTTTTCCCCTCCTTCCCTTGGGAAGACTAGAATTGCAAATGACAAATGTAAATAAATAAAATATCCTAAAATAAATGCACTGTGGACTCAGGTCTCCACCAGACTATGTATGCATAGATCCTACAGAAAGCTGAAATGTTCTGTGGAGACAAATGAGTTATTGCAGTGCATTTCATGAGTTCATTCATTCAAAGCAAGGCATTGTGGTTGATAGCATACCATGGGAATGTGCTGGGCTACTTAGCAGAACCAAAAGGTGCAAATTAAGGAGCCGCTACATTCATTATGGCTGAAGTAGCAATTCTGGGAGCCTGGTATTGCATAACACCTGTCACAGCTGGTTGAAAGTGACAAAATGTAGAAGAAACCAAGTTGGGATGGCCTCTAGGAAGATAGAGTTTGACTGTTACAGGTAGAATTGCAGAGTCCCGCTCTGATCATAATGGCTAATAAGTTGCTGGCAAAGCCCAACTGTGGCAATAGCTCACTGAAGAGCTCCAGGAAATTAAAATATTTGCTTAAGGTTTCTATTACAGGTGGAGCAATGCTGATAGGTAAAGCAGTGTTCAGAGGTCACTCAGTGTTCGCTGTGTATATATTTTACCAATAGTGTATTGTTATCCATTAATTTGTATAATACTTTTATTAAAATATATACTTTGCTTTGGAAGTGCAGTGTTTGCATTTCTATTTTACTGTTCTAAAACAGCCCACAATTTGTGAATGAAATAGTTTGGTCCAGTATCAGTTCAGGTACCTTCTCTAGTAGTCTTGATATTTTTATGTGCCTTGATATGTTTATGTGCCTGTCACCATGGCATCTGCTCACATGGCATAAATTAAATGACAGTTATAGAAGTCATTACAGTAGATCCCCCACACAAACATTCCCTCTGCCTGCATTTCCACAAGCTAATGTAATAAATAACTCCAGTAATGGTCTATAATCAAAGCAGTGCTTTTCCCAGCTATCTTCTACTGTACCCGGTAGCTCGGCAAACTGACTTTAAGAGGAGGTCATTTCCTCCACAGACAGGAGCCCTTCCCTGAAAATTACTGGACTCGAGTCCTCAAGTGTACATCTCTACACAGGAAAGATCAAGCATTTGTTTTCAGGGACGTATGTGTAATGTCCATATAGTACTATGGAGTGTAGTTGTAGCCATGTTGGTCCTGGTATACTGGAGAGATGAGATGGGTGAGGTAATATTTTTAGTGGATCAACAAAAGTTACTCCAATAAAATATATTACCTCACCCAACTTGTCTCATTTTGTACTATAACTGTCCAGTATAATTCTATATCTGAGAAAAAGTGGACAAAAAAATCATGCTATACCTACAGTATAGTAAAGACCCTTTTGAATTGCCATAGAACTGGTTTTTAATATACTTTAGAGACACTGGAAAGTATAAAGAATTAAAAGCTTCTAGAGTAGTACAGTACCCTATACATATTTCTAACCGTCTCTTCTGGTAGCTGCTGACCTGTAGCTTTCTTTCAGAAGGCAAGAAATGTAGCTGAGTTGTAGCTGGTGCTCGCTGGCAGTTATACATGCCCATACCAGGCAGATACGTCTCTTAGGGCTCTTTCTTACCTGTTCACCAAGCAAAATCCCCTTTTCCCCTCTGTAATGTGGGTGTTCTCTCCATTTACATCACTGTGAGTAGAAATCCGAATTTAAAAGCGGATGAACCAAATGTAGACCTCCATTATTTGTTTTTTAAAGACCAAATTAGGATTAAATAGGACATTTTCTTTGCCTAGGATATCACTATAATTAATCGATCTGGCTAGAGGGCCACTTTCTACTGAATGTGCAGTGACTTAAACTTTGATGTGGAGCTGTTCAAGAGAGACAGGTAGAAAATAGACTTTCAGTAGTTACTGTCTCTGTTTATTCTGCTAATCCCTGTTTTAAATATTGACATTAATTCAGAAAAAGATAAAATAAAAGGTAGCTAAATGAGAAATAAAAAGTTAGTCTTTTTGCTGTAGTATACTGACCAATGTTCCCTCTAATTTTTCATAGGCTATGTGTGCAAAAAATTTCTTTTGTGCAAAGTGTCCAAATTTGTGTGCACTCCAGTGAGTGTGGTCAAACTTGTGAGTGCAATGAAGTGAGTATGATGCAAATAATATCTAAATTTTGTTTTGATCTGGTGATGGAAATGATTTTATAAATTAAAAAAGCCTTATTTGAAACATGTAACTTGAAATTGCCTTCTTAATGTAGCATAAAAATATTGGCACTGTTGAATTTTTTTGTGCACACTTTATTTTGTTGTGTGCGTGGGTTTCATAACCTGTGTGCGTGCGCACATGCGCACAGCTTAGAGGGAACATAGATACTGACATTCAGCTACATATGTCTACCAGTGAAGTGTTGTAAAACAGTGCAGAAAAATCATGAAGTGTCCATTCTTATTGTAGTGCTGAAACATCATATTGCTGTTGTCTTCATCCTTGTTGTTTACTATTTTTGGTTCACTTCGATGTGATCATCCTTTTTTTTTTTTTTAACATTTTGTTTTTGCTTGATTGCTTTTGCAACCAATATTGCCCGTGCTGCCCCTAACCTTTATACAAATCTTTGTTCCCTAAGCATTCTCTTCCTGCTTTTACCTGTCACGGCTTGCTTCAATAATTGGCAAAAAAACCCTGCATGTTAAGCTCACTGGACAAGGCTACTTGCTTCATGCTATGAGAGGAGTCCCAATTCATAGTCTGTGTTGGTCCTGTGAATCTGCAAATGTTGTAGAGGTGCATAGTCTCTGCAAAAGTGGGATTCTCAAGCTATTGATGAGTCAGAGGTGGTCCATGATGATATTCCCTGATGACAAAAATTCAGTGACATTCAAAGAGGGATCAGATGTTCTTATGGATAAGAATATCCAAAGTCATAAGAGTTAATACAGAGTTTTGAAAGGCATACAAAATTCTCATTCCTTGAAGTTATATCATCTCTGTTAAATGTTAGAATAAAACCTACGTGGGGCCATACTATAGCAACTTTGATTACTGTTGTGTTTTTGCACCTGCCTGCAACTGTTGGTGCTGCCTGCTTTTGGAAACAGGACATTGAACTAATGGATCCAGAATGACAGTTACTATTCTGTTTTTATCCTTTCTGTAATTTAATCTATTTTAGCCTCAATTTTAATGGGTTAGGGTGAGTAAAATATGAAATTGATATTTAATATAAAAATACATAAGAAAAATCTGACCAGGTAAATGGAATTTGATGAGGCTCTGTTCTTTGGGAGTATTGATGATAGAAGTACAGTAGTTGTTAAGGTTGCTAGTTGCTAAAATGTATTTAATGATTTGATTAAAGCAGATACAATCCAGGATTATATTTTGTAAGAGAGGTCCCTTCTGTACATTTAGAGAGGCACTTCGACTCAAGTAGTGAATCAGCTCCAAAGCAAAAACTCAATTTTTTTTTGTGATTACATGAAAGTGCATTTTGATTTAAGGTTGTATAGTGTCATCTGTTAGGGCTAAGATACGTTTCAAGAATCACATTGGTATGAGCCAAGTAATCCCATATTTTTCAACTGCATATCGGTTAAGATAAACATTCCTCCATAGTGCGTAAGCTAAAGTTCTTCAACTAATGGTCACTCAAGTGCACATACATTCCATGCATCTAAAATGGGAATATTTTTTGCGTTTCTGCATCCTTCTCTTCCTCCAGCTCTGAACTGAAGGCATGAAAGGTGGTGTGGACCTACCATTTCTCAGGTTCCTTTCTACTGCATGTGGTTTGAGGCAAAAATCTCGTAGCTTTACCTAGTGTTCTTGTTTAAAAGTAATTAGATATTGTTAATAGTTTTAGCAGCTTTAGATATCATGTCAGGGTCAGTCTAGATGGCTTCCAGAAAGTACTACAAGGCCAATATATCAGCCCCAGGCTCAGCAAATCACTTTTCCCCTTGTAGCTGAGCAGTGGTTATTCCAGGTTAATTAGTACACCTGAAGCTAAGTAAGGCCATGCCCAGGACTTACTAAAAGCCTCCCCTGCAGAGAAAGGGTGTAGCTGAGTGTAAGAGTGAGGAGAGCTACTGGAGTGTGTGAGAGGATGCAAGGTGTATTTGGAAGGTAGCAGATCTGGAGAAGGAGCAGAATGCTGGTGACCTAAGAGCCGCACAGGTACAAAGACGGGGGGGGGGGCTGGGAACCCCGTCCTGTGGGGTGAAAGACCTTTCCCAGGCTTGGAGGCCTGAAGGAAACAAATGCACTGCTGCAGGGAAGTGCAGGACCCACCAGGTAGAGGAAGACCTTTGTCACAATAGTTAATGTAGCTTAAATAGTTCAAAGTCTGACAGCACCCCCATCCCAACACCCCACCTTGCCTATTGTGCCCAAGAGCACCAAAGGCCTGTCCTCAGGTCTTCCTAGTCATCAATTTCCACAATACACACTCCTGTTACCTTGAGGAAGCTCACAGTTCCTCTGCCTGTGCTTCGCTTGCCATATCCGTCAATCCTGTGAGTTCAGGTTAACAAGATTCCTGTTGGTCAGTTCTTTGAGATTTTGGTCTAATTCTGGCCTATCAGATCCCTCTACACATCAGATACCCTTTGATCATGGTGGTCTCTGACTCCAGAGCTGCAAGGGCAGAAACAGACTCTCTTAAACAGAGACTTGAGGAGGGTAAAAGCAAACACACCTAGGAGAAATATAAGAACTCTCCCTCAAAGTCCTCACTCAAAAGAGGACCTTGTTGCTACCACCCTTTTGATCAGTAAGACTTCACACCCTGAGGCAGATGTGTCTGGAGCTCATAAGGCATGCAACACTGAGTCTTGGCAACAGCAATGAAGAATTCCTCAAAACAACTGATAGCCAAAGGGACAGGGCCATCGCTGGTACTGACAATGGAAAGAGGAATGTGGACTCACAGACTCCAAGGTCAGAAAGGACCAGTATGATCATCTAGTCTGACCTCTTGCACAATGCAGGCCTCAAGACCTCACCCACCTACGCCAGCAGTAAGCCTCTAACCTATGACTGAATTATTTAAGTCCTCAAATCTAGATTTAAGGACTTTAAGATACAGAAAATTCACCAGTAGGTGAGCCATGCCTCATGCTACAGAGGACGGCAAAAACCCCACAGAGCCTTAGCCTGTCCTGGGGGAAAATTCCTTCCCGACCCCAAATACGGCAATCATTTAAACTCTCAGCATGTGGGCAAGTATCAACAGCAGGTCACCCAAGAAACAATTCTCTGTAATAACTCAGATCCCACCCCCGTCTACCCTCCCTTCTTAGGCCACTTGCGTATCCACCACCAGTAGCCATAAATCAAAGATTAGTTAATTTCCAAAGTAGGCCATTCCATCATACCATCCCCTCCATAAACTTATCAAGCTCAGTTTTGAAGGCAGTTACGTTTTTTGCCCCCTTGGATGGCTATTCCAAAACTTTACCCCTCTAATGGTTAGAAACCTGCGTCTAATTTCAAGCCTAAATTTCCTGATGGACAGTTTATATCCATTTGTTCTAGTGTCTGCAGTGATGCTGTACTCAAATAATTCCTCTCTCTCCCTGATACTTATCCCTCTGATGTATTGCTAGAGAGCAATCCTATCACACATCCTACATTGAGGGCACCAATGTAAATAGATATGAAAAGGTTATTGAAGACCACAGTCCTTCTGAAACCAGTGCTGCCAAGGTCAAGAGTTGGGTACATTCTCCATCAACAGACTAGATGCTCTATACCAGGGGTAGCCAAACTTGTGTGCCTCTTGAGTTCCATAAGTTGATTATTAAACCTTCAAGAGCCGCACTGAGGCACATGGCCATGTACTTTTACCTACTAAATTGATCTGCTGACATTTTCCGCAAGCCACACTTTTTCATTCAAGAGCCACATATGGATCCTGAGATGCATTTTGACCACGCTTGCTCTATACCAAAGGACCTTACATTCTCTGCGGACCTGGAATGGCTGGTGCTGTCAGATGTGGTCCTAACTAGGGAGCTCCTAATACTATCGCTTCACCACTCTCCTGTACTGTCACCCAACTAATGCATAATGAGACCACTGGTGCTGATGGAAGCATCCATCAACATGAAATCCATATTTGCTCTGCTTAATCTGGAGAGCTTCACCATCCTTAATGAGCATGGCTGGCTAAAGAGGTTGTGGCACGCTGAGCCAACTTTTGCTTTTGCACCCCCATTGCTGATTCTGTGCCTGGAGCGCACTTGTAGGGGCATGAGGGGTGGGGCCAGGCTAGTGGTCACATGGCCGCGAGTGAAGTCACATGACCCTGCAGCAGAGGGCCTGGCCATGCTGTCCTGGCAAGCACAAGGTAAGACCCTTGCAGTCTCCATGGCAACCTACTCCTGGGCAAAGCTTTCACTTTTTGGCACCGGCACCCCCAAGCTTCGGCACCACAAGCTGGAGCCACACTGCCTGCCCCTTTAGCCAGCCCTGTTAATGAGGGAGAAAGTCAGCTCTGACAGAAGTTCCAGGATCTCATGGAATCCTTCATGTTCTCATAAGAAAGACTGCCCAACTCAGGGCCAGTGGTACCCTCCTCTCTGGGGTCCATGCTCTTTCCTTTTCAATCACTTACACTAGCCTTATCTGCATCCCTGATATCCGTGTGTGTGACATCCCAACATGCAAGGTCTCCACAACAGTCGAGGCCTGATTCCCATCTGGGAAAGAACCTCAACTTAGTCAGAAATGCTGAAGAAGAGGAGAAACCTAAATAGCTGGATCATTTGTCCTGTGGGATTATCATCATTCTCTTCACCAAATGAGGTGGTCACACCTGCCTTGCATCATTAACCAACTACTGGGAATTCCAGTACCACGCTGGAAGAATTGCAGACATGCTTTAGATACCACCAGGTGAAATTCAGGACTTCACTCATGACCTATCAGATGTTCTCCAAAGTGCTGGTCTGAATAAAGTAGCATTGACTCTTAATACAGCCATTTTAGAACATACCAGACTGGTCTGAAATCCTTCAGCTACTTGTGCTCCGATTCTAAAAAGATGAGAGAAAAATGTTTTGTACCATCGAAAGGGGTGGAATGCTTGCTTACTTTCACACTCTGAACTCTATAGCGTTGCAGGCCAAGAAGTTGTCTGAATTCACTAACAAGAGGACGGACTACAGTTCTAAACCATCACCAATGAAGGTAAATTACTAGGTGAATCAGCCCTCCAGGCAATGGCAGTGTCCATAATTATGAGAAGAGGTTCATAGCTCCAACCCTCCAGATTTACCAAAGACATCCAGTCCACTGTGGAAGACCTGCCTCTTGAAGAAGAAAACCTATTCAGCAAGAAAACAGATTCTAAAACATGCGGAGATGTTATTTTCTAAAGTGAAACCTGATTCTCTTTCAAAGTTGTATTAAAATAGAAATCTCATGAGGTTCAACAAGGACAAGTGCAAAGTCCTGCACTTGGGATGGAAAAACCCCATGCACTGCTACAGGCTGGGGAGCAATCAGCTAAGTAGCAGCACTATAGAAAAGGACCTGGGGGTCCTGGTGGATGGGAAGCTGGCTATGAGTCAGCAGTGTGCTCTTGCTGCCAAAAAGGCCAATGGCATACTGGGCTGTATCAGTAGAAGCGTTGCCAGCAGATCAAGGGATGTGATCATTCCCCTCTATTCAGCACTGGAGAAGCTGCATCTGGAATACTGTGTCCAGTTTTGGGCTCCCCACCACAGAAAGGACAAGGACAAATTAGAGTGCAGAAGAGGGCAACAAAAATGATCAAGGGGTTAGAGCGCAAGACTTATGAAGAGAGACTGAAGGACCCAGGCTTATTTAGCCTGAAGAAGAGAAGACTGAGGGGGGATTTGATAGCAACCTTCAGCTACTTGAAGGGATGCTCCAAGGCGGACAGAGCTCGGCTGTTCTTGGAAGCAACAGAGGACATAACAAGGAACAATGGTTTCAAGTTGCAGCTGGGGAGGTCAAGGTTGGATGTTAGGCAAAACTTTCTTATTAGGAGAGTGGTAAAGCATTGGAATTGGCTGCCTAGGGAAGTGTTGGAATCTCTATCTTTGGAGACATTTAAGGATCAGTTAGACAAAAACCCTGGATGGGATGACTTAGTGAGATTGGTCCTGGGTTTTTTTTGGCAGGGGGTTGGACTAGATGACCTCATGAGGTCCCTTCTAATCCTATGATTCTAAAACAACTTTTTCCAAATAACTAGTAAGTGTAGGAGAAAGTAAAAGGTTAAGAAAAGATAAGTAGAAGCATCTAGTTATTGCCTCAAGGCCGAACGAAGTAATCCAGGAAAGTGGGCCTGTGTGGCATGCACACTGGGCATGAATTGAAGGGACCACGAGACAGGTTGCGAAAATATAACCTCATCAAAACTGGCATGAAATAAGCTGAAACTGCAATAATATGGATAAAGATGAGAATGTACTTGAGAAAGGTGGTGTTAGGCCAGTCTCATGCCAAAAGAGATAAGGAGGTATGCTGTGCGTAAGTGACTTGTGCAAAGGAGAGGTTTGGCCAAATCATGACACCTTGATGGATGGTGACGCCCAAGGACATATCAGATTAAGGGGTGTCGTCAAAGAAGGGGTGCATAGACCAATTAATGTAAAGGTAGATGAGGTATAAAAGTAGGAACCCTAGAGCTCAGACTTCGTGCAGCCAAGAGGGTGACAGTGAGTCCTGCTCTCAGTTGAGCTGTTCCGTTGCATTGAGAGCACCAATGCTGCCAACAAATCTGTTGATATGAATTGTTTGCCATAGTGCTACGTTGCAATAGAGCCTAGCCTGGCACCTTCATGTCTACAAAGATCCATGGTCATGTTGGTTTCCTCGATCGTGAGTGTGACCTCAGTTTACCTCTTGCACACGGGGTACGCCGAGGCTCCAAATCACTGAGCTAACTGACCGAGTTCTCACTAGAGATTTGAGCCAAAGGTAACCCAAAATGTTAACCGAAGGAGCACCTATGCTTAGGATCACCAGGCTAACTCAGTCCCTACTTAAGATCCAAGCCAGGCTCTAGATCACTGGGCTAACGGAGTTTCCACTAGAAATCTGAGCCAGGGTAATCCTGAGGGAGCATGCCTTCAGAGAGAGACACACAGATTCACACACGCAGCCAGACTGATGTCAGCGTTGGACACAGAACAACACTGATAAAAGCACTGATAAGGATACATCTTGGTTGACGTGCCTGACTGCACTCTGCCCGGCGTACCACGATTAGTACACCAGTATTCTTACTTGGATATTAGTGAAATACAGTGACAATGGGCTACTGGGCTGTTCCAGCATAGCAATGTTCTCTGGGGTTAAAGTATGGCAGAACACACTAGAATGCTGTTCTGAGGCCCACAAATTTGAGGGGCCAGCGTTCTGGGGCCCCCCCCCCCCCCAAAAAAAATACAGGTGGAATGCACGTTCTACCCCAGGGCTAGCTTAAGGGAGCCAAGTAGTGCTGGGTGCAGCGGCGCACTCAGCATAAGTTTGCCCAGCGTGGCAGAGCTCAGCGTGGCAGATGAAGGCGAGGGGGGCAGGCGGGCGTGCAAGCCCCTCACTGCAGGGGGACGCTCATGCTGCTTGCTTGGCCCCACCTGGCCTCCAGCTGGGCTATGTCAGCTCTGCGCGGCCAGCCTGGCAGGATTCGCAGAGCGTGAGGCAGAACATGCAGAGCCCCCAGCCTGGTAGCCTCCTGCCTCCACCTGCTGGGGCTCGGGGCCAAGAACGGACACTGTGGGGTTCTGCCTGCCCCTGGCCCGTGCAGCTCAGCCGGGGTGACAGGCTCCGTGGGGCTGCTTATGGCTCCTAGGGTGGTGGACCCAAGAGCTGCTCTGCATCTTCCAAGACTGAAATCCAGGGTGTCTGATGAGTGGGTTTTAGAAATACCAGTTGTGCCTATCCAAGTTACAGCAGAAAACACAGAGAGACCTGAATGCAGGAGTTAACTAACACAGCTCAGAAGGCTGCTTTTTACCTAGGTCACTGGGTAAACTCCCTTGAGGCCTTCCAGTTTGTGAAGACCTTCCCTAAAGATGCTTCAGTCAAATGCAAAATAGGTCTCGAGGGGCTAAACTCATCCCTGATGTAACTAGCTCACCTTCAAGAATTTATTAATCAGCCTCCATCACAAAACCTTTTGAGTGAAAGGCAGGGAAGTGGTTCATGTAAGTAGGTAATGGGCTGCAAACAGCGTAGGAAGTGTTTCAGTGTAGGGGTATGGGTATTCTAAAATAGCCACTTCATTTAATAAATCAAATAAATCTCAGCGTACAAACAGGTACACTGTGGACAAACCTATAAAAAAAATTAACCACTTGTTTTCATAAAGCATATGAAAATATTCAATTCCAACAAAAGAGGCAAAAACATATATTGAGCAGGGATTTGAATCAAGGTATGGGGAGCAAGGACCACCCCCTCTGTTTTGGGCAGGACTCTATACAGTAGATGGGGCTGTAAAATGGCCTTTGCGCATATCAGCTAGGTTGGACCCCACAAACAGATTGGTGGGGAAATGCCTACCTTGAATATCCCACCACTGCTTGGACATGAGCTAGGCATCAAGACTTGAACTGCTGGGCGCACACCCGTCATCAGGGATTGAGGCACCTGGGGACTTTTAGCGCCTGCCAAGTTAGGAGGCAGCTAAGAGTTTGAGAATCTATATTTTGGAGTTACACACCTGAAGTGACAGTGAGGCATCCAAATCCCATACAAAAAATAAATTTGTTAGTCTTTTAAGTTCCATAGAACTCCTTGTTGGTTTGTTTTACTGAACTAGACTAACACTGCCACCCCTTTGGATCTTGCCAAATCCCTTTGTGGCCGTCTAGACCTTTATAGTGAAGGACTAAAGTAGGACACTGGAGAGGCTTTGCTACAGTTTTGCAGTATGATTGGTAGAAAATCATCTGGACTTTCTGTGCCTCAGGTTGTTTAAATGTGAGGATTATTAAAAAAAAGTTAAATATTAGAAAAGGTTCCTTCTATATTTTTGTATTATTTTGATGTTTTTTGTAAGAGAAGAGAATTGCTTATCAGTGTCCATTATCATGGTAATTTATTAATGTTTTTGTTGTTCATGCAATTGAATAGTTCTTGTCTAGAAAATAGTTAAATAACAATATTGTAGATCTAAATGCATATTTTAAAATTAACAGCAAAGATAAATTTATAACTGGCTCTCTTTACATACATACTACAGGATAAGCAACGCTGAAGGAATATCAGTTTGATTCACTGTAGAGACACTTTCATTATGTTAAGTGATGTAGAAATCCTAAAATGAGTTTCTGACAGAGCCATCATTGAGAAAATTTGAATATTGCCATTGAAAAGGGTCCCCTTTGCTTGGACTCCACTTTATATAAAATGTCCTTCAAAGAATATTTCCTCAAAAATCCTCCATCCTTAAAAAAACTTAAGAATCCCCAGAACCATAACCTTCTGGTTTTTTAAAGGCCCCATATTCTGAATTGGAGAACCTCCTTTTTATCTCCTAAAAGTGATTATTTGAAACATGCACCCCCTGAAGCCCTCTGCTGTCTTACAACACAAAGGAATTTGCAGTAGTGAAATAGCATTAATTTTGGTGTTTAAAACACTGAAGTTGTAGGTAAAGGGTCCATTTGCATTTGTTTTTCAAATCCTGACATTATCTTTCTAGCAAGACCTGTAATCAAGTGTTTCTGTAACATGTGAATAGAAGTCAAAATCTCTGTGTAAGCAGAATGAAAGATGCTTTTACTTTCTGCCTGTCTCTCTTTCACACTGGGGTTTGGTATCTGAGGGTGTGTGGAGAGAATTCTGATGCTGGAGCAAAGCCGTATTATTATTTTAAATATGTAAATATACATATGAAGTGACTAGTAAAAGTATAACCCAACTTTATCTGCTGAATTTCTCTCCACAAACAGTTGTGTTTGCTAAGCAATGCACTATGTGCCTTCTGAGTAGAAAATATAAAGTAAATTTAATTGGCTCTGTGTAAAAATAGTATTTTAAAATTTTCCTTCAAATTGTCTTCATTTTGTAACTTCAGGTGGTTTGAGGATTTTTGTCTATGAAATGGCCATTTTCACATTGAAAACGCATGACATTATAAAATGCATATTTTTAATAAAGTTTGAGACTTCTCTCATTTTAAAATGGTCATTTTTCAAGTAAAAACAAAGTTTAGATCTCTTCTATTTGAGAGGTTTTTTTAATATCTGTTTTGGAAAGAGTGGGTGGTTTGTTTGTGTGAAACAAAAAGTACTTTTTTAGTGAGGTAAGATTTTATTAAATTTTTTATATGCTTCTAGTCTTAACCAACCAATTATTTTTCTTTTGTTTATGGAGCTCACAGTAAGCAGAAATCTCAGCCTTTCTGGTATCTGTGAAATCTTAAAATGAAGCACTTTAAGATGTCTCTGAGTCTAGTAACACAATAAAGTTAGGGGATTTTCGTGGAAGGGTAATTGTCTTAATTTCTCTATTTGCAACACAGAGGACATCTGTGTTTTCTCTCCTTAACCATCTCCTTTGGGTTCTGATTGACAAAGCAAGTAAACAAGTGAATGGAATTTAGGCAAATTCACTGTGAATTTCCAAAGGGATAGCCATGTAAGTCTAGTCCAGCAAAAAAAACCGAGGAGTCGTGTGGCACTTAAAGACTAACAGATTTATTTTTCCCCATGAGCTTTCATGGGAGAAAATTCCACTTCGTCAGATGCTTCGAAGATGGGTGAATGATGAAGATGGAATGAAAATAAATGCAAGCGGATGTAAAACACAGGATCAGGTCATACAGTATCAGCAAATCAGAGCAGTTGTTAGGTTCAAACCCTGGGAAGCCTGAATTAAATTACCTTTTGTAATGGGAAAAGAACCCATAGTCTCCATTCAGTCCTGCTTTCAAAGAATTTAATTTGCATATTAATTCGAGTTCAGCTGTTTCTCTTTGAAGTCTTGATGTCCCAGCCACATCTCTGACGACAGTCATTAACAAATCATTTATCAAGTGATTAGAAAGATGGATCACTATTCATATGCTTGAAATTAAATCGAGTGTTTGGAGGACTGGGGCCTTGGTCTTTACCAAACACTGCTCGGTCTCCGATCTTTCTACTGTATAATGGAAATCTTCTGTCTGTCAACAGTTCTCTTGGGTTACATTTTTTAGGTTTCCTGCCCAACCATAAGAACTAGATATTTAAGAGTTCTTAAAGTAAGGTTTGTGAGCACAGTTCTTCAGCACATTCCACAACTGCAGAGTATATGGCACATTGGCTGTTTCCTTCCTCTGCCACATTCCAGCCACCAGGCTCCCTTGTTGAACGTAGCGTAACACCACAAGCAGTAGAAATCAAAAACTCATCTCAGCTGTTACTGTAAAAACTTCGTATCAACTAAAAGACATAGCTTTTTTAAAATTCTGGTCTTCTGGCTTCAGCACCTGGGCATGTATTTGTCAGGTCTCTGGCATAAAATAGGTGGAAATTCTTTTCCTTCCCACGTTTCTTCTAAGACGCTCGATCGCTATTAAAATGTCTCAGTGTAGAATTACTCTTTTTTCCAGTCTGCTTTTCTAATAGGTGGCCTTTTAAATTTGGCAAAGACAAGCAGCTGCAGCTGTGACTTAACCATTTGGCAGTGAGCTGATGCTTGCTGCATATCTCTTCCTTTCTGCTGGCAAGTATTGTGATTATGCTTTGGTTTTCTTATACCACTAAAGAGAAAACACAACACACTCTTCTCTTAGAGCTATCTCTTCCAGTCTCTTAATGCATCAATTTAAATTTCTAATTCTGCTCCTTAAAGAGTTTGTTTTGCTCCTTGCTACATTTCCGCCGCCCTCCTCTGGCCGCACTCCATCCATGTGTGTCTTCATATCCTTTTTTCTAACATTCTTACCTTGCTTTTTGCTACCCTGTCATGAATTGGCCCCCTCTTGTTTACCAAGATGCCTTCTTTTCTCTTTCAAATCCCTCTGTAAAGTGCTGTTCTACTCCAGAGGGTGAGTATGTAAAAAGATACCTGCTTCCTTTGCACATTTGGTATCATGCCTCCTGAATTTGGTGACAATGGGTAAGATTTTCCAACAGGCACCTGAGCCCCATTGATTTTTTTGTTCCCCACTGACTTGTGACATCTAGAAAACCCTACGCTACAAGTGATTGCTAGTGCTTCAGAGAAAACATAGCTGTTAGCATGCGAGTTGTGTTCCATTGCTTTTCACGCTCATCATCAACAAATGAATATTTTCCTGTCAGTTACACCTGAGTTAGCCTATTGAGGGCATCTGATGTGATTCTCTGCTAAGCCTTTTGGAGGCACAACACAGAGCTTTCAACGCCTTGGAAGATGGAGAGCAAAGGTGACTTTATCCTACTTTTTTATCTCCTGGTTCTGGGCTGCTGAGAGTACTATGATGGCTTCTTGTGATAATTCAGGATCCACAGGGGCTGCTTTAAATAGAATCCCCATAATGGACCCCTCCTCAGCATACTTTCTTCGTCAGTCTTTGCAACAGAATTTATAGAAGTATGTGTACAGAGACTATAGCAAAGAAGAGAATCTTTCACATTAAATTTGTGCAGGTGTTGCTGAAAGCATAATTTGGAATTATATAGGTGTCACGAGTGTTTAATTTGGGACCTTCACAGCTGGTGCTGTTGAATGAGTTGGAGAAAACAGCTTAATTTTTCAGAGTCTAGCCTGAATTTGAAGGACTGACAGTCAGAAAACATCTCTCTGCTTGTAAAATAGGCACATTAGATATAGAAGCTATTGAAACAATAAACAAGGTGTTTAACAGGGCCACATATGGCTATACATAATGACTTCTAAAGCTATTTGAAAAATGGAAAAATAGTAGTGAAAAATATATCCCTTTTAGTCAAAGAATGCTGACACTTTTCAACCAGCTCTAGTAATTTCTTGGGTAAGACTGTATTTTAAAACTCATGTATTTTTTGTTATGATTGTGCCAAAATGTATTAAGTGCTATACAAACATACAGGAATGCACAGCTTCTGTTCTGGAGAGCTTTCCAACCCTTAACAATAATCCCTACATGCTTCCCTCTCCTAAAGAGTTAAGCCATGTCTTGTCTTTTTTCTTTTGTAGTTTGTAAGACCTTTTTAGTAGGGCACATTTGTAAATTTCTGGATAAATTTATGGCACTATATATTTTATAATAATTCATTAATAGCCAAAGCTAATACAGTCTTGACTCTAATCTCTCACTTTGGGCTTCGGCTCACAAAATGAACCATGTAGGTGGTCAGTCTGACATCACAGTGATTGCCATGGGGAGATCACAGTTCTGAGCCTAAAATTGTTGCTGATACGGGAGAACTGAGAAAGCGATTCATTCATTTTTTCTGGAGAAGAGAATGCCTGGTGTTGCTCTCTACTTGATTAGAGGAGTGACACTAATAGGCTCCAAAAAGAGCCATTACAGCCCATCTTGACAATTGGTCTGCTACAGAGGCATTTAAGGGTAGGTAGAGAAGTAAAGCAAACTGGGCCTAACTGGCAGACTCTCCTTCGAAATGACCCATACAGTCAGTGCTGGGTTGCCTAGTTTCATGGTTTCTCCTATCAGCCATGCCTGGCTCCACAGCACTGTCCTGCAGATTCTAACTATTTTTGAGGTAGTCCACTGTTGTCCCAACATAGTGACCCTGAAGAACTCTTTGTCTGGAATCCCATTAGACATGTCTTTGGAAAGGACTGATTCTGGAACCCCCAGTTCTTGTTCCCATTCTTATTTGCAGTGCAGGTTCAAAGTCTGTCACATTTAGGAGCTACTTTGTACGGCATTTGTATCTTGATGCAAATAATGCATATTAGCATTTTTCATCCTTGGCATTATTGTTAGTTGAATCCTGGCAACAACTTAATAATCTCAGACTCTCATTTTATATCTTTCAGGCCAAATTTCAGTAGCAACTGGGGATGGACGACACTAAATGTGTAAAGTATTTTCATCTCTCTTCAGACCACCTCTCATCTTCCATTAGCATTACCTCTGTGTGTATTCAGCAGTAGCACCCAGAGCAGGTGAAGGAAAATTGTCATGTTCCCATGCTCCACAGCATCATTAACACTTAGCCACTTAAGAAAGTGTTCCTTTGACCCTGTGTTCTGCGGTTGCTTTGGAGCTCATGAGAAAGAAATGAAGATACTACATTTAGCCGTGTCGTCGTCTTAGCACTCTTGATTTTTTTTTTTTTTTTTTTTTTTTAATGTTTAAAAAAAAAATCAAGTGACAGTCTTTTAAAAATTTCTGGGAGATGTACACTGAAAATGTAGATGTTGACTCAGAATAAATCATTAAAATGTCCTAGATGTAACCACACAAAACATCCACCCCCAAACTTAGTCTACACTTTCTTTTCTTTTGAAATATTTCCTGCTGTTGCAACCCACCATTTCAACTTCATCAGTGGAAGCAGTGTTGGGAGCCATAATGCAGACAAGATATTGGTGGATGCTTTTGTTTTTAACACTGTATTGTGTTCTTAGAGCAGGTTTAGATGATGTAATTGAAGTTCTGGGTGCCTGTCTGGCCAATGTAGGAATAGTCAAGGAGGTCAGGAGGGCACACTCACACATACCTATATATGTACACTTCCTTTTAGTAGAAACTTAAAGCTATGATGGCTAGTTAGGATTTGAAAAGAGAGATTTCATGTTTGCTCCCTTGGTGTGAAAAACCTCACTGATGTGCAGAGATCTGAAATATAACATGCTAGCTCAGAGCCAATGAGCATCATTTTCTATACTGAGAGAGGTTAGTATAATTTCCTAGTAATTGATGTAGCTCTCAAACTCACTGTATACCAGCCATTCTTGATTCCTGTTCCAACATTTTGACTTTTCATCTGTTACAGCCTGTACATCAAAACTAACATCAGTGCTTATGGGATAATGAAACATTCATAGCCTTGCAACTGCTGTAATTTTGCAACTGCAGGCTTCTAACTCAACCTGTAACCTACTTCTGGAGCAGATTCATGAGCTTCCCCCTTTAAAACAATCTGTCAGATGAATTGCTGTAAATGTGGAGTGTGCGAGTGGTCTGTATCAGGGTTTTTGTTGTTAGTGTTGTCATTCAACCATTTTTTCAAAAACGTATGGTTTTGTATGTTACAAAACTGCTAAGAACCTCTTTATCCACATATAGCAAATAACGTTTTTAAGCTGTGCCAGTGAGTCGAAAGCTCGAGTGATCTCTATTCGGAATTGTTTTTCTCCCATTCTTTTCTAATTATCGCATTTCTATATAATTTCTGTCATCACTAACCAATTGTAAAACTTCCCATTAGGAAGTAGGAACTCCTTTCCCACTTTCCAGTTGTTGCAGTTTGATAAAACTTGTTCTCTGGACAGGCAGGTTTTCCTCATGTGCCAAATGAAAAGTCTGTAGGTTGCATCTAATTTCATTGAAATATTTTTGGAATCGAGGCAAGTACTACTTGAACTACAAGCTGAAATCTGGGGAGAAGATTTATCTGGTGAAGACACATCCATAGATAGAAGATGTCTCAGCTCCCTATTTGCACCATGTAATTTATATAGAAAGGGAGGGATTTATTTGTTGCTGAGCATTTTTTTTATTATTATTTTATTTTATTTCTCAAGCATGTCATGAATGAGAATGCAGGTGGCTTGTGCCAGCCTTCAGTATTGGCTGTTTATTAGGCTTTTTGCGTGCAATTAGTTGTGTAAAACTTTTTTTGTTGATTGACCCAAACCTGTGGCTGGAAAAGGGATTAAATTAATTGATGGGCTTAGGTAAAGGGAGGACTCTGTTTGCTAGGATTTCACATCAGACATTGGGTTCCGCTCGTGGAAGATTATAGAAAAATGTCTGTTTTTCCTATCTGAGAAGGAAGTGTGTATCTTTTTATGTAGTTGTTTTGGAGTTTTAGAGCTTGTGTGTGGCTGGGCGGTTCTAGTTTTAGTCATGAAGATGTGCTGTATTATCTCTGACAAACCGTTATGGTGACTAAGGGTGTATTTAAATTGATCTCATAGGTATCTGAGAAGTTTTCACTCATTCCTTTATTCTAGGGTGCAGTTTTTAATCTGACTGTAATCACAGCCCTGTACAACTATTTCATGTCCCGACAGAACTGTGGCTGTAAGAGCTAACAATACCCTCCAAACTGTAATGCAGTCAACAGGTGAGATCCATTACTCTGAAGTATCCCCACCAAGCAAGACTGAGTCACTTCTTTCAGCCTTCTGTCTGTTAGCCCAGTGGTCCCCAAACTTTTGTCTCAGTTCCACACCCTCTCTTCCTACCCCAAGCCACGCATCCCACCCAGCTGCGGCTGTGAACGAGACCATGGTCAGAGTCGGGGGCTCTGGCTGGCTGTGGGGCCATAAATCAGGAGGCTGCTATCAGGGCCCAATGTGGGACAGGGAGTGCAACAGGAGTTGTGACCAGGGTCTAGAGGCAGCTGCTGGGGGGGGGCAGGATTGGAGCAGTGTTCAGGGTAGAGCATGGCTAGGGTAGCATTCCAACCATGCCCCCTTGAATGTTGGTTTCACACAGTTTAGGGACCTCTATGCTAGTCTGAAGTCTAATAATCTCAGTATATATCTTAAACCAAAGTTTTAACAAGCTGCTAAGCAGATGTCCTTTAAGACCATTTAGTGGACTGTATCAGACTCTTGTCTGGTGGATTATATCAGTGATCATTGAATTAGGTCTTTTATGTTTCTAATTACATTAATCCTCTATCCTGCCACCAAAAAGGCTTAGAAATCTTGATGCTTGTGGTCTTCCCTTAGCAAAGAGTTCTAGTGGAGTCTGGTTTTTCCCTGGTATACACAACATTATCCCATATGCCTTTGAGATGCCACAAGTGGTGCAGTGAAAGTGCTGTATGTTAAGAGTGTAGAATTTTGGATACATTTTAAAGCCTGCTTATGGCTTATCTGGGCTGTCCATCAGCTTCTTATCCAGATTGTGCATTAACACGCTTGTGCCAGGTTTCTAAACTGATTAGATATCCCAGGAAGAAATCATTACAAAGATCAAATCTACATGAATACTTAGCGACTCCTTATGAAAGAAAACAGTTATGTTTCCAGTTCTGGGTACAAATAGGTGAGGAGTTGAACATGGTAATTATTGGTAAAAGACAGTTTATAAGAAAAGACATAAATTTACCTTTTAGACAATACGTACGCCAGTTGGCATAGATCCATGTGTTGCAGTAGAGAAGGGTCTACAGAATATGCTACTGAGATAGCGGAGAAAGCACTAACTCATGGTTTGGTCCTGATGCCTCCTGTAGTGTGGAAGAAGCAGCACATTCATTTTACCTTGTCCTCCTTTTTGCAGAGAGGAGTCAGGACAGCACAGCAGTGGTGCTCTCTGATTCCAGCTCTACGCAGGACATCTTTAATGAGCCTGCCAGTTCTCAAGACAGTTCACGGAAACCTTACTCAGAGAAGAGGATTTCTGCTTCCTGTTCAGATGTGATAGCATCCTGCAAAGAGATCCCTGGAACTGAAGAGGAAAGAGGTACAATCATTTTATTATGTAACCCACAGCAGCTCATATATTTACGTTAAAATGTTTCGTCCAGCATGCAGAAGCACTGGAAGGATGTTGAACTGTGCTTGTGGATTTTCACTGGACAACAGTTGGGTGTGTATGTACAGTCTGAGTTTTGAAAACAATGTTTCACCACACATGTGGTAGTGAAATCACTGACATAAGTGATAGAACACTATCATAATCTGCAGAATCATGTTAAAAAAAAACTTATAATAGTCCTTTGACTGCCTCACCTGTGCTTTGGCTACAGATATTTCAAAGTCCTGAGTGGTTCCAGGAAGTTTTACTGTAAAACAGTGTTACACAATATGTTCGTCTTTTGCTCATATTTAATCATGGACTAGTGATAGATTTTTTTTTTCCAGTATCTTACAAAACAAAAGTATTGGTAATGAATGCTTAATCATACTGGATACCTTGAAGTCACACTTTGCCTTCATTTTCTGGTGGAATACAGCAATTAATTGTAGCTCCGATAGATTATTTATTAGTAGATGTTATATAAGGAACACAAAATAATTTTAGACCTTCCAAAATCCTCTCTGCATCTGATGCCTGTTCAGTTGAACTTGGTGCTGATGGAGCTAGACTTTACAAGCAGGTGATTATGAAAAACAAAACCAATATATTTGTTTAAAACTCTCTAAACGTTAACATTTTTTTTCTGTAAACTGTGACGGTGTAGCATAAATATTATTGGCATATAATTTGTTCATCCTTGTGAGTGATGCTGCCATCCAGACTTAGGCTGACGAAACTCACCTATCACATCACACAATCATTTAGTCTCTCCAGCAATCTATGTCAATTTTGTGGCTCAACAAAATATGATACAGAGCTGATTCTTAATCCATTCACTTGTTCTCATGGGAAAGAAATGTATAGTAAATGTTTATTTCAGTGTTGCGTGATGTAACGTTTGACATTTTGACTGATCGTTTTTCTTCTTCCGAATTAAGCTTTTTCTTAAAGTTTGTCTAAACAAGGAAAACTTGTACTTTATTGACTCTGTCAGTGTAGCCATGCTGGTGCAAATGCTCAAATATGTGTGACTGTACTTGAATTAGTATGTGACTGATTCCAGTAAGCTGACAAAGTAAGATGAATCAGAGTGATCCCAGTTTGATACCACTTCAGTGGATCTGTCCTGTAGGTTTGTAGTGAGATAGCTATATCCATGCAAAACACCTAGTGTAGACAGAGCCTTATGCAAATATTGTTTGGGGTGGATTGATAAAGAATGAAATACAAAGTTTTTCATTTATTGGTCACTATAATGACAGTTTTCCAGGCAGCAGTGGCTTAAAAGTCGTTGCAATGAGATGGCTGTTCGAGGGCCTGTGTTAAATTCCATAGTGCCTTATTTGCAATCACTATAATAAATGTGTCTGGAAAAGTACCTTCCTAAGCCAGCTACAATATATACAATATAGCATTGCTGCTAAGACCACGTTGTATATTTAGGTGATATAATGCATGTATTTTATATTTACTGTATGACAAAGATTGAAATGTCATTTTAGCACTCTGTGTAAAATTAATACAGCTTATATCATAATTACATACTCAACGTAAGATTTGATAACTTTATTCTTCAGGCTGTTTACAAGTTAATGTGATACATTGAGGGATGGGTGTGTGCTTTCTACTTTCAGTTCTACCTACACCATCTCCTTAAAAAAATGGAAGAAAGAAAAAGAGAGCCCCATATCTCTTTGGCACACTTGCTTGTTTGAATTAGCTTTCCTACAATCTATTAATTTAAAAAAAGCCTGTTTTGAGGAAAAGACTTTTGGTATGTAAGGGACTTGAAAAAATAATTTAAAAAATGTTAAGGCACTCAGATGTTATGAGAATGAATGTAAAATAATATCCAGGTAAGTATGTAATAGGGATTTGCTCAGGTTAATTTTGACAGCTTTTTTTTAACTCATTCATGTGATTAAGACATTAGAATGACTGAAACTTTGAGCTGAGAAGTATTAAAACATTATGCTATTACTGAAAGATGTGACTATGCTCTCTCTTGAAAAATATATAACACTTTAAAAGTAAGAAATGTAAAAAGGTTTTCCTCAAATGTGCAATGGCTCAGACACATCAAGTAAGTGTGTTAACAGTTCTATGCCAGAAAGCAATTGTAAAATATTTAATGATTTAAAAAATTAAACAAATATTTTCTCCACCCTTGAGAAGCTTGTGAAAAACTTAGTACATCCTTGCTGGAATCCTGCGTCCATTCTAGCATCCACACATTCAAAAGCCTGTTGAAAAATTGGAGAGGGTTCAGACAAGTGTTTCAAGAGTGATTCGTGGTGTGGAGAACACACCTTAAAGAGAGACTTAAACTCAGTTTATTTCACTTGTCAAAGAAAGGTTAAGAGGCGACTTGATAATGGACTATACATAGCTACATTGAGTGGTGATATCTGATATGAGAGGGCTCTTTATACTAGCAGGCAAATGTAACAAGATTCAGTGATTGAATGCTGAAGATGGAAAAATTTAAATTGGCAATTGGTTACAATTTTTAACAGTGAAGGTAATTGAACTTTTCATAGCTGGCAGGGATATTGTAAATTTTCCATTATCTGAAATCTTTAAATGAACATTTGTCTTCTAAAAGAGATGTGCTGGTTGAAACACAAGTTACTAAGCTTAATGGAGAATCTACTGGATGGAATTATATGGCCTGTGAAGTCAGATTAGGTGAACATAATAGTCTTTTCCATCCCTAAAACCTATGATTCTAAAATTTGCCTTTCTGTTGATAAATGGTTATATATGTATTTCTCTATTAGCTGGAAGTGTCTTGTTCATTGAGCATCAAGAGCATTCTCACTTACATTGGAGAATTCTGGAGTTATTCTGTAGTTTAATGGAGAAATGGAGTAAAGTTTTTCAGTACACATCAATTCTAAAGCACAAATGCTGAGCTGTTCATTTGTCATTTGTAGGAAAGTCAGAAGACCACTTGGGGAACTCTGAATCTTATAATGCAGCTGAGCATAGTGTCCAGAAGATTCTGTTAGATGCCCAGTCATCGTCTGGCATCCCCATCAAGGCTTCTGGTCCCACACCTTCTCAGTGGGACTCTAAGAAAAAAGCTGAATCTTGTGGAGATTCATCCGAGTTTCCCCAGTGTCTCCCAGCAGATCTTGAGGAGCAACGCAAGTTCCTGACAGAACAGTGCATCGCCTCCTTCCGTTTGTGTCTGAGCCGTTTCCCCCAGCATTATAAGAGCCTCTACAGATTGGCCTTTCTATATGCATATAGTAAAACACACAAGGTAAGACATGGCACTGACAGAATGACTGGCCAGCTCTTTTTAAAACTAAAGTAGGTTCTCACAGGCTGCATTGTGGCTTTTATTGAAGTGGAGATCTGCCCATGTCAGCCCTTTGATAAGGTATTGTAAAGTGAGTTTTTTTCACTCCACTGTGGGTCTGCAGTAGGTGGAGGGAAGTATTATCCTCCCCTACACCTCTCTAAACCTTCTGTTTGGCTAATGAGGTTGAAACCTCATGGTTTTGTTGTTACAGTAGGTTGTTTTTCCCTGCCAGGAGAGATTAGCCAGAAATACATGGTTTGTGTATACAGAGTTTCTTGTAAATGCAACAAGAATGTTCTTTCCTATAATTAAGTAAGAGGGCTGAACAAGTGGCTGGGAACTCCTCAGTGCTGGTAAGGATATGCTGCGTGATTGTGGCCAATTCACAACCTCTGTGGCACCTCAGGTGCGTATCTGTAAAATGAGGATTGTGATGCTTGCCTGCAGCCAGGCCATAGGGAAGATTAATGAATTGGACCTGAATTTTAAAAAGCCCATAAGCAGAACTGGATGACTGCTTTTGCATGCGTGTGTATGGTAAGCACATACCAGCTGATGCACATACACAGTCTGAGGTCACAGGTTCTCCTTACTGGAGTATCGTCTTGGAACTATTCGAAAACAGGAATGGTATATTAAGTTAATCTGAAGACAGCAATGCTGCCTGTGCCTCCCTTCACACAGATGAAAAAGTTCAAAGTTTTGTAACATGAACACATTCCTCCCAACTCATAGACAAGCATTCTTTCTCTAATGCCATTCACTACAAGGGTGGCATAGCCAGTTACTATATAGATGCTGGATCCTAGCTATCACTAAGCGAAGGTCAAAGTAAGAATTGGTGCTTAAGAGAAATTTGTCCTTTCTCCATTTGATACTAAGCCCAAATTGCTGTTCTGAGGTATTGTGTTTCTGGCACCTGTAATTTCCCCTGAGTAGGCCATTTACTGATGGTTAGAAATCACAAGATGAAAGTCACTCTGGGACCCGAGTGCAGTCCAAAGACTATTGCTCACAGGGCTGGGGTCTTGGCTTAAACAAGGCATAAAATGTCTTGGTCATGGTGCTGGAATTATTGCACGTATGGCCTGAGACAGTAGTGCTCTTGTCCTCCAGCATGACCTTAGTGTTTTCTTCTTGATAGCATTAATGTCAAAGGACACTCTGTTGTGAATTAGTTCTCTCTCTCACTTGTGAACTCTAAGCTCAGTTTAGATTTACTGTGGTATTCTGATTCCAAAACAGGTAACCATGTTTCTGCAGAGGGCTGTCTATTTCCTGCATAATCAGGCAGCATACAGAATTCATTGAGCATTGATTTTTGCGAATATGGATGTTTTGAATTATTTTTGTATGCAGTATCTTCCTTTTTTAAGAATTTGGTGTTTAAGAAAATTATAGATGGATACTGCTAGCAAGAGGGAGGCAACGTGTACTGCCACAGTTCTTTAGTCCACCTGAGTTTTGGCCTGCAACATCTCTGTTATTTTAGCCCTGTACATTTCTTGAGCAGCAAACACGTATTATGCCTCCTTGTAAAGCGTTTTGTGAAGTATCCGTAAGTAATAAGTTGAAGCTACCAAATTCACTACTTGATTGGTTGGAACCCAAGTGTCTTGATTTGAAAGGCCAGTGCAGTGACACACACTCCATAACCCCCTGATATTCCTTCTCCACCTACACAGTGGGCTTTCCAGTCTGCAGTCCAATAGCAGTGAGGGGAGGTACTGGAAAAGAAAATTACATTGCTTTTCACAGTTACTGGCTAACTGTGCGTCTAATCACTCCTTATTTCTTGAGCATGCCCCTGCTAGGTCTCAGGCCATCACCTTTTTCTTGTGATAGAAACACCCATTTCTCTGACACTCAGACCAGATCTAGGTGGCAGGCCTCTATATCTCAACTCTGATTACCTTGCCAGATCTGACTTGGACTCAGACCTGCAGTTCTGTTCCCAGCAATAGGGGTAATTAGTAACCACATAGTTTCTTTAAGGCTGTCTTTATTAGAACCAAAGTATTTCATAGGAAACACATATTAATAACAATAAAACGTACTGTATATCTGGCTGGTTCTTTGCTAAGGTTCATCATGTCCTAGATCTGGGAGGCCCAGTTCCTTCAGACTGCTCCACTTGGAAGCCAACAGGTGTCCTCGCTGCTTTGTGTCCAACTATGTATTCTCATTTGGGAAGCCATTGTGTTGCCTCTATGTACAGTTCTCATTGAATTCAGGCTTTCTAGGCGTATGGTAAATGTTTCACTAATCCTAATACAAGTGAAATCAGTTTGCACACACAGGAAAGTCTTGCAACTCAATAAAGAATAAATTCTCCTCAATGCCCTGGTCACCTACAGCATTCATATCATTACAGTCTGGGTTCATAGATTAATGTATGGCAATTCCTACCATATTCATAACCTTCTTACATGTTAGCTCCATTACTGTCATGCTATAGTACAGAAATATTCACAATGCCAGAGATAACAAATTGAGCTGTAACATGTGTTACTAATCTAATGGAACACATCCAGTGTTCAGATTGGCTATAAAGTGGTCATTATCTAGCCAAAAATGACCTGTTTTTAAACACAGCTGGGTTTGAAAATATTTTCTCACTGTTGGTGTTTGAGAGTCTTTGATTTCTCCTGTCATTAAGAGCAGCAATGGATTTTCACAATCTGTCATTACTGTTGCTTGCATATTATGATTGTAGCAACTTCCAGCACAAAATGTTGTCTTGTCATCAGCGCAGTCAGTTACAGTAACAGAATCCCTATCAAAACATTTTTTTTAACCTTTTCCCCACCTTTTTCTCTCTCAAAGTAAATCTGTATATATGCGCTAAGTGATTCATGTATTTGGCTGTGGGTTGGGAAGAAGACAGTATAGAAGAATAGGATGGCAAAGTGGTCTAAATGTCATATGTCATCTTCCTGTCTTTCCTGAAACACCTTATGTTTGAATCTTGTCTTTTGCTGGTTCTTCCCTTGGTCGTTTGTAGAAGATAGATTTAATTTGGTGCTGTTTATACAGGGTTGTTTATATAAAAATAAATTTGTTTACTTCTAGTGTGTAATAAATTGCCACTCGGCTTCCCAAGAAACTCCTGTTCGTGTTTCTAAGGTTCTGCCAGAACAGGAGAGTTACGAATTGACTGGTCAACTGAACACATGTGAAACCGGAAATAAGCAATCAAGTAGCAGTGAAGGAGAACGGGGGTTGCGGGGGAGAGGAAAGCCAATCCTATATTATCCCTGTGTTGCATCATAAAGGTTGGCACACAGTGCATAGACAGCCTGGGGGCTGTGCTGTGTTCTGTAAGCCAAGGGTGCTGTTTACCCCTCCCGCCCCCACCTCCAGTCTCAGGAAAGAAAGCTGCCACAGGGAGCTGCTGCTATTGCAGCTGCAATGAACTGAAGCAGCCAAAGCCTGTCATGGTGATTGAGTGGGAGTCAGCTGCACAATAGAGGAGTTTTAAAGGGCCACAGCCTGTGCACCGATGTGGCCCAAGCTATGCCCATAGCTGTGCTCCTGGATCCTGCCAGCACCTCTGGGAATGCAAGGGGCAGTGGTATGGAGGGGGGCTGGCACCAGCATCCTGCCAAATGCTGTGGCTGGAGTGCAGCCAGCAGTGCACTGAGAAGGGCAAGCTCTGGGGAGAGGCGGCTGAGGGCTGGGGTGGGTGTGGGGCAGGCCGACCAAGTTCAGCCAAAGGCAAGAAGTAGGAGCATGGCAGGGAGCTACTTGCAAGCTAGGTAGTGCTGCCAGGTACCAGCTTTGCCGCGATCTCTCCCAGGCCTTAGCTGGAAGGTAGTGACTGCAGGGCACTGTACCATAATGTTTTGTTCAGAGTTACGAACAATCTCCATTCCTGAGATTTTTGTATCTTTGAGGTGCTATTGTACTTTCTTTTATGATTGCATATAATACATAATTTCCAGGGGACATAATTTTCTGTCTCAGACCATTGATTCATAGTCTTTCATACAGTTACTGCCTTTCTTCAGCTAGTGCCAAAGAGCTAGGATGGGGGTGGGCAAAACTATGACTTGCAGGTCAAGTGTGGTCCATGGAAGCCTTTCATTAGGCCATCCAACTGGAACCTGGCTCTGGCTGGAGCATTGCAGCCAGTTCCCCCCTTCCAGACTCACCTCGACCCACCCTTTTTGTGGGCCAGTGGCACAATATTGCATTCTCCTAATGGCAAATAGGTGCAAAAAATTGTTAGGGGTTTTTGGCATTTTCTCCCATGAGAGCTCATGCGATAACCAAATCTGTTTAGTCTTTAAAAGTTCCACAGGACTCCTTGTTTGTTTTGCTGAACTAGACAAGCACAGCTACCCCTTTGGATCTTGTTAAGCATAGATAATACATGAGCATTAATAAATTTTAAAATAACCTAAGGACAGGAAAAAATGCATCTCCTGGGGAAGACATTACGCATTTTAAACGTTATTTTCTTATGTGAGAAGGAACATTTTAAAAATACAGTACAACTTCTTCCTGTCTGCATATGTATGGGTAAGAGGATATTCTACTCCTCGTTTGGGTTGATTCCCACAATATCAGAGATCTATTCACTTTCACTTTATTTTTGGTAATATATTCTAGTTGTATTTGTAAACAAGGGCTTGACTTGTCCTCCTTATTTCACCCTGGATTTAAGTCATCATGATCAAATTGTGGCATCACATTCATTTTTGGCATAAGAAGTGGATATCACAGGGAAAGGATTGGTACTCCATTGTAAGGCAAAGAAACAGTGAGGGAACAGAACTGCCTGCCAAGTTTGAAAATGTAGAACAGATCCTGAAAAATAACTTAGAAAAAAACCTGTGCTTTTACCAGCTTCCTGGTTCAGGAACATCAGCTCCCCTGAGACATGACAGAAAAGGGAGAAGATAACCAGGCTATGAAAAACTTGCTGTTCTATGGCTGAGCAATAATCTCTACTAGCCAGCTCTGAAGTTTGGCTGTCCTTAGTTCTTCATGAAAATTTCTGGCAATGGCATACAGGTGCACAGCTTCACAACAAGATTTTATGAACTTAAAACTACTCTCAACTTTTTGAAATCTCGCTAGGAATCTTTTTATTAAGCCCTACAGAAACCCACCTCTAGCTAATCTACCAAGATTTTTATACCAAGTCTGTCACAATGGTATCTAAGCATCCATCTCACTGCTGTTGTTACTACACATGCTCAGATGTATTTTGCTATTAAAATTTATTTATGGGAAAAACTCTCAAAAAGGGCCCAACACAGGGACATTCTGTCCAAATGAAATGGAGCTATCCAAATGTTATTAAAAAAGACAAACTAGACTACCACCTTTTTACAAACAGCAGACTGTCTCTTACCTGTTCAGAGCAATGGAAGCTAATTTTAAAATGTTTATTTTGTGGTCTATGGGCTCAGGTCACACAATGTAACATCACTTTTCTTAATAGTATGATACTTTCCAAATCTGATATATTGACAGATCTCAGCCCATGTCAACAGTACTGGGAATCCAATGAAATACATTAAATAGGCTGCTATATTGTTGTGTCCCCTGGTTTTCGTCCAATTTCTCTCTTGGGGGAAAAAACACCAAAATCCACACAACACATCAACCTACAACATGAAATACATAGTGAAAACCTTCACAAACAAAGGATGAAGAAGGAAGAAATCTTTATAAACCAAAAAAGGTAGATTATTTTCAAAACAGCAAGGTGTATCTTAGTCAAGGTCTTGTAAAGTACATAGTTTTGATAAAAAGTGAAATTTTTTTATTCACTTTGAGATCTAGAATTTTTTCAATAAGCCTTCCTTCTATTCTGAGAACATTCAAAAGTTCCAAAGAAATGTAAGACCACTCGGCATTCTGTTACTTGCTACCACATATATACACATACCATTCCACATCAAACAATATATTGAAGAGTGGAACATATTTTATGTGCCACTAAAGTTAAAAAATAAAAAAGAATAGGGCATGATCCACAGTCTTAATTTGTTGCATTATTTGGATGTTAATTCATGGCAAGTTTCAAATGTGAAAGGTGGATCAGAGCTCCTAAAAGTCTGGTATTAAAATAAAAAATGGAACAGCATACAGTAGGAATGTTTTCAGATCTGAACATTGTTTGTGAGTCAGTGCAATGCATGGCTCTGGGAATGCACCTACACAAATATTATTTTAAAATCAAGAGCATGGCCATGTTCTTTCACATTGGAAGGAGGGGAGGCCTCCACTACAGGCTTCCTTCAAAAAATTGAACTTGAAAAATTTTTCTGCAGTTACCAAGAAAAGCAACATTTGAAAGTGTTGTGAGAGCTTCAACCCACACTCACCCTGCAGTGACCTCAGTGAGAGCTTTTAGCTCTTCTATTGCCCATATGCTGAAAGGAGGAGTTAGTGGCTTGGGTTTGAGGAGTTTTGGTTCTTGTGACTAGTAAAAGTGATATTTTTGGAAGACTATAATAATTTCCAACTAATTACAAGCATAAACCATGAAATAGATGTGTAAAATAGTTGGGAGAGGTAGAAAGTAGCAAAAAAAAAAAAAGAGTTATGTGGCACTTTGACTAACAGATTTATTTTTCGCATGAGCTTTCGTGGGAGAAAATCCCACTTCGTCAGACGCTTTGATCTTCGAATCATCTGATAAAGTGGGATTTTCTCCCACGAAAGCTCATGCGAAAAATAAATCTGTTAGTCTTAAAGTGCCACACGACTCCTTGGTGTGGTGTTTTTTTTATTTTGCTGGACTAGACTAACATGGCTATCCCTTTGGAAATTGACAAAGTAGCAAGTCATTTTATGCAACTCACAGCTACAGTTTATAAACTCTGAGGTCAGAAGGGACCAATATGATCATCTAATCTGACCTCCTGCACAGTGCAAGCCACAGAATGCCACACACCTTCTCTTGCAATGGACCTCTAACCCATGACAGTTATTAAAGTCCTCAAATCATGATTTAAAGATTTTGAGGTACAGAGAATCCACCAGCAATTGAGTTCATGGCCCATGCTACAGAGGAAGACAAAAAAAAACCCAGAGCCTTTGCCGAACTGCCCTGGGGAAAAATTCCTTCCCACCTTCAGTATGGCAATCAGTTAAACTCTGAGCATTGTGAACAAGTCTCATCAGTCATGCCCCAAGAAAGAATTGTCTGTTGTCCTATCAGCATATCTACCAGGAGCCAAAGATCAGGAATTGCCAGACTAGACTGTCTTATTATACCACCCCTTTCATGAATTTATCAAATTCAGTTTTTAAGCCAGCTAGAATCTTTGCCCCCACTGCTCTCTTTGGGTGGCTATTCCAGACCTTCACTCCTCTGATGGGTAGACACCTGCATCTAATTTCAAGTATAAACTTCCTGGTGGCCAGTTTATATCCACTACTTCTTGTGTCCACATTGATGCTGAACTTAAATAAATGCTCTCCCTGCCTGATATTCATCCCTCCAGTGTATTTATACAGAGCAATCATATCTCCTTTCAACCTTCTTTTGGTTAGGCTAAATAAACCCAGCTCTTTAAGTCTCTTCTTCATGTGGTTCCTGAACTGTGGAAAGGTGGCGCTTGACACCACACTGTTAAGAAGTATCCATTGGTGAAGGGACTCAAGATTTCCCGAAGGCTGACGTTTGTGGTAGTCTCCTTGTCCGTTTTAGTAATACAGGCAAACAGTTCTGCAAGGGACTGTGCACTGTCACTTAGCCTGCTCTGGAATCTTGGGGTGGTGAGAAAGTGGTTTTTGGCCTGGAAAGAGCTCTTTATAATTGCCCTGAATCACACACAGTTAACTCCAGTGCTTCAGACTGGTAAGAGTAAATCCCTTTTACTTTGTCCTGGATCCCCTCATTCAGTCTTAATGATTCCATCAGTTAAAAGGTTAAGAAGAACTGAGTCTGTGAAACGAATGAGTTGAGACCCACTCAAGTGTATTTATGGGAAATAAATGATCGTTCTTTGCTGCACCCATTACTCTCATTATGTACAGTTGTGTGAAGATTACTTAAAAATTGTATTATTTGTTTGGATGATCTCTTTTGCTTTTGACTAGATTGTCATAATTTTTTTGCAAAATATGTGAATTTGCCTATGAAGAATATATTCAGCATACACATAACTTGTACTACTACAGCAGCATGAGAACATATCCTGTAGTTACAGGTCTGTCAAACCATAAGGCCTAGTTTCAGGAATGTATTTATAACTGGGCTTTAAGGAGTCATTCAGGCCTGGTATTTTATATATAAACTTAAAACCTTGTGATGGTAGCTGTTCTGTTTTTTGTTGCTTAAAAATATTTGATTGAGGGTGTTTTTTTTACTATAAGTAAAAATCAACATAGTCATGCACTGAGGCATCTTGAGACTGCATGCTACTTTCATACACCTCAGGGCATTATGTATTGGATTGTTTTTTTGCCCTTATTTAGCCTTGAATGCTTTGTTTTTCCTGGAGCATGTCTCAGTGATTAGTGCTTCACATTGCTGAGGTCCCCTATCTGTTTTGCCTAATATTCGACAATCTTTCTAGTTTTGCTGAATATGTTTTTGACCCGTACCAGCAAATAATTGGCATTTCCCATATTATGCTTTGTTATACTTGATTCTAGAAAGACTAATCTGTCCATAGGCAAGACTCCAATTGTGAGAAGGTATAGAGGGTTTCTTCATGATTATTATAACAGTAGGACTGAAAGAGTTTGCAGCTAAGTAGGGCTTTATATGTGAGCTGTGTCTGTTTCAACTCACAGCATAGCATAGAAAGGAAAAACAGCAGTGAAATAAGGTAAAACTTGGTCTAGAAAAAAATCGATGTTGTGCGCGGAAGATGAAGCAAGAGGGGGAAAAAGGTTGATATAACCAGAACACAATTGCAGGATACGTATGGATTAATCAGATTTATGGTTTATAGATGCAACACCCAGATTCACAGCAAAAACATCACGGGTAGATTATAACATATCACGTGCCTCTCAAGAGATCTCATTGCATCCTCTTCCTTGTTCTGCCTTTTATTGCTCTACAGCTCTAGTGGTCTGGAAAAAAACAATCCAGTGCTAATCTGCTAAGGAGAGCATGGAATGCTTGAAGAAAAAGTAGGACGTAAACCCAAGATTTATCCTGTTAGTGAAACTTTACAATTAATAACTGTCCCTTCTGTTAGTACTCTCGGACGGCATGTTTTGCCCCAGGCCAATAGCTGTTCCTCTTCTCAACAAATAAAGACTTGATAAAAGCTTTCATCTTCATATGTTCATGTCTGGCATTAATTTCTGTTGAATCCTAGTTTTTTCAACATTAAGAGACTGACCTCCAAGATCTTACTCACAGGAATATTTATTTTCCCATGTTAAATGTTCGTGTGTAAATCAGAATTAGCCACATGAATAGCACTTGCCAGACCAAATCCTAATTTCTTAATTTACAAAGCCAGTTTAAGACTTATCTCCAAAAGTTGTATCATTTGACTAGGCTAGCTAGGGCAGTACAACATACCTAGTGTGAGCATAGTTACGCCAGTATGAAGTTACTTATAGCAGTGTAGGGTGAATAAGCTACACTCCTTTAAAGTACCTTTATACTGGGATGAATGTGCCTACACTATAATTGTACTGGTATAATTATTTCAGTTAAAAAACCAACAGAATAACCCTAATCAAAATAGTAATACCAGTGAAAATAAATTTGTCTGTTGACCAAGGCATAAATGCCATAATAATGGTGAGCTTTCTTGCCATCTGAAAATCAACATTTCATTCTCTGGCTTGTTTCTTATTTTTAGGGCTGACGGGGTTTGGAAGCGTAGTGCACTGAAATATGGTGATCAGGCACATAAACACACATCCTAGGCAACTGAAAATGTGCTGATAGGTAAACTGCTAGACATTCAAGGGTCTGGCTAGCTGTTTTGTATTTGTGGACAAGAACTTGGTTTGTGATATGAGTGACTTTTTGTTCTGAGTTTGGGTGCTATCAAATCCTTGTATATTAGTGAAATGATGAGAGTGATTCCATTAAAAATCCATTTAGTCATTTTTTAAAGAAAGGTAGAAAATATGTGTGCAATTCAGGCTGCTCTTAGTGACTGGAAAAGGATACAGATTTTAGTGGCATTGAGAGAGCACAAAAATGAGTCTAAATCAACACAAAATATGAGGGTATGAGACTGTTTTTGGAAGCTTTAGGGATGAAGTAGTCATCTGCTTAGTGCTGGTAATCCATCCTGTTTTTTCTGTTTTAAGGGGGTTTTTTTTGGTGGGGGATGGTATAAGTTCACCTGCGAAGTGCACAAAATTTGTAAATATTAGCTGAACTAAGTCTGGCTGTCCTTTGACAGATCTCTCTGGAAAATTAGAGCTGGTAATGTAGATTAATAAATAAAAGCAAGAGGGTGTTTTTTACTTTTCTCTGCATTAACAAACCCTTCCTCTCTCCTACTCATTTTCATTCTTTCTTGCCTCTATAGAATCTCCAGTGGGCCCGAGATGTGTTGCTAGGCAGCAGTATCCCATGGCAGCAGCTGAAGCACATGCCAGCACAGGGTCTCTTCTGTGAGAGGAACAAGACTAATTTCTTCAATGTAAGTTAATACTGTTAACAAACATACCACTACCTCATCCTTTTAACATCTGCTTTTCATACAGAAGGTTTGTTGAGAGAGAGTGATGGTACAGTTCAACAAGAGATTGCTGAAGGAGTGGCACAGAGAACAAAGGAAAAGTTGGATTTGTATTACAGCAAAATTTCCCAGTCTTGTCACATCTAATAGGATGCTCCTTATAAGTTTGGGAAGCTATAATCTTACAATATCAGCATGAATGCAGGGAAGGAGGAAAGGGACAGGGACATGGATGCCAAGAATTAGTGGTTTGCAATCTTGTAATGGTAACTAAACACTGCTAGGATGTAAACCATTTAAAATTCAGATTCTGTTCATCTCTGCATACACATGCTCCTTCTTTAACTTGGGTAAATTTTGCACTTTTTGGAACAGCCAAAAATAGTGCCACTTGCTCAAAGAATTTTTGTGTTGTGGGGAAGAGTACTGAAGAACTGTATCAAAATCTGAGCGTACTCCATCAGTAGGAGCAGGAGTTCTAGGTAGCCTCATGAAGCCAAGTCCCTGGCAGAGTCACACATGGCAAACTAGCTGTCTCTGCATATGTAGCCAGGACGTCTTTCAGGTCATTACAGTGTTCAGTGTTTGCTGTCACTATTTAATACGGTTATTCCCTCTGCAAATCCATTTTGTTGTAAGAATTGATTTGTGCTATGCATCTGTTTAAAACACAAACAAAAAGCCCTTTTCAGAAGACCCTCTGGCGTTTGTGCATTCTGTTCTCAGCAGTCTTCCTTCACAAGTGTCTTGATACATAGTATGTGCTGTTCTCCTACTGTAATCTATTGGCAGAATATTTAATTTAATTTCAGGGGTTTCAAAACCATATTATGGACCCAGACTGCTGATTTTAAACTCAGTCTCCGTCTATTCTTCTGAAGAGAGGCTTTTGTTATAAAGCCTGCCATGTCTCATAGGGTATAGACTTCGCAGTTGTGGTTTAATTGGGGAGCATGTGTCTGTGTGTCATGCTTTTCTCTGCAGTGCCTGCCTGCTTTCACTACAAAAATCTTGCTCTATAAATGCTTAATCCTGCAGCTATTTTTGCTCTGTTCTAGCAAAGTGGTTAAGCAATAAAACCTTAGAAATGCAGGGCTGGGTGGGACCTCAAGAGGTCATCTAGCTCATCCCCATGCACTGAGGCAGTACCTGGTATTACCTAGGCCATCCCTGACAGGTATTGAACCTATTTTTAAAAACCTTCAAAGACTGGGATTCTACCACCTCCCTTGGAAACCTGTTCCAGTCCTTAATTATTACTTTTACTTAGACAGTTTTTCCTAATACATTAGGTAAATCTCTGTTCCTTCAGATTAAGCTGCTGATTTTGTTTCCCATCTCCAGGGGACATGTAGAACAGTCCTCTTTATAACACCATTAAGCACATTTTAAGACTGTTATCGGGTCCCTCCCCCCACCCATCTTCCTTTCTCAAGACTAAACATGCCCAATTTTTTAACCTGTCATTATAGTCAAGCTTTCTCAATCTTTAACCATTTTTTATAGAATTGTATGGACTTTCTTCAGTTTGTCCATATCTTTCTTAAAGTGCAGTGTCCAGAACGGGACACAGTACTCTAACTGAGGCCTCACCAGTGCTGATAGAGCAGGATAAGTATCTCCTGTGTCACTCATACAACACTCCTTTTAAAACATCTCAGAATGATGTTAGGGTTTTTCACAACTGCATCACACTGTTGGCTCATATCGAATTTATAATATGCCCAGTATCCTTTCAGTGGTGCTGCTGCTTTGCCGGTTAGTCCCCATTTTGTATTGGTATGTCTGATTTTTTCCATTATTTTGCACTTGTCTTTACTGGATTTCATCTTGCAGATGTCAGATCAAGTCTCCAATTTATCACGTTAATTTTGGATTCTAATCCTGTCTTCCGATGTGTCAGCAACCTCTTTCAGCTCAGTGTTATTGACAAATTTTATAAGCATGCACTCAACTCTGTTGTCTAAGTCATTAATGAAAATTCTGAATACCACCAAACCCAGGAGAGACCCCTGTGGGACTCCACTAGATACATTCTCCTAGTTTGGCAGTGAACCATAGATATAACTTCCCTTTAAATACAGTTTTTCAAACAGTTATGCTCCCATCTTACAGTAATTTCATTTAGAGTCCACATTTCCCTTCTTTGCTTATGATAATATAATGTGGGACTGTGTCAAAAACTTTATTAAAATCAAGATATATTGTGTTTACGGCTTTCCCTTATCCTTTAGAACAGTAGCCATGTCAAAGAAGGGAATTAGGTTGGTTTGGCATGATTTGTTCTTGGCGGATCCAGGGTAGCTACTATTTATTACCTTACTTTTCTCTAGGTGCTTATAAACTGATAGCTTAATAATTGACAGTGGCTGAAGTGGGGGAGGTGGCTCACGTTTGTGTGTAGCAAGAGGCACAGCTCACTTGCTGGTGGATTCTCTGTACCTTAAAGTCTTTAAACTATGATTTGTGGACTTTAATAACTCAGTCATAGGCTAGAGGTTTATTGCAGGAGTGGGAGTGGGAGATCCTGTGGCCTGCATTGTGCAGGTCAGACTAGATGATCATATTGGTCCCTTTTGACCTTAGAGTCTATGAATAAGCCGGTGTTTCTCAACCAGTGATACACATAGCCGGGGGGGTGTGCAGACGTCTTCCAGTAGGTACGTCAACTCGTATTTGCCTGGCTTTACAACCGGATGCATTAAAAGCACTAACGAAATCAGTAAGAACTAAAATTTCGTGCAGACAGTGATTTGTTGTGTGCTACTCTATTATACTTCAGGACATTATTTATATTCCACTTGATTTAGTTTAATAATTACATGGTAAAAGTGAGAAAATAAGCAATTTTCAGGAACAGTGTACTGTGACACTTGTTTCTATTTTGTCTGATTTTGTATGCATGTAGTTTTTAAGTGAGGTGAAACATAGTGTTATACAAGACCAATCAGACTCCCAAACAGGGTGCAGCAGTCTGGAGAGATTGAGGGCCACAAATATAAGCCATTTAGGGAAATGTATATCTGTACTAATGCCCTGACTTAAATCTACATCCAAATAGAAAGTTGGTGCTGTTGTTGAACGGGCCTAATATTCATCTTCAAGCTAACTCAGCATAACAAATTGACAGTGGCATTCTTTACCATTTGTACCCTTGGGGTCCTCTTCAGATGGATTATCATGTGGAGCAGTAGTAATCTAGCACAGAAGACATGCAAGCATGGACCGCAGTGGTGAGATTCAGACTGAAGAGAAATGATTATCAGTACTTTATTAGATACAGATGCAAAAACCTAGCAGCGCCAGTTGAAATTCCAAGAGTGAATAATGTTCCCAGAACCCACCAAATACTGAATTTTTGGAAGACTCCTTCTCTAAGTAGAATAAGACTCACCATTCCCATGATAACCTGAAAATCCAAGCCCCCGGCTCACTAGAAATATAGTCACTTTGTCTGGGTTAAGCATCAGCCAGTTTACCCTCAGCCAAGTTCTTGTCCTGGCCAACCACTGTGAAAACAAATGTACTGCACCATCTGGGTCTGGCAAAAACGAGATACAGAGCTGCATGCCATCCACCACACACTGATAGCTTTGCAGCCCACTGTCTTCTCTAATAGCATCACATGTATGTTGATTAGGACTAGGTGGTAATAAGATAAAGCTTTGCAGAAAGCCATTCAAATGGGCAATTGCACAAAGCTGCTATCACACTAATCTTATTTATATGTCAAATATTTTTAATCTTATTAAATTCATTAATATCCTGCAGCAGTGATTTCCACAGGTTAACAAATTGTTGCTTAAAGTATTTACTTGTCTCCACTTAAAACGTATGCCTTTAATTTCCTTGAGTGCTCTGTTTTCTCATTATAGGAAACGGTAAAATGAATGCCCAAGTGGCTTTCTCCATATGATTCACTGTTCAGATATCTCTTCCTTCCAAAGTAAATAGTCGTTCTGTTTTTAATCTGTCCTCATATGGAAGATTCAGAGCTGCTAAATTGTAGCTGATTTAATTTTACCTATAAAAACAACCATCATGTGAGAGTGAGAGTTAGTCCTCAAAGACTTGAGTAGAGACCTTGCCAATCTGCTCTTCCCGATATTTAATAAATCATACATATTCCTGGTGGAATTATTTATGAAATGTGTGAGAGCAGTGTATGAAAAGTAATAAACAGGTTAGTGCCGCCTCCTATTCAATTTTGCTGTAGGACTACAGGTCTGAATCTCAGGGTGTCCTGTTCTCTTACCTAATTTGTTAGCCCTTGAGCAGCTGCGAGTGAGATCTCTTTGTACTATGGCTGTGCTGCCTTGAGTGAGAACAAGGTAGGTTTCTTTGCTTGGCCTTGATGTCACTTCACTGACCTTAAACTGAGCTTCTGGGTGCTAAAAACTCAGGCTTCTAAATTCAAAGGGAAAATGCTGCTGCTTTGAGTCGATGCGGACATGTATTCCACTTGGGTGTGAGCATGCCCTGCATACTGGAGCTATCAATTTTTTTCTAGCAGTTCCTTTAGAAGGGCAGCTCTTGAGCCTCATGGCTGTATCTCCTTCCCTGACTATATGAAGTGCTGCTGCTCTGGCCCTACCTCAGTTTCTTCTAACCACCCGTGGCTGGAACCAGAGCTCTGTGTGATTAATTGCACATTTCTCTCAGCTAGTGCTTCTTACTTCATAGTAGTTGTACATGGTCAGTTGTACCTTAGGGTGTGTTAGTCTCAGTTAAGTTTTCTCAATGATGCCCTCACCAGGATTTAAACACTGTCCTTCCTGTCAGGGGCAGTCCCCCTGTGCAGTGCTCACTGTGTCTCCATGAGGCCCACATTAAAGAATGCTCTGCAATATCCAGGTCATTTTAAAAAGTTGCCAAGGACTTAAGTACACTTTCTGAAAGCAGCACAAAATTTTACTGGGCTTTGTGTCCCTAACGTCACCCATTCCTCCTCCTCTAGTCTGGCAAAGTTGAGGCACCAGCAGTCCTAGCAGTAGCATCTTGCCGTATCATTTCAGCAGTCTGATGGCTCAAATTAGAGTGATTTTTTTTCACTGCTTTGAGACTGTTCACATGAAGTATGATTAGGTACTGGCACACTGTGAATGAGTCCCGCAGGACTGAGAGCTCTGGGTTCTGTGCAGTCTTGCAGTTGATGCTGTGTGTGGAAAGGATGCTTATGTGGGCAGAATTAGTCAATGTGGGCACCTCCTCTGTTGCTCTGCCAGTAGCAGGCTTTATCTGGCCTGGTGAATTTCTCTTCCCTTCCTGGTTATCCAGTCTGTGAGGAAGCATTTGGTTCTGAAGAATGAGCTTTTCTAGGAAGTATATGACTTTGGACTGGACTTTTGAGCAGCTGGAGCTGAGCAGGTGAATTTGCAGCTGGGGGCATTATGACTGTTATGTGCATGGTTGAACAGCAGGAAAGCCAGCTCTGTTCCCACCAGGTTATCACAGTGTACCCGAAGTATTAGTGACTCACCTCACCTTTATGCAGAGATTTTAGCCCCACACAGAATATGCTGCACGATGGCCCTGCTAGCCCTGTAATGTAGTGACATGACCTCACACAGATCAGCTGAGGGAGGATGGAAGCAGAAGATCCAACAGAGCTGCCTGAGTCTGAAACTGACCCCTTCTCAGGCCAGCCACAGCCAGCCACTGCTGCTGCCCCAGAGAAGCGCAAAAGATCTGGCAGGGGATGGCTCCTTTGAGTTTGTGATAACGTAGGTCTGCTGAGGCCTCATGTCTTCCTTCTCTTTGTGACTGCTCACAGAGCAGTTGTTGGGGTGGCATCAGCAGCTGGCTTAAGCCACTTTGCTATAGTGTCGCTACTCTACTTTTTCTTCTCTTGGCTGATAGTGGGTCTCTGTTGGACTTTGTCCCTTCACTCCTTCCTAATTAATTCTTCCAGGCTGGCAGTAGTTTCTGGATCTCAAGCTCCTAGGCAGCTGCACCAGGGAAGTTTATGCTCCGGACAGAGCAGTACCACTTGAATCAGGATGAGAAAGAAGGGAAAGAACTCTTGGTGAAGCTTTCTTGTGGAGGAGGCAAGTGAGTGGGGAGTTGAGATTCTGCCTGTGTGTGGTGGGATCATGGAGTATATTTAATAACATACATTGCGGCTGTACATTGGTTTATGGTAGTATGGCGAGGGGTTCGTTCTTGGCTGCTTCCTTTTGCTGGGGAGGCTGTGGCCCTTCAGACACTTTTTAGCAGTATTCTAAAAATGGGTAACCAGTATGGCCAACCGTAAACACTCACAATGGATGAGTCAGGCTGCCCAAACTTGATTTTTTAAAAAAATATATATATATATAATAAATTTGGAGGGTTTTATTTGCCTTCTAGTTTCTAAGGGTTTAGAGTTTTTTTTGACAACCAAGGAGACTAGAGGTTTTTGGTTTCAAATAAAATCTATGGCTCTCATGCAATCTCTTGATTTTAACAGCTTTGGATTTAACAGAAACAAATATATCATGATTTCCAAAGGGGTGGCCGTGTTAGTCTAGTTCAACAAGAGGGCCTGTGGTACTTTTAAAGGCTAACAAATGTATTTATCATGTAAGCTTCTGTGGGAGAAAATTTCACTTCATCAGACGCTTTGCAGATGGGGAACTTACCAAATGGGAGTAAATAAATGCCAGGAAGTGTAAATCATAGGATCAGGTCAGACCGTTACAGCAAATCAATGCAGTAGTTAGATTCAGGCACTGAGGAACAGCTTATGGAGGAAGATGAGATCACAACTTGTAATGAGAAGAAAAAATCCATAGGCCTTATGTAGCCCTGAAACAACTCTCTCAGATTTGCATATGAATTCCGCTTTATAGTGAGAGTCGCAATACGTGAATTAGCAACAAGAGTCCTGCTACAAGTAGACTAAAATGAAAAAAACTATCATCCCCAGCATTAACCTTCAGTTGCAAAATGGCTAGCACACTTGTGCGCACAATAAAATAAATAAATAGTATAATGAAAATACATGTTAAACCAGCGTCAACATGCATGTTCTATTTAAGGCTGTAACAAGGCTCTGAATTTTGGTTGGAACATGGAAAAGTCTTATCTATCCTAGATGAAAGAACAGTGTGTAACCTTCTTAGGAGACGACTAGGTTGCAGTTTAGTTTCCTTTTCATGGTTATGGTGCTGTGAATAAGCCCAATTCTGCAGAAGTGCTGTCCGGTGGAATGGTAAATGAGTCCCTTGCAGTGATTCTCAGCCTATTTACCATTTTGTGCCACATATTCAGCCTCTTATGTGGCCACTTCTGGTACTACTTGAATGGCCCTGAGACTGTCACATGGACCACAGCTATTGCTGACTGGGCTGCAAGTTGAGGACTACTGCCTTAGAGCTTCATCACACCAGACTATGAACTTGTCAGAGGTCATAGCTAAGTAGAGGCAAGTCTTCAAAATATTTGCCTAAAGGGACCTCCAAGGAAAACTAGATGGTGCAGGAGATAGTGCTGGTGATTCAGAAGGTATTCTCTGGTGTCCGCACTTTATTCTGAGTGTACGTCAACATTGCATACACCTTTCAGTGTCTTGGCGAGTACAGTCATTGCAAGTCGCCTGGCACAGGTATAGATAGAAATGTAGATGGTGAGTCGCTGCTTGGACAAATACCGTCAAGAAGCACCAGAACCCTGTGGGTGTGTACCTGGTATGTAGCCTACAATGTTGTCTGCTCACCTAAGAAGTGCCTCCTCATTTACATGGCTGTCCTGCTGCTGGATTCTCCCCTCTGCAGGAAACAGTTTGGCATGAGGGAAAGACTCCAGCATCTCTCTGCTGCTGGAGCCTTTCCCTACAGCATGGAAAGCTCTCGCAGGTCCCTATTGTTCTTACTCTGCATTTGTTTCCCTGTAACAATTCCCATCCCAAAGTGCTTCATTCCCAGCCTCTTGGCCATTACACTGGCAACTAAATAGCTAATATTGACCTATGTGTCGTTTAAAGTTGATATTCCTTTTAGATTAATAGGTGACAGAAGTTCACATCCAAATTGTCTTTTCAGTGGTCTGCAGACACAGGCAAATATTTACATCGCTCGCATTCAGTTGACATATAAAAGATTTTCTCTGCAGCCATAAGGTCTAGAAATTAACTCTCTCTTTTTTTTTTTTTTTTTTTTTTAAATGAAAGCTTAGATTCTGGCAAATCTGACTTTCATAAATATATCATGAGCAATGGAGCCAGCCTGCAGTTGCATGTTCGAAACTCTGTCTCTAGAACCATGTTATGACCATAAGAGAACTACAATTGCTATCAGTGATTTAATTTCAAGTTTAATAACATGAAGCTTTATTTTTAGTAGACGTTTTCTTTATACAGAAAATTCTCTTTGGAGAAGATCCAAGAAATCTGCATGTTACAGCTGAGTGAATGTATTAATTTCCATTATATAAATTCCTTTTAGAACAGGCATATGGTTTCTACAGAAGAAATCTTTGGTAGCAGAGAGTTCTTAGAACTAGAGTTAGAACTCCTGAATTTTTTTTCCTGTCTGGGCCACTGAGTCACTTTGTGACCTTGAGGTTTAATTAGCTGGAAATCTGTAAAATATTCTAAGATTTTTGTATTGCTTCAGCTTCCCAAGAGCAAATCTGAAGACAGGGAGAAGCAGAGAGTTAATTGAGTAAGCAAAGCTTGCACAATTATTGGATTAAGATCAGGAATCCAACGAGCAATGAAGTCATAGAATTGACCATAAAAAGGTAGATAACCTTTTCAAACTCTGCGCAATGTGTTATTTAAGAACTTCACCCCACCACTTGGAAAAACAGAACTTACAGAGGAAAATTATCCATCCTTCTTAGTTTTCTGCCTCAGTATACATACACTGTTCTCTAATTCTAACTTTTCAGTCTTCTACTATGCACCTAGTGGAGACTCTAATAATGCTTTCTCCCAGCTTAAAGTACATAGGCAAGTGGTTCATGCTGTGGTTTTTGCTAGTGGATGAGAACCAGCTGTTTCTTTTCCTACTTCATTTCCCAAGAGAAAGTTTCCTTTTCTGTTGAGTAAAGCCTTGTCTACACTAGAAATCTAAATAATGTATTTTGTCTTATAGCCATTGCAGAGGAGCAGGGCGGGGAGTTGAGAGCCCCACAGGCTCCCCACTCCTTGTTCCCTGCCAAGAGCTAGCCACAGGCTTCTCCCCTCCCTGTTCCCTGGCCAGAGCTGAGGGAAACTGCCCGGGGCTTCCTCCCCACACTTTCCTGGGAGGAAAGCCACTCAGAGCTTCTGGACCCTAAGGAGTGGGTCTAGCTGCATCAGCTTGCCCCTCATGCTGGGAGCTGAGCAGCCAGTGGGTAGTGGACAGAGAAGCAGCCTGGGGCGTCTCAATTCTCCTCCCCTCCCACCCCCTGATCTCCGCCAGGTGCTGGAGGAAGTTAGTCAATGCTTCTCTATTCCGCGCTGTCTGCCAGGAAGTGGGCAACCACACTGACTCCCAGTTCTTAGAAGGGCTTTCTTGTCAATTTCACAGCTCCCCTGAAGGTGAAATTGACAAGAATGACAGCCCCACAATCCGTGGGCACAATGAGCATGTCTTCACTGAGGGCCTCAGTTAGAAGTGTGAAGACCCACACAGTAGATCGGAAAGTTTAATCTCTGAACACCTCGCAGGCACTAGGCTCCCTCCCTTTGACTCAGCATGGTAGAATTGTGGGGAGTAGAGAAGCCAAACGCAGGTAAAGCAAATTATTTTAGATAACTTGCGTATCTCTATTTGGCAGTTGCTGAAAAGGGCAGGCTGTGTAGACCTGCCCAGTGTCTACACTGACCCTGCATCACCCTAACTGAGCCCTGCACCTCTCATTAAGTTGGTCTTAATATGTCAGTATAGCAGAGAAGTTACGTCACTGGGAGGAGTATTTTAGTCTGTATACCACCACCATTTTTTAACAGAACTTTTTTTTGACAAAACTTCCTAGTGTAGACCAGCGCTAAGATCAGTTTCTAAACAAAGGGAAGCTAAGAAAGAGAAGATGGAAGGATAAAGACTTGGAGTTGCTTTAGGGAAGGAAATTTGTCACAAAAATTCAAAGATGTAACAGAATAGAAAGCCTTGAATTTTGGAACTGAGCTTAAAGAAGTGAAAGCTTAGTTTATTTTACTCACTGTATGCTTTAGTACCTTCCTAAACATTACCTGCCTAAACATTGTTCTGTGATCTACCTTGCTGAGCTACAAAGTGGTGAGTGTCATTTTACAAATGTACAAAGAGGAAATCCCATAGATTGGCTTTGCCATCTGTGGTCAGAAGATACCAGCAAAAGGAAAAGAAATTAAATGGATAGGCGAGTATGTTGCCTGAAGGAGAGTGTTGAGCAGTTTAGGTTTAAATGACTTCAGGTTCCCACCTTTGTAAAGCTAACCTAACAAGACACCTTGCAGTCCAGAAAAATATTTTAGTGACCAGAGTTTGAAGGTAATAGTCTGTAATAGATCTTGGTCTTTTAAAATGTGCATACTTTTTATTTTAATATTAGATTTTTGTCCACTTGTTACCTGTCAAACGAGTTCTCTATTCCTACAGTGTGAGCTACTTATTCTAGTTTACAGCAAATAATTTTCTCAGAACTGTGGTAACTTCAGTGGTACTGGTTCAGAAGCAAAGAAAACAATGCCAAAAGCCACATTATTTTTTCTCTGTCTTTTAGTTGTCTGCCAGAAATATATAAAACATCTGAGTTACAAAGATAATCTGGGAACAGATGTTGTTTGTAACTCTGAAACATTCATAACTTTGAGAAAAAATCATGGCTATTCTTTCAAAAGGTTACTACTGAACACTAACTTAACAGTTTTGAAATTTTACTATGTAGAAGAAAAATGCTGCTTTTAATGCTCTTAATTTAAATGAAACAAGAACAGAAACAGTTTCCTTATGTTATCAAATCTTTTTTTTTTAAACTTTCCCTTTATATTTTTAGTAGTTTAACACTGTTTAATACTGTATCATATTGGGTTTTGGGGTTTTTTTGGTTTTTTGTTTTGCTGCTGCTGCCTCATTGCATTCTTCCAATTCCAAAGGAGGTGCATGATTGGCTGGTCAGTTCATACCTCTGATATTTCTAACTCTGATGTTCTACTGTAGAGTATTTTTAAGCTTTTGTAAATGTTTTAAAAAGAGAATTAAGAAAAACAAGCATGATTTAATTATTTTAAAAAATTAGCTGGCATTAGCATTCTTCTTTCCCCTATAAATTTTTTTAGCTTGTGACTAAAAGCCCTTACATGAGTACTCATTTGTTAAATTCACTAGCATCAGAGGTGAGCTTAAGCAGGCATGTGGCTGTGTATGAATGAAGAAGTAATGAGTAACTACTCTAGGCGAAACTTCATTGACTTTAAACATGCTTGGTTCTTTTTTATTCCTTTTATGGGGATGATAGCAGTGTTCTCTCAGGAAAGAGAATTTAATGGAAGCTTAATCAGATGCTAAGGATATAAGACTGGACTTACTGGGTCAGACCAATGGTCCATCTAGCCTAATAGCCTGTCTTCTGACAGTGGCCAGTCCCAGAAGTTTCAGAGAGAGTAAACAGAACAAGGTGACTATTGTGTGATTCATTCCCTGTCATCTAGTGCCAGTTGCTAGTAGTCAGAGATTTACGGAATGTGGAGTTGCATCCCTGGCATCTTTGCTTATAGCCATTAATGAATCTTTCCTCAAGGTACTTTTTAAAACAGCGTTCACTGCAGAGCAGTTTTCTTCCATTCTTATGTAAACTGAAGTTATAGGTGAAACATTTCTAAACTGAAGTACATTTTTCATGTGAATTTAGGTTGGGTTTTTTTCACTAGCTATAAGTTGTTTGTAAGAGGATTCTAAGACAGTAATCAGTGTCGTTTCCACTACTCTTTCTGTGTATATCATGTCTCCGAGAATGCTTCTGAAGAAGACTTTAGCTTCTGTGTGAGCTTCCATTTAATGGAATTGCAAAGCCACAGCAAGTTTAGTATTTGTTTATTCTATGCTCAGGATTTGTCAGCAAGATTTTTCAATCTTGGATCTTGTCCATGTAAGAACTAGTTCTATTTTTGAGGCTGAAGGAGCTGATTCTTAGCAAGGAGAAGCAAAAAAAAGTCCACTGCTAGGCAGACTGTGTTACTTTTGTGGAATCCTGCCATGCCTAGGGCTGTAATTAGGATTGTACCCAACTTTATTAGGCAAATGGGTCATTTATTGGTATTTCCACCTTTTGAAAAGAGGATTAGTGTTGACAAGTGATTTGCTTTACTAAAGCAGCATATGCCATCAGAAATATTGCTGGCACTACCAGATCTTGAGTGTAGGGGGTTAAGCACCTGCCACAAATAAATATTGTCTTGCGTAAAGGAGCATGGGAAAATGGTGAATATGTGGGCAGAAGAGAGCAAACGGTCAAAGCCAGGATTGTTTGGCTCACGGTACTTTGAGAGTGTATGTGTGCATCATAATGCAAAGGGCCTAGAATTGAGAGAATTTTTTATTTAATGGCTTTAAGATAGTGTCACTGGTCATGTGAAAGTGAAAGAAAGAGGAGATACGACAGAAGATAATGTATTTTGTTGTGAAGTAGTCAGAGCCTTTCTTACTGCTCAGGACTACGTAGAAACCACTGAAGCAGAAGTACTCTGACTTATAGTCCGGTTGCTTTGGCAATGTTCCCAAAAGAGAATGTTTTATTATTGTGTGCGATTGTTCCATACTCTTTGGCTCCTGAGGAGGAGGTGGGATTTCCTGCCATAATATGTACACTTTTTGCATCTTTCATGATGATAAATAGCCGGTGCTCCAAGGAGTTAACTAATCAATTAGATAACTTTGTGTGCTTCTTGAAAGGAGATTGGGGAAGGTGTAAGAAGAGAGGAACAGAGAGAGTCCACTTATGGTCGACAATATACATTTACTCCCATCAATGAGTAAATTTGTTACATTCTCTTATTTGGCAAGGAAGTTCTAAGTACAGCAGGAGTGAGAAATGGCTCACTTCCAAGAATTTCATGGCCTTACTAATTTGCAGTACTGCTCTCAGTGCTGCCACTTAGCAGGTGTGTGCACCCTCCTCCTTTCAATAGACAGTTTCGCAAATTCAGCTTTTGTGGAGCTGCTTAATTTTTCTGTAGTCGAAAGGAAGCAAGCTGAGAAAAACGAACCGCTTCTGTTTGAAACCTTTCCTAATGGGTCATTCGGCATAAACTGGGACAGTTTGCTCTTTTACTTTTATTTGTTGAGTTTTGCTGACACAGAATAGAAATTAGAGATGAAGGATCCTCTTGGGGCATCTTGTTGATCTCTTTGCCAGTGCAGGCCAAGGATTTCTCTTAAGCACTTTGTCTAGTCTAATTTAGTATAAACAAACTGATGGGAATTGCTCTAATTCCCATGGAAAACTATTTCAGTTTTATAGACCTCACTGAAACAATTTTTCCTGGTAGTCTAAATTTCCATTCCACTCAGTTACATACATTTGGACAACCTAGCATGGACAGGGGCATCTAAAGCTACATGCAGAACTGTGTCCCTCCTTCTCTCTTAGGTTTCCTGAGCTACCAACATACTTGTTTTGACAGTCCACAAGGAGATACTGTAATCTATGGGAGCCTGGTTTATATTTAGATTGTTTGGGTTGACGTGTGGTTTCTCTGCTGGATTGGCATGTAACTGCTTTGTATAGAGAAATTTATCAGATTTATTAATTTGACTGATACAGAAATCTGACTTAGGCAATTTTTATTCACAGTTCTCTAGGTTTTTCATATGTTTGAAATTGTAATGAGCCTGGACAGCAGCTAAAATTGATCCTGCTTACACGCATACAGTGCATTCCTTCTGAGATTGTACTGAAGTGTGTAGTGGAAGGCCTGCTAAATTTCTTGTGTTTGTATTCTACACTGTACTTGGCACTGGTGAGGCATCCACTGAAACTTCTCCAATTTTGGGCACCACTGTTTAAGAAAAGTGCGAACAAATCAGAGGCCACAGGAGAGCAACAAAAATAAGAGGTTTAGAAAACATGACCTCTAGGAAAAGAGGGAAAGAACTGGGCATGGCTTAGTCCAGAAATGAAAAGTCTGAAGGGAGCATTAGTCTTCAGATATGTAAAAGATTTTCATAAAGAGGATAGTGATCGTTTGTTTTCTATGTCCGTTGAGAATAAGATAAGAATTAATTGGCTTAGTTTGCAGCAAGGGAAATTTAGGTTAGATGTTAAGAAAAAACTTTTTAGCTTTAAGGATGGTGAAGGTTGGGAACAGATTATCTGGGGGGGTTGTGGAATCCCCATTATTGGACATTTTTAAGAACAAGTTAGACAAACACCTGTCAGAGGTAGTCTAGTTATGCTTAATCGAGCCTCAGAATGGGGGTTAAACTAAAATGATCTGCTGAGGTCTCTTCCAGCCCTACATTTCAAGGCTATCCATATATAATGTAGATGGACACACCATACAAATGCATGATCATGGAAGCCACATGTTTTAAACATTGTTTCACAAACCATGGTGTAATACTCAGCAGCAACTAAATTCAGTGGTGGATATGCTTTGAACACATAAGGTGCTATATTATGCTAAATACACTTTCTCTTCAGTACAGGATAAAAAGTAGTAATTGGATCTGTTTTATAGACACAAACGTTAAAGCAAGAATGTTCTGAACACCTCATTAACTGAAGCACTGGCAAGGGAATAAAATTAAAAATGACAGTTTCTCTCTAGCAAAGCTAAAAGCTGAGGTTTCCTACCTGTAACGCATTTGCTATTCAGTAGGCTTAGGAGAAGATCATTTGGTTTTATTTGTTGGGGTTTTTTTGCATTGACCAGACATCTCCTCTGTACTAATAGTCTTGTTAAAATTTCCTAAGCTGCCTGAGGATTTTAATTCTGAACCCTTTTCTTTTAATTTTCCTTCCCTTCCCACAAAAAAACAATGATTAAAAATGTTTTGTAAGATAAAACTAACAATACATGGGTCTCAAGACTGAAGCAATTTCACTTAAAAGAAAAATTAAGAACATACTTTACAGTTTTGTAACAGCTTTCATCTGAGGGTCTCAAAATGTTTTACAGATAGTCACGAATCACAGAGGTCCCATCAAGCTAAATTAGGCCCAAAATTTGGTTTGGGGACGGGGAGGAGGTTTCACAAGATTTAATGTTCAAGAAATATTTTCTGTTTTGTTTTTTAATTCCAGTGGCAACAGCTTTCTGTGAATAATTGTTACCCTACATTGTTTGCATCTAAACACTGCAGCAGAAAATGAGTAGAAACTGATTATAAACAAAAGTGACATGACTAAGCTCCTCTCATTATTCAAGCAGAAAAACATGTAAAAATAAACAGCAAAAAAAAGAGAGAGAGGTTTAGAGTAATCTTTCAATTCTAATACTCTGAGGTATTCCATGTAGCAGAGATAAGGAAATTTTGCTTTTGAAATTTCTTTATCTGGGAAGTTTACCCCATAACAATTCTGTAAGGCACATGCATAGCAGTATAGCAGTTCACTGATTTTGTGTTTCTTGGTGTTGGGACGTCTAACCTGAGCTGCTAAAAAGGTTGGGCACTTAGCACTTCCTGAAAATCAGTTTAAAGTATCTCAGGAATCAAGTCACTGACTGTCACTACTTACTTCTGAAAATATTGGCCTCTGTGTCCCGAACTTTAACAAGTGAGTTTTAGAATAGGGACTAGAAATTAGGAGTCAGTGTTTGCTCTCCCTTTTGGTTCCAGGTCCACAATCCCTCCCTTTTCAAGCAAGAAAATTTTATCTTCTCCATCATTTTTAGAAAGATGTATGTTTTCAGCTGTGGATTTTAGGTTTTATACTCACTTTTACAAAAATGAAATTCATCAGCCAATACAGGTATATGATAGGTTACATTTTAAACTTTGTCTGCTCCCTGCAGGTCCTTCTGTGATTGTTGTATGAGGCTGTTTCTATCTTACCTTTGCAACAATTGCACAGAGGGATCCTTGAAATGTTTGTCTTGTAGCAGCTCTGCAGCCCCCGAGCACAATGGCTGCATATCCCAGGGAGAAAACATCACTTTTGCCAATTAAAAAATGCTAGAAAAATATGTCCATATGGCCTTGGCATCCACATCAGACAGGTTTTTCCAGGCTGAGAGTTGTTCTCCTGCAGAGATGAAGCAGGAGGGTCTGTGCAGGAGATCAGCTCAGTTTTACCTTCACCTTCAAGGAAAATGTGGAAACGTTTACACCAGGAGAGAGCATGGAAGAGTCCCCTAATTAAAGGTTAGGGAAGGGAATAGAATAGACACTCTCTTCTAGTTTAAAAATATCACACAAAGTTTGAATTTTAATAGAAAAGGAAATGTGTAACCCTAGCTGATAGTCAGCTAGAGAAAGCCTGCAGAAGTATGATACAGAGTTAAGAAGCTCAAACTGTAACAGGATTATTACAAATGATCCTTTGTATAAACTGTATATTATATGTGGATTTCTCTAAAAGTGGATGTCATAGCTGATCCTAATTCTTAGATGTGTGCCCTTTCATGTGATTGCTGGACTTCCATATCAAAGTCTAGCAAGAAGTCAGTAACAGGATGATGTGTTCCTGTCCCTTCTTGAAATGGTCATGTGCCTTTTAACAGTTCTTTTGATGTTTTTATGTAACAAGCACTGTAGGGCAACCTAAGGCATTTGTTCCTTTCTAACCACATAGTGAAGGAACTCTCCGGAGGAAGTTCAGAAAAACTTGGGTCCTGCATTACAACAAATGAACGTCTTTAGAAGGAAGTTAGAAGATAAATTTACAAAAGCTAAAAAGAGGAAGGTCACATTTTATTCCTCTGACTCCATTTTTCAATTCACAACCGTTTCTAACCACAAAGGAGGAAAAGGAAAGCCACTTACCCAGAAAACAGTCTATATTTTAGCTGTGCCTTCATGAAGCACCCAATATTCCCAGAGTCAGGTGACCAGTTCTCACTCTGAGCTGAGAAAGAAGGGTTTGTATTTCCAGCTGGAGAAAGGCTAACAGCCCTTGCTTGCCTCAGACAGATGAGGTCAACGTTGTGAAACTGACTATGAAGTTTGGTGTAAAGAAATTCCTTCAAACTGACTCTTTCACAGATGCTCTTGAGACCTTTGACATCAGGATGAGAAATTTTGTGGAATTCAGTCCAAGCCTACAACTCAGAAATCTCAGATGCTGTGTGGCAAAAACATGTGGCTGAACCCATGCCACCCAGCAGCAGAGGAAGGAGTTTTGTTCTGGGTGCTTCTGAGTGCCCAAAAACATAGGAGGACCAAGACCAAGTGTGAGTCTCACAAAACTTATTTACTGTCTGGAGGAAGAAATACTGCAGATGACATCGCTTGAAACAGTCTTATCTCATCGAGATGATAATGGGATGTGCAGTTTGGACCCTGAGAAAACTTTTGTAGGTGTAGGGGTACATCTTAGCTGCCTGATGAGTAGCCAAAGGACTACATATAATATCCAGAAGTAGATGTGACATATTTCCAGTGGCGGCCCCACCCCTTCATTAATGCTCAGGGTTAACATACTGGCAAATGTTCCCATTACCACTCCCAGCTGCTTAGAAGTGAGAACGTGTGAAGATTTGTTTCAGAGGGGTATATCTGGACCCCACTTTTGGATTCCATTCTTCATATCAGTTTCTGGATTTCAAGGACTAGAAACATTTGAAGCTCCTCTTCCTTCAGGTGCATGTGTCTGAGGCAAGATCTCCATTACTCTGTCTCACCCTCAGTCTCCATTTTTGGGGTCCATCATCTTTATAAATAGCTCCAGGGCTTGACTGGCCCAATTTCTGAGTTTTTTGAAGCACAACAGCATGAAGTAGATATGATTTTTGACAGTGTTTGGGCTGCCTACAGAGTTCAGAAAAATAGAAAAGAAAATGACCCCCTGAGTCTTGTTAATTTCACTCTGGTGCTTGGCAAATCTACGATATGAAAAGTTACTGTTGCCGGTGGCAAATAATAAAGCCTTTGGAAATCCATCAGCTTTTCATTGTTTTGACCCTGGATCAATAGGCCATGCTGTATTAAACCGTAACTAAAAGGTAGTTTTTCTGCATCTTTGATTCCTAAGAAGGCCTCCAATGTCAGGATCAAGTTGGGTCACATTCCGACTGTGGAATACAAAGTGCCACTAAGTGACACTTGCGAGTTATTTCTGTTGCTCAGTTTAAACTCCCTCTGTTCTGTTTCCTCACTCAAAGTAAACAAACAGAAAATAATAAAACTGCAACCTTTCTTTGCCAGTTCCCAGCTGATTCACTTGAGAATCACTTAAAACTATTTTACCTGTGCTTAGCATGTAAACAATCAGTCAAAGAACAAGTTCTGTGTAAATCCTATTGGACTCTTCCAATGTGGCATTTTGAGGGTTCACTCAGACCAGTAAAGGGTTGTGTCATTATGGGCCCTATAATGCTGGTTTCTTCCATGCTGTGCAACTTTTGGCTCAAAGTTCTGGTAGCAGAAGCTTGCCTAGAGCGTAGTGATCTCACCCATGCTTCTGCCAGCCTGCTTACTCCTTGCAGAGTGACATCAACAATCCCTCCAGCCCCGAGTCTACCCAGAACTGTTTCCTCTGCAATGCTCAGCCACTCTCACTATGGCACGCACAAAATCTTATCAAGTTTATTGCTCCTCTAAAGAAGCAGTGCACAGAAGCAGCCTCTTAGTTTGGCTGAGGATTTTACTCTTCAGTTTGAAATATTGCACTGAAATGGTTGTGTAATAAAACGAGACTAAGGTTCTTAGCAAAAAACAGACACTTAAGGGACATCACATACAAAAAAAAAAAAAAAAAGAGAGAGAGAGAGAGAGAAATAGTTGCAAAAAAAACCAAACAAAAAAACCCCACAACCAAACATAAAAATACTTTTCTATGACTAAAGCCTTACTGAACAAATTAGAGCCTTTTATTCAAAGTAGTTTACTTGTTACAGTTGTTCTTCCAGCATGGCTGGCCAGTTCTTAGCCAGGATCCACAACAGCTCTCAACACACTTGATTTCTTGTCTCTGTAGGTACAGGATAGGATACCAAAGTGGCTTTCTCTCTCTGCTTACATCTTCAAAGTTTACCTTCACTCTCAAGGTCAGGAAGCCCTCCTGGTGGTCTACCTTGCTGCATTCACTAGGAAGCTGGAACAGTGTTATTTTTTGCAGTTTCTTTGGCCCATTGAGATAGCTAAATGGATATCTCCTCACTTACTAGTTTGAGATTTTGTTTACCTTTTAGGTAACTGTACTTCCATCCTCTCTTTTTTTTTTCTCAGTTTACATTGGAGACACGTATGAGTATTTAGGGCCACATTCTTTTGTCTAGGGCAGTATATCTTTAGTCATGTCTGCCAAACACATTTTAAGAATGTATTTTCAGCATGTATTTATAATTTTTCATATAACATTCATAAGTGCACCACGCAATATTAATGACCAGGGACTTAGACCCCTGCACGGATACAAATACGTGGATCCGTATCCGACCTGGATCCGCAAGAAATGGTCCACAGATATCTTTGTTGTATCCACGGATGTGGATGTAATGCGGATATCTGCAGATCTACATATTTGCAGGGCTCTAGCTCTGTGCAGATAAAACATGTGGATCCGTATCCGATCTGCATCCACAAGAAATGGTCTGCGGATATCCATGTTGTATCCGCGGGTGTGGATATAATGCGGATATCCACAGATTTGCAGGGCTCTATAGGGAGTTACTAGTTTGCATATTGTATCTAATGTCATACCTTTTAGATACAGATTATTACAACAGTGAGTTATCCAGGCCAGCTGAGATTCGCTGCTAGATACCAGGGAACCTCTTGCGCTCTTGCACTGGGGTGCTCTTAGGGTCACACCTAACCAGCGTCAGCACGCCAGCCAGATTTGCAAAGCAGCCCCATGGAGTTTTCAAAGGTATCGTTGTGTAGACTCTCTGCACTGCATTGTGCTTCAGGGTTTACTTACTGTTACAGAATCTGTTCCAATTATTTTATTGTTGCAAAGATCTGTCTGCTTTTTCATATTATTGTATATCTGTTTTGGAGCACCTTATCACTCAAGTGACATATTTTAGGTTTTTCTTTTTGGGAGCCTGATGTTAAGAATCCATCATCCGACAGTTGCAGTATTCTGTATTCTTGTTTAAAACAACTGGAGATATTCCACAACATTTTTATTCTGTGACTGAGAATCTGCTCAGAGACCCTTTTGGAGGGTGGGAGGTGGGGGGAATTAGTTGTAACTCTGGTTTGTTGATGGTTGTGTGGTCACACAAATCTATAATTACAGAATAACCCTTCTACATAGTTGGGGAATATATTGTCCTAACATACCTGTAAAGGCACTGCGAGTTACATGGATTTCAAAGAGGGGCAGGCATGATGGATAAAATTTAGCTATGAGATTTCCATCAGCTTCCTACATAGGGTGTAAATACAAGATTTGTCAGCAGGGAGATAGTCTCTCCCCCCTGCTCTCTGAAGTGCAGGTGGCCTACTGGAAGAATGGGGATGGGGCCCAGTCTCCACTTATCGCTCTCTCTACCCTCTTGAGGACAATTAACCCATGCATGTTTCTGGCTATTGCATCAAGTGCACAGTATGGGAGGAAGACTTCTTGCACTCTGTCTTGCCAAAACTTGTTGAATTAGGCTCGTTCTTGGCAACTGGAGGCCGTCATCTCTTCTACAAAATCTGTTTCCAGCTAAAAGAAATTAATCCTCTAGTTACATGGTTCTGCAGAAGATCTTCATGTTATGAATTGATTATAAACTCTGAAGTCTGCAGGCAGTGTGACCTGTTAGTTCTGTGAGCTTCTGTGGGAGAAAATCCAACTCCATCAGACGCTTTGAAGCGTCTTCAGAATGTCTGGGGAAGTGGGATTTTTCTCCCATGAAAGCTCATGCAATAAATCAATGTGTTAGTCTTTAAATGTGCCACAGGACTCTTTGTTTGTTTTACTGAACGAGACTAACATAGCTGCCCCTGTGGACCTGTTAGTTCTGGGAAACAGGAATTGTCCTATTCATTTTAGTGTGATACCAACTTGGAAGCATAGTGATCATGACTGAAATAGTTAACAATGTTGGCATTTTAATGATAATCAAAGTGCAGGAAATGTAGAGAAACAAGGAAATTCCTAGTGTCTGCCCAGTTAATTACAATTGTAATTTATTACTGTTGTCACATGATGCACAATGGGCTATGACAGGGGTCTAAAACTCAAATCACCACGAGGGCCACGTGAGAATCGGTACGTTAGCCTGAGGGCTGCACCACTGAAACCTTTACATACAATGATATTGCAAATATCAGTAATGATAGTGTCATTGTGGGCTGCAGGAAATAGCTTTAGGGGCCAAGTGCGGCACTTGGGCTCTGATCTGTGTAATTTTTCTGTTCACTTTTGCAATGTTAATGTGTAGTTTGATGCCAAATGTGCCATGCAAGGTTCCCTTATGAATGCTTTGACTCATTATTGTGGTGTTTATCATGTTTTCTGCAACATCATGTATGTGTACAGATGTGAAGCATGTTATATAGCTCAGACTCTCAGGACAGCCTCTCTGAGGCTAGAAAGTTGCATGACTAAAGCAGTGTAAATTGAACTGCCTGGCTCAGGTGGGACAGAGGAAATCACACAGCAGCATAGAAAGGGAGGGGCCAAATGGAAATGGAAAGGAGTGCAGACACTTTGAGAAGACAAAAAGTAAGGAGTCCTATGACACTTTTAAAGAGTGACATATTTATGTATCACGTGAGCTTTCATGTAAGAAAATCCCATTTTGTCAGACACTTTGAAGATGAAGTGGGATTTTCTCCCATGAAAGTTCATGGAATAAATAAACTTGTTTGTCTTCACAAGTGCCACCAGATTCCTCTTTATTTTAGCAATGCGTTTCACATCTTTTATTTGTTCGTGGTAACTCCTGATTCCTTTCTTAAATGATTTTGCATTGATTTGAGATATACTCACTTAAAATCATATTCTAATCAATACACTAGCTTTTGTTTTTTCTAAAGCAGCGTGGACTTTAGAGGGTGTGGATCAGAGAGGCTGGGCCAATCCATTTCAACGTCAAATGGATGGAGAAAGGTCTATGAGTCTATGGTGATTGGGGAAGAGTCCCAGTTAGTGTTGGATGGGAGTTCCTGGTGTGGTGTCTGGGGACTGAGGGTGCTCACTTGGGTACCATCCCATAGGGAGGCAGAGGGTGCACACCCACTGCCTCGGACCAGTTACACATAGGAGGCTGGTGTGGACTGACTCAGGAGTGACTAGTCACCTGGCAAAGCAGGGTAAGTCAGGGCTCAGGGAAGGAGATCAGGGGTCATGGCAGCACACCGGATCAGATTCTGGGAGTGACCCATCACAGTTGCAGTGACATTTAAAGACTCCAGTTGGGAATCAGGATTCCGTTATACCTGGTCAGGGGTCTGCACGTGGTTCTTTGGCTGCCCCCCCATGGCTACATCTGTCTGCCCCTGCCTGCCACCAGGGGACCCTGTGGGCTTCCCCCACCACCGAAGGACCCTGCAGGGGGCCCGCTCCTGGTTCCAGGCTACCTCTCCCCCATCAGGAGACGCTGCAGCAGATGTCTTAGCCCAGCTCCCAGCTGTTCCCACCAGGAGGTTACACCCATTGCAACTCTCAAAAAACTGGGTTATTGAAGAAATTCTTTAAAAATGGCTTATCTTACCTTTCCGGTTGCTGACCCCTGTACTAGAGACTTTACAAAATAATACACAGGTTCCAGATAGTTCAAAATATAGCATTTAGACAGTAGTCAAAAGATAGATAAGCTGACAAAGAGAGGGAGGAGAACATAACAATACAGACATGTTTGGTAAATGAATAATTACATTGATCTTAATAATGTCCCCCTTTCAGTAATCCTTGCTAGTGCTCACAGGTGGCATATTCAGGGCATAGCACTGCTGTGACAGTCTAAGTAGAAACACTGTTCACATGCAGTCCTATTTTTTGGGGTTGTTTTGGTACTACCTTTCAATGTGTCACTCTTTTCCTTTCTAACTCTGGCAGGTTGCTGCATGTTTTTTGTGAATAATAGAATTGGAATAAAATTTCCTGTCTCTCTGTGTGCTCTAAAATTGATAAGCTAAAGCAGTGGAGAAGGAAAATGTCTTTTTTCCTGAAAACTTCCATCTGAAATCTGCCTCCAGTAGCTGTCTGAAACTGACAGAATGAAAGACCCACCAGGAGGCTAGTCTGTATCTGAAATCTTTTAAATATGCGGGCAGCAAGGTGAAGATGGCAAAGTAATATGCTACAGAGTTCTGTTCTGAGTCTACTTTTATCTTTTCTTTGTTCCTGTCTCTACCTTTTGACCATCTTCCTTTGCTTATTTTTCCATTTGCATTCATTCCTTTTTCTTGTTCCCTTTGTCCTTTAATGAGAGTGTTTTAAATGTAGTATATAGACAAATAATTAGGCACCTGAATATTGGATAATATCTGTCAGTAAAAGAGGTGACATCCTTAGAAATAAGCTGCTTTTTGACAAGATTCTGTGATAGTTTCAGGGAGTTTGTCAAATAATGATATAAAATGATGTTGAACTGGCTGAAATAATAATCACTTTGATCCTGAAGTTGTGATTTTCAGATACTATGCAAAAGTTGCTGCAAGGAATTAAATTGTCACCATATTGAATGGACATACAGTAACAGGGCCAGTAATGAAAATGTTACTTCTCTACTACTGGCCCAAATCTGGCTTTTGTTGACTCTTCTGGTAGACCCAAAAGGGACAGAATGGTAATGGTAAATGCTGGGTTGCATAACTTGGTGACTCATTTGACCTACAAAGAATATAAACTTGTAGATGAAGTTTAGGTGTTAGATTGCAGACTGAATAAAAGACAGCCATTTCTTCAAAGCTCAAAATCCATGAAGAGTTCATTGAGAACTTCATTTGTTGTTTTCTGAGCTGTTGGATGTCCCACCCCTTCTTAAATTATAGTCTCTGTTCTTTGCTGTCATCATATAGGGCACATATGGCATTTTAGTTCTAAGGCAGGTGCGTGTCATTCTTTAAGAAACCGTAATGTTCCATTTTAGGTCTGAGCAACTCTTTTTCTGTGCTAGCCAAGTACGTTACTTGCTTGAGTGACTTTGACAGCTATCCCCACATTCTTAAATTTGTTTTAGTAGGACTAGAAGCCCTACTGAACGTCTAGGATCCAATCCTCCAAAGGTACACTGCTCAGAAGCAGGATTGGGCTCATAATTTGTCTCAGTACCAATGAAGGGAGAAACTGGGCTGTAGGTTTCTTCTATCAGAATATAAAATTTGCCATAGTGGATCAGAGCATTGACTTTGGGAGTAACTACCACCTGGTGCTTCAGTTGGGAGGTGAAAAAGCCCTGAAATAAAGCTAGGCAGCAGGGCTTTGGAGATAGGGGCACGGAGTGTTTTTGAGCATCTACAGCAGTGGTTCCCAATGCTTCCAGTAATATGGGACACTTCAATGAGATAAACAATTCCATGGCATGCCCAATTTTTTAAGCTGAATTGATTACTCATAAACCTCATATTTACCTACATTTATTATGGTTAAAGTCTTACCAGAGAGGGTTGCAACATAGTACATACAACAAGCTAAAGAAGGATCAAATGCATTAATGTTTCAGATCCACCAGAAGAAAAAAATACACGTCATCTCAATTTTGTCCTTTGTTCACCAATGTTTAGAATGTTCATGTTTTTAGAATTGAAAGACTGATATCTTGCTTTTAACTTGATGATTAATTTTCACAAATTTTATGAGTTATAATTTTGGTTGGACAGAACATTGCTTCAGATGAAACAATGTTTGGTTCACATTGATTTTCATTACCTTTGTACAAAATTTCACAGTACTCTTGAACAGTTCTCACAGTAGACCTGGTTGAAAACTACTGTCCTACAGATGTCCCTTGAATCTTGAGATTTGATCAGCTTTATCTCTAAAAGAAAACAAGAACCTTTTACTATTTTAAAACAGAAGAGATTTTTTTTTTAATGGAAGTTGACTTCATGCTGGTCCTTTAGTGAGTGTCCACTGACCTGAAGAAATTCCCTTGAAAGTGAGAGTTTTTTTTATATAAAATGATGTTGAACTGGCTGAAATAATAATTACTTTGATCCAGAAGTTGTGGTTTTGAGATAAATGCTAAGCAAAAGTTGCCACAAGGAATTAAATTGTCACTATATTGAATGGGCATACAATAACAAGGCCAGTAATGAAAATGTTACTACTTCAAATCCGGGACTTCCACAAGCTATTCCTTAACAAACTGACATGCTGTGCTTATGTGTATAAAGTCTGTCTCCTTATCTCCTCAGTGCAGAGAAATGTGGGGAATCTCATCCTTATGAATTTTCATATTTTACTGCATCAGATTTCATCAAGAAATCCCACTGCACAAGAGTTAACAGTGCCAAGAGCCTTAAATCGTTTTGCTCTGGCTCCTGCTATTGTGGTACTGGACATTTAGGGATAGAGTTCAAATCTCAGAAGGCAATTCTGGCTCACTAAGACATTCCATAATCTCTCTTTATGTAGATATTGATCTAAAGAATACAGAATACTAAAACCAAAAAAAGGGCCTATTTAAATAAGAGGTGATTTTAAAGAGAGAAATCTCCAACATACATCTAAAAAGGCATGAGTGGGACGTGAGAGAAAGAATGGTGTCTGGGGGATTATCAAAGTCTTGTGTCATATGCAAGTATTAAGTTGGGCTATTCTTTCTGTTCAAAAAAGTATTTTATGAATTTGAAGGCATTTACTTTAAATTTTTGGTTTTAATCCAGCTGCTGTTAGGGTGCTATTGCTGACTTTGGGAGCATTTAAAGTTCTTGGTAATTGTCTCTTGTTTTTCTCCCCATCATCTTCCCTACACTTTTGTCTTCCTCTGCTGCAGTTGACAAGATTCAAAAACAGTAGCTCTATCTGTGTAAGCTGTTTGTTTGGCTCCCATCTCTAGCATCTGAGCACCTCCCAAGTAATTAAAAAAATAACAAAAGGTATCTCTCTTTCCTTCCCGCACTGTTAGAAGAGTAAGGAAACGTGTGCCAAATGCTGCATTAAGTGAGAATAAGTATAAAAGCCTCAAATACTACATAGGCTTATGCTGCAGGTCCCAGTGGTGGAAGATTTAGATTAGAAGTGCAATGGTGCAAGCCATCCACAACTCCCATTGTAGCCAGGAACATGGAGGAAGCTGGAGAAAGAGCAAAGTCAACCAGGAAATGCCAGTGCCTGTCTGCACTGATAGTTGCTCCAGTGTGCACCTACATGAGAGGGTTCAGTATTTTATGATGTGAAGTTATTTCTTGGTCAGTGGCACCAGAAATTATAACCCACCTACAAAAGCTGTAATACAAGACTAATTTAGTTTGCATGACCCTGTCTCAGCCAGTTGGATTTTGTTTGGCATTCCAATGGTATAACACAGGGGTGTCAGACATGCAGCCCATGGGCCGCATCTGGCCTGCCAAGGGCACTGATCCAGCCCACAGAGGTGCTGCCCAGGAGCTCTCTGCCACATCAGCAAACAACAAAGTCAGGCAGCAGAGCAAGGCTAAGCGTGCTTGTGGCTGAGATTATGTGAGTGAGTCAGAGCACAGGGGAACGGAGGAAGTGCTCCAGCCAGTCCCAGCTCAGCTCTGCTGTGGTTTGCCATCCAGTCAGAGATTCAATCACAGCAGGCTGGGCTGGCTCCCAGAGAGCCCCTGCATTGCACCTCACCCCAACTGTTCACTGTCAGTCAGTTGACTGCAATATTGCACAAATCACAGATGAGAAAAGGAAAAGTGCCTCGGGCCCATGTGGGAATGAGCCAATCAAAGGCCAGCTGGGACTGAGTCAACTAAGGGCCACCATTCTGAATGACTGACAGTGAGTTGATGGGAAGGTGGGAGGCAGGAGCCCAGCCTACCGGTGGCTGTGACTGAGACTGATTGTCTGCTGCCAGAATGTTAGGGTAAGTGGAACAGGAAGGAGAAGGGGGGTCTGAGAGCTGCCAAGCATGTGAACGGGGGTCCGGGACCTGCACAATATGAGAAGGGAGGTCAGGGAGCCAGCATGGCAAAGGGTAGGGAAAAGGGAAGGTATGGGAGAGCCTGCAGGATAGGAGAGGGGAAAGGGAACCCATGCTGCTCTGAACGGGGCTGGGGAAAGGGTTGGGGAGCCTCTGCGGACGTATGGCCCACGACAGGTGTCCTGCCCTCCAGTGTGGCCCCTCACATTGAATGAGTTTGATGCCCCTGGTATAACATATGGACATAACACAAGTTTGATTCAAGGACCTCTTAACAGCAAGTAGCAGAGGGTACACTTATATAATGGTTACACTGGCCCCCTAGGTCTGGTACCCTCATAATAGTCTAGCAAAGAATGTCATAGAAGGTTTCCAGTTGAGTATTGTATAGTTCCCAATAGACGCCCATTTGCACTCTGAGCAAAATGCTAATCAGGAGATTGATAGGACTGCAGAAAAAAACAAAACCAGCTGGGTTTATCTAGTTTTAGGAGTAAGACAGTAAACTTTTGGAACTATATTTGGGGTGCAGATAAGTGCCCAGTTATCCTTCAGTCTGTGAGGATGGGTTGCCAGGAGGATTCATTCTGTGAAAGGGGGAATTTCCACAAAACTAGCTGAAAATACTGTGAAAAAGGATAAGTTACCCTGTAAAAGGTAGATCAAAGCCTTGCATGTTAAGTTTAGGCTTTAGAAAACATATTATTTTGTTTTATATGTAACTGTTTGTTTTCCGTGTTCTCACTTGCTGTTGCTTGACTCTCTTCTCTGATGATAAACTTATTCTTGTTTTCACTGCTATGTAAGTGCCACATGTTAAGTAGAGTGATGATCCTGAATTAAAATCAGTTAGAGGGTGTGTACTATACCTTTGGGAGTAGAATCTGTGAGTTCTGTGACTGTTAAGCAGAACATAGGTTGGCCATTCCAGAGGAACATTGAGAGTTTGGGGATTGGTGCGTGCCTTATGCTTGCCTGCAGAGGAACAGCAGAACTGTTGACAGCTGAGAGCGGACTACTTGTGCTGCCTATGGACATGCAGACAGCTGTCCCTTGGCAGGTACAGACAGGGCTCCCTCACTCTAAGACAGGGGTCTCAAACTCAAATCACCACAAGGGCCACATGAGGACTAGTAGAAGGCCCCATGAGAGCTAGTATGTTAGCCTTACGGCCACACCACCAAAACCTTCCCATACAACAATATTGCAAATACCGGTAACAATAGAGTCATTGCGGGCTGCAGGAAATAGCTTTAGGGGCTGTGTGTTTGAGACCTCTGCTCTAAGGGCAGGTGGTAGCAAGGTGCCACACAACCCTAAGAAGCATCACAATAAACAAGGAAGGGAAATTTCATTGTGGAAAAGCAAAATGCTAATTGAGGAAAAGACTGCGAGTCTTTTGGTACTAGATTAGTGGAAGAAACGTCAGGGAGGAAAACTCCATTCTGTTAAACTTTAGGCAGATGATGTTTGTTGCCTTGTATGATTTGAGTGAGTGAATGACTTTTGCCAAATATACTTTTCCTGTTTTAAAGGGAAAAAAAATCTTCAGTGAAACATATAGTAAGTATCCCAGTGAATATGATAGGAAATCAAACTCTTGGAATATAGGTAAAAAACCCAAATGTATTATGTAAGATTCTCCATCTGTGAAATGGGATAAAGATACCTTCCTCTGTCATAAAGCTCTTTGAGACCTGCAGAAGGAAAGTGCTATGTAGGAGTGAGGATTTTATTATATTAATCATAATAGTGATAATTATTTGAATTTATTTATCACCAACATTTAAAGTCATGCATGTTATTTTTATGGCACCATAACAGTTTATTACAATAAGTAACGTGTTAATTAGAAAACAATCTTTGTACCTCTAAGCGTATAATATAAAGGCAAAAGGCATTTAGCTCTGCAGCACTTTTATATGACATAATTTCCAGTCTGTTGAGCACCCAGTCTCCAGGCTATTAATTTTTAAACATTTAAAGGTGTGTTTAACTGCAGGTACAGCAACCATTTAATTTGCATAAATAAATGACAACTCCATAGGAACAAACTCCAATGCAACAGGGAGAACAGAGGTGTTCTACTGTTAAATGTGAATAAACTAGTAGATAAACCTTCAAGTCATAAAGAAGCTCAAGTGCATCAAATACAAAGAAAATCAATATACATTTTGGATCAGTATGTAAAACTTATGTCTATGGTTAGTAGTCTAGAGTTTAAAGATTAACAGCTTTTTGGAGTGGGCTGCCAGCATTGCTCTATCATAAGTGCAAAATGGGCAGCTACCTCCAGTATATTGGATGCAACAAAACACACATTATTTATTTATGGCAGTCTGCTGTGAACTTTTTAAACAAAAAAGGAATTGTTCCTGTCCCAAGGAGTGCACCATCTAAAGAGAGAGAGAAGACAATTATGTGCAAGTGCAATATGTAAGTAGCTATTTTTTTAAATGCACCATGATCATCTGGTTCGTTTCATGTAGGTGTCATTTCAGAGGTAGATGTCAAGTGTAGCGAGGGTAATGACTTTGGAGATCACACCAGGAAGGGTGTTTATTGCATTGTATAGAGATTAACAAAGAAGACGGCACAGACACATGTTAGAAGTTGATAAATAGGCAGATGAGTCTAGTATAATTGGTAGAACTGAAGGGGCCACACACAGGAAGATAAGGATAGATAAGAAAGGGAGGGGCAGACATATATGCCAGTTTTGAATGTGACAGAACACTTAAAACATGGGAAATGGGAAGCTAGTAGATGGACAAAACCAGAATGTGAGTTAAATGACTGGAAGGAAGATGATCTTATAGGTTGAATTTTGTAGGGGCGGGACTGGGCAATAGGGTCATCAAGCAGATAAGCAACCATGCTGTTTCAGTAAACAAGACAGCAAATTTTGTGTGCCTGAACCAAGAGTTTTAAACTATAGGGAAAGAAAATAAAGACCGCTCTCATTGATGTTGAGGAAGAACAAGAACTTGGGCACAGCTTGAATATCTAGGGTAAGGCAGAAAGAGAAGTCAAACATAAAAAGTTGGTCAAAGGCTTATGTGAAGGGAGGATGGTGATGTTAACAGTGACAGACTGATGGGAGTATAAAGGCATGGGAGGGAAGATCAAGAGTTTGGTTTCAACTGTGTTAAACAAGAGCTGTGAGTGAGAATCAGGAGGAGATGAGGTAGTGTGTGATGCAGGATTGGATGGATGGAAAAAAAGTCATGGGTGGATAGGTAGGTTTGCGAGTTATCTGCATATGGTCGTTCAGCATCTTCATAGATAAAAGGAAACATAATGAAGACAGTCAGTCAATGAGGTGTGGCAGTAGTGTGAGGAAAGAGTCCAATGCACGAGCGATAGAACTTCCCATAGTAGCTACAGGTCCACTTGCCTGATGTAGGTATGAACACATTCTGCTTCCTGGCTTGCCACTAGGCCTCAGCCTGGTCTTTTTGATGACTTTCTGTAATGACTGTACCAGCCGTGACCCAGCTTCAGCAGACTGAGTGATTATGGGCAGGACCCTCCCAGTTATCAGTGGGAATGCTGAATTCCTTTAGACATTGCTTGACCTAGTCACTGTATTGGAGTTTTGGCCTTCCTCTACATCATGGGTAATTTTTGAGTGGGCCACAGAGTGCAGCATCTGGCAGATAATCTTGAGGCATGTGCTCCAGGTTCCCCAGCCAGAGAAGCCTGCAAGTGTCCAGTAGAGACTGCATGCAGAGACTGTAGGCTGGTTCTCTCAAAGATCTTGTTGTCAGTGATCCATTGGTTCCAAGTAACTACAAGGATTTTTCTGGGACAGCAAAAGTGGAAGCTATTTAATCTCCATTCTCACGTGGAGTATGTGACCCACCTTTTACAGTGGTAAAGGGAGGGTGCGGGAGACATAAGGTTGATAAATGGACACTTTCATATTCAGGGTTAACAGCTTGTTGTTTCAGGCACGAGGTAAGTTTGTGAAAGGTGACAGAGGCATTGCTGATTCTCACATCTAGTTCCGTACTGAAGCTAAGCGAGCTTGTTAAAGTTGAGCCAGGATAACAGGAGTAATCCGTGTTGTTCGAGCTTCATTACTGACATAGACTTTAGGGAGAATGTTAGTAGCCTGGAACATGAAAGGGAGAATGTTAGTAGCCTGGAACATGACAACTTGTTTTCTTAATACCCATTACCATGCCAAACTTGATATACATCAGAGAACTTATTCATCATAATCTGCATTACATCAGGTGAATTAATGATGAATACAATGTGAAGAGCAGGTGCTGAATAGTGAGCTGTTGATGTGCCTTTTACTCTGAAATCGCCTGATGTTAAATTGTTGTCCATCCTTGATCCAGTTATACATCAGATTGATCATTTCTGAAAGCGTACTGTAGAAGAAAAGAGAAGATTCCATAGCTTATAGGGACTAAGGTACAGCCTTGCCTCATGTCAATATCAATATCAACATCAATGCTAAACTCATGTGATATTTCATTTTCATACTAGATAGTTGCCTTCATTTCCTCATGGAGCTCCTTAAATAGGGAGATGCTGTTTGTTTGGAGAGCCAGTTTTCAACAGGTCTTGTATACGCCGTTCCTGTTAACCATATCAAAGGCCTTTTTAGATCAATGAATACTAATTAGAGAGGTTCGTGTTGTTCACAGCTTTTTTCTAGCAACAAATACATGGTGAGGGACATGTCAGTCATGAAGTGTTCAGCTCTGAAGCCATGCTGGCTCTGAAGATAAACTCAGCAAGGATGTGGAGCCATTTCAGCAGGACCCTTTCAAGCACCTTGTGAACCACACTGAGCAGAGTTATCTCTTGGTGGTTATTGCAGTCTGCTCTGTGCCCTTTTGTTTTTGCTTAAGGTAATTATGTTTGCATCTTTCAGATCCTGGAGTGTGTGGCTTGCTTTCCAGCATGCACAGAGAAGTACATGGATGTCTCTTAGAAACTGCACCCCTTCTAGCTTTGGGAGCTGCAGAAGTATCTGATCATTGGCTGTTGCTTTCCCAGGCAGTCTTTTTTTCAATAGCCTTCTCTACATCTTCAAGGACTGGTGTTTTGGTACAGCTCCTGCATTGTTGGAAACTGCAGAATGACAGCTAAACGAGATTACAGATCTTGACATCCTTTGAGTAGAGTTCTCTGTAATGCTCAGTCCATCGATTGAGTTGTTCTTACCTATTTCAAAAGGGATAGCCGTGTTAGTCCTGTCCAGTAAAAAAAACAACAAGGAGTTGTGTGGCACTTTAAGACTAACAGATTTATTTTTTGCATGAGCTTTCGTGGGAGAAGATCCCACTTCCTCATATGCTTCGAAGTCAGTCAGGATGGTACAATCTTTGGCTTTCAGGTTTGCAGTCTTTACAAATTGGACCAACTGCCTCTTTGATTCCATTGGCACCCTGGAAGTCCCCTCCTTCAAAGTAGATCTGAATCTTCTTGCGCAGGTCTCGCCAGTACTTCTGGGTACATTCTCTATTGGCTTTGTGGACCACATTCTTAGCCTCTTTTAACTTAATTGTTCTGGACTTAGCTGGTTGCTGAAGTAAAGTTAGGTGAGCTTGTGTTTTCTTTTCCATGAGTGGGAGCAGCAGATGTTCAGACACTGTGAGCATGTCAAGTTGTTTTTTCTTTGGTGTTCTTAGGCCATGCTTGGTAGTAGCCATTGTCTTATTCTTAAAATTGTCCCACAGAGTGTCAGAATCAGGAGAATCAAGCTGATCATTTTTGGAAACACAAATGCATGTTGAAACCTTGCACAAGTGTCAGAGTCCTTCCTGTTGGTAATGTTGAGGCAAAGTTTGTCTTTTGGCTTTTAATAACGTAAGATGTAAATGAAGTTTGGCGGAGACAGAGGCATGATCAGTGCTGCAGTCAGTACTATGCATGGCTGGAGTTTTCAGTATATTGCAAACAGTTCTGCCATGGATCAGAATGAGCTCGAGCTGATGCTCGTGTCCAGAATGAGGGTGCCTCCGTATGACCTTGCTGCTAACAGCAGAATAGGTATTCTAGATATCAGCTCACAAATGGTGGAAAGAACATTTTCATGAAGGCTACCTGTGCCATGTTGGTCAATGATGTCTCCTGTGCTCCCAGACCATACCCACATGGACACTGAAATCGCTGAAGAGAGTGAGTCTGTTCCATAGGGGGACATTCTTGATGATTTGTTCAGGTGAGACTAGACCCAACCTTTTTGCTGTTTAGAATAATAAGGTATTTGCCTGTAGATGAACAGAAACGTTAGGGTTCCTGAGTTTATATTCATGTCCACCTTTAGGATCCTCTCATTAATAAATAACAGAGGGGTACATGCACTAAGGACCCACTGCTTTACAGCAAATCTGACACCACGTATCCTAGGTTCATTTTCATGTTTCCTAAACTGTCAGTACTGGTGGTTTACTTCATCTAGTGATTAAGTTTCCAAAAGTCTTATCTCATGGAAAGCTGAAATATTAACTCTCAGTTGATATATTTCTCCATCAGTTATGGGCATTTACTGAAGTTCATGACCTTTCAGGCCAAGTCTGGTTAACAAACATGCCAATAAGCAATGATTAAATCAGAACCAGGAAAGAAAGGGTTGGAAGGGAGTTTTTTCCTAGGATCTTTCCCAAATTGGGGCAAGCAGATCACCCCTAAATAGCAGCTTGATCTTTTGAGCTGCTACTGATGTCTGGGTCCTTCCCCAGCAGGACAAGCGATAAACAAACGAGCACAAACCTTCTGTGTGTATGCCTAAGGCAAAGATAGAGGGAGGGGGTGCCATCGGTCCTCCACCTTCTCTCCTAGCAGGGACTAGAGAACTCCAAGGGCAAGAAGGAGGTCAGGACAATTTGTATAGGCCTGCTTCAGCTTTTAGCCAGAACACCACTCCGAGCTGAAGGAAGCAACAGTGTCATTGTTCCTAAAACTGTGGCTTTTTTGAGGGATGTGATCCCAATAATGTGTGTGCCACTGGTTATCAAGATTTTGGTTCCTCCACTTTTCCTGTACCCTGCACCCTTGGGCCCGTCCCAGGAGTAACAGATTTGTTGAGTGGTGCCTGTTACTTGCCATTGCTTCAGTGGCTACCCATCTGGTGATGAATCCCAGAGGAACTGGCTAGGCAGAGTTAGCTGTGAGAGTTGACAGGCTGGATTGCGGTCACTCGCAGTGCGATGTAAGGAGCTGGGAGTAGAGCCTTGCAAATCTGTGGATATCTGTCTTTATCCACATCTGTGGCCCATTTCTTGTGGATGCAGATCAGATACGGGTCCACCTATTTTTATCTGCACAGAGCTAGAGCCCTGCAAATATGTGGATATCTGTGGACACAACACTGATATCTGCGGACCATTTCTTGCAGATGCAGGTCGGATACGGATCCACTCATTTGTATCCGTGCAGGGCTCTACCCGGGAGAGCCCTTCATTTCCCACGCAGGCATGTGCACACAGTGGGAATGAAAAAGGAGGACCCGAGGAAGGAGATGCTAAGGGAATGGGCAGAGAGGTGGAAGGCTAGCACCTCTGCTTAATATGCAGAAGGTCCTGGGTTCAATTCCCAGGGGGTTGGACTTGGTGATCTCACGAGGTCCCTTCCAGCCCTATGATTTGATTGATTGATTGCTTGAAGGCAAAAACATGACAGGATTGATGAACTATGGAGGGGGTGACTGATATTGTGAAAGTCAGAAGGCTGGAGGTCCTGAAATGTGCTGATGCTGAGCTCCTGGGTGAGACTAGCTGGTGAGGAGTGAAGGGAGAAGCTGGATGAGATAAAAGGAGGAGTTGTGTGGCACTTTAAGACTAACAGATTTATTTTCCATGTGAGCTTTCGTGGGAGAAAATCCCACTTCGGCAGATGCATTTCCAAAGGGATAGCTGTGTGAGTCTAGTCCAGCAAAAAACACCCCAAAGAGTCGTGTGGCACTTTAAGACTCCCAGAAGGAGCTTTGGTGGGGGATTTTCTCCCACGAAAGCTCCTGCGAAAACTAAATCTGTGAGTCTTAAAGCGCCACCCGCCTCCTTGGTTTTTTGCTGGATGCAATAAGGCGATGCGTGTAACTGACTCAAGCCCAGCGGTGCAGAGGGCCGGAGCCCCAGCACCGAGGGGTGTTTGGGGAGCAGCTGACCCTTCAGGGCTAGTCTGTGCTGTAGCACGGCTGGCCCCGGCTAATCCCCGGCTCTGCCCGGCGGAAAAATCCTCCTGGCGCAGCCGGCAGCACAGACTCTCTCTGACCACCTTAAAACAGACGCTGCAACAACACCAAAAAAAACCCCCAAGCCCGCGAGCGGTGCAGCAGGAAATCTAAGGTATGTGGTTTCCAGAGGCTGGCTGCTCCCGTGCAGAGAGGAAGTATGCGAGCGGCGGGGGCGGTGGGCAGCGCCCGGGGGTGGGTGGATTTCAAGCCCCACGTGACGGGCCGTGCGCGGGGCCATGGCGGGCGGCGGGGCTGGCAGGGCCGGGCCGGGCCGGGCGGGCTCCCCGCGCCCCCGGCAGCCGCCTGGGGGCTTCCCCGGCACCTCCCCATCGCAGCAGGCGGGTGACGCGGGGACCCCTCGGTAATGGTGAGTGACCCGCCGCCCCGGGGAGAGAAGGGCAGCCTCCCTCGCCCCATCTGCTGAAGTCTTTCCCCTACTTTAGGAGCCTCCAGTGCAACCATTTCCACCCCGCACTTCTCACCCCTTTGTCCCGCTTCCCTCTGCTGAGGAAGGGCTTCCCCCTCCGGCTGGTGGCGGGGAATCCCTGCCCAATTTCCAAAGGGATAGCGGGCTTCGTCCAGCCCAGCATGGAAAACAAGTTGTGTGGCGCGTTAGCCTTTGTTTTTCGCATGAGCTTTCGTGGGAGAACATCCCGCTTGGTCCAAGCCCTGGAGTGGATGGGGGAAGGGAGGTCTGCCCAGCGCTGTGTGCACTCAGTCAGCTGCAGAAGAGGCGGGCAGGGCATGCTCTGCTGACATTTGTTGTGGTGCCTGGGAAGCACATATTTTTTTGGTTTAGTTTACGTTGTGCCAAAGGTTTGAGCGGAGGCTTGCTAGCTGCAGAGAGAAAGGTACAAAAGGGGGGGGGGGAGAGGCAAGAATTAAATACGGGCAGAGGACCGGTTGGTTTGTTTTTGTTTCTTTCTGAGTAGGATGAATTATTTAGCACCATCATTTTCAATTCAGTCCTAGAGCTGAGAATGGGAGGTTTTCATGTCTGGAAGAAGAGGAGGCGCGCTATGCCCTGTAAAATAACGTCTGCTACAGAGCAACCCAGCTGTGATCTCTAATGTGCACTCGGCTGTTTTGACTGTGACAGTCTTGCTCACGCTGGAGATTCCCCCTTTTTAACGGTGACCTAACAGAGCAGACTGTCATTTGGCATCCGTTTTCCACAATGTACTGAACTGTAGCCAGTCACAGTTTTAGTCACTGAAGGGAAAGAGGATAAGAGGATTCCAGTTTAATTAGCAATTAGGTAAAATCGGGCAGCTTTGTCTGCTCATGCATATGTTTACAATTTTTGAGCTTTCTGTTGTGCATCTTAATTGCAATAAATTCTAATATTGTAAATGAAGCAAGCGACACCTGCTATTTGTAGCACTGACTTTGGCATCATCTTGTTGCAAATTTTTTGATACAGTTTGAGGAATGTTTGTTTAATGATGCTGCAAGGTGTATGTTTGTCTGATGTGGATATTTAACTTAAAGCGGATCCTTAAATTAGAGCATCTGCATCCCAGCCACTTTATCATCTTGGAGTCTCTCATCTGTGGTTTTTTGACTGGGGGCACGTTGAAGCCGGCATTCTAAAATGATCTGGTTAGCCTCAATAGTACGTTCCAATTGGGAATCACTAGTAGGATGTTAAATTGATTCTCCTGCCTCTTTTTACCTTTTTCAAGGAATTAAAATAATGTGCGGGTTGAGTGCTCCTCCACCCACTCACGCATTTATAAGTATTCTGTCAGTTGACATGCATACGGTTCCCATCTGACTGTATCCCAGAAATCAAACAGCAGCAGACTGTATGAGCCAACTGAGTCATTGGCTTGCCCTGTGCCAGATGAAGCCATTGTGAAATCACTTGCTGGCTGAATTTTGAGAATACCTTATGTATACTATGCTTTGCATTATTATAAACAGCCTAACTCATTTGCAATGCCTTTCTCACCAGTGTTAACAAATAGTGGTCAACTTTAGCTAGATGGGTAGGCAGCCCTCATCGTGTGCATGAGCTGGGAATTTTCACCAAATCCCCTGACTGGATAAGAAGACTTCTGTTAACTCCAAGTGATGGGGAAAGCCCTGGAAAAGCAGATAAATGGCAACAATGTCAGGGCATTATTTTTCTTTTATTCTAGTGAGTCTGAAGCTGAAAATTGAAGGAACTTGTTGCAGAGAACTTGGTCAAGGTTTCTGTTTAGAGCCTTGACAGAGAAGGGCAGTGCTATGAAGACATTTTGGTAGCGAGTGGAGAAGGCGAAAGAAATGGTTTAGTACAGGGGTCTCAATGCACGGCCCATGGGCTGCATGCAGCCCCTGAAGTTATTTCCTGCGGCCTGCAATGACCTTGTCGTTACCGATATTTGCAGTATCGTTGTATGAAAAGTTTTCAGTGGTGCAGCCCTCGGGCTAATGTACTACTCTTCATGCGGCCCTCGTCGTGATTTGAGGTTGACACCCCTGGTTTAATAGCCCTCTGCCCCTTCTGAAGAGTCAGTACATTTGGTGAGGCTGGAATGTAGAAACTTCTGTAGAGATTTTTAGCTGTTGGAAGGGGATTAGAAATATCTGCAGACTTAACTCCTCTTTAACAGTGGTTACCCCTATGTATGTCTTACTCCTAATTGCTAATGTGTAGCTATTTGTTTCCCATTATCTATCTTGTATAAGCCTCTTCCTCCTCATCTGCCCGTTCCTGCTAACAGTTTGTAATCTAGGATGTACAACATCACTAGTCTTCTAATAGACAGCACTCTGACCTTCAAATATGAACAAACGTATCTATGAACAAACATGCGTCTTTAATAATTCGGCATTAAAGAAGGGGAATAGAGAACTCTAGCCACAGACAGCTGACAAGGATTCTGACTCAAGATTAAAAGGCTTTTCCTGTAACCTCTGCCCTCATTTTCCCTTCTGTTGAAACACAGGAGTAGGAGGAAGTTTATTTATAATTTACTATCAATCCTATTGTCCAATAATTCTGTACTGATTATACTGATGAGAGTGATTCATATTCCACTGTACCCCCCTGTGTGCAACCTACACACTGACCAGGGGACATGTGCTCTTATCCCCTTTCAGAAGTCCTGTATCAAATATCAGTGACGCTAACTGTGGATGGCCAGGTTGTGATTTTATACGTATTGCTTGTTGTTAATATCTTTAGATTTTTGTGGCCCTGGTGGCTAATACAATGCACTTGTTTTAATGAAATATTTTTAAACTCCCAAAAGAAAGAGAGATGAAAAATAAGTCTGGTGCCAGTTGGTTCTCCAAAATCAATCCTCTGTATTTGTAAATTGTATCACAATTTCTTTGGTGAAATCTGTTTAGCATACTCCATGGTTCCAACCTCCTACCAAATTTAGCAGTGAACTGCAAAAATAACTGCTGTGTTATGGTTCTGGAAGCTGAGGTGTTCACATGCTGCTGCATGGGTGAATTCATTTGCAAGTGCTCTGATGGGAACCTGCTGAAATGATTAGTTATGTTTGGGACCTGTGAATGCTACAGCCGTTCAGCAGGCTCAGAGCTGGTTGCAACATGGCTGTCTCCTGACCTGGTTACTATAATGTTAAAAGTTATTGTATGAAGAAAATCTAACGGGGTCTGCACTGCATGAGTCTAGTCGAAGGCAGGGAGGAACTATTTTTTCATACTTACCCTCTTAGGAGAAGGGAACAGGGAATGGAATGAGCAATGAGAAGAAAAGCCCCCAAAAGATGCTGTTTAGTTTTCTAAAATCAAAGGACAGCCATTCTCCAAGAACACTACAACCCCTTGGAAATGAGAGCAGCCCATATATGGCAAAATGATACAGTTTGGCCGAAGGGTTAAAATTAAATTACGGGAGAGGGGTTTTTAAGCAGACAAAATGTTATTAGCCAAGTTGGAATTAAGCCAGAAGATCAACACGTCATAGTTTATAAATGTTTCTAAGTGTTGCCAATTTCATGGAGTTTAGTTAGGTGTTCTGTGGCAGTGTTGTGGAGGGTGTTGTATAAATGTTTTTCTTTCATGAAGAGTGCCGTAGAAACTAACCGCAAGTGGTCAGGATCTCTGTTTTGCGTTTTATCGAAAGGATGAGACCTCCTGCAGCACAATCTCCTAATGTGATGCTGTGGCATTGTTTCAGTACTGATTCAAAGGGAAGAGCATCAGCTACTGAACGATTATCACTTTCTGCAGCATATGAACTTTCCTCTGCAGTCTCTCATATATGTACTAATCTGAAACTGTATTTGGCTTGTGATATCTGATGGGCTTGTAGTCCAGCTTGGTGATACAGTTATACAAACACACTGAATATATGAAGAATTCTTCTCTCAGGTGTGTTAATGAATTCTGTAACATTACCTTGATATGTTTTCTTTGGGTTTTTTTTAGGCCCTCATATCTTGCCCCTCTCTGTCTTTGTGACTTAAATTGCTCAGTTCTATAAACTAAGGAGGTTCAAAGCAGACTGAGCCACACAGGATCCAGTGCAGGGACTCAGAATATTTGCAGCTGGAGAAGAGTGTTCACCTTAGAAAGAACATTTTGTTTGATCAGAGGACAGGGATACAACAATGATGCGCTAAAATTTTAAAAAACCCACAACCCTGGAATGCTTCTGTAAAAGAGGACTGTCCTAGCCATTCTTGCAAAGCAAGGAATTTCTTAGAAAAAAATTTTACTAGTGAAATATCTGGCTGTTGAAGGCTTTGCACTATACGGAGTAGCTCAGATGGCATGTCAGGAACCCAGATATTCAAAGTAATAAAATACATTTTTGATAGTTTCTTCAAATCGCACGAGAAGGAACACTTTTCTGGTCTGCTAGACTGAACATTGTAACAGGAAGTGGTGCTCCTTCTAGTGCAACACTTGCATTGTAGTATTTGAGGTGAGAAGTTATGCACTATACAGATGTCCAAATTAAAAATTCACTTTAGCTCTCAACGAATAACACTGTTCTTAATGCTGATTAAGTCAAGCTTGTCCTATACTTATTATCTAATAGCACCAAGACTGGATGGTGGCAGTGAATCAGTGAAATATCTCAAGATGTGATTGTGATGAGCATTTTATATGAAGCTAAATTTATAATAAACAAACACGTATATATGATCCATAAACAGTATATTGATCATTGCTATATTAAGATATGTTTATGTTAATTATTAATGATTGATACATTATTAATACAAGAAGGTTTTTCTGTTGTTAAATGCTTTGGTCAAATCCACATGAAAATTAGCTGACTTTTTTGCAAAAAAAACACTTCTTCCCTTTTTTGCCTCCAATGGATGCCTGCCTTGGCCCAGTTGGACATCCCATAGATTGCATCAGTCTCCACACTCTTTGAACACTTCTGTCTTATGTTTTTCTTTTTCTTTTTGTACATTGTTCTGCTGTTATTCCAGTAGGGATGAAAATACTATCTTTTGGGGAATGAAATTAAGTGTACCATTCTGAGATATATTGCTGGCCTTTAGCTCTTCTATATTGTTCTACTAGATAATAGAGCTTTTTCATTTCTAGCTTGTGTTTTTATTTTTCAAACATTGGATCCTGGCTGTCCTCCTCGTATTTCTTTACAGGCAACTGTCTCTTCCAAATAATGCTGGAAACCAAGTGACCCCAACATTCAAAATCTGTAATGTTCTTGCTATTACCTTTGGGAGTTTGTCTTCATCAAGCAGAGCTAAAAAGGCTGTGTTGTGTGGTGATTTTGATATATAAAGTTCCTTGGAAACTAAACAGAGGCCAAAAAAAAAAAAAAAAAGTGGGGTTATGTGTCTTAATTAACGTTTCAGTCCACACCACTACCAAAAGTCTAGTTCATTAAACCACTAATTGTTGGTTATGTTGCAACTTATGGGGGGAGGGATACCAGCTTACGTAGTGAGAAAACAGAGCAGAGCGGTAGGAAAAGCTGTGTGAATGTCCCTCCCTCCTGCTGCAAGTTTCTTTGGAACCATGTTTCTTTGGAAACTACTTTCCATATCTCTGTGGTGGTTTTTAATGTAGACATGTATGGGAGTGAATTTTGTGTGCGTGGTTTCAAGTCTGCCAGGCTACCCCAAACTTCTCTTCACGGCTACCTTGGTGACCAGTTTAACCACCAGAACATGACCTCTTCCCCTGTCCTTCCCCCCACTTTGCCACCATTGGAGTCTCCACTTTCACAGGGAGGAGCACTGTAGCCTTCTGTAGACAGGGAGGCATGGGGTGGAAGATCCACAGATGAATTTAAAAAAGAAAAAAAAAATTCCTACTTGCTTCATATTCATTCCTGTTTTACTTTCTCCAGTATTGTGACATTATGTTAGTCCAGCATCTAAATTTTGATATCTTGGTCTAGAGTTTATGGGACCTGCTAAATTGCATAGATTTACTGTTTGCTACACAAATGCCAAATAGTTGTTCTGCAAAACCTTTTGTTTTCTCATAATTTTCTGTTTGCTGGTTCATTTCTGTTATTGTAGCATTATCATACTGCTTCATCTTCTTTCAACTGCCTTCACTTCTTTCCAAGTGCAAGATCAGAGAGTATAACGGGAAACTGTTTGTTGTCACATTTTTTGTGGTTTTCAGGTTGCTGTAGTTTTTTTGGGTGGTTTTAATTTTTGGGTTCCCCCACCCCAAAGCAGTGCTGATAAAGATGTCTGGTTCCAAGGCAGAAATGGGTTGTGGGATGCTTCTTCTATATATGATGAGGTAATGAGACTAGACTTCCATAGTGTAGGCCAAAATGAAATTCATAGATTATAAAGCCAGAAAAGACCACTCTGGGCATGTAGTCTGAACTTGTGTATAATCCAGGCCATAGGATCTCCCTGAATTAAATCCCATTTACACTAGTGCATATGATTTAGAAAACATTCCATTTTATTTTAAAGCTGCCAGAGAATCTACCACAATCCTTAATAAGGGAATAAACTCGCTGTTAAAAAATTTGTCTTCTTTCAAGTCTGACTTTTTATTGAGCTTCAGCTTCCAGCCACTGAATCTTGTTATACTTTTGTCTACTAGATTCAAGAGCCCATTATCGAACTTTTGGCCCCATGTAGGAACTTACAAACTGTAATCAACCCATTAACCTTCTCTTTTTTAGAGCAAATCTGTTTAGCTATCACTTTATATAAGGTATGTTCTTCAATGCTTACATCACAAATAAGGGATACATGTTTTTCTCCTAAACACAGATCTGTATTAAAATGCATCGTGTTGCCTTGCGCCCAACATACCAACCTATCCAAAACAGTTTATATGAATAATCTATCATCTTTAGTGTTTACCATCCATCCACTCTTTGTCATTAGCCAAGTTGATCAATATTTTTCTTCCAGTTAATTGATAAAAATGTTAAATAATGTAGAACCAAGAACTGATTCATTGGAGGCCCTGCTCGAAAAACATTTGCTCAGTGATGATTCTCCATTTACAGTTACATGTTGAGACCTGTCAATTAGCCAGTTCTTAATCCATTTAATATGTGCCATATTCATTTTATGATGTTCTAATATTTTTAGTCAGAATGTCCTGGGGTACAAAGTCAAGTGCCTTGCAGAAGTCTCTTATAGCACCACCATGAGCTTTATCAGTGAAACAGGTAATCAGGTTAATTTTCCAGGGTCTAGTTTCCATAAACCTGTGTTTATCGACATCTTCTTCTTCTTTAATTCTTTATTATGTCCCAAAGCATCTGTTTGTTATTTTACCCAGCAACAGTGCCTGACTGACAGGTCCATAATTACTCGGGTTGTTCTGATTATCCTTTTTAAAATATTGGCACACATTAGCTTTTTTTTCTGCAACCTTCCCAGTGTCCCAAAAGTTATGGAAAAGCAGCATTCTTCTTCGAGTGATTGCTCCTGGCCATTCCAATGTAGGTGTACATGCATGTGTGCATGAATAGCTGGAGACTTTTCCTATAGAGCAGCCGTAGGGTTGGCTGTGGCGCCCTCTGGAATGGCACTGTCGCGGCTCTCAATATGAGGCACAACCAACCCCCCCCCCCAGTTCCTTCTTACTGCTATGGCGGTAGCTGGAGTGTTTCTTGGCTGCCTTCACGCAGTCCTTCTCTGCTATTGTTAGACAAGTACCCGTTCCAGTGTTAGATTTGCTACCAGCCTCCATGTTGGGGCATGCCAGGTTTTAAAACTTGTGAATCATGTCACAAGCCAGTGCTGCTTGATGACCCATGCCGCTCCTGCCTGAGGTGTTTGGGAGAAGCACACCTCAAAGACAAGTGCAAAATCTGTAAGAGTTTCAAGCCATGCATTCAGAAGGATAGAGAGCAAACGCTGAAGCTTCTTTTGATGGAGGAAGCCCTTAGACCAGCTTCCAGAACGAGTTCCAGTGCAGCGCTGTCAGTTAGTAGTGCTCCGGCGCCACTGGGGCACTGAGAATCATCAGGCGGCTTACGTCACCGGCCCTCGGCACTGGAGCCAGCGGTGGGGTCTGCGGCACCGTCAACAGCTCATTCCACCTCCAGATCTTCAGATTTTTGGTGGCACTGCTCCCTCTCTCCAGTGACACAAAAGAGAAGGAAGTCAGATGCAAGGAGCTCCCCAGTTTGGTCGAGCGCTCCTAAAGGGCCGCAGACTAAGGTGCAGCAGCCATCAGCACCGTCAGCTCCAGCCCAGCTGGAGCAATTGGCTCTGGTGCCTGTACCGTCCCTGACGTAGGAGATTTTAGGGGAAGAGATGCTGGTGCTGTCAACACCAGAAACATTTGAGTCAGTGCGTGACTTTATTGAACAGACGGTGTCGTCTGCCTTGGGCCTGACTCTGTCTCCAGCACCCATGTTGGCGCCATCGAGAGGGAAGCCTCCGCTGGTGTGTCCAGCTTCACTGCACTCTCCGGCACCAAGATCCAGGTCACCCTTGTGCTTTCAGGCGAAGGGCACTTGGGCACCATCAGTAGTTCCATCTCAGTCTCAGTCCCCGGTACTGTCCACCATAATAGCAGTGGCAGGAGCATCCCAGTACCGTTTGCTTCTAAGGAGAGACCGTCACCTCTCTCCTTTGCCACCAAGAGTGCCTGAGAACCAAAGCCCATGGCACTGCCATAGGGCAGCCTCTGGCACTGCACCACCATGGTCCCTGCAAAGTGGTCCTCCATTGGACTCGGATGGGGCTTCCTCAGCATCCAGAGCCAGTAAGCCCAGGAACAAACGTACCCCCAGCAGTGGTATCCTCGATGGCCTGTTCCTTCGCAGTGGCTTTTTCTGGACTCCTTGGGCTTTCCATCAGGAGCAAGGCCTCGGGATGAGCAGATCCCCCTCAGTGGCAAGCTCTCGCCCCTACCCCCCCAAGCAGTGGGCGCTCCCCTAGAGTTTTGGGACCTCTCAGAAAGGGAGTCCTCTGCAAGATCCCAGGCTCCTGCAGATCAGGACAGTTTAGATCAGGGGTGGCCAAACTTGTGGAACTCAAGAGCCACACAAGTTGATTATTAAGCCTTCAGGAGCCACACTGAGGCATAGAGCCGTATACTTAGAATCATAGGGTTGGAAGGGACCTCATGAGGTCATCTAGTCCACCCCCCTGCCAGAGGCAGGACCACTCCCACTAAACCATCCCAGTCATGGTTTTGTCCAGCCGGGCCTTAAACCTCCAAAGATGGAGATTTCACCACTTCCCTCGGCAGCTCATTCCAAGGCTTGTTTTTTCCAATATCCAGCCTCGACCTCCCTAACCACAACTTGAGACCATTGCTCCTCGTTCTGTCCTCTGTTATTACCGAGAACAATCGAGCTCCATCTTCCTTAGAGCATCCCTTCATGTAGCTGAAGGTTGCTATCAAATCCCCCCTCAATCTTCTTTTCTGCAGACTAAATAAGCCTAATGCTTTCAGTCTTTCCTCACAGGGCTTGTGCTCTGCCCTTTAATCATTTTGGTTGCCCTTATCTGAAATCTCTCTAGCATGTCCCTGTCTTTTTTGTAGTGGGGAGCCCAAAACTGAACACAGTATTCTAGATGTGGCCTCACCAGTGCAGAATAGAGGGGAATGATCACATTCCTTGATCTGCTGGTAATACTTCTTTTGATGCAGCCCAGTATGCCATTGGCCTTTTTGGCAGCAAGAGCACACTGCTGACTCATATCTAGCTTCCCATCCACCATGACCCCCAGATCCTTTTCTACACTGCTGCTACTTAGCTGAATGTTCCCCAGCCTGTAGCAGTGCATGGGGTTTTTCCGTCCCAAGTGCAGGATTTTACACTCGTCCTTATTGAACCTCATAAGATTTCTATTGGCCCACTGTTCCAATTTATCTAGATCTCCCTGAATCCTGTCCTTGCCCTCCAGTGTGTCTACTGTTCCCCCCAGCTTGGTGTCATCTGCGAACTTACTGAGAATGCAGTCTATTCCATCATCCAGATCATTGATGAAAATGTTGAACAGAACCGGCCCCAGGACCAACCCCTGGGGCACACCACTCCTTACTGGTTGCCAGCTAGACATGGAACCAGTCTCACGGATCCAGGGAGGATCTTTTATCTACTAAACTGATTTTCTGATGTTCTTTCTGAGCCACACTTTTTCATTCAAGAGCCACATGCGGCTCCCGAGCCACAGTTTGGTCACATCTGGTTTAGACCATCAGGGCAAACTAGAACCTGTAGCCGAACCCGTAGATCCATTCGGGGAATCATCATCCCCTCTGGATGAGCTGGCTGTAGGGGCTAGACCTGAGCCTATCCCAGATGATAGTAAAGCTCATCAAGATCTCCTGCGTAGAGTCACTTGGGTCTTGGGCCTACAGGTGGAGGAGATTGTAGAGGAGGTAGATCCTATGGTTGACATTCTCGTCCCAGAGGGCCCCTCTCGAGTAGCCCTCCCACTTATCAAGACCATTCATTGCACCACAAGAACCGTGTGGCATACCCCAGCCTCTGTGTCTCCCACGGCCAAGAGGGGAGAGTGAAAATCCTTTGTGCCTTCGAAAGTTTACGAGCACTTCTACACGCATCCAGCACTGGGGTCTCTTGTCGTAACGGTGGCCAACGAGAGAGAGGCAAGGTCATCAAGTGCCATCCCCTAAGTCTACGGGTGCAAAAGAGTTAGACTTATTCGGAAGGAAGATCTACTCCACACTGGGGGGCTTCAACTCTTCATTGCTAACCAGCAGGCAGTCCTTAGCTGCTACGCCTTTAATGCTTGGTCCTTGTTGGAGAGGTTCTCAGAAAAGTGTGAGCAGAGCTCGAGGCCTGAGTTATCAGCCGCCATTAAGGAGGACAGGATAGTTTCCAGAGCCCTACTGCAGTCGGCGTTAGACGCTGCGGATGTGGCGGCCAGAGCCATGGCCTCCGGAGTCACCATGCGTCACAGCTCATGGCTTCAAGCATCAGGTCTGCCCCAGAAGGTGTAGAATACCATCCAAGATCTCCCTTTTGAAGGCCCAGAATTGTTTTCGCAACAGATGGATGCCAAGCTCCAGGCTCTGAATGATGGCAGGTCCCTGCTTAAGTCTCTAGGGCTACACACCCTGGCGCTCCAGAGGAGACCGTTCAAGCCAGCTCCGGTGCCCTGGTCTTCCCACCTCTCGCAAAATTATAATGTGTGGCGCAGCCGGAATGGCCGGAAAAGTACTTATCATCCCACTCCCCTTTCCCAAGGAGCTTTGCGCCAGTCTTCAACCTCCAAGCAGGGTTTTTGAAGGTGCGCTTGAGGACGACGTACCATTATCTCCAGATCTGCACCCTCTGTTTGCCAACAGATTATCCAGTTTTTATCCAGCCTGGTCCCAGATAACCTCTGACACATGGGTGCTGTGCACAGTGTTTCAGGGATACTTCCTCCAGTTCGCCTCTTTTTCCCTTTGCTGCCCTCCTCATTCTCTGGCCTCCTCCAGGGACCAGTCTCACGGCTACCTGTTGGAGCAGGAGGTGCAGGCCTTGATGGACAAAGGAGCCATAAAGGAGGTTCTGCAGGAGCTTTGGGGAAAAGGCTTTTATTCCTGCTATTTCTTGATCCCAAAAACAAAAGGGGGTCTTTGTCCCATCCTCAGCCTCAGAGGTCTGAACTGTTATCTGCGCAAGATAAGCTTTTTCATGGTTTCCGTTTCTGCAGTAATTTCCTCCCTGGATCTGGGAGACTGGTACACCGCCTTCAGTCTTCAGGACGCGTATTTCCTTATTTCGATAATTCCCAGACACAGGAGGTTCCTGCGATTTGTAGTGGGTGACAGGCATCTCCTTTTCTCCATCCTGCCTTTCGGGCTGGCAGCTGCCCCTCATGTTTTCATGAAGTGCCTAACAGTGGTTGCAGTGTTCCTCGGGCTTTCCAAGATCCAGATCTATCCCCACCTGGACAACTGGTTGGTTTGCAGCCGGTCGAAGGATGAGGTCGCCCATCACTTGAGAGTGATACAGAGCACTTTCCGGGGCCTCGGTCTACTGGTCAATGCACAAAAGTCCACCCTTGTTCCAACTCAAAAAATAGAGTTTATAGGTGCTCTGTTGGACTCAAAACTGGCAAGAGCTTCTCTCCCACACTCTCGATTTGAGAGTATCAGGTCCCTCACGAGGGACTTCAAGAAGTTTCTGTTCACTTCTATTTGCTCGTGTCCGGCTGCTGGGGTTCATGGCAGCATGCACCCATGTGGTGAGAGACACCCACTTGAGGTTGCATCCACTACAGATGTGGCTGACATCCATCTACTGGCCAACGAGAGAAGATATCGACAGTATGGTCACAATCCCTACAGGTGTGCTAAGTTCCCTAGACTGGTGGTGCCACGAACAGAATGTGTGTCAAGGGCTGCGCTTTCAGCCACCCCAGCCCTCAAGGTTCTTGGGCATGAATGCATCTGACTTGGGGTGGGAGGCTCATCTGGGTCCCCTCACAACCCAAGGCCTTTGGGGAGACAGCGAGTTGAGCCTGCATATCAACGTGAAGGAGCTTTGAGTGGTCCACCTGGCCTGCCAGGCCTTTCTGCATGAGCTAAAAGGCAGAGTGGTGTCAGTGCTTACAGACAGCACTACCACAGTGTATTACATAAACAGGCGGGAGGGACGTGCTCCGGCCTGCTTTGTGGCAAAGCTCTCTTCCTATGAGAATTCTGCATTCGCCACTTGGTTCACCTGGTGGCTTCTTCCTTCCTGGAAAGTGCAATTTCCTGGCAGATTCATTGAGCAGGAAATTCATCACCCTCAAGTGGTCCCTCAAGTGGGAGGTGTTGAGGCCCATCTTCCATCTGTGGGGTTATCCCCTAGTGGACCCCTTTGCATCCAATCAGAACAACAAGTGCGCAGAGTTTTGTTCGTTCAGGGGGCAGAGCCCAGGGTCAATTGCAGATGCTTTTGAGATACCTTGGATGGGGATGGCCTGCTATGTGTTCCCCCCGACTCTGCTGATTCTGAGAGTCCTCTTGAAAGTCAAACAGGACCGGGCCTCAATCATCTTGGTAGCCCCAGCATGGCCAAGGCAACATTGTTTTTTGACTCTGTTGCTCTCCCAGGACCAAGGGTGTCTGCGCCACCTGGATGTGAGGTCGCTACACTTCTGTGCATGGAACCTCTGTGGCTAAGGGGCAGGGAGTTGCAGTGTTCAGCACAGGTCCAGAAGGTCTTATTCAGTAATAGGAAGCTCTCGATGAGGGCGTCATATAACGGCAAGTGGGGCAAGTTTGTGGACTGAGCTCTAAGCAGGGACCTTGTGCCCCATCGGGTTCTGGTACAATCCATCCTTGACTTTTTATGGGGTTTGAAAGCTTGAGGCCTATCCTTGTCCTCCATCAAAGTCTATCTTGCAGAAATTTCGGCATTACACGAGAGGGCGAGCGAAGCTTCCCTATTCACCAAGCCATTGGTCAAGCAGTTCCTTAAAGGCTTAGAGAGGCTCTTCCTTGTGGTGTGTTCCCTGGTCACACAGTGGGACCTCAGTCTGGTCCTCTCAAGATGCACAGGGCCCCTGTTCGAGCCACTTGCCTCCTGCTCACTTCTCCTTCTTTCGTGGAAGGTAGCCTTCTTAGTGGCGATAACGTTGGCCAGGAGAGATTCAAAGATTCAGGCATTGTCAGCCTCCCCCACCCTATATGGTCTTCTTCAAAGGCAAAGTTCAACTGCGTCCTCACCCAGCATCCATCCTAAGGTGGTTTTGCAGTTTCACTGCAATAAAGAAATCGTCTTGCCGGTCTTTTATCCAAAGCCGCATGTCTCAGATAAAGAAAGAAAGCTCCACACTCTGGATGTTCACTGAGCATTGGCCTTTTATATAGAGAGGATGAAACCCTTTAGAAAGACGTCCCAGCTATTTGTAGCAGTGGCAGCTAGAATGACAGGCGAGCCAGTCTTGGCTCAGTGTCTCTCCTCCTGGATAGTCTCTTGTATTCGAGAATGTTACGCATTGTCTGAGATTGACATGCCAGCAATCAGGGCCCACTGTACGAGAGCTCAGGCCTCCTCTGCTGCATTCTTGAGCGGGGTGCCAATTGTGGACATTTGTAAAGCGGCTACGTGGCTGTCTGTGCACACGTTCACGCAGAATTATGTGATTGATCGGCAAACTCAGGGCACTGCTGCAGTGTGTAGAGCAGTCCTGCAGTCACTGTGCCTGTGATTCTGACCCACCGCCATAGGTAAGACGAGGGACTTACCCACATTGGAATGGCCAGGAGCAATCACTCAAAGAAGAGGTTACCTACCTGTAACTGGTGTTCTTCGAGATGTGTTGCTCCTGGACATTCCACATCCCTCCCTCCTCCCCTCTGCAGAATAGGTGTTAAGAAGGAACTGAGGAGGGGCGGGGCGGCTGTGCCTCATATAGAGAGCCACGACGGTGCCCCTGCAGAGGGCGCCAGAGCCGACCCTACGGGTGCTCTGTAGGAAAAGTCTACGGCTATCCGTGCACGCGCACACGCTCACCTACATTGGAATGTCCAGGAGCAATACATCTCAAAGAACACCAGTTATGGGTAGGTAACCTCTTCTTAATAGTTCAATGAACTACTCTGTCAGCTCTTTAAAACTCTTGGGTGCAAGTTGGACATTAGGAAATAATTCCCAACTTTCAGGGTGATTAACCTCTGGAATAAGTTGCCCAGGCAGGCTGTGGAATCTCTGTCATTGGAGGTTTGTAAGAGCAGATTAGGCAAACACCTGTCAGGGATGGCTTAAGAGGGTACTTGGTCCTGCTGTGAGTGCAGGGGACTGGAATCGATGACCTCTCATAGTCCCTTCCAGTTTCTGTTATTTGGACCCATTGATTTAAACATGTCTGGTTTTTTAGTAGTTGCTATCTAACATCTTCCCAAGGTATTTTTGGAATGGAAGGTTTTTTTTCATCCTATGATATATTATGACATCATCTAGCTTTTTGCCAAATACAAGTCAAATCTATTTATTGAATACTTCTGCCTCCTCTGGCTGCCAGAAATTGGTAGTCAATGACAGGGTATGGGTCACTCAATAATTGTTCTGTTCTGGTAATTTCCTCTGAAGCCTGTGACGCTGGCCACTGTCAGAAGACCAGATACTGGGCTAAATGAGCTATTGGTCTGACCCACTATGGCCATAGTTATGATCTTATTCTTATGCATTAGTGGCAGTTCAGAATTTCTACCTAATAATGAATCAGTACTATTGACGGGATTCTTTTAGTTTCTTGTTTAAAGAAACTCCTGCTTGTCCTTAACTCTGCTGGCTATAGATTGTTCTTTGTCCCGTTGCTTTCCTTTCCTTAGTCATTTTCTGTCATTCTCTAGGCACTGAATTCTAGTTACTACCAATATCCCCTTTCTTTCATTCGTTATATATGTGGCTTGATGGAGGATGGTAGTGTTGGTTTTTGTGGCTGCCCTTACTTCCCCTCTGAGACCCATTGCTTTTTTTAGCCAGTGTGGCTTTCTTTCTCAGAAGTGAAATTTTGGGCTTGGGGGCACAATTTTCTGTTTAAATTCCTTCTCCCAGTGGATTTGGCTCTGATGGCTTTCATTTTGTGAACTTTGGTCTTTTTAAAGCAACTAGTGAATATATTACTCTTCTGGCTTTTGTTACACAACACAAATGTCATCAAGTCACTTGTATGTAAGTGACCCATCATTATTCCTCAGGGAAAAGTTTCACGTAAGTGACCTAAATTTCAACAGATTTGGACTGTGTTTAAATCAATAGGATAAGTAAATTTCAGCATATATGATCTTCAGCTAAAACCACCCTGTATGTGAGTGGTTTTTCACATGAATTCCATTCTTTATATACAAACACCTATGTGTGTGAAATACTTTTTTTGCCTGGTGGTGTCCCTTGGGCCGTTTTGTGTGTCCTTGTGCTCCTCCACATGAGGACATAAATGCCAGGAGGACCCAGGCTAGATTTGTTGTGGCTTTTTAGATGAAGGATCATGAGAATACTGCCTTAAAGATTATCAGGTTGGTATCTAGCTATGTAAGAATGTATTAAAGCCAGTTAGCCTCATTAAAACTCATTCTGTTAGAATTCAGGCAATCTTTGCTGCATGTTTGAAAAATGGTCCTGTAATTAATTCAGAGCTGCTTTTGTAAGAAGTTAATACTATATGTTGAGCTGCTTATTGAGGTGTTTACTGTATGAATGTAATAGGTTAGTTTAATAAGGGGATGGAAAAAGCAAGAAAAAAATAGCTTAAGGTAAGCTGTTTCACCATAAACATTTGAAGGTTGTAGCAGGGCAGTTAGAAGAGATCAAAGAATTATAACAGAGTTTCAAAGAGAAGGAGTTGGATGTTTGAGAGGACCAGACTGAGGCACCGAACTATCTTAGGTGTGGGAAGAAGATAAGTCTGCCCTTTGTTACCATTAAGGAATGGCAAGGCTTTAGGGAAAACAGGTGGATATAGACTGCTTGATGCTTTAAAATCCTTTTATTCTACATGCCTTTTCTCCATAATTTAAAATAAACAATATCTTTATGCTAGGACTGTTTTGTCACTGTATACTACTGGTCAGGATCCTAAATGGAAGAATAAGAAGTGTTTGAACTCATTTAGACTTTCAGGGTGAGAGTATTGGGTAATGTAGCCCAGGGTCTGGACTAAAAAGTGAGGAAGTCTATCCTGGGATAGGTAAAGGCACAAAGCCAGACAACTGAGATGTTGCATTCAGAAAGACCAAAAAGGGAGCAGAGGTATTTCTAGGCAGACTTTAGTTTTGAAATTTGTGTGGCAGGTAAATGGAGCTCAGTCACATTCACAGGACGTTATTATTTGGTAGAGGCCACCAATTCAGATTTGTTTTGGTAGCAACTGTCCTGCAGTCATTGTTTAAGAAAAACTTCTAGAACCCATCACTATGCAAATAGACACCTGCTTATTATTCATGAAGAGTAGAATCCATGTGAAAAAATCTCTTGAAGAAAAATGTTACTTGCTTAACAGTAACTGGTTCTTTGAAATAATTATCAGTATAGATTCTACAATCCATCCTCCTCATCCAGGATTTTGTATTGGCCAAGGGATAGTTGGGAGGCCTTGGGTTGGGAGGCCTGACAAGGTCTGAGGTGTAGAAGCAGCCCCAGTGGATGTTGCTGAACAGCAGATCTATAAGAACTGTAGTTGCTGTTGTCACACTGCCTGATGTGGTTTGTGACTGCAAATGCTAGACTCAGGAAAGGCTATCAAAAAGCAGGGCAGAGAACCTGAACTGGTTGTACGTTCTATAATTAGATGTCACCAACCCAGTAATAAGTGTAAACTGCTAAAGCACTATAACAAACAAGGAGTCTTATCAAGGAGTCATAGACAGTCCCCTTGCAGTCTATCTTGACACCCAGCAGGCTGGAGTTAGTGATAGATAGTCACTGTACACCAAAAATAACAATAATATTCAGGTTAGGACCCAAAGAACCAGTCACTCAAGGAATTTGCATCTTGCATTTCACACCAAAAACACATGTAGCCAATCGTACAATAAGTTATCTACAGATTTGTAAACTAGGAAGAGAAATGTTCTTACAAGGTTAAAGCAAGCAAGCATTTATGCACAAATGAGTTAGTCTGTTTACAAAGAGTGACCAAGTTGTAAGTAGCCTTTTAGGTCTACCCCATCTTGACCATAGGGATCTCTGCTTCTGTTCTATATCTCTGGGCCTGTGAGAGTTCAGAGGGCAAAAGAGGAAAAAAAAATGTTCTTGTCAGGTTGTTTTATTTCCTTCTTCCAGAGTTCAAGCTGATGTGACAAGTCCTTTTGCATGTAACCGCTTCATGGGGTATAAAGGGCAATTAACAAACTCTTTGTACCATGCTGTCCCACGGTAGCCCATTTAGTTTTGATTGGACACCTTGATGAGCAGGAGATGATCCCTCCTGACTGGGTTTACAGTTCAAAGAAAACACTTTTTTACAGTTACAAAGCAGATACTTAAATATTGCCTTGTAATGTAGGCTATGGCAAAGAAATGTACAAGTCTTTACTGAAGTGTAAGCACATTGTTCGAAGTCTTATACCTTCTTAATTCAGCTAATGCACAAGGGAAACAGACTGGCTTCCAACAATGAATTGGTCAGTGCTTGGCTGAGGCCTACAGCCTTGTCAAGAGCTGGTGCCTGGTCTGCCATTTCAAAACTGTAAGGAAAAGTAACCATTCTTTTTGAGATATTCAAAGGTGAGTGCACATCGGCTGTTCTTGGCTCTCTTAGCTTCCCTTTGTGAAATGGTCTGTTGTAGCTAGAACCCAGACAATATAATGATCACTGTGAGAACCTATAATTGTCTTGAGAAGCAGACAGGAAGTCTTTGCAGTGTCAGGATAATATGATCCCTCTGGCTAACACTGCAAAGCAAGCAGTCTTTCACATTCTCTGTCACCTCCATGTTTAGCAGTTTTCAAAGGCAGGTCAATGTAGAGCAAACCACAGCAATCCAATTTGGTAATGATACCTGTGGAAAGTGCCCATATTAGAGAGTGATGTTAGAGAGACAGAGTAGGTATGGTAATATCTTTTATTGGACCAAATTCCATTGGTCTGATAATGAGACAAGCTTTTGAGTTTACACAGAGCTCTTCTTCAGGTCTGGGAAAGGCTGTGGTGTACAGGAGAGTCTGAGTACCTTTCTCAGACTTGAAGAGCTCGGTATAAGCTTGGAAGCTTGTCTCTTTCACCAGTTTAAGCTGGGTTCAAGAGAAGATGTTACCTGACCCACCTTGTCTCCCTAATAGCCTGAGAGCAACATGGCTACAACACTGCAAACAAGATTGATGTTAAATGCAGATGGAAAAGAGAAATTTCTAACCACATGGGTTGCTGTGAGCAATGAGGAATCCAAAATAATCTCAAAAGTCCATGGTTCTCAACCTGTGTTCCATGGACTCTTGGTGGGTCTGTGGACTTTTTTTCAGATTTTCAAAGGGGTCTGCATCACCATTTGACATTTTTTAGGGAGTTTGTAAATGAAGAAGAGTTGAGAACCACTTCTCTAAATTATGAAACTCTCATAAAACAAGGCTGACTCATTCTAAGGGGAGACACTATTCCTGCCAACCTCAATGGATGCTCTCCATCTCAGCTTTCTTACTTTCATCTGAGTTCCTTTCTCAGCCAGATTCTAGGAAAGCAAAGAGAGTGCAGTATTTGTGTTCAGTGAAAATGAACCAGAACTCCCATAAGAATAGCCAGGGAAATTCCCCAGAAAAGATGGCTATTCCCACAGTCTCCTTTGCTATCCGTCACATCTTCCCAATAACCTAAGAAACAAAAGGTACACAAACTTTAACCCATACTCAACTCCACAGCCAAATTAGATCTTCATCTCCAACCTTCCAGATCTTTCTCCTCGACAGAATTTATGTATGTTAGTGGTGCTGAAACAACTTTTATAGTGGGGGTGCTGAAGGCAAAAAGCATGTGTTTGCATTGTTATTACTACTTCAGGTTGGGGCTGTGGAGGGGGGAGGTGTTGCTGCAGCAATCCCCGTTTCTCTAGTTCCAGTACCTGTGATGTTAGATTTGTTTTGGAAGGAGCAAAGACTAGCTGCACAGGAACAGTTACGTTTACAATGTTGTAATTGAAATCAATTTTCTGTAGCTGAATTCATGTCATTCCAGCTGTTTTCATCCTTCCCTCTCATGACGTCTCAGTTGTCTGTGTTTTGTTGCGTTTATGACAAGGATAGGGCTGTTACACTGCTAGAGTCAGGCAGAATGAGAAGTGTGTGCTTTCCACCATTCTGTGACTGGCAGTTAAAGTCTTAAAACCTAATCTACAATAGAAAAGGTTTACTTGTATAGCAGTACAGGTAAACACTCCTAGTGAAGATATTGCTTACGTATCTGCCTGTCTGATAAGGCTTTTACCAGTATAGAAATTCATTTTAAAAAACCATATACTGGCCAAAGTTTCTAATTTAGACCTGGCTTAAAAGACAACCTGGTAAAAGGAAGCAGTTCAGAGATAACTTTGTGTCAGAGAGGCACAGACTGTAGAAAAGAATCAAATTGCACAAGACTGTTGCTTAGCAGCTTCAATCCTTAACTCATTCAGTTTTTGCAGAGGTGTTTACCAGTTGCCCAAAAGAAAATATTTGTTTTACATAGGAGCGAGAAAGTTGTATGTTCTTATCCCATTATTTCATATGTCTGTATCTTCTCATTTCCCACTCCTCCGTTCTAAATAAGGGCTACATTTGTCACTGACTCACAGAGGTGAGGGAGAATCGTGTGTGAAACAAAGGACTAAGCACAGTAGTGGTCCCTATACTCTTAAGTTCTGGGATTCCTTCTTGGGATGCCCGGAGGTATGCCACTCCATACACTTGCTGGCCTGTGGCACGCCAATCTGACAAACTAGTGGGAAACAGTCTTCACCTTTCAAAGAATGGTGCAGAATGCACTGCTCTTGTGCCTCAGGCACAATCCGTCCCAGAGATCCCCCACAGGCAGTGCATCTCTGCCATCTCATGCTCTGGCCAGTGTCTTCTGGGCATGGTCTTGCCCCCAGTGAACAGCTTGGCAGTGCTAGATATGTTTCTTCTTTGAGTAGGGTCCCGGTGGGTGCCCCTGTGCCTTTTGATTGGAGGTTCTTGGTAGCATTGCCCATTCTGCACTTGTCCATGCTCTCCACATACTTATGCCCTGTCCTAAGGGTGTAGGATTGCTCCTGCTGACTACTTTCAATTCCTTCTCCTCTGGCTTTGGCCAGAGGTGGAGTTTGTAGCGTGTGCCTGATTGCTGTGTGCTTGTTTTCACTCTTTACTAGTGTTTCGGCTTTATAGTTATTGCTTGTAGCAGGTTTAATACCTTCTGGTTCTTTATGGTACCAGATGAGCCCGAGTCTTCACTCCTTGTAATCTCTGGACATTTCTTTATACAGAGGTCAGCTGGTCGCTGGCTGTTCAGGTATCGGGGAGACCTATCTCTTCTCTATCTTCAACTCTCCAGGAGGAGGGGCTGTCACTCTAGTACAGTATACGGAGGAGCAGTTTGATTCAGATTTAAACTTGCTGTCCAAAGATCTTCAGTTTATTCCAGGAGATGTCATTCCTTGTTGCAAACACAAGAGAGGCAGCACACCAGCCCTCTCCTTTCCAACACTTCCAGTGACTAGTTCTGAATTAATCCCTCCCCACCTCTCCCCCTAGATTGTGATCTCCTTCAGTGGCCTACTGGGGTCCATGGGCAGCCTACTGCCAGCAATTTTGACAGGCCTCATCTCAGTCCCATAGAAAACACAGAACACCTCATTCCCCAATACCGTCCATTTCTCCTCCCCATTCTTAGCCTGAGGAGAAAGGCAAGGGTGGGAACGGAGGTTAGGTTCCTTACAAACATCTTGTCATCACCATGAGGCAGTCACTCCACCACTTCCAGCGTTTGCTGATATCTTTTAGACAGTTCTAGGGTTTGACGAGAAGAGATCCAGGATTCCTATCACAGCCTTCTGGCTACATTGCACACTTCTTCCTCAACACTATGTCTTGGTCAGCGATTCTAGGTCTCTGTTTTCATCCAGCACCAAATTCTCTGGTTGTGAACTCAATCAATGAGAGCAGGCAGCATACCCCAAAAGTTATCCCTCATAATAAACATCAGCTGTGTCAACCTGTTTGGTCACAAGAGCTCTTCATTAGCAACACTTCTCAGAAAAGCTGTATATCATCTGCTGATGTCAAAATACAACTACCCAAATGACAAGAAGTTCAGTGCTTTTATTAGCCATTTACCACAGGAATACTGAGAACAGATATGTGCCAGGGTCACCTTTTGGCAGAAACTTCTCTGTGGGCTTCATTTAGTGCAGCAGACACTACAGTCAAGTCTACTTCCCCATAGTAGTAATGAGGCGAGATTCCTGGCTTCAACTGTCTGCCAATCAACTGGGGAAGATTTACCTTTCAGTGGCCAGAAAGTATTAGTAGATTCCATGGTCAACTTGATTTATACTCTAAAGAATTATAGGGCAACACTTCGGTCATTAGGAATATAAATGCTCCAGATAAATGGAAATTTAGCAGATCAAGGCACAAATATCCCACTTGGCTCAATTTTCCATCTTCCGTGATCTATCAGAACCAGTGGCTAAAAAGGTCACGGTTTGCAAAGAAAAAGACTTCAGCTATCTCAGCTATTTCATCCCAGCCTGCAAATATTGTCCAAACTGACGGTTTGTCAGAAATCTGAACCACTCAATGACCAGGTTTTACCAGCTGCACAGGACAACCCCCTTCTATTTGGACAGTGCCTCTTTCTCCTTCATCAAGCATGAGAGGCAGAAGCTATCACATCAGGCACATGGGTACTGGAAGCTGTTACCTCAGGTTATCCTATCCAACTTACCTCCACCCTGCCCTTCCAATCCCTTCCCCTATCACATGTTGCAGATTCCTCCTATGAGCAGTTGCTGACACCTGAGGTCTCATCACCTTTAAGCCTAGGAGCTCTAGAGCCAGTCCCACTTCAATACAAGGAAAAAGGGTTCTGTTAAAGATATGCAAGGAAAATGGAGATTGAAGGCCAGCACTGGGTCTCAGACAATTGAAGAAGCATGTCATATATCTTAAATTCAGAACTTGTCCCTAGTCTCTGCAATTTCGTCATTATCCACCCTCCTCCACTCTGCTTTGAAGCCAGCTTTGTCATAGAGCAAGAACTGAGGGTGGTTCACCTGTGCAGTCTTAGGTCGCTTCAGTCTGGAGCATGAGACTGTGGAGATGGTCAGTTCTACCAAAAATCTCCAGCGAAAAGCACATGTGCACATACACACAGAAAGTGAAGTATCTAGAAGTGCACGTCTTGTAGAACTCCAGATGTGGCACAAAATAATTATCTTTTCCTTTGCTGCATAGGGGCTGCATTGTTCCCATCTCTTGCTGGTCGAGCTCATCCTCATGAAAAAAGTATAATTAATATTTCTGGTGAAATCCTTGTAAAATAAGAGTAGGTGTTGAAACGCTTTGAGTAAAAGCTCCTTCATCCTCCTGTTTCTGTGAGCAAAAAAAACCCCTGAGATCTCAGCTGGCAGATGGCCAAGGCTGGCATTTGCAAAGGCTATCTGCAGACCTCAGTTTCTGTTTCACTAATTTTGCCTGAACCCTTAACTCATCATCTTAACAAGACATTTCTGGTATTAGATAATTGCTTATTCAGGAGGAAATGACTGTTCATCTTTTCTTACCCTCTTCCTTCACTATCTGATCTCTCTCTCTCTCTCTCTCACACACACACACAGAGCACTCTTTTTGATAAATACAGTTTGGGTGTGCTTTTCATGTGGTAACAACCAGTCTAACTCTGTATGAACAGTACAAGTCTGTATAGTTTTGTAAAATGATGATCATTCCAGGAAGTGAAAATGTTAAATTTAAAACTCAAGTTTAAAAATCACGCTTTTGTTTTGGAACAGAGAAGCTCAAAGCGTAGATTCTCTGTCATCTTCCCTTATTATTTCCTCCCCTCGGACACTTAGATCTGGGGGCAGGCAGAGCATTTTTATTTGCTCTACTGTTTTGGTCCTGCAGCTTTTCTGCAGAATAATGTTACTAGGCCATGTACAATCCTGACCTTTTCCAAGTAAGTCTTCCAAATGCTGTGTGTAAAAATACAAAAGTGGTGGTGTTTGCACATGTAAACGTTGACGAAGGGCTAGTGATCTGAAGTAGAATTTGGAATAGTAGTCTGATTCTCCTCTGAGTTCTGGGCAATTAATTATGCCATCTCTTCCCGTGGCACAGGCTGACCAAATGCCATGTTTTGTAGCATGGGAATTTGCATGTTCTATCTCTCCTCTATCAGAAGATAAAAGGCAAATTGGAAGAGTGATTTCTAAACCATTCTAGAGGGCATTGGTAAGTCTCCTCTGAATCATTACCCAGAAAAACAGGGGAGTCTTTACCAAAAAAGAAACTCAAAACACATGGGTGGTGTAGCATAGAACTTCATGTAATTTTTGTAATATGCACGCTATAGTTGTTTAAGCTTTTTCTATGCTATTACTGCAGCCACCTGTGTTTCCATATTACAGAAAGATCTGGTTTGCTTAATAGGTGAAGAGCAATGAGCTGAAGGGAAGAAGAGGATCAAAAGAGAGTGAAACAATATATTTGCAAAATATGCAAGAGGAACAAGAAAAGATGACTATAAGCAAAGGGTGCAGCAGGAGACAGTGCAACCAGAAGGAGGGATTAGAAGGAAGTGTTATTAATCAAGGAAGATTAGGTGCATCAGAGAGTCTGAATGTGAGGACTCTGAGAATTCATCACTCTTGAAGCAAGCTCAGTGATGTGTTCCAGATCAACACTGTATGAAACAGTGACTATTAACAGGGATTAAGGATACTTTTATTTTAGACCTTGTATTGTTAGCTGAAGGAAGTGGATTGAGCTACAGAAGGCAAAATATGTCCCATCACTTAATCCATAGAGCTCAAGCTTGACTTCTTTACTCTCCAGTCCCTGAGTCCAAGGTCTTTTCCTGGTGTAGGTCATGTGGAAAGTCTGTGGAAAGATGCCACGTTTAAGGCAAGCGGAGGTTATGGAAACTCCAAGCTAGAAATAGGTTTTTAAAAGTAGCTTTAGGATGTGAACTTCCACAGGTCATACCAAGGCTTTTCATAATTGGACAGGGACATCTTGAGTGCAACCAGAGCCCACTCCTTTCAGTTAAGAAAGTTCAGTTCTTGACTTTAAGCTGCTGTGAAATGCTGATAAAAGTAGATCTGACTTGCTGCAATATTAGTCAGCAGATTCCCTCCACTTAGAGTTAGGTTGCTTTATCATTACAAACTTTTGATTAGTTCAAAAACGGTGTGCTTTCATTGTGAAGCATACTATGTGAGTTGACTAATATCAAGCAGTTCTGCTCCCAGTATTGTCCCGTGTGTTCTTATTATTGTGAGGTAAGGGGTTGCCCTTTTCACGCACACACACTGGGTCTTCATAGGATTTGCACATTGGTGGAGATTAATCCCAGACATCATCAAGAGTCCTAGAGAGGCAACACAACCTTCTAGTTGAGGTTAAGGGAAGTGCTTAGTGAAATCGGTGGGTGTAAACAAATAAAATGTAAAACATAAATAGGAAAAGGAAATGAATATAAAAAAACATGTAGACCTGAAAAAGCACTCAGCATGAACTCTTTCTCAGAAGTTGGTTTGATTAAAAGATACTACCTCATCCATCTTGTCTCAGGAAATATGTATTTCTCTCTGAATGCCTCTGTGATTTTTATTAGCTGACATGACTTCAGTTTAATCTTTCTCTTCTTTCCTTCTCCTCAATTCTGTACTTTTTCAAAATATTGGAAGTAACTTCTGGATACAGGATGCTAAAGGTCTAAGAGGTGGAGATGTGAAGAACAAGTTTCCTTGCTCACTCATAGAAATCTGCAAGGTCAGGTTGATGCTCAGAAGGATGACATTCAAAAGGAATATTGTCCTTTGCTAGAAAACAGATGTATGAAGGAAGAAATCCTTTCTACTTTTCCTATACTTTGCAAAGTTAAACTGAAATGGAAAAGAAAAATTCAGTCTCTGATATTAGCACCAAACAGCTTTTCTTTACCTGTTTTAGCTGTTCGCATTTTAGGTGAGGTTGGTGTCTCAGGTTGATTTATTTAGTTAATAGTTTTATTGTGTCTTAGTGCATATCATAAATACATTTAAAAAAAAAAATCTCCCAGGACTGTGATCAGAGAGCCTGTTTGAATCAGGAGTCTGGTATGTTTCCTTCCTACCCTATATATATGACCTTCTCTGTGGGCCAGTGCTAGGGGAGAGTCTTGATTCTTTCCCCAGGCCCTTTTGAAGTGATATGCACTCTTGAGTGGTTCCTGGAGGAAGCAGGAGACAGTTCTAATGTAACCGAAAGGTCCTGACTCTGTTAGTGTGATTGCTTCAGGGGATGGCTTTTCACAGCTGAATTGCGACATCTTAGGTGTGGCTGGAGGCCACTCTTTTCTGTTAAGAATGCTTGTCATGAACAGAAATCATAGAATCATAAGGTTAGAAGGGACCTCATGAGGTCATCTAGTCCAACCCCCTGCCAAAAATGCAGGACCACGCTCACTAAATTATCCCATCCAGTGGTTTATCTAACCAAGCCTTAAATATCTCCAAAGATGGAGATTCCACTGCTTCCCTAGATAGCCCATTCCAATGCTTCACCACTCTCCTAGTAAGAAAATTTTGCCTAATATCCAACCTTGACCCCCCCAGCTGCAACTTGAAACCATTGCTCCTTGTTCTGTCCTCTGTTGCTACTGAGAACAGCCAAGCTCCATCCTCCTTGGAGCATCCCTTCAAGTAGCTGAAGGTTGCTATCAAATCCCCCCTGTCTTCTCTTCTGGAGGCTAAATAAGCCTAGTTCCTTCAGCCTCTCTTCATAGGTCTTGTGCTCCAGCCCCTTGATCATTTTTATTGCCCTCTATTGGACTCTTTCTAATTTGTCCACATCCTTTTTGTAGTGGGAAGCCCCAAACTGGACACAGTATTCCAGATGCAGCTTCAGCAGCACCGAATAGAGAGGAATGATCACATCCCTTGACCTACTGGCAAAACTTCTACTGATACAGTGCAGTATGCCACTGGCCTTTTTGGCAGCAAGAGCACACTGTTGACTCATAGCCAGCTTCCCATTCACCATGACCCCCAGGTCCTTTTCTGTACTGCTGCTACTTAGCTGATCGCTCCCCAGCCTGTAGCAGTGCATGGGGTTTTTCCATCCCAAGTGCAGGACTTTGCACTTGTCCTTGTTGAACCTCATGAGATTTCTTTTGGCCCACTGCTCCAATTTGTCAAGGTCTGCCTGAATCCTGTCCCTGCCCTCCAGCGTGTCTGCCGTTTCCCCCAGCTTGGTGTCATCCGCAAATTTACTGAGCGTGCAATCTATCCCATCATCCAGATCATTAATGAAAATGTTGAACAGACCTGGCCCCAGGACCGACCCCTGGGGCACACTGCTTGTTACTGGTTTCCAACTAGACATGGAGCCTTTGATTCCTACTCACTGAAACCATTGATCTAGCGAGTTCTCCATCCACCTAACAGTCCACACATCCAACCCATACTTCCTTAACTTGCCAACGAGAATGCTGTGGGAGACCGTATCAGAAACCTTGCTAAAGCCGAGGTATATCACGTCAATGGCTCTTCCCACATCCAAAAATCCAGTCATCTCATCATAGAAGTCAATGAGGTTGATCAGGCATGATTTACCCTTGGTGAATCCATGCTGATCGTTCCTGATCACTCTGTTTTCCTCCAAGTGTTTCAGGATAGATTCTCTGAGAACCTGCTCCATGATTTTTCCAGGGATTGAGGTGAGGCTGACAGGTCTGTAATTCCCTGGATCCTCCTTTTTCCCTTTCTTGAAGATAGGCACTATATTTGCTTTTTTCCTGTCTTCTGGCACCTCCCCCGCTCACCAAGAGTTTTCAAAGATAATGGCCAGTGGTACTGATGTCTCATCAGCCAACTCCCTCAGCATCTTCAGATGCAGTTCGTCCTGCCCCATGGACTTGTGCACATCCAGCTTCTTTCAGTAGTCCCTAACCTGACGTTCCATCACCAAGGGCCTCTTTTCTTCTCTTCAGTCTGCCATACCCAGTGTAGTGGGCTGGGAGCTGGCCCTGCCTATGAAAACTGAAATAAAAAAAGCATTGAGCGCTTCAGCCTTTTCTGCATCCTCCATCACAAGGATACCTGCCCCATTCAGTAAGAGACCTACACCATCCTTGATCCTCTTCTTGTTATTGACCTACTTGTAGAACCCCTTCCTGTTATCTTTCACATCCCTTGCTGGCTGCAACTCCAGTTGTCCTTTGGCCTTTCTGATTTTATCCCTGCAGTCCTGAGCACTATCTTTATATGCCTGCCCAGTCGTCTGTCCAAGCTTCCAGTTCCTGTAAGCTTCCTTTTTTATGTTTTAGTTCAGTGCAGAGTTCTCTGTTAAGCCACACTGGGCGCCTTCCACATTTGCTGATCTTTCTGCTCATAGGAATGGTATCTTCCTGTGCCCTTTGCAGGGTTTCTTTAAAATATAGCCATCTCTCTTGGATGCCTTTCCCCTTCAGATCAGCCTCCCAAGGGATCCTGCCCATCAGTTCCCTGAGGGAGCCAAAAATCTGCTTTTATGAAGTGCAGGGTCTGCGTTTTGCTTCTTTCCTTTTTTCCATTAATGCGCATCTTGAACTCTACCATCTCATGGTCACTGCTGCCCACTTACCATTCACATCTACTTCCCCAATCAATTCTTCTTTGTGAGCGGCAGGTCGAGAGGTGCAAGACCCCTCGTTGGTTCCAGCAGTATTTGTACCAGGAAGTTGTCCTCAACACTCTCCAAAAACTTGCTGGATTGCCTACGCACTGCTGGATTGGCCCCCCAGCAGATGTCAGGATAATTGAAGTCCCCCATAAGAACCAGGGTCTGTGATCTAGAAACTTCTGCCAGTTGTCCATAGAATGCCTCATCCACCTCCTCCTTCTGGTCTGGCAGCCTACAACAGAAACCTACCACAACATCCCCCTTGTTGCACTCCCCTCTAAACTTAACCCACAGATTTTCAATCCTATAACTAATCCAGTAATTTGCATACTAATAAGGTTGCCCTGTGCCCAGAATTCTTAAATACTTAATCTGTTAGAGTGCTTTTGTACAGTGTTAATAGAAAGCCTTTTCCACAGAAGCCTCATTTTGTTGAGAACTGTCAGCTTTTTCCCCTCCAGAGAGACATTCCTAAACCCCAAGGAATCCCTTCACTATATAAAAAATGCTAAGATAAGCACTTCCTGCTTACCTGTTTTCAGGATGCTTGAGATGGGTACAGTGGATACTTTCTACGTCATGTACACAACGCTGTGTGTGTCCTCCATTCTGCTTCAGTAATGAATTCTACAGTTGATGGACAGTCTGCTGCAGTTTGAAATAAATACAGAAGTGAACAAAGCAATCAATACAATATTCTTTATGATCTTTAGCTGGATTTAAAATTTAGTTTATTTTATGTTGTCCTCAGGTTTTCACCTAGCTATGGGTTTTTATTAACAATGAGAAGCAGGATTGTAAAAATTTGTTCAGAGGGAACAGTGCATTTATCTGGGAGGTTGGAATTTTGGGATCCTGGAGGCATTTGACGGTTCTCACTCCTTCCCTTGGCTTCATGTAAACAGCTTTGTTGGCTGCAAGAGAAGGGAGGAGAGCCTTAAAGGCTGAAAGAATGATGGCTAGCTCACAAACTGTGCAGCAGAGTGGTGTTTTGAACTTAAATTTCATTTACTGACTGATCAGATGAGAGAACTTCTGCCAAGTGGTCTGGTTGGTGATTTTCAGTAATAGAAACCCTGAAGAGGACTGTAAATGATGTCTGTCTGTGCGAGGGCTAAAACGTCTGTACTGTTGAGTATGAGTACATTAAAGGGCACATATTTTACTTTTTAAATGATGACATGAAAGTTTAATGTTACATCAGTTAAACCGAGTAACTTCTTTCTGTCTGCTCCCCAGCTGGTTCCATGGCAGTGCCAGCCAAGTGCATCTATATGGTGTGCTTTGTTCTAATGAAGAATTCCAGATTCTCTGAATGCTGAGAATTAGGTTTTTAAAAATAGGAGTTTCTTATTGCCATGCTTGTGTTCTGAATTCAGAAATATATTTTCCGTGGAAACAGGTGACAGCCAGGAAAGACTTGGCTATATCCTCCTCTGTGTATATGTGTGGAATTTTTTTTTTATCAGAGTACTCTGGATAAGGATGTATCTTTAACTCAAAATTCAGGTTGTGAGATTGAGGAAGAGACAACTTTAGCTGGAGGCCCTGGTAGTGTTCTGGTCAACTTTTTAAACATCTTATTGATTGGCTTTTTCACATCACAATGTAAAAATACAGTTGATAGAAAGCAAGCAAGATCGTTGGTTCTCGGTGGCAAATTCCCTTAGCTTTTACGATTGGGTCTGATCACAAAATAAGTAGATGCCATGGGGAAATCATTGTCTTTAACTAAGAAGCATTTGTATAAATCTACATAGTTCTTTGGAAGACCATGATGAAAAGCCAGTGCAAGAGCTGATGGAGAAGCTGCCCTTTAAATCTCTCCCTTAGCTATGTAATTGTAGAACATTTTAAACTCTTTTCACATATCTGCACATGAAAAGGGATTGATTTAAAGGTATGGCATGTGGATTATTTTCTTTAGTCCAGCAGAACCTTGGTGTGTGTATGTTGGACTATATAAAGTACATTAATTTATTATTTTTTGCTTGTTCCGTCCCAAAATGTGGTGATACCATATGTGTAGAACTGAAACATAGTGAATCGTGTTCAGGTGTACTTGAACATTCTGGAGCTTTGAAGTGTGTGGAAGTGAGCCTTTCTCCACAAGCCCCTAATGCTTCCTGAAAGTTATTTCCACACTTGTGATCTTGGCTAGAAGATTTGGTATCACAGCCTATTGGAACTTGCCCCATCTTCAAAGCATCTGACGAAGTGGGATTTTTCTCCCACAAAAGTTCATGTGGTAAATATATTTGTTGGGCTTTAAATGCCACAGGACTCCTTGTTTGTTTGTAGAAGACTGTGTATCCCATCAGAACAAACCAGAAGATTACACAGTTAGCTACTTTCCATTCCTATGACTTGCTTATAAATGAACCATAAACTGGCTTCCAGGGCTGCATCAGCTCGGAGGGTTGTTTTATCTGCTTGTGTGTTGCCGTTGTTGAAGTCATTTATCTTTTGAGGATTTGGTGGCAACCATTTTAACGATGACCTTGCTTCCATAGCCTTAGAACTTCAGTATTTTCAAAATATTTACCATTGAGACCTTTCTTTCTACAGTCTCCTTTTGCACATTCAGAAAACTTTTGGTGCAATATTGCACAAAGGGTTTGCTTACAGAGTTAAGAAGTGTAAGCCTCTGAGCTGCTTGATAAAACTTTGCTAGCAGAATATTGAAGATGCATGTGAAAGTTAACAGTTGGGTGTGGAGGAAAGTAGTTGTGAATCAGTTGCAGAACAAATATAGTTACTGCTCTGTTTACTTGAAAAAAGAACACTGTAATAAAGGAATGAAGTTTGCTGACAAAGTTAGAATCGGAAGAATGGGGAAGTGTTTATCAGTGAGGATGACTGGAAAAAAAGAGCAGTGTGGAAAGCTAGAGAAGGAAAAGTCTGCAGAACAACCTCTGAATTATGCATAGTTCAAGTCAGTGCTTCCCTTTTGAAAACATGGAAGGTTGGTCTCCAGACAGGGGAAAATAATAAGATTTACAAATATTCAAATAAATTCTACAGGGTAGAATGGCAGATGACTGACTGAGGAGGAGGAGGAGGCAGAGCCATTGACTTTTTTACATAGCTGCTTTCCATGCTCAGCTGTCGTGTGTTCTGTGCTGTCATCAGTTTCTTCACTTCCACCATGTAATAAATCCTAAAGAAGTTTTGCTCTCATTTAGCGTATAGCTAAAATAGGAAAACAAGACCTTTAAACAAGGATGAAAGATTAAATATTTGTATGTCTTGCTCTCTGGACAAATTTGGAAATGAGGGTTCACTTTTTAGCAGGTATTCTCAAATCCATAAGAGTCATCCTACAATCTTACTAAACAGTGTGGCCAGTGTGAGGATTTCCTTCTGCAGATTGAAGCCTGAAAAATTTGTGACTGAACAACGTAAATAAGGGGAGAGTTGGTATGGGGATAGCAACAATAGTATTTGTTCTTCGGATGGTCCTCATCTAGATGGTCAGTATCACCATGATGGGTGTACGGATGGATGGATATTGTTCGAACATAATTTTCAAAATCTGGTAACCATCCACCTTAAACAGTGTTTATTAATTTTTAGAAAAAATCCCCTAAAATTTTAAGTACTGCAGAATCCATGCCGATTAGCCATAACTTAACTATAGCTGTCCATTTGTCTCCAGCATCGTTCCCAAAGATTTGTTCAGCTCCCAAGATTTAGTAAGCGTTTTGGATGCAAGAACAAATGTATGTAAAATTTTGACCTGTGACAAAATCAAACTGTAAAGAATCAGATTATTAGTACCAGACGAGAGGTTGTTTGCTCCATGGCTAATGCTTTAATACTGATGTCAGAGCAAACACCAAGCAGGTGAAGCCTCTGTGCTCTTTATTTGAAGATGCATACTAACAATTGCAGGCTGACAGTTGCAAGTCTCTGAGGAAAATTTTATTCACAACTTCAGGGATAGGCTAGCTTAATGAGATTCCATTTCATGAAACCTTTGAATATGGGCAAGGTTCGGCTAAGACCCTGCTTTTGCTTTTCTCAGCATTCATTGGCAAATAGATCTAAAATGCATGGTGTGGATTTTGTAAGACACTTACTTAAGTAACCGTTGCATTAGTTCATTTGTTGTACCCTGTCCCATGCTGAAACAGCACACACAGAGTGCAGAGGAATCTGGTCCTTATTTTTAGTTTTCTGGCCTGTTTTTTAACTGTGGATCCATCTTTAGAGGCATCTTCTCTTGATTTCTTTGCAGGGAATCTGGCGAATCCCCGTGGATGAAATCGACCGCCCAGGCAGCTTTGCATCTCACATGAACCGCTCCATTGTCTTGCTGCTGAATGTGCTGTCTCAACTCAAGGATTATAACACTCTTCTAAAAGTCTCGTCCATGCTGCAGAGGACCCCGGACCAGGGAAAGTGAGGCCATGAGTTTAGTCTTCATTTACCAGACCATTTCTTTGGATTTTGAATACCCCACCCAACCCCTCATTTTTCTGTCTCTTTGAAAGAAGAGCTAAGTGCTTTAAAACAAAAAAATAACACCTGATCTGTAACACCATGCATTGTATTTCTGTTGAAGGAAGAACATTTCAAGGCAGGAAGTAGGACTGTGCTTAGAAGTGATTGAGACCTGTGATTCCTAGAGCCAGATTCACCTTCCTCCAGCACAAAGCAGCTACTGAGCTGGCTTACCTGGTTTGAGGATTCCTCTTATGTGAGGAGAGTCACATAGAAAGCTATGTGTAGTGCCCCTCCTGACCTCTGGCACAGGAGGCATGTTCAGAAGTTGAGACTCAGACATTCTAGTGTCCATGTAATTCCTGAGTGACTGACTCGCTCCTAATGGCTTTTGGCAGCTGCCACAGTGCAGAAGCTTATCTAGTACAGGAATGATCCAATTTTAATTACATTTAATTTTATTTGAATGGGTCTCATTCTAATGATGGCTGCATATAGAGATAGAATTAAGCCAGACTCTGGGCATTACAGAGTACATTAAAAACACTAAGAGTAAAATTCCAGTTGGTTACTGAGAAGGAAACAGATATGTAGAGGATGCAGTTTTTAAGAAATTGAGGTAAAAATGGATAGTATCAGGCTGTAAAGAGTGGAGGCATTACACAGGTCACTGTGTTTTCAGTGTGTGAGCACTTGGGAGTTTGCTTATGTTGCAGTATATATGATCACATGTTCAGTGAAGGTGAGGCCAAAGATGCTTTAATTTTTAGCATATCAAAAGTATTGAAGCACAGAAGGTTTTAAATTTATACTGAGACAGTCCATGGCTCTGTTCAAACTACAGTGTAATAATTTTCGATTACAAAATGAAGTTGAGTATTCCTAACTTGTCTAAAATAAAGTTGACTTGTGCCAGCCAGAGGATGTGAAAATATTGGGCTTTATCTAACATGCACCAATTTTATTTATTTATTTTACTAAAAAGAGTTTTTCTTTGTGATTTTAATGTTATTTAAATAAACTGTTTGTTGTAAATCAGCAAATTATCACCAACTGTTCATCTGAAAACAGGAAACAGTTTAAGTAAATGCAGATGCATTTCTGACTAAAGGTAGTTCCTACATCTGTAACCAGTTCTGGTTAGGAATAGTCAACTTTAAGGCTGAAATGCCATTTTTCATCAAGCTAGACGGGTGAGGCTGGTTGCTGAGAACATTCTTTCTGAAAATGGTTTCTGGTAAATTGAATACAATTGTGTATTACAAATAAGTGCGGCTACAGTTTCTTTGGAGTGGGCTACATATGTAGTTTAAGTAGGTTCCACCCAATTAACATCACTTTTTTATGGTACTTAATGTAAATAGTTATGATTTAATGTAACTAATAATTAACACTTAGAATCATAGAATCATAGAATCATAGGGTTGGAAGGGACCCCACAAGGTCATCTAGTCCAACCCCCTGCCAAAAAAAGCAGGACCACTCCCATTAGATCATCCCAGTCAGTGTTTTGTCCAGCTGGGACTTGAACACCTCCAGAGATGGAGATTCCACCACCTCCCTAGGCAACTTATTCCACTGCTTCACCACTCGCCTAGTAAGGAAGTTTTTCCTAATATCCAGCCTGGACCGCCCCAGCTGTAACTTGAAACCATTGCTTCTCGTTCTGCCCTCTGTTACTACCGAGAACAGTCGAGCTCCCTCCTCCTTGGAGCAACCCTTCAAGTAGTTGAAGGTTGCTATCAAATCCCCCCTCAGTCTTCTCTTCTGCAGGCTAAATAAGCCTAGTTCCTTCAGTCTTTCTTCATAGGGCTTGTGCTCCAGCCCTTTGATCATTTTGGTTGCCCTCCTCTGGACTCTCTCTAATTTGTCCATGTCCTTTTTGTAGTGGGGAGCCCAAAACTGGACACAGTATTCCAGATGTGGCCTCACTAGTGCAGAATAGAGGGGAATGATCACATCCCTTGATCTGCTGGTAACACTTCTTCTGATGCAGCCCAGTATGCCATTGGCCTTTTTGGCAGCAAGAGCACACTGCTGACTCATATCCAGCTTCCCATCCACCATGACTCCCAGGTCCTTTTCTCCAGTGCTGCTATTTAGCTGATCACTCCCCAGCCTGTAGCAGTACATGGGGTTTTTTCGTCCCAAGTGCAGGATTTTACACTTATCCTTGTTGAACCTCATGAGATTCCTCTTGGCCCACTGCTCCAGTTTGTCTAGGTCTCCCTGAATCCTGTCTCTGCCCTCTAGGGTGTCTACCGTTCCCCCCAGTTTGGTATCATCTGCAAACTTACTAAGTGTGCAATCTATCCCATCATCCAGATCATTAATGAAAACATTGAACAGAACTGGCCCCAGGACCGACCCCTGGGGCACACCACTTGTTACTGGTTGCCAACTTGACATGGAGCCATTGATTCCTACGCGCTGAAACCGTTGTTCTAGCCAGTTTTCTATCCACCTTACAGTCCATGCATCTAACCCATACTTCCTTAATTTGCCAATGAGAATGCTGTGGGAAACCGTATCAAAAGCCTTGCTAAAGTCAAGGTATATGACATCAACGGCTCTTCCCGCATCCACAAATCCAGTCATCTCATCATAGAAGGCGATGAGGTTGGTCAGGCATGATTTACCCTTGGTGAATCCATGCTGACTGTTCCTGATTACTCTGTTTTCCTCCAAGTGTTTCAGGATGGATTCTTTGAGAAGCTGCTCCATGATTTTTCCAGGGATTGAGGTGAGGCTGACAGGTCTGTAATTCCCTGGATCGTCCTTTTTGCCTTTCTTGAAGATAGGTACTATATTTGCTTTTTTCCAGTCCTCTGGCACCTCCCCCGTTCGCCACGAGTTTTCAAAGATAATGGCCAACGGTACTGCTATCTCATCAGCCAGCTCCCTCAGCACCCTCGGATGCAGTTCATCCGGCCCCATGGACTTGTGCACATCTAGTTTCTTTAAGCAGTCCCTAACCTGACCTTCTGTCACCAAGGGCCTCTCTTCTTCTCCCCAGTCCCCCGTACCTAGTGTAGTGGGCTGGGAGCTGACCTTGCTTGTGAAAACTGAACTAAAAAAAGCATTGAGCACTTCAGCTTTTTCCTCATCCTCTGTCACAAGGATGCCTGCCCCATTCAGTAAGGGACCTACACCATCCCTGATCCTCTTCTTGTTATTGATATACTTGTAGAACCCCTTCCTGTTATCCTTCACATCCCTTGCTAGTCGCAACTCCATTTGTCCTTTGGCCTTTCTGATTTTATCCCTGCAGTCCCGAGCAATGTCTTTATATGCCTCCTTAGTCATCTGTCCTAGCTTCCACTTCCTGTGAGCGTCCTTTTTATGCTTCAGCTCAGTGCAGAGCTCTCTGTTAAGCCACAGTGGGCGCCTGCCACATTTGCTGTGCTTTCTCCTTATCGGAATTGTATCTTCCTGTGCCCTTAGCAGGGTTTCTTTAAAATGCACCCAACTCTCTTGGACACCTTTCCCCTTCAGATCAGCCTCCCAAGGGATCCTGCCCATCAGTTCCCTGAGGGAGACAAAATCTGCTTTTCTGAAGTCCAGGGTCTGTGTTTTGCTTCTTTCCTTCTTTCCTTTAATCATCAACTTGAACTCAATCATTTCATGGTCACTGCTACCCAGGCTGCCATTGACCTCTACTTCCCTGATAAATTCTTCTCTATTTGTGAGCAGCAGATCAAGAGGCGCAAGGCCCCTCGTTGGTTGCTCCAGCATTTGTACCAGGAAGTTGTCCTCAACACTCTCCAGAAACTTCCTGGATTGCCTGTGCACTGCTGTATTGGCCTTCCAGCAGATGTCAGGGTAATTGAAGTCCCCCATGAGAACCAGGGCCTGTGCTCTAGAAACTTCTGTTAGTTGTACACAGAATGCCTCATCCACCTCCTCCTTCTGATCTGGTGGTCTGTAGCAGACACCTACCACAACATCCCCCTTGTTGCTCTCCCCTCTAAACTTAACCCACAGACTTTCAACTGGCTTGTTTCCACTTTCATAATGAAGCTCTGAGCAGTCATAGAGCTCCTTTACATATAGTGCTACTCCTCCCCCTTTCCTTCCCTGCCTGTCCTTCCTGAACAGTTTATACCCATCTATTGCAGAGCTCCAGTCATGCAAACTATTCCACCACGTCTCTGTTATCCCAATCATGTCATAGTTCTTTGTCTGCGCTAGTGCTACCAATTCCTCCTGCTTGTTTCCCAGGCTCCTTGCATTTGTGCACTTACATGCATTGATTCACTAGATTTTTAACTCTGGAAATATGGAGTCAAAGGTGATTGGATCACAGGTTAAAATGACTCTGTTGATTCCCCCTTAGCCTCAGAGGGACATTTATTCGTGTTATAAAAACCACCGTGCATTTCAGCCTAATTCTGCATAACTGCCATCCTCTGCTCAGGAGAAGTCCAGTTTTGACTAGGGACCATGCTGTAGATCAGATTTTCAGTGGTGTGGGAAAGCTTGTACACCATTTTTCTGCATACTTCACACCTATAGATAGAAGTATCAGTGTCTTAGCAGTATGAATGCTGCCTCCATGAAGTGCCTCTCACCTGGGAGGGATACAGATGAAGTTTGAAGCAGTGTGATTGAGAAGTATAAATTTTTGCTGCCAGTGTTTTTCTGCAAACTGTGTTCTATAAGGATTTTTTTTTCAGTTACATTTATTAGTTCTTGTTTTTGAAACTCTAGAATCTTTTTATGCTTAATTTCCTTTCTCATCTTCTCACTGTGACACAGGAAGTACTTGCGGGATGCAGATCGCCAGGTTCTTGCCCAAAGAGCCTTTGTTCTCACAGTGAAAGTATTGGAGGACACACTCAACGAGCTGACAGAAGTAAGAAAGTGTCTGTGCAACAGCTCAGAAATTTTCCCATGCAAGGTGGCCTGTTGCTTAGTCCTAAAAAGCAGAGACATTCATAAAGAGTGGGTTTGATTCTGCTCTTCCTTATACTCGTGGGAGTCAGAAATAACTGCACTTACCCCACATAATCCCATTCGTATAAAACCAATGCTAGTGAGCAGAATGTGGCCCAAGATCTTTAGCAGAGCAAACCAAGATTCTGTAGGTCTGGGTTTGTTTCTTTAATACATGCATGTTATGTTTATAGCTTTCATAAAATGGTATCATTCAGATTCTGGTCACTTCGTAAAAGGAATAAAGAATAGCCATGCCTCACAGCTCTGAAAAAGAGTTTAAATGGCTGAATAAATGGCCACCCAACATTCCATATTGTTTGCGAGTATTAAGTATCAGGGCTTGTCTACATCAGTGTTTGCCAACCAGTGTGCCATGGTGCACAGTTGTACTATCAGACCTGAGCAGGTGTGCCACGGAATTTTTTGAGAAACTACTCAGCATCCTGGATTGGCTCATGAGTTCATTTGGCAACTATATGATGGTATGCATCAAAATAATTAAAGGTATTGAGGTATGCCATGGCAAAGAAAAGGTTGGGAACCAGTGGTCTACATGGCAAGTTACCATGTGGCAAGCTAGGGTGCCAGTTTACAGCACACCAGCTGTTGTCACAATAAGGTCCCATGCGGACACTGGTACAGCATTAGGCAAATCCCAGAGGAGAGCATGCCAAGCTGCACTCTAGCAGTGCTCACATGGATGTTGATGTGCAGCTAGCTAGTGTCCTATAGATTCACACCCTTCCTTGCCATGCAGTAATTTGCTGTGGAAGCAAGACCTCAGGGTAAGTTTACTGGAACTTGGAAGTATATTAGGTAAACAAATCAAAGGAAGAGCTCGAGTCTAAGGATTTCTTCAGTTAAGCACAGCACAAGTTAATAAACTAACTGAAAACAAATTTGAATGTATGCAGTTCCGTCTGGGCGTAGTAAGAATTACAGCACTAGCATTTTACATCAACTGTGGTCTGAAAGAGGTGAAGGTATACTCTGATAGTCCAGCAGAACAAACAAGGTGTCTGGTGGCACTTTTAAAGACTAATACATTTATTTATCACATAAGCTTTCGTGGGAGAAGATCCCACTTCGTTAGATGCTTGTAAGCTCCCCATCTTAAAGCATCTGACAAAGAGGGATTTTCTCCCACAAAAGCACACGGAAGTGCCCCCAGGCTCACTGTTTGTTTTGCTGAGCTAGACTAAAATGGCTTCCCCTTTGGAATCTGATATTCCAGTCAGACTTCACTATAGCAAAGCCATAAAATTCAAATGTTAGATCAGAGTCCATCGTATTTCTGAAGCCTTTAATCACAGAAGTTATGTCATAGCACCCAAAATGAAGATTATGAAATTGATGTTAGTGTTAAGATACAAAAAGAAGTGACTTGGCTTTGGTTGCAGTCTGATGGAGGAAATTTCTAGCTATCTAAACCAAGATTTTACTTAACAAAATATATAGCATAGACCAAAGCTCTAAAAAGAAATGTAGGGTTAAAATAAGACTGCCATAGCAGTTTTGATCTAGTTTGTATTAATAGGTCAGCTATGATCTTTTCATCAGAATATAATAACTAGTCTTAACAGTTAGTATCTTGGATTAATTTTAACTGATTTTTTGTTTTGTTTTGTTTAAGAACAAAACGAGAGTGAACAGTAAACAAACTTGTTTTCATTAACACAAAAGAACAGTAGCACAACAGTGATTCTTACTGTCAGCCTTCAAATAACCTGTAGTTAGCTTTTCAAACACTACGCTTCTTTTGATTTCAGGGATAATTAAAAAGATGACTTTTTTTTTTAAAAGGTCTCAGACGATCAGGGTTCCAAATCTTGTAACCTAACATTGGGAAAGATGACAACAGACGTTTCCAACAAAGCTAGTGCTGAAGAAGGAAAGGAGGTCCTTCCCAAAAAGCCAGCTTTGTCTGATGGAACAGTATGTGGTACTGAGAATGGAGTAAAAGAAGTGACCCAGGCACAAAACACCAATCCCATGGATACGTCAGAACAAGAGGATAAGAATGACAAGGAGATGAAAGAGGTCCCCAGGCCTGGCTCAGTTGAGCCAATGGATTTTGATGGATATTCCAATGACACTGAAAAAATTGATTCTTCCTTTAAACATACTGAACCAGACTGTGTTCAGTCTGGCAGGAACTCAAAGGACAGAATTCCTGAAAGCAGGACTGCAGAACTCTCCCTGGAGGAGCTAAGTATTAGCTCAAAACAGCAACAACAGCAGGCATCTAAAGGAACAGTCCAGGCAGCACCTGCGGAAGAGACTGTCCAGAGATCAAACAGGAAGAGAAAGTTACTAGATGATGCAGAATCTGGGAAAACCCTGTTACTGGATGCCTACCGGGTATGGCAACAAGGTCAGAAGGTGATGGCCTATGACCTGGGCAGGATTGAGAAGATCATGTCAGAAACGTATATGCTGATTAAACAGGCAAGTGATTTTACTATCAAACTCTACTTTCTCTGACCTCAGGTAGGATTTTGAGCAAACAGCTTCCTCTGTTACCTGAAGGGAAGCTCTGTGTAGCTCAGAAGCTTGTCCTTCTCATCAACAAAAGTTGGTCCAATAAAAAATATTACCTCACCCACCTTGTCTCTCTGTTACCATTGTCATTTTATGAATCAAGATGCCAGGGCATGATTATTAGTCAAGATATGTCACCTAGGTTAGATCCATATATCCTTAATGCATCCTTACTTTGGAGCATTTAACTTCTTGGTTCTGTATCATGTCCTACCTGTAGAGTACCTTAAAACAACTACTTTAAACAAGCATTTCTGGTTTATGATCTTGACAGAGCATCCAAGAAAGACTTTATTTTTATATTCTATTATCGGTAGGGTTCACCAATAATTGAGACACTTGGCAGTAGGCAGAGTGGTTCTTCAGCACTTCCCAGCTTGAAATTTTGCAGTGACTTTGTTAAGCAGCTTTAAACTTTATGCTGTTGCACAGGTGACAGATTAATCAATCAGATTACACCAGGGATCCACAGTGAGCACCATATCCAACAAAATATAAAAAAAAAAAAAAAAAAAAAAAAAAAGCCATATATCAGGCATGGCCAAACTGTGGCTCACGAGCCACATGTGGCTCTCCAAAGAAAAATGTGACTCACAGAAGAAGACAGCAGGAAAGGGCAGAACAGTTGGAGACGGGGGAGAAGCATGGCATGATCAGGGACAGCAGAGAAGCGACAGCATGGTCAGGGATGGCAGAGAACCTTGGCCTGCTCAGAGACATGGGGAAAGCACGGCTTGGTCAGAGCCGGCAGAGATGTGCAGCATGGTCAGATTGCAGGGGGGAGTGCGGCATGGTCAGGGACTGCAGGGAAGTGGCAACATGGTAAGAGATGGCAGGGAAGTGGCAGCATGGTCGGGGCCGGCAGAAAAGCAGCGGCATGGTCTGTTGGGGATGGCAGAGAAGCGTGGCATGGTCAGGTGGGGGGGGGGAGTGCAGCATGATCAGGGCTGGCAGGGAAGCGCGGCATGGTCAGAGATGTGAGGAAAGCACGGCTTGATCGGAACTGCAAGAGAAGCGGCAGCATGGTCAGACAGGGGAGAGGGTGTGGCAGGGTTGGAGCTGGCGGGAGAGCAGCAGAATGATCAGGGCTGGCGGAGAAGCAGCTGCATGGTAAGCGATGGCAAGGAAATGGTGGCGTGGTCAGAGACCGGGGTGGGGTGGGGGGCAGCATGGTCAGGGGAGCCGTGGCATGTTTAAATTTTCTCATAGGCCCTAATGCAGTTTACTCCTTGTTTTAAAAAAAAAACCATATTTTACAAGTCCTAAACATGATGTGGAATAATAAGAAATGAAAACACAGAGGAGCAAAGTTTAAAACTGAATGTAGATTACTTTCAATTTTTGGCACAACTTACTCCTGTGAAGGAGTGTATTCCACAATTAAATTTGTTGCATTGAAACGTTGTGCAATACTTAGGGATCAGCACCCGAGAGAGCTTTTACCTACTGCATTAACAAGTTACTGCTCAGATTTTAAAAAACTCACCACTAGCCTGCAGTCTTCTACGTCCAGCGACAGCTAAGTTTTTACTGTATAGGCCTAGTTTTCATGGTAACCTTAAGTAATTATTAGAAGCTGACGTTACTAGAATCAGTATTTGCCCTGTTTTTATGATAAAATTAAAGGGTGCAATGAATTTTAAACTTAGCAATTTTGGAGTAGGTAAAAGTATAAGGTTATGTGCCTCAGTACGGCTCTTGAAGGCTTAATGATCGACTTGTGCAGCTCTTGAGTTCCATAAGTTTGGCCACCTCTGCCATATAGCTTAGGTGGCCTCATACCATCCCACCAAACTGCCTGTGGGTAAGGGTGCACTTTGCTACAGAGAGACTTGTTGGGGCAAGAGCATCGTTTGTAAGAAGCAGTCATATCCCCAGTGTGTTAGATCTGAAGGGTCTGCTTCTGTTCCACTGAAATCAGTGGTCGCTTTCCTAACAGTTAAGTCAGCCCAGATTCATCAGTTTCCTTTCTTCATTCAGGTGGATGAGGAAGCAGCCTTGGAACAGGCAGTCAAATTCTGCCAGGTGCATATGGGAGCCTCAACACAGAAACAGGTAAGCACTAAAATTATTCTTTCATCCTGTTCCTGTCATCAACACTGTTTCCTCATGGTGTGATTGTTGGTAGATGAGTGTCTCTAAGGTGCATTAGAAACATTTACTTCCTCCTAGAATTGTTTCTGAAGAATGAGTATTATTGGAGATCGGAGAGTGAGGAAGGTTTCACTCTTTGAATGTTTTTAATAGAGAGGGATTTTTTTGATAAGGATAATTCAATTCTTATTTGTTTCTTAGCCCATTTGCCACATTTCTTCTTTCTTTGTCCACGGCTTGCAGTTTATTTATCCAGACCTTTCTACTCTCTTCCACTCATCAGTTTTCACAAAATCAATCATTATAAAAACTCTTGGAGGATTGTGATGATTTGTAATCTATTGAATAATTGAGGTGAGCTGACTTAATGTGCAGAAAGGTAGGTGGCTGGCAATGAAAATCTGTGTGATTTCTGTACCTTTACAATGACTCCTCTGTCTAAATCTTCTAAACCTTTGGACCAGCAGCAGCAGATCTAAAAGTACTGCTACATGTAAAGATCTCATTTTTCATGGTCACCCAGCAACTCTGTGGTTTCTGGGTTTCACTCCGAGCAACAGCTGTGGATCCTGAAGGGAGATGGTTAGTTACCTACCCTTGGAGAAAGAGCTAAAGCCAAGAAGAAAGAACAAACAGGTCAGTAGGTGTGGCCTTTGGTGATTCATGTTGCTGGCAAACCATAGAGTTGACAACACCACAGCATTTTTGGTTTCTAGCAACAGCAGCATAATTTCCTAAATTCCAAGTATCAGCACACATGGATTAAAAGCAGAAACAGTGACTCAGAGTCCCATTAGAAAAAATAAAATAAATCTTGGAAAAATCCCAGTGTGCCTACTCAATAGCCTGATTTTGAATATTACTCAGCTGCCTTTTATGCATTTTTTCAAAATATAAAAATCTAGTATGAATTATAGATTGATGGCCCTCCAAAATATATTTATGAGAAACACAAATTTGTTTGAAATATTAAAAATAAAAGTCTAAGTTAGTGGTCGTTTGTTACTTTCTTATTAGAAAAGTGATAGAGGTGGTATTTTAAAATAAGAAAGCTAGATACAAGAAGTGCCTCTGGCTGCGTTTTTCTGTGCCAGAAATGTAAAACTATACATACATACTGAGTCAAATTCAGTCATGATTTAAATATAATACATTCATCATTTAGAAGAGCATTGAAAGATGAAAGAAAGTGGTAAAGTTGTGTATCTTGTATCAGTTTGGTATTTAACGGGAGGTGCAAAATGAAAATAACTTATCCACCAAGGGAGCTTGAGCAGGAAGAGAACTAACAAGAGGATGAAAGATTAGCTGGTGGATTTCTTTCTACTACACCTACCCATTTTGTTGTTTTTCCTGTTACAGTCCCACACACCTCCTAGATCAGTAAGCTGCACTTATTTTGTACATCCACTGAATATCTAATCAGTACACGTTACATCACCTGCATTCAGACTGCTTAGACCACCAAGTAATGTTGCTTTTTTCTGTTATGAGTTCATCTGCTTACACTACTTACTTTATGGCCAGTTTTATCTACATGCTTGTATGTCACAAGCAAGGAAGACAAATTTCCCTGTTCTAAATAACATGAAGACCCCTCTTTAATGTGTTCTATCTCTTTTGCTTATGATTTTGCCAAGATACATGAAGTGTCGGGCCTCTTGTATGTCAGTCCTAGAATGGTCCCTTAGATTAGAACAAGGTGCTAAACTGTCTGTCTGATCTTGTATTTAGCTGTGATGCTCTAAATACGTTTCCCAGACCTGAGGAAGAGCTCTGTGTAGCTCTAAAACTTGGCTCTTTCTGCCACAGAAGTTGATCCAATAAAACATAGTACCTCACTTGCTTTGTGACACTTGTATTTTTGTCTGATTTTGCAGGAAAGTAGTTTTTTAAATGAAGTAGAACATGGGAAGTACTGAAGACAAATCAGACTCCTGAGAGGGGTACAATAGTTTGGGAGAGTTAAGAGCCACTGACATTACAATATCCTTGTCCGATACCGGTAGTTACCTTGAGTGGCTTGGTCAGTTTGCTCTTAACACATTCTGATGCATGAATAACATGAAGGCAGGGGAGCTGCATGTCATGCACTTGGGGCTTTCACTAATTCTGTCTCCTCAAAAGCAATGTTTTGCTCTCCTTGAGATGGGACTTTTCTTATTACTTAAGTAATTTCTTGTTATGCATGTTTATGGTCACCAGACTTCACTTCTATGATTAGCATTAGTCTATGACAAGAGAGGTCAGAATCCAAAAGACAGCTGAGCATATTGGACTTCTATAGTCAGACCGCCTGAGGATCTTTAAACCTTGTATTCTACTCTACTTTTTTAAATTAATCATTCCTTAGATGTGGAGTGGCATCACCTAGATTAGAAAAATGAAGACTTAAAGCATTAGGATTATAGCAGCACTCATTAACTAAATCCTTTTTCTTGTCTTGATGTAAGTGTATCCTCTTCTGTTTGATATGTATTACATACACCTCTTCTGTTGTTTGAATGCATCTGTGAGGTTAGCATGTCAACAGTGGCTCATAATAAAATTAGTTTACAGGCCCAGACCATTTGTCTTTGCAGAGACCAACTTAATTTTTTTTTCATTTGGGAGTTTTGATGCAGACACTGGTTTACTCTTTTATGCTGTGTGAGAATTCTTCCGATTTTCTAATATACAATATTGCCAACGGGTGTAGAAGCTTAGAAGTGATTTAATGATTTTCATTCTTGACATTATTAGCATTTATTAAAACAATTCTTTTGTATTAACAAGCTAAAACAAATGAACTCTTTCCTTCTCCTAGAAATATGAACAGCAGGAGCAGACCACGTGCTAAATGTAGATTTCTTATGTAGCTGCAAGGACACTACACTTTATTCTGTATATTCAGGTTATTTATGCTAAAGTTTGCAATGCAGCTTCATTTAAGAAGCAATTTGATAATCTGTTGAGAACTAATTGTTTGATTTCTTTAGGGAAGAAGTAGAATGAGGTACAGGAGTGTCTCTTGATTTGATTTTCGGTACAAGGCCTTGGTTTCCATATTGAACCCATCAGGTCGCTAGTAACATTTTCCTGTTAAAACTATAGAAACAACTACAAATAGCTTTTTCTCTTCTCATGTAATCCTCTCTTTAACTTGTTTCTGCATAAAGAAATCTGGGATCAGAAGGGTGAATGTCTTTATTGTTCCTTTAAAACAAATAGTTTCATAGTCATTGCACTGATTTGTGAATTGGATTGTAAAATTAATATGCTAAGTAGTTAATTTCTCAAAACAAGGTGTGCTGTTGTTTAGGGTGGACCAATTTAAATCACCGAGTAGAAAGCCTTAATTTAAATAGCCAGTTTAATAAATGTTTCCATTTTCAGTTCTTTTCCTAAAGAAAGGTGTACTCTTACTGGTGGTTATATAACAGGGGTGGCCAAACTTGCAGAACTTGAGCCACACAGATTGATTATTAAACCTTCAAGAGCCACAGTGAGGCATACGGCCATATGCTTTTACCTACTAAATTGATTTGCTGACGTTCTTCCTTGAGCCAAACTTTTTCATTCAAGAGCCACACACAGCTCCTGAGCCACAGTTTGGCCACACCTGTTATATAACCATTAAAATATGTTGATTCACAACTAACTAGAGTCTTAACACTAGATTTGGCACTTTTTTTTGCTGTTTAGGAGGGTAAACTATGATGCATACATTTATTTAAACAGTTATCTAGCTTAATATTTTTAGATTCTTAGCTGTACATTTTAGTGTGTTAGAAGATATTCAAATATGCCTGACTGAATGTGACTAGAGCTTAAATTCCTACTTTCATCTAAGTCTCTTGAAAATGAGGCTGTCTCCTAAGTTACTTAAGCTTTCCTACTATGCTAGCTTTAAGTTTGACCTCAAAAATTAGATGATTTTTCCTTAATTCTTTATATAGAACAGCAGCCTTAACTCAAAGCTTTTATAGAGGCTTATTGATTCATCATATTTTATTTTTATTTAAATATTTTATGATATAATAGATTTAATTTTAATAAAGAAAAACTTATAAATGACACAATTCAAAAGCTGATGTGAGTAAAACAATTTTTTTTCAAAAATAATTTACTTTTATCCACCCTGCTATTGTAGCATGCTGGAAATAACTTACAAATAACTTACTGAGTATGTCCAGTTGAGTTACATTAGTTTTAGGATGCTAAGATTGTGGGAATGTGAGCCTTTTGTTGTCAGATATTCTAATGCAGTCATTCATTGTTCAGGCATAAAGCTAAATTTTGAGATGGGGAAAGTACTGTAAATAAATTTGGTCTTGAAAGCAGCTATTAGTGCAGATTTAATATTGGGGCATGCTAGAACAAAACAGGTTCTCCTAACAAGTCATTTGTAATTAATTTTCTAATTTAACAGGTGCCTTTCTTCAAAGGCTTCTAGGACTTGTCATTTGGAAATATGGAAACCCAAACTTTTAGAGATCACCCAACCTCATAATCTGTTTGGTTTTTTTCTGCTTAGGATGTGATCTTGAGTAGCATGGAGCTTTCATGTTATTGTTCATACAAAGCTGTTGATATGTGGGAGCTAGAATATTTACTCTAAGGGACATCTGTCTGGTTCCAACAGAATGAATCTTGCTTTATCAAAACCAGCAAATATTTACCTTTTGTAAACAAATGTTACTAATGTGCAGCAGCCTAGGGAGAGAGGGCTGTGTTACTGGAGCAGGGGGTTGGATGGAGAAAAAAATTTACAAGGTCTATGTTTTTTCTGCTGGTTAAGTCAGTTTTTTCCCAAGCCAGTCTTCTGGGTTGGTGTTTGTTTTGTTTTTGTTTTTTGTTTTCTTCCCCCTTTCATGGCTACAGGTAGCACAGAATTTACAGCTATGAAGGCCAGTCAGCAACTGACTGAGTTGGATGTCCAATCAATACCGGATTTTTTTAGCTTTCTTCCAGCTCCATCATGAAGCTTTTCACATGAATGTTTGGCAGCTTTGTTTTCAGGAGCCTTGGGATTTGTCATGTCTCTTTAAACATGAGCAGGAAAAAAAGGTCTGTACTTTAAAACAGGAATCTTAGTGAGATTGAAATTGGAATTTGACAAAGCTGATTTTTGTAGGGACGCTTCCCCATATCTTTTAGTGGGATTATTTGATCAATACTATCAGAGATAACATTCTCTTTATTTCTGAAATTCTCTGATTGTCATGACAAACGTGTAGTGTCTATGCACAGTGGACTGCTGAATCTCTAGAATTTTTATTCATCAAGAAAGTTATATACAACGCTCTCAGAATTGTGCAGAAGTTCATCTAGAGAGCTTAATTTCTAGTTCAGCAGGAGAAAGACTAAGATGAAGCTGCAAAAAGAAAGCTTGCAGGGCTGGGATTTTGGCATATTGCTGGAATGGCATTGTTCTAGAATAAAGTGTGCATTCAAAATGAATGAGTTCAGCCTAAAGTAAAGCCTACTCTACATGGAACATTTTTGCACTCTTGAGTGCCATAGCTATGCCTACCTAGCCTCTGATGAAGACATAACTATGGTGACAGAAAAATGCTTTTGTCACCCTAAATGCTACCTCTTGGGTGGAGTTATGACAATGATGTAAAAACCTTTTCACTCAAGATGCATCTGCAGTACAGGATTACAATGGCATAGCTACAGTAAGAGACACAAGATGTTGTATTCCTGTAGCATAGGTAATCTCTTAGGGTTTGTTTAACTACTACTATTTTTATATGATGTTATTGGGCGATATAGCAAAGAAAAACATTCCAGCTATCTGAGAAAGGTAAGAGAAGCAGAAAGGATTTGAAACAATTTATTTTATTTACATTTTGCTGGACATTGCAAAATGTACCCACTGCATTAAAATACAATAGCATGTACCTGTGCATATGATTATTTATTTGCGCTTCCAAAGGACAAGAACTCCAATGTGTGAAGTGCTCTACAAACAGAAAAAAAGATAGCCTTTGCCCCAAAGAGGAATCTTCAGTCTAAATTTAAGATGAGAAGCAACACATGGCGAGACAGATGGGGGCGATGGGAATTACTAATTAAAATGGAAAGCCAGTTGATTGACTGCAGTTTCAGCTCAATAGTAAAAATGTTCAAAAGACAAAGTAGCCACATTCAACCAATATATATCGCTAAAGAGAAAAGATGACAAAGGAGATATACATACCACTTTTTGAGAAGCATTTCTTATATTGGAGCATGTTTATCTTACACAGTAGTTTTGTTTCAAAAATACATCCTCAAATTATCTATGTTTACAATAGGGTTGTTTACCTGCTAAAAGCACTTCAAATGTCACCTAAGATCCAACCCACCAGTTTGTACCAGTTCTTTAGTTTGTTGTTCTGTGCTTTCCTGTCTCGATGTCCACATTCCAGGTATCAAGTAGGCATGAAGAAGGCACCCCCCAAGCTTGTACTATGGCAAAACATTCATGTACCTTGCCTTTGACAGATTTTGTATTTGCTGATGTCAAAAGCCGCATTTTTGTTTTGCAGAGTATCATTGGATATATATCTTAACACAGCTGAACAGAAGTTTTAACACAACTGCCTATGTATTGGCTAAGCAAAATGCAAAGAAACAATGAGATTAAAACAAACAAGGAGTCTTGTGGCACTTTTAAAGACAAATTTATTTATTACATGAGCATGTTAGTCTTTAAAAGTGCCACAAGACTCCTCGTTTGTTTTGCTGCACTAGACAAATACAGCTGCCCCTTTGGAATGGGACAGTAGCAACCTTCATGCAATATCCTGGATGCAGAGGGCAAGCTTGCTTCAAACCTTCATAGTCCCTCTGGAAATATATCCTTTCTAGTGCTCTGTCCTTCACCTCTAATTATTTGTCCCATTGCCCCAGAGCTCCACCACTCTTGAATTGGTCCCTGGCTTCATAACCACTGTTTCTCTCTGTGAAGTCCAAAAAAAATTACTCATTTTGGATTCTTTTTCCCTTCTGGGAGCTATGCAAACAGCATATGTTTTCAGTGACACAGAAAAGCCTTTTCAAAACAAGTCAGCATTATTAATCAACAGGAATACAGTATTTTAGGGTTCTTTTATTTAAAATGGAAAAGCAAAGCTTACACACATCCATGCCTGTACTACAAGGTGTGCTTTGGCTCAAAAACAGCAAGGACTCTATCCCTTCCATAGTCCTGGACAGAGAGTTCTTAATGCAGCCTCTGAACATCTCACTTCGTCATTTCAAGTGCTAGTCATGCTGCTTTCTGATGTTTTGCATCCCTTGGCTGCCACTTAGCATCCATTATCTCTCTGAGATAATTCCATCTATATGTGGACCTTTCTTGATAGTTTGATCCTATCAACCGAGACATGCCTACTCATCCAGCACCATCTCCTGTTCCATTGCCCCACAGGAAAAATGGCCTCTTCAAGTTAGTAGTAGGTCACAATATAATTTATCTTTGTTTTATCGGAACAACTTTTAATCCTAGAATTGAGTGCTAGCTAAAATGGTCAACATCAGTTTTTGTAAATGGATTTATTTCGGTTACTTTCTTAACAGTAATTCTGCTGTGCTTCTTTATTACAGTAGGATTTTTTTTCAGAACCTTTTTATCTTATCATTATTCACATACATGAATTTTCAGTACAAATATTAATTAGCCCTATTCAGAACCTACATTGGTTACCTTTGAAAAGACTGATTTGTTTGATCAACCTCTTAAGATTGCCTGAATATTTATTTTGTTCCGATTTCAAAAGTAGGATCCGTACCATAAAATCTGCTTGAGTCAGTTGTAAGGCTGCAAGTTTTCTAAGGTTAACCCCTAGTATAAATCAACTGCTAATTAATTCATTTTTAGTGTTTCAGAATCATCTTTAGATTAAAAAGAAAGCAAAGAAAGCAGTGCCACAGGATTCCTTGTGGTGGCTTTTCTGTGACCTGAAGCCAATGGAGTTTCGCTATAGCTTCACTGTGCTTTGGCCTAGAACCTATAAGTAGAGCCCTGCAAATCCACAGATATCTGCAGACCATTTCTTGTGGATGCAGATCGGATATGGATCCACATATTTTTATCTGCACAGAGCTAGAGCTCTGCAAATATGCAGATATCTGTGGATATCATTTCTTGCGGATGCAGGTCGGATTCGGATCCACTTATTTGCATCCGTGCAGGGCTTTACCTATAAACTGCTGACACACAATCTCAAATACTAATCTTCACTGGTGCTGCAATACTCCTTTGCTCCCATCTTTCATTTCCTCAGTTTAAAGAGCACAAGAACAATACCCTGGATTCAGTTTTTCCTGTTCCAGGATACTGTCCACACAACATTTTGAGATTAAAGATTCAATCAGTATAATGAGGTATATATTATTTATAAGGCACTGGTTCATCTTGGATGGCACCTTCAGGATGCAGATACAGAGTGCTGTCTGTGTAAACACAAAGTGTTAAGCAGGACAGGTCACTCGGGGCAGCCAAACTTGCTTGTTGGATGCCAGGCTACTCCTGCCTAGTAGGAGTAAGGTTTTTGAGGAAGATGTGTAGCTAAACCACTCATTTGTATGCTGTTATTTGAATGAAACCAAATGTCTCTGCGGGCGTAGACTTTCTCCGCCCTAGTCTTGCTTCTTTTTACCCTAAAGCAACCGCTAGTTTGAAAATAAGAGTATGAGCTTACGAGGGTTGAGTTCAGTGCAGCTTTTGCTTAGCATTTAATCCTTTTCAGGTTTATAGGTAGCTTCTGGTGCACAACAGCTTTGTGTTCTGTCCTGTGCACCAAGCAAGGATTTACAGGATCAGCACCGCAATCTTAAGCAAAGACGTGGAGGAGCTGATGTTATATGGATATATAGTACTGCATATAAGAGTAGGAGCAGAGAGTGACTAAGAAATGTAAAGAAATTAAATGCTGTATAACAGTCTTTTGTTTTAGTTTGTGTTTTATTCATTCATAAGACATTTACTTAAACAAGTTCATTTTGCTGAGACAGAATCATCTGGTTATTAGCACATAATAAAACCCTCATCTTTTTTAGCTAAACAGTTGCTTCTCTTTCTGGAATAATTAGGGTTTTTTTACTCTCTTGTCTAGTGAAGTGGTCTGGTTGAGGGGAGCCTATAGGTAGTACTTATTATGAGGGATGAGGAAGGTGGTGTGTACGCACACCCACCAACACCCTTTCCCCCAAGAACTCCCAACAGTGAATGATAGAAACTTTAGATCATCTAGTTCATCTTCCCTGCAAATGCAGAATTGTTCCTTTCAATATATTTTCTGGTGCATAATCCAGTCCACTTTCCTAGGGAGACTGTTTTGTGATGTGATAGCTCTTTTACCATCTGAAATGTTTTTCTGATCACCAGCCTAAATTTTCTCCTTAAATTTAAACCCACTGCTCTTAATAATGCTACTTTGTACCACTCTAAATAGTTCTTTTCCCTTTTTGGTGTTTATATTCTTCAGAAGGTACTCTTAATTGTTTAATCAAGCTGTGTATTTTTAGCTCTAGCATTCCCTTATAAATCAGTCTCTGAAGTCAATGGGATGTTAAACGTGTGCTCAAAGTTAAACACATGCTTAACTACTTGGCTGACTTAAGGCCAAAGAAAGGAAATAACTTCTCCCTGCTCTAAGACTTGATGCTTCTGCATGAGAGAGGTAATGTGATTAGTCCAATCCCTACTCACTAGTACTTGGGAGAGGGGGTTTCTAGTCACAGCTCTTCCCTGACCTGCTGTGCCATGTTGGGCAAGATACTTCACTTGCTCTGTTTCCTCTCCTCCTCTATCTGTCTTGTCTGTTTAGATTGTAAGATGGCAGGAATGCTATATGCTTTTGTACATTGTGCAGAACACCACAGTCTATAGTCAGGGTGTCTCAGCCATACTGTCATACAAATAACAGGAGAAAGATCACATTGGCCTTTTTTGCTCTTGTATTATATGGCAAACGCCTACTTAATTCCTTGTCCATTATCTTGTCTAATATTCCATTCTTCAAGTTCCTTCCACTAATTGCTTTCCAGCTTTCTACTTCTCCTTAAATATATTTCATATTTTTTTCTCCCCGCATATATTTGTTCACATTTTTCCAAGTTTTGTTGTCTTTCCTCTCCACATGTCTAACCTCCCTAGGTCTCTTTGTATTTTTTCTGTCCTACAGTGTCTCCCAAATTACCAGCATCTGTGACTTTCATTAATGTGCTGTTTACTTCTATTTCTATATGTTGCTGTTTACTTCTGTTTCTATGTGTTTCATGAAAACGTTAAACCCAATCTTAAAAATAACCCTCCTGAGGCTCTCTCCCAAATCTGTACATTATTCCAAATCTGTATGTTAGTGTTTAACATTACCGTGTTTGATTTTTTTCATGCAGATGGCATTCTGTAACCAAATTCATATCTATACTATTATCAATTCATATAGTGAGTAGGATTTCTCAAAATCTATATATTAAATGTGTTACTGAAGTCCAAATATATTAGACATCATCCATGCTCTTCAGGCGCTGGGTTGGAGGTGGAGCGGAGCAGAATCAGATTTGTCTGGCATTTTGTTCTTTATATGTCATTATTAATTGTTGCTGTCAGTTCCATTATCTTCTAATTATTTAATGATTCTCAGTATTTATGTAATTGTTTCCCTGCTATGATCATTTTTATGAAATCACCATTGCTATGCAATACAGACTCAAGAATGTGAATGTTCTATTTTTAGATAATAAGAATTAACTATGTAATTACCTATCGTTTGTGGTTGTGGAAGAATCCTAAAGGCTCTAAAAATAAATCTGAAATAAATCTTTTGATCAGCTCTAAACAAAATCTTAAGCAACTTTTCTCCAGTTTTGAATGGTTCTTTAATGAAAGATTTTCCTGTTTGTTCAAATTCATCCTTCTTCCTCATGATATGGTAAGGCAATGAGGAGGGGCCAAAATACTGCCTACTGGTTAAAAACACAGCTTCAGAATAAGGAGTTCAGAGTTGTATTCCAGGCTCATGCATAGGCTTTGAGAGAGCTTTGTTGAATCACATAACTGTCTTACTTCATCATGATAAAATGGTGACTTTTTCTTGGAAGGAGGTAGGCTGTAAAAATAAATAGAATAAATGTGAGTGAGTGTGTATGGGTGGGGGTGTATAAGGTTTTTAATTTAAGGTGATGATAAAGGTACTAGCTATATTTATATATAAGGATACTCTTTGTCCAACAGCTTCTGGTATTCTTCTGAGTCTAAGGGGCTCGTTAGAAACTGAATTCCATTATGTGAAGAATAATTGTTTCCACTGCTTGACCCAGATAATTTTTTAGACCAAAAAGCCAAGAAAAACTGGAGCAGGATGGAAAAAAAATCCCTCTGTATCTGATCTGAAAATACTTCATGTTTTTCAGCCTTTCTTGAGTTTCCAGTGCAATGCTGTAGCCAAAAGACCTAATGTGATCCTTGGATACACAAATGGGAATTTTGAGAAGTGGTAAAGAGGTTATTTTACCCTGTACTTGATACTTGTGCATCCACTGTCCACTCGTGGTATCTACAATTCAAGAAGGATGTTGACAAATTGCAGAGGATTCAGGGAAGAGCCACAAGAATGTTTCAGGGATTAGAAGACATGCTCTATAGCATTGGTTCCCAACCTTTTTGAGTAGGAGGACCCCTTTTTAATGTCAAAAAATTTCATGGACCCCAAAGTGATGATAGTTGTTATCAGGGACTGACTGCAGGCAGCAGTGCTGCAGAAGGGCCATGGAGGACCTGGTCTCCGCCTGCCACCAAGGCAGGGGGATGTATCGAGGGTGAGGCTGCTCACAGCAGGCAAATGTAATTCATTTATTCAATAAGTTTTAGAGCCCTTCTACATGGTTTGCTGGCGGGCAGCAGCTGGGGCTGGATTGGGCCTGGGCTGCCTGCTGGCTGGGGCCGGATGTGTTCACAGACCCCTTTCAATAACTCTGTGGACCCCCAGGGGTCTCTGGACCACAGGTTAGGAACCACTGGTCTATGGTGTTAGGGTCAAGGAGCTCCATTTATTTAGCTTAACAAGAGAGGGTAAGAGAATGACATGATCACTTTATAAATACTTATCTGGGAAACAAATATTTGATGATGGGCTCTTTTAATCCAGCAGGGAAAGCAATAACAGCAACAGGAAATTGAAACTAGACAAATTCAAACTGTAAATAATGGTGTAAAATTTAACACAGTAACAATTTTGAAATCAAGATTGAATTGTATCCAGATTTTTAACTGCTCTACTACAGAAGGAAGTTTATGGCCTATGTTACGTAGGAGATCAGAATAGATCAGAGGTCCCCAAACTGTGGGACTTACCCCTGGAACAACATTATAGGTGGTGTGTCTGGGTATGGGCCCACGGTGGACAGGCACCCAGCCATGCTCAAACGTGGAGTTCTGCTCCAGTCCGGCCACTTAGCCGTGGCTTTTGGCTCCCAACTCAGCCCCTGGTGTCTGGCCACAGCACCCAACCCCTGTCTCAGCCTTGGATCACAGCAGTTGGCTCCAGTCTAAATGCCCAGCTCCCACCTTGGCCATGTTGTCCACACTCGTAGCAGCTGCTTCCCCAGCCTTGGCCACTGCAGCCCTCTTTGGGGACAACTAGACTAGAAGGTCAGTGCTCCCTTTAGGCGTTGGAATCTATGAAACTTTGGGGGGGGGCTTTGACTGTTGTTGAAAGAAGAAAAGGAATAAGATACTGTCCTCATCTCAGGGCTGGAAATATGCAATTCTAAAGAAAGGATAATCTGAAAGCAGAAGCACCTGGGAAGTTAGGGAGTATTGTCCAGGGATAGCTATAAAAAGCAGGTGGAATCCCTCCTGGTGGTGCTGTAGCAATAGCATACTGTAGCTCCTTGTATAGTATTAACAAAAATTTTCTCTCATATGCTGGAAGCTTTAAAACTCTACAGACCAAACCTTCTCCTTCTCCTCCTCCATATGCCTTTCAACTAGTAGCTGGTTATCTCTGTTACCAGTAGAATAAATATCTGTCACTCAGCTGTTTTCTCGTTGAAATCAACAAAGTTGATCAGGAGTAAAGTTGATCTGCAACCACACACAATTGGGGAGGTGTTTGGTTTTCTCTGTGCTGCTTCTTCCAGTCTATCTGTAATTTTGGGTCACATCTACGCTAGCTTACAGTGGCCCCGTTGTATCAATGCAGTTGCATCACTGTGTTAACTCTCTAGTGTAACTGTTCTATGCTGACAGGGGAGCACTGTCCCATCAGCATAAAACCACCTCTGTGATTGGCAGTAGCTATGTCAGGGGAAGATGCTCCTGTGCTGGCACAACATTATCCATGCTGGCGCTTTAGCTGGGGTTACTTACGTTGCTCAGGAAGGAAGGTTTTCCTCCACATCCCAGAGTGACATCATTTATACCGACAAAAGTAGTATAGACAAGCCTTGAGTCAGAGTCATTTGGAGTTTTGAAAGCAGTCTGTTACCTCAGAGTTAGCAGCAGTGTTTAGTCTTGCCATCTGTCGTTCCTGTTGGTGTGCATGATTCAGTGGTGTACCAGGGGTAGGGGGGGCCGCTGCCTGTGGGAGACGAGTGACATGAGGTGCAGCAGCCCAGCCCCATCTGGAATAGCGCTTACCCTTTCCATCTCCAGCTCAGCCGTGGCTGGGACAGGGCAGCTTTACACACACTCTCCCCCTCACCCCAGGAGGGGAGAGGATGTCACAATGCAGCGTACTGAGGGGTGCCTCTCCACACCTCCAGCATCTCCCACCCCTGTGAAGGGCCAGCCCAGCTTGGTTCAGTGCCCCCAAGCCACCCTCCAGCGCTTACAGCCCCCTCTCCAGCCCAGCGCCTGCTCTGATGAGAGGGATGGGGATGGGGCACCAGGCTGGCCGTTCCCAACACACACAGGGGGGCAGGTGCCCACAGGAGTGTGTGCATCTCTCAGAGCCTCCTGCATCTTTGCTCTTGCACCTGGTGAAGAACCAGCTTGGCGCCCCAGGGGCATGGCTCCCCCTGCCCCCTTCAGTATGCCACTGATATGATTTTTAATAAATTAGCATGTAGTTTGCTGTGACTCTTATCTAATTTTCTTTCAACAGGACTGCTTCTGACATTCAAATTTGCCTGACAAATCCTAGTATTTGGGATGAGTTGTGTGTTTGGGGATGATTTATTATACTGTTGTGAAATTTCTAAGTTGATAGGGAATTTATTAGAGGCTTTTCCATTGACTGCTTGAGACTGAAGTTCTGAATTTAACATGACCTATATAAACAATGTGGTGTGCACTCTTAAGAATGTTAGTATATCTGTCTCCTTTCTTCACTTCTCCTAAGTAGGTACGTACAAATAGCACTTTTATTAACAGGAACAGAAGCTTGTGACGCTTATATTGTGTTATTACAGCTCTAAATTTTCAATATACTGTAACTCTTTAGCCATAATTGAAATTGTAGCATGGCGAATAGCATGTAGACTTTGTAAAGGATAAAAAGAACTTCTTTCATGGTGTGCAGCTGCAGCCTATGTTGTATAGTACCCATGCTTTCAGAATTGTTGAGGGAACTGATGTTTGTTACATAAATATGAGTAAAAATATCTAAAAGATTGCAAATAATAATCCATTGTACATATCTGACAATACCTTGTGAAACAAGTGTGCCCAAAATCTAAATCTCCAAAGTGCAGGTAAGCTGGTGTCTATTATGTTGTGACTCTTAAAAGTATGGAGCCATATACATGCACAACATCAATAACATGGTGTAATTAGTGCTGCATTTCCAATTGGCTACTGCATGAGAACATAACCTAAGAATGGCCATTCTGGATCAGATCAGTGGTCCATATAGATCAGTATCCTGGTTTCTGACGGTGCCCAATGCCAACTGCTTCAGAGAGAATTAATTGAACAGACAATCATTGGGTGAGACATACCTTGTTGTCCACTCCAGCTTCTCGCAGTCAGCAGCAAGGGGTGTCTGGAGCACGGAGTTGCATCCATGACCATCTTGGCTAACAGCCATTGATGAACTGTCCTCCATGAATTTCTCTAATTTTTTTAACCCTGTTGTAATTTTGGTCTTCACAATATCCCCTGGCAATGAGTTCCACAAGTAGACTGCACATTGTGTGAAGAATACTTTCTAATTTTATTTTAAACCTGCTGCCCAATAATTTCATTGTGACTCCTAGTTCTCGTGTTATGAGAATGGTTAAATAGCATTCCCTTATTCACTTTTCCACATCGTTCATGATTTTACTGACATTTATCATATCCCCCTTTAGTTTTCTCTTTTCCTAGCTGAGAAGTACCAGTCTTTTAAAACTGTCCTCTTATGGAAGCTGTTGCCCTTCTCTGTACCGTTTCCAATTCTAATCTATCTTTTTTCAGATGAGAAGAGACAGCATGCGGTATTTAAGGTGTGGGTGTAGCATGGACTTATAGAGTGGCATTATGGTATTTTCTCTCTTATTATCTATCCCTTTCCTAGTAGTTCCTAAAATCCATTAGCTTTTGTGGCTGCTGCTGCATATGGAATGGATATTTTTAGAGAACTATCCACAATGACTCCAAGATCTTGTTCTTCAGTAGATACAATATATCTGCTGATGTAGTACATCATCCAGATGTCACTAGAAGACAATGAGAGAGTCTATTCCAACCTTACTAGGTTGTTGCTCTCATGTTAACTATTGCCTGACCAAAAAGAGACTTTGCTCTGGGATCCTCAGCCTTTGAGAGTGAAAGAGAAATTCCCAACCAGTCCTACTGCTAATATCCCCATACTTGTCAGACTACTCCAACTGATTAAACCTTCCCTTTACCCCTCAGCTATGTGCACCTCCTGCCACAATTGGGTATTCATGATAAGCTTTCCTGCTCATAGCTATCAGTCTGCTTTTGTCAGCCTCCCCTTTTAAAACTGGCAGTCAAAACTTCTTAGGGTTAGGGTTAGCTACTTTTAGCAATAGATGAAGGCATGTGTGTCCAGAAGACTCACAGTGGGACCACCACCGTGGAAACTTGACGAGTGTGCTTCTCTGAATCCTGGCTTCAGTCTATAACATCCCAGTTCCCCTGCTCAGCAGAGGTCTTCACCTAGTTCTTGGCACTGAGACACGTGTCTCCATCAGGGCGTCACTGATCTCGCCCTGGTCCCGGTCTTTGTTGTCTCAGCACTGGTCACTGATGACATGGAGACTGGCACTGTCATTTGCCGCACTGTCTGCAAGTTTTTGATATGGGTCCAGCTGTGGCAGGCTGGCCCAAGGATCAGTGCCTGGATCAGTTGCCGTACTGGAATCCTTGAAGAATCCCCATGGCACCAAAACACTACTTGTATCATTTGTCTGAGAAGTGGTCCCTGGCACCGACTGCCCCGGTGCAGGATCAAGATTTAGCTTCAGGCACCGGCACCAGGCCAGTAGACCCCATGACAATGGCAGCCCTCCTCATCCCTGAGGAGAAAATGCCATTCCCTCCCCCCAGCGCAGCTGTCGTCATCATCATCCCTAGATGAGGCAGTGGCCGGTCCAGCCCCAGCAATCCTGCTAGATGACTTTCAGGCCCCTTAGGAACAGCCTTAAAAAGGTCGCCTCCAGTTTGGGACTAGAGATTGAGGATCTTATGGAGCCCATAGATAACCTTTTCCATGTGTTGACTGCCATGGCACCGGCCCAGGTTAGATTAGCAGTGCACAAAAGGGCTGCGTAAGGTGGTCAAGGCCCTGTGGCAGACCCAGTCCTCCCTTCAACCAACATCAAAGAGGGCTGAAAAGAAATACTATATTCCAGCCAACAGATTCAAGCGTCTCTTCGAAAACCCACTCTCAAGTTCCCTGGTGGTGGTGCTGGTGGCTGCAAAGAAGCAAGATAGGCAGGGGCAAGCAGGCTCCAACCCCTGGACAAATGAGAGACCTTTTTGTTTTCTTTCACCAATCCAAAATGTTAATTTCTCAAATCCTGGAAATCCATTATCTCTAACTACAACATGTTTCAGTCTATTGACTTAAGATGACCAATTAAAATAAATTTTGTGGGAGGAATTCATGAACTGAGACGGAAAAATCATATCTTTGCAGTATAACCAATTATATGTTAACAAGAGCTTTGCAAAGGCTTCCAGTAGGGACAGAATCTCAAAATTAAATCAGTCACTCAAATTGAAGTACCAGTGATTGACAATCGGTCAATCATCAAGTTAGATTTTTATATTCAAAGTGGCTTTTTAAATTTGTTTGAAACAGAAGAAATTTTACATGAGCAAAGCAGAATGTGGACTGCAATGGAATACTGCAGAGCGAGGGATTATTTAGTGACATTTTGGTTGGGGGAGGTGTTTTATTTTTCATCTTGAGAGATGTTTAACATGCTCAGACAATTTGGTAGGTTTGTAAATATTTTTTTTCTTCAGAGAGAAAACTGATGCGAGGATATTGTTTGATCTGACTTGGATGTTCAGATTCTCTTTTCATATTTTCATATTTTTACCTTGTTGATCTGTAAAAGAACCTGTCAAAAGCTCTTTCCCAGGGATGGGGGGAAATAAGTGAAACATTTAATAATTAGAAAATAAGCATGTCTGATTCTGTGGTTTCCCCCCTCCTTTGTTCCACCCACTTGCTGCTAATTTTCATCTCCTCATTTTCTTTTCTTCCTGCACATCAAGACATCAGAGACTGCTTATGGAGCTGAAAGTGTTTTTCCTGAGTTGTCTCTGCTGCATTAATAAAACCTACAGACCACAAGAAAAATGGAGACAAAAAGACAAGCTCTTTCAGGTCTCTGGCCTACCAAAAGGGCAACCATTTTGTTCACTGTTACATTTGCCAGTTACCATGGCATCCCCCTCTCACTCTATACTGGAGGTGTATTTTCAGTGTAATTAATGGTACTGCTCTCTCAGCTTGCAACTGAAAACAATTGTTAAATGAACAAGAAGGAAAGAAAAAAGATCCACTTCACCTTTTTTTTAATTTATTAGTATTGTTCACCCTACCATCTTACCTGTCTTGAGCTGATAATTCTGTTGTTTGCATAAAAGAGCACTGTTGGAAAATGGAGTAGCTGCCTGTTCAGAATGGAAGACAAGGTCTTTGAATGCACAGATTAAATGAGAGAGTTGGTTAGGCTGGAATTCAGTTCAGATAGCTTTGTGGCTTTTAGTTATAAAGAGTTTAAAGATACAAGGGGTAACTAGGTCATCCCATCTGAGCTCCTGTGTAATCCCATGCCACCGCCACCCTAACACCCGCATGCTAAATGCAAAGCTGGAGTCCATGCAGATGAGTGGTGGTTCTTCAAGTTATGGAGTACCATATTGTGGGCATCACGGCTAATTCTACAGGTGCATTGGGGAAAGAGTCAAAGGCTTGTTTCAGATTCCATGAAGAACTGTAGAGGCAGTGTGAATAGCTATTTTTCAGCAAATAGAATCATAAGGGAAAATAGGAGTGGTAGCAGTGCACCATATCACTCCAGAACTTTTTGACAGCTTCCAATTGTTCAGATTTCACATTCTGGTGGGTATTTTTCCAAATTGTGAATGGGTGAAGACTCCATCTAGCAGTAGGAAGACTGAGACCATGCTGAAGTCATTTCACATAGGTTAAGCTTGAACTTGGGATTTAGAAGTGAAATAAGAGTGGCTTTTCCTTTATACTATCAACTTCTACAGTTAGAAAATATCTTTTGGGGACACTAGTACTGACTACTAAGTCAAATGTTTGTTTTTTGCTATAGTCAGTGTCTGGATCTTATCTGTGTACCAGAGCATGTTGCAGATATCTTTGCATCGCTGAGGTTAAATATCGTAAGTCACTCCAGAAATATTGTAGTTAATGGTCCTTGAGGACCACTGTTTTCAGAATTTGGTCGTATCCTGATAAAATAACCATGTATACAAAAAACAAGATAAAAGGAGAATCCTAATTCAATTGTCAATAGATATACAGTATAGAGGTAAAACACAGCAGATGCTTTACTCTAATTCAAGTGTAATGCTCTTTCTTGACTTCTTGCAGCTGTTGCTGCTGAATTGAAGAGCCTTACTGGAAAACTGCAAGGTAGTTTTTGCTGACCTGATCCTTCAGGAAAGGCTTGTTCGTCTTTCTCTGCTTTCTTCCTGTCAGGCTAGGACAGTAAATGCTTTTCTGACTCTCTTGTACCTTTGTCTCCTTCCTGGACAAAAAGGCTGTCTCCATGGATCCTGCAGATCCCATGGGGCTTAAGGAGTATTTCCTAAGAAGCATGGGTTTAGAGCATACAGAGTCCAAGGAAAGGACAGAAAAAGAAGAGAAGAGGAATCTGTTGATGGTTGTAGAAGCATAGAAAGGACACCAGATACATATAGCCCAAAAAGAGATCTCACAGTTGCATGCCTATGTAGCCTTATTTCTTCAGTTGGGTTTCAGTCTGATACCATGCCAAAGGGCAGCTCCATTTTAAAGCTCTGGGTATTTTTTGACATATGTTTAAAAATACAAGGGGAGGTGAACACATAGATGATATAAAGTAAATGTTGACCAAAATAGATACAATTCTTCCTATCACACATCATTTTATCACTGTCATGTGACCAGTACAGCATTAAAACCCATGGCTTATGCTAGTTCTCTCTGTATGCTCTGGGAGAGAAGAGGTGAAAGCAGACTTTCTTCATACTTTTTCTTTTTGAAGGACAGAAGTTACAGGAAATCCCAGCCCCTGTTGGGAAAACTAGAGTTTTTCCAATGAAGTGATCTAAAGGAGAATGAGGAAAAGTGAGATAATCTTTCTCCTCCGATGCTAGTTACACACAGACACCAGTTCCTTCTGATACTTTCTACCCTTATCATATACATGGAAAAAAGCAGGAAGCCTTTTCACATTCTAAGCTACATCTACATACATTTTAAAAGAAGTGAGAATGGAAAAGCTTTACATCCTGCAGTAGGTTGAAAGGGAATAGTCAGAGCGTCGAACTCTGTAGCACAACAGAGTAGAACATTCTCCTCAGGCCTAATCAAACACGGGTGGAAGCTTGACACCACTTCTCAGATTTATACTGGAGGTAAGTGAGGAGGGGAGAAAATTAACCATCCCTCTAAAGACATCAGCTGCATTCATTCATGCAGAGTCTTTTTGATGTTCTCCCTACTGGTGTTCTTTTTAGCGTCTTGTCATTACCATGCCCACTTATTATCAGCAATGGAAATATCAGCATGTAGTAGTTCTGATGTACTTAAGATGGTTTCTCTAGTAAGAGTCCAGAATCTTTTGCTCATGCAAACTGTAATAGACTTCTATATTTTTGCTGCTAGGCAATCACCTGCATGACATTAAATAGATTTGGCCCTATAAAACCTTGACAAGTATTACTGCTAATGGGATCATGCACACCTGCTTTGTGTGAAAGTTGGCATCAGTTACTGATATAGAAGTGCCAGGACTCTTGTTTTCACACTAAAAACCAAATATTTTCAAAACAGGTAATGCACTCTTCACACCTATTATAATTCTTCCTCCTCTCATTCTTGATTAGTTTGGGGTTTTTTTAAGTCCTACCCCAGCATCCTTGACATCAGTGAAATGTGTGATATAAATTTCACCATCTCTCAGATGGGCAGTAAACTTACAGTGGGGACAGTATACAGTGACAAGGCTAGGATTCTTTTCCGTATACTCTGCCTGCTTTTTTGTTTGACAATCTCTTTACCCCATTTTCACTGTCAAAGGAAGTTATAAAGGTGGTGTTCTCCTGAAACATCTCTGTTTGTTCAGTTTGGTTGAAAGGGATCTGTTGTCATCTCCAGAACCAATAAGAAAGCCCTTCATAAGTTAAAATTTAGGAAGTTTTCATAACAGCCATTAAGATGAGAAATTTTTTTCAAGTGAAAGCTTAAATCACACTGAAATTTAACAGAGCTATCAGATTAGTACTGATATGGGATAACATCATGTGCTGATGCATTACTTACCCCTACTTTGCACATACGACACATTTCTGTTAAAATTGAGATTTACAAGAAACTGTTGCCTGGTAGAGTGACCATTGGATTGAATACCCAAATCATTGCGCAGAGATTACTAGCACTTTTTTCCAATTGCAACATCATGGTTTTCCATAATAAGCTAACAACTGAAATCTTGGTCTTTTTGGTGACCAAACTCTGTCAGCTGTAGCCAGGACAGTGGCATAACTCCAGTGACTACACTATTAGGTATGAATTTGGTCCTTTGTATGTACATGCATATATGGTTTATATCGGTCAAGTCTCTGTCGTCACCTTACACTCACATTGATCTAAAGTCAGTGGAGCTACAACAGGAATAGATTTGGCTCATTATCTTTCATTGGTTTATTTACCTACAATTTTAAAGTGCATATAGCACTTTCCTTGGCAGCCAAAGGCTGGTAGGGTAGCCCTCTAAAAAAGATGTCAGCACAAAATAGTGGTGTGTAAGCAAAAACATCTCATGTGTACATGGACCAGCACTGTACAACACAAGAAAGTTTCAATTAAATATTGCAACCAGCATCCTGAATTAAGATAATTAAGAATGCAAAGGCAATCTGTTGCTTTAAAGACTAGAATATTATATTCAGGCTATTTATTTGTAGGGAATCTGGGAGGGTATTTATTTTATTTGAGCTGTCTTTCCCTTCCTTGGTGAATTTAAATCACTATTCCACCTCTTGGGTATGTTAACTAGTAGCAATGCATCATATTCTTAGCTCTGCCCTTGGATGAGAGCCCAGCTGTTAATATATCAACGTTTTATCCTCAATATTAAGATCCAAAGGGAAGAGAGCTTCTAGATGAGTCATTTCAAGTTGGATACCAGTATTATGTAGGGCTGCTGCAGCAATTAATAATCACTGACCTTAGAATAAGCACATTTTTATTATTTCACAAACATAAATATCTTCTAAAATCTTGTATCTGTCATTTCTTTTACTTTCTCTTATAGCCTTACACCCAGTATTTTCTTTTAATAATTTGGGGATTTGAAGCTCAATTCTTCCCAGATCACTAACATCTGTTAGATTAAGTCCAGAGTTTGCCAACATTTCTTTTTAATTGAAAGAGCTTCTTTCTGTTCATAGAAGGTTGGAACATTCCTGAAATTCATCCTGCTTAATAATAAAGCTCATATGAATATATTGTTCTATTAAGAACTTTCAGTGCAGAGCAACTCAATTAGAGTACTATAAATGTGAATATGAATGAGTACTCAAGGCTCTTGTTTGATAAATGAGCTGTATTGTATGGAAAATAAATACCACCTAGATTTTATTGTTATGGTTAATTATGTGCGCGTTGTGGGGGGGTTGTTTTCAGGTTTGTTTGGGTTTTGGGTTTTCCTTTTTGGTTTTTGCATTATACATGTTGCCAGAATACTTACAGTTTTCATTCAATAATGTTACATATCTGAGCTCAGTATACCATATTTTCTCACCATCCTTCCTTTTTTCAATTTAGTCCACAGGGGAAACACCAACAACCCCAAAGCACATAAAAGACAATAAAGAAAGCTTCTTCCCAGCAGTTCCAGCAACTCTCCATCCCACACCAGTGAATCCGGACACTGTGACACATGAAAATCTCCTAAAACTGAACGAAATTCATTCCAAAACCAAGCCAGCATCCTCTCCCTCCTCTTCCTCTTCCTCAGCATCTTCAGTGCCACCACCACAAACGCCACACAAAGACACTGAGCCACTCCAAAGCCAGAGTGCAGAGACTGCTCCCAGCATGTCTTACCTTGCACATGGTAAGTTTGTACCTAATAAAATGTCTATGACCTTCTCTAATTGACTTGCTGGGGGAAACTTAGCATGTCTGGTGAAATTCTAACTCAGTCACATTCTTTTAATCACTAGAGCACATGCAAAAGAAAACAAGAGGTCATGCAAATGTTGAGACACGTCCCTGGTGTGTGTGTGGTGGTGGTGGGGGGTGCGCGCGCTTGTGTATGAAAAATGTGCAAGTCCTTACAGTTAATAAGTCTGCAACATTAGACATACCAGTGGAGATGGCTTAGTAGGCATTGTGTATGTGAAGAAGACAAAGGTGCTTGATTAATATAACTTGCTACATGGCTGTCACTGCCACATGTTTGTATGGATATATATGTGGAAGTGTAGAATGTAGTAAATCTCAAACTTGTACAGTACTGGTAACATTTTGTAGGTCAGCATCAGCTTTGTCACAGATTTTAGAGAAACTGTTTTATAAGATACTTAGTAATCTCACATGCAGTTGGTAGTGTTTGATTTGTTTGTTTTCATATTTTTGCACTGGAAAATGGAGGGTTGAACCATAGTAACTACAGGCTAATAGATGTGTGGGGGTGTGAAGTAGTGGCTGAGAGGATTGGAATGTTAGAATTACAATATTATAGCCCTGGTGTAGTTTGTTGAGTACATATGGTGCAGAAAGAAAGTCAAAGATGCAAGATACTTACAGTTTAAAGTACATAGAATCATAGAACTTGAAGAGACCCTGAGAGATGATTGAGTCCAGTTCCCCACACTCATGGGAGGACCAAACACCATCTAGACCATCCGTGATCGGTGTTTGTCTAACCTGCTCTTGAAAATTTCTAATGACGGAGGCTCCACAGCCTTCCTAGGCAACTTTTTCAGGTGATTAATCACACTAACAGTTGGGAATTTTTTTTTTTTAATGTCCAACCTAAAGCTCCCTTGCTATACTTTAAGCCCCTTACTTCTTGTCCAATCATCAGTGGTTAAGGAGAATAATTTTTCCTCCCTCCTCCTTGTAACAGTCTTTTAGGTACTTGAAAACTGTTATCTCATCCTCGCTCAGTCTCATCTTTTTCAGACTGAACAAATGGAATTCTTTCAGTCTTTACTTGTAAGTCAAGTGTTCCAGACCTTTAATAATTTTTGTTGCTCTTCTTTGGGCTTTCTCTAATGTGTCCATATCTTTCCTGAAACGTACACAATACTCAAGTTGAGTCCTAATCAGTGCTGAGAGGAGCAGATGGTTGTCATGAGAACACGATTTTTTAGGGACCATATTATATAGTAGGGCAGGGGTCAGCAACCTTTGCTGATCTCTGTGCCAGCCCTTCCTTGACTGTCAGCCAGTGCCAGTGGCTCCCGCCACAGAAATAAAAGCGGTGGACACTTGAAATTTTTGTGGCAGCAATGGCTGGAGGATGGGGGGCAGGTGGAGGGACAGTTCTTGGCATGCCACTGAAAGGAGCCGCTTGTGGAAAGACACTTCCTGCAGTGGCTCCTCTTGGCAAAATGCCTGAGGACAGGGATTCCCCAAGGATGCCATGGAAAGAAGCCGCCTGGAGCAGCTCCTGTTGGGGGGTACACAGGCATGCTGAGGAAATAAGCTACCCAAATTGGCTCCTGTGCAGCTGCTCACCATGGAGAGAAGCTGTTCCAGGCATCTTCTTTCCGCACCAAGCCTTGGAACATGGGCATGGTGGGGACCCTCTGCACCCCAGCTGCCCCTGAAATAAGCTGCCTGGAGTGGCTTTCAGTGGCAGGAGCCACAGTTTCTGTGGCACTGTCGGCACAGGTGCCAGGGGTTGCTTACCCCTGCAGTAGGGTCTATACAGGCAGTCAAGATGAGAGAATTTAATAAAAAGTCTTTTCATCTTTGCATTTCTGCCCATAGGCCAGCCACAGCACTGCTGATTGACAAAAGGTGCTATGCACTATTAACCTGTTAATGCTATTAAGATGGGCAAAAGGTACTGTGCAGTATTAACCTGCACCCACTTAAAAGGTGGCAGTATTCTTGCTGTAATGTGCTCTCCTCTGGAGTCCCATGAGGAATTCCATCTGAATCAATTACAGTTCTTCCTGTGGCATGTTTCAGTCTAGCCCCTCCCCACCTATCCAGACACTGCCAGTGTGGTACTGTGCCTTAACAGTATAATCTGGCTCTGATTATATGTGTCTTTTATATGAAATATAACAGAAGATATACAGCACAACATCAGTTATCCAAAATTATCTGAAATAAGGTCATGTCATCTGATCTCAGTTAATTACACTGAAGATTGCCACAATTATCTGACATTATTTAGTCCTCACTTGCATTTGGGTAATCTAAGCTGTAATTTGTAGAATATCACTAGTTCATATTTAATATTTACATTGTGGGCATAATGGTCAAAAGTGTCTAAATCCCATTTTCAGAAGTGACCTAGGCCCTCTATGTGTTAAGGAAATCATCAAGCTATTTTCAGGTAATATTAAAAGCCAGAGTCAAATCCACAGGAAACCTGTGTATTTACTATTCAGAACAAAACTTGATATATCCGTCCAGGCACTGTAGAATGGAGCATATCAGAACAGAGCTATGGCAATGCCACAGTATTGGAGGCTTACGCATTAACAATGAATATCAGGACTTTGTGAACTAGTCTCAGACTGATTTGTCTGAAAGTAATTTTGCTTTGTGACTAAGTATCATTGTACCATTTATGTGCGCACACCTACTGTACAAGATTTTTTCCTTATGTAATCAGCCATGGCAGCTAAATGCACATAATCTTCTGAACACATCAGCAACAAAGAGCAAACCAGGGAGAAATCAATTTTCCCAACAAGCTAATCTCTAAGAGACTACAGGATGAAATTGAAATTTAACATCATCCACCTCTAATAGTCATGTTATAATCACCTCACATTCCTTCTTCACAAATCCTGTGGCAGGAGGGAGAAAATGTTGCAGTCAGATTTGTCCAGAAATGGAATTATAGATGTTATGGGATGTGTTTCCAGGCTTGTTCATCAGGGAATAATTCAGGTCCATCTTCAAGGGAGGGGAAAAAAAACCCAAACCACTGCATTTTAAAGTTGTTTTGCTCTCACTGAGCGGGGAGGTAGGAATGACAATGCAGGTGAGTGCTCCCATGTGCCATTGCTTTACACACACAACTAACTCCTGAGCATTTCTGACATACTTTCCTCTAATTTTCTGAGACACCCTGCAGTGGCTGCAAGATTTATTTTAATCTTTTGACACTCTAGGCCTTTTAGGGATTTTTGAGGCTTCTGATAGCTTCTTTCATGGTCTCTGCACATCTTCCAATAGTAGGAAGGGGGGTGAGCTAGCAACCAAAATTACTGCCCTGAAGTCGCCTGTCTGAAGATCAAGATCCTTTCTCTGTACAGGTCTCATTTCAGTGCTGAGAGTATGTGTCATTTCTTGCTGTCTAGCTCTCGGACCCACCTGACAGGTTGTTTCTCTAGTTCAGAGAGAGAGAGCAATTACTGCTCTGGCCTTTTCTCCTTTTTTTCTTTCTACTCCTCCCCTACTTTTTAATAAATGATTACTAAATTTACAAGTTTTACCCTTTCTTTTTGCTCTTATCCTCCATTAATTCTCCTTTCCTGTGTAAATTCTCTCTTCGGCCTCATTTTCTAAGTAATCTTTTTGTTTTTCACCCATTTTCCTTCCTGCCTTTCCTTTTGATTGCCATATTTGTTCCCACTCCATGTCTGTTTTTGTGTCCCCAGGTATAAACTGCTGTAGTTTTTCATGACTTTGTTGAGAAAAAGGAATTACAGAACTGTTTTCCAAGCAATATTGGTGCTCTGCCAGTCATTCCTCATGTAAACATTTTAATGAGATCTTGGAGCTGGTATACAGAAACTACAACATGACGGTGCTAATGACAGCATGGAAACTTCCTACATTTAGGCATAAATTCACATAGGGCTGCCAGCTTTTTTAGTTCAGTATAGAATTGACTCAGGGGAGAGCTGTAAAATAGGTCAAGTAGGATAAACCCTCTCCAGCTCTCTCACAGTTCCAATAGCTGTACTATTCCACAGCACAGAAAATGCTACAAGTATGGAGTTTTGTTTTCCCCCTCACCAGACTCTCCCTCTCTGCCCCCCATTTCTTAATTTAGTGATGGTTGTTCCAGGGAGTGGTCAGGAAAACATTAACATGGATCCAGGAGGGTGGTGCAGGAGAGCAAAAGAGGATTTCCACATCTGGATTTACGCAGAAGTGAGGATGACTGCTTGAAACCAGTATGTCACTAGATCGTCCTATAAAATGGAGGGAAGGGGAATCCCTTCCCACTAAAGAAATGCTGAGATTTATAAAAGGCATTAAAGTATTAAAACAACCTAGAAGGTTAAGATTTGAGCTGGTGAAAATCTTCTGTTTATTATGGTTCTTTCTACATGCCCTTGGCCTTTGCCTTCTCTGACTCCTACAGACTATCCCATCAGCAGTAGCAGATCACTGACGACATGTTCTGGTCTCCATTCCTTCACAAAGAAGCTGGGTCCCCCTGGTGAGACTAGAGCAGAATGCAGTGAGGGCTTTGAGATTTAATTGTCTGCCATTGCTTGCCTTATTTTTACCTGTCTTTTAACTACCACCTGGTATGGCAGTGATACAAATCTTCATCACTTTTAACTTTCAAATCATTTGCCATGTTGCATTCTTCCTGAAATTTGTAATGACCCCTTTACTTGTATGCAAAACAGATATTTATCAACTACTGAGCCTGTGGCATAACCCTTCCAAAACTAAGAAATTCAGCATTAAGACAAATATTTCATCCTTAGTTCTTGTTGTAGTATCTAAGTATTGCAACACACAAACTGTGTGGATATCCTACTTTGATCCCACTTATTTCCAGTACCTGAGCACAGTGGAACAGGTTCAGAATGTAGTGGTCACTTTGGAAATATATAAGCTCTGTGACCCTATCTGTTGAAATATAGTAAATGAGATGTGGTGGTGGCTAAAGTTGACTGTGTAGGGCCCATGAGAATGAGAGACAATATGATAATAGCCGTACAGAAGGAACTGAAGCTAGATTTGATTCAGTAGAGGACATAATGGGCAGGAATAGTAATCCCAAAGGCAGAAGCTCAAAATAAAGGCGATTGCAGGATGGGAGGTGTTTGACATATGTTAAAGTAGCATTTAATATGACAGGGCACTTCATGTCAGACACTCAGCAGCATCATGCTAAGATGTTTTGGTTTTTTTATACTTCTGAGACAGTTCCCAGGCAATCATGATGGTCACTGGCTCTTCCATCTCCTGAGTTTTCAGAAGGCTCTTACTTCCATTTCCCTACCTTTTCAATCCAAATCCATATAATGTGGTAGGAGAGATTGTGAAAACATCCTAAACCAAAATGCCAAGTGTTTAAAGAAGACAACCAACTTTAAATCCCCCTCTCATCAGATGCAAATAGCAGTCTACTATCTATACTCAACATGGATGATGAGTTCAGCAGTTGGCTACACAACAGCTGATTGAAGCTTAAGCCTGAAAAGACTGAGCTGATGCAAATGAGGGAGTGAAAAGTACTTTGGAGAACTCATCCACTCTCTTAACACTGCCATCTATTGAGAGCATCTACCTTCATATTAATACAGTACATAGCGTAAGTGTTCATCTTAACTTCTTTCTGCTTCTGAAGCTAAATAGCTATAGCCACCCAAAATCCCCTTTTTCCATCTATGGCTGATTAGATGGTTGCCTTTTCTTTAGTTTGAACTTAGCAGCAGTGATCTACAGCAACTTCTGTTTTTGTGTATTGTAATTTTCTGTACTCAGGGACAAAATGCCTACCTTTATAAAAGCTACAGTTAGTTCAGAACAAAGCAGTCCATCTGCTCTCCAACACAGAATGCCAAGATCACATGGCCACATTCATTCTTTTCTCTGAATACTGAAATAAATTCAGGGTTTCAGTCCTTTGTCTTCAAAGCCATCCGTGGGACTGGACCAAGTTAACGTAGGGCTTCATAATCCTGTATGATCCATGGCCTCATTGACATGTTCCACTGGAAAATGAACTGTCAGAGCCTTAAGAAAGATATCTGGTGCATTGAAGATGGAACTTTTTCAGCGATTGGCTCAAAAATTGAAATTTGCTCCTGGAAGAGATCTGAGTGAAATGCATACCCCAAGCCAACTCACATTTTTTAAGAAGTCATTTTTCTAGCTTGCTTTCTACTTTTTAGAGTTATTTCCTTTATTTCTTTTCTTAAAATGTCATATTATTTTGAGAAAGCTCCACCAAACGAATGGATTTGGTGTTTCATTCTGAAGCTGCTGAGGCTCATGGTTAACAAGCTCTTCCAGCAGTGAGTTTCAGCTTCGCAGGCACTCTCATCTTAATCTTTCTGGTTTTATAACTCCTTTTATCTAGTACCTCTCATTTATTTCCATTTCCCATCTCTCCCTCCCTCATTTGCCTAGTTCTCTTGACCATTTCCAGTTTTTCCCTATCCTTCATTTCCATTTTTCAGAAATAGGGTCAGCAGTGTCATCCAAGCCCCGCCAAAATGTATCTGTTGTTGTATACTCCAGGGTGAGATTTTACAGTGGATGGATTTGCTAACAGGAGTAAACCAGGAAGCTTCTGAACCAGTCACAAATCTGCATTTACTCTTTCTAATCTCTTGCTGCAGCCTCCTCAGCATCACCTTGGTAAGCTCACTTCCCTTTGTCTCATCCATTATGATCCATGCATTTCATGCAGGGTTTTTTTTTTTGTCTCTTCACTGCAGGTGCACTCTGAGAACTGCCTCCCTTTTTGAATGTCAGTGGGGTTTTTCCTGTTTGTGAAGGATCTCTTAATTCGCTCTTGCCTCACATTCAGACAGCGCAAGCTGATCACTTGATTGAATACATTCTCTCCTTCCTCCTCCCTATAAACCTACTTGGTGCATAGTGGGTTGAGTTAGCCTGTTAGCATGTTAACTTAATGCCAAAAACATTTCAGTCCACATAGTAGCTGTACTGCCTTTCTTTTTCTGTAGCTGTCATTTGAGTTGCACTTGTGTAGTATACATTACAAAATTCAAAGTCTCCGGAATCCCTGGATAGAATTAAACTAGTGTGTGAAATCTGTTATGTATACATATACATACGTTTAAAACAATAAGGATGAACCTGCAGTGTACCAATTGTGATAAAGCTCTTGGGAGGAATTTTCCTGAGACAGGGTGATCTTCTAAGAGGAGTGGGTAATGAGACATTACCTCCTGCATTGTACGTGGTTTTCAGATTCATTTTATGGGCTAGATTTTTAGCCCTTTGCTGCCTCCAGAATTACAAACATGCAGGTACACTGATCTTTGCATACACCCCTTAAATTGTGCAATACCCCTGTTTGTTTAAATAGTTGGTAATTGCACCCACAAAATCCATTGCGGTTGGGGGTGGCTTTGAGTGTAAATGCTAACTCTTCCATGGACATTTCTGTTATACTATTGCAAATGGAGTATAACTGTGGATGTGCAAATAGAAATTTTAGTAGGTGTGATCACCTGCATGTGCACCAGTATTCCTGAGTGAAGGCTGAATAGAGAACTAGTTGAAAATCTGTTCCATGGCATAGTTTATTTACACAACTGTTTTAAATTTTTTTGCACTCACTCACTCAATGGCCGTTTCTCTAATCTCTTATGTGTTCAGTTAGCTCAGGAGTCAAGGATGGGTAAAGTATTGCAGGAGAAGGGAGAGACTTATGGGGTTTTGCCAGACAACCGTTATATTCAATCAACAGATGAACACACATAAAACTCACCAGCAACAGACTACAGATGTAAATTGCTGTTATGCTGTAGTAGTGCGGTGTACAATGTTCTTCTTTCCAAGTTATTGACTTACACTATCAGATGTTAAGACACTAAAATCAATTAGTTTATTCTTTAACTGGCACCGTAAAGAAATCCTGAAACCAGACACCAGAGTTTAGTCTTCATCAATATTTAGAAACAGAATGAATTGAAAAGGCTAATAAAAGAAAAGGGATTTGGGAAACAAGACATTCATTTCTGGATTTCTCATTCCTCCAGGAGCATTTGAGTTTCACAGTATTCGTAGACCTTGATGCAGATACTCTCATCTTTTCTGTTAGAATGCAGTATTCTATTCACCATGGTTTCTGGGCATCCTTCATTTCATCCTATCGTAGAACCTTGTTTAAAAACTTTTACCTTCTAGATGTTTCTGAAATTAATTTTTATTGCTATGTTTTGTGCTCCATTATTGGATCTAGTTTCTTGCACACTGCACTTCCATTCAAATATTCCTTACTTATCATTCTTGCTCCAGCTTGTGCACTGATTTCAGTAACGACCTAGACTTGAGGGTCAGAAGGAACCTTTATGAACTATTATTGTGAACTAATCCAGCTCCTTCACAACGCAGGCCACATAACCTGACCCACCCCTTCTGTAATAGACCCCTAACCTAAGGCTCGGTTACTAAAGTTCTCTAATAATAGTTTAAAGACTTCAGGGTACAGAGAATCCACCAGCAAGTGACCCATGCCAAAGAACATGATAAAAAACAGGGTTTCTGCTCATCTGCCCTAGGGTGAAATTCCTTCCCAACTCCAAATCCCCAGTGATCAGCCAAACCCTTAGCATGTGAGCAAGACTGACCAGCCAGATACCAGAAAGAATTCTCTATGATAGCTCAGAACCCACATCATCTGACATCTTTTCACAGACCATTAAGTATATTTACCCCTAGTAGTTAAAGATCGGTTAATTGTCAGTTAGACCATCCCATTATACCATCTCCTCCCTAAACTTGTCAAGCTCAGTCTTGAAGCCAGCTAGGTTCTTCGCCCCACTGCTCCCTTTGGAAGTCTGACCCAGAACTTCAGTCCTCTGGTGATTAGAAACCTTCATCTAATTTCAAGTCTAAACTTTGTGATGGCCAGTATATGTCCATTAGTTCCTCTGTCCACACTGGTGCTGAACTTAAATTAATTCCTCTCCCTCCCCAGTATTTATCCCTCTGCTGTATTAGTAGAGAGCAGTCATATCTCCCCTCAGCCTTCTTTTGGTTAAGCTAAACAAGCCAAGCTCTTTGAGTCTCCTCTCATAAGGTAGGTTTTCCATTCCTTAGATCATCGTAGTAGCTCTTCTCTGCACCTGTTCCAATTTGAATTCATCTTCCTTAAACATGAGAGACCAGAACTGCACACAGTATTCCAGATGAAGTCTCACCAGCATCTTGCATAACAATACTAACACCTTGCTATCTCTGCTAGAAGTACATCTTAGGACTTCATTAGCTTTCTTCATGGCTGCATCACATTGGTGAGTGTCATCCTGTGATCAGTCAATATGATCAGGTTCTCCTTTTTTACTTCCAACTGATGTGTCCACAGTTAATAGCAAAATATCTTATTAGTCCCTAAATGTACGATCTTGCACTTAACCATTGTTAAATGTTGTCCTGTTTCTATTACTCTAGTTTATAAAGTCATCCAGATTTGTTTGTATGATATCCTGATCCTTCTCTTTGTTGGCAGTACCTCCCAACTTGGTATTCTCTGCAAACTTCATTAGTGCATTCCCATTTTGTGTGCAAAGGTCAGTAATAAAAAGATTGGTCCCAAGACTAATCCCTGAGGACCTCCTGCCTTGCTGTTCACCTTTCATCGGGAGACCTGCTGAAGTCTCCCCTTTAGCCAGTTCCTTGTCCACCTTTCAATGTTCATATTAACCCCATCTTTTGTAATTTAACCAGTAATTCCCCATGCTCCACTGCATCAAATGCTTTACTAAAATCTAGGTAAATCAGATCCACTTCATTCCTTTTGTCTAAGAAGTCTGTTATCTTCTGAATGAAGATAAGGCTGGTCTGGCACAATCTACACTTTGTAAAACCATGTTGTGTTTTTGGCCCAATTGCTCTTAACCTTGATGTCCTTAACTGCTTTCTCTTTCAATTTTTTTTTTTTTTCCAGGACATTGCATGGTACTTAGGTCAAACTAACAGGCCTGTAAGTACCCTAGTTGCTTTTTCCCCCTTTCTTAAATAGGAATTATGGTAATAATTCTCTAGTCATAAAATACAAACCATGAGTTTACAAACTGATTATAATCCTTGCTAATGGGCTTGCAATTTCATGTGCCAGTTCTTTTAATATCCTTGGATGGAGATTATCCAGGGCCCCCAGTGTAGTCCCATTAAGCTGTTTGAGTTTGGTTTCTGCCTTGGATGTGGTCATTTCTACCTCCATATCCGCATTCCTGTTAGACACCCTACTCTTATCCCTAGGCTCTTCAATAAATATCATCATTAAAAATTGAGACAAAGTATTTGTTCAGATATTGGGCCATGTCTTTCTTATCCTTAACCTCCACCTTAGCACTTAGCAGTCCCACTTTTTTGTTCTCTTTGTATTTATATGGCTCTAGATCCTTTTACTGTTGGTTTTAATTCCTTTACAAGTTCCATTTCTACTTGAGTTTTGTTGGCATATCTCACTTTATCACTGCATGTTCTGATGTACAAGAAGTTGCTTTTCTTGCTGATCCCTCTCTTCTTCCATTCCTTGTATTTAAGCACTCTTCTGACTTTCACACATTACCTTCCCTCCCCCCCTTCATCTGTTCCAATATAACTTTCTCCATTCTGTGTATTCAGCATGTAGACCCACTTAAAGACTTAGAATCCTACAGATCAAAAGCCTTAAGTCACCTAATCCATTTCCCTGCAGGTACAGTATTGTTTTCTTTAGAATGGCTGCATAGACTAAGGACAATATTGTCAGCCAGACATACCTAAATTCTAATCGTACCTCTGTCACTTATTTGCTGTCTGGTCTTGGACATGTTCCTTAAGTCTCTGGAACACAGCTCCCCTTCCTTTTATAGGCACGAAGCTCCTGCACTCTTCACGCTGAGGGTAGGCAGGATGCAGAAAACTTTTCTATAATGTCCACATCTTTATGCACTAACACAGCTCTTTGAAGGCTGAGCATGTCAGAAAATAAGGAAGCATGGGGGCATGGAGTTCAGAGCAGAGGCTTTGGCCTGTCTGTGTCCCGGTCTGAAAAGTACAGGTTGCAATACTTACCTACGTTGCACGGTGAATGAAGACTTGATTCTGTAACCTTTTACTTCTGCTGAGATTGGCACTTATGTGCAATTAAACCTATTGAGGCTGCTGAGACTAATCATGTGAGTACTATTAAGTTTGAGTAAGGACCGAAGAATTAGGTTTTCACTGTTCCCAGCATGTTTTTATGACAGAGTTCTATAGGACTACTTAGTAGTGATATATTTGTCTAGTGTTTCCTTCCTTTCATAACACAATATTGCTAAAGTTCTTTGTATTGTCTGCTACTTAAGCATTTGATGTTCTTGGCCATGGTTTCTCTCAGCCACAGCTTTTTAAAACCAAAGTAAGAATCTGTGTTGTAGTTTGGGTTCAGTGCTCAGCTCTTTCATCTTTCCTGTGCTTAGATGGTATTTTATTCTTTTTCTCCTTCTGTCTCAGTTCTTAATGTGCCTTTGTGTACATACATGTTAATTGCCACCTTGAACAGCTGGAAAGCATCTGTTTAAGTTGTTGGTCATATTATCCAGTTTAGTTCATTTTATCAGCTTTTGTAAATAACTAAAGTCTGGTGTTTGGTTCTGATTAAAACATCAACATCACAGTGTTGATGTCTTATAGTACCTGGTGGTACAAGAAAATCAAATGACACTGTACAGGGCACAAAGAGAGAAGAGCAGCAGTTTATCATTTGTGACCCCATTGCTCGTAAACTTCCCCCACAGCTATAAAACGTAGGGAGAGTATTTGACATTTTTTATTGTATACCTGCTAGATTAGCAAAATAGTGTGTTGTATTTGTTTAAATGATGCTCACTGGAACTGTATAACCTATATATCTACAGTGGGTGTATATGTATATAATGTGTTCTGTGTATAAAGAGAGGCAGAGAGAGAATATTAACTGTGATGAAGTCATGAACCCAGGCGCCCGCTATAGGCATCTGCAAACACTAGTTACCCTGGCAACAAGTGGAAAGAGGTTGGAGAGGAAAGCTGGAGTAGGTTGTTGCATTGAATTGTTTTCGGCTTGTTTCTTCCTCACTAAAGCAGGGAGATGTTGAAAGGTATGATGTGCCTCTTTCTATTGTGTATATTTTGTATGATAGAGAACGGTTGGAAGGGGTAAGCTAAAATTTTATCTTATTCCATTCCATTTTGTTCAATTAAACGTGAACTTTTCTATTTCAGTATTAACACATTTTCTGCTACAAATCTGCATTTTCCCTTTGTGCTTTCTGTTTGAGAGTTCACTGTTGGGTTTAAGTACCAATAAATCTCTAAAGTATAGTACCTGTCCCATCTTCTGTCCAGGGTCTGGTGGCTGCTGCATCTCCTCTTAATGTCTTCAGAAACTGGTTTTCTTTTTAAGCTGGGTTTAGAGAACTAATGGTTGAAAATCTTCTGGGCTGTTACCAGTACCATGTAACACAGAAAGACCTAGTTAAACAGAACTAAAAATGAGCTTCTGAACACTTCCAGAATGTGCTGTGCTGATTTCCTTGTGCTGATGCAGAATTTTGTGGCTCATGACTTAGTGGAATCCTTGCCTCCCTGGGGAAAGTTTTTGTAAGTAGAACTAAGAAATTATGTTCATCAGGGCTGTAACAGTGTTTTCCACGCAAGCATCTATTGGGATGTTTTCTTTAGAATCTGTTTTATTGAATTGTTCATGTCTTTTTGTTTTGTTGTTTGTTCTTCAATCTCTTGCTTTTTCTGTCTGTTCAAGGAAAAGAAACGTAGTGAATAATTCCATGTTATCTAAAAGTATCACTGGTACAGATTATGACAGGAACATTTGTATTTGTATGTGTATGTGTACACACCAGTGTGCAATTAGACCACAGGTTATTTTATGTCAAGTGAATTTTTGGTGTGTTGTTTTTAAACTTAAAAAAAAAAATGCAGCTCTTGAGTAACCATAAAAAAGAACATTACAGTTACAAGAGTATGAAGAGGCTCAACCAATATAAGGGTGTAATTTAGTAACTGGACATTTAACACCTCTCAGAGTAGAGTTATTGATGGATTAATTTGACATTGGCAACTTGTGCTGTTAGTCTGGAGCATTCACTACAATATAATAGTAACAATTTGGGAGCCCGTGAAAGGACTGAGTAGAAATTCCTATTTAAAGTTGTCAGATTGATATCCTTTCTTTTGTCTTCTCTTAAGAGTGAAAGGGAACTGACAAATTAAAACAATCAGGTCATGTGACATAATCTTGTTAGAATCAAAATAGCAAATCATTCCAGACAATGAAATACCTTATAATCAAACATAACAAAATAATCAGCATGAAAAGATAAATATTTTGTCATAAAGCAATTTCGTGAATCACAGCTCTTAATATGAAAGATTGTTAAACTTAAATTGGTTGCCAAACAGTCCCGAATATGGCTTAGCAGCTAGCCACATGTAACCTGAAAAGAAAATCACAGGTTAGTTACAGCAACAGGCTTTACAGCACATTCACGTTTAGTACTTTATTTAATGAAATTAACAGTTGATGGCAAACATAGGTGAATAAAAACCACTTATACTTATTTCAGATCCTTAAAATCTGTCATCTGAGATGTTGCAGCAAAAAGGGGGGGATTTGATAGTATGTCTTTTATACAGGATAATCTCCTGAAATCATCATGGTCCTTCTGCTTCTGTTTTGGGGAGGAGGCAGTGTTTTTTGAGTTCTTGCTCATGTCCATTCCATGCTAGGTGTTTGCACATCCCACTGTTGCCAGACATTTTTTTCCCCCCTCGGTAATTTTTTTTGTTCTATTGGGTTGGCTTTAGTGTCCTCTGGAGCTGCGCACTTATGCATCAGCTTTTTCTACACAGAACCAGCCTTCTTGCTTTTCAGGGCTTCCCCAGTAGTTTTTGGACTCTTATCTTCACTGGCTCTTTTAATAGTTTACTTGGCAAAGAAGTGTTAGTGTGTATAGATAGCTCCTGTCATCAAGGGGCTTTTTGCCCCCGGCGAGGCATGCCCTTGTCCCGGGGCTTCAGGCTTTGTGCCTGTGAGAGACTCACACTCCAGCTGTATAAAGTGCTTGGAGGAAACTCGTAGGAAGGACAAAGTACCAAATCTGTCAGGACTTCAGATTCTGCACTAAAAGGGACCGAGATATTAGGCTGAAAGCTTATCCTTATGGAAGCTGCCCTCAGACTAGTCTGAGAGCCAAGCTGCTCCAGTGTTGAAGTGAAGCATTCCCCTGCCAGTGTGCTCTTGCCAGCACCATTCACCATCTCCAGGGCCAAGGAAGAAGCACAAGAAGCAGCATGCTGTTAGATGACACTCACTGTAGAGAAGAGAAAGAAGTGGGGTTGAAGGCAGCCACCCTTTGGCTCCCAGACCCACGTCAGCCCTGTCAACTCTGCCTAGGGTATTGAGTCCAGTGCAAGACCTTCAGCCAACACGAGGGAGCCACCACACTGCCAGCAGTTTAATGGTGTCTTTGACCCTGGAGGTTTTCCAAGCAGCTAGGGAACTTCTTTCTCTATCAGTCCCAACAACTTCAGTGGAATACCAGTCCAGCACTATCTCTAAGCAAAAAAGACACTAAAAAGACTAGATCTGTTCAGAAAAAAACCTTTATTCCATGGGTGGCCTTCAACTATGTATCTCCAACCAGCAATCTTTGCTGGGGAGATGCAGCTTTAATCTGTGAGACTCCCTGACTAAATTCAGAGACTCCCTGGCCCCAGATTTTAGGCAGGAGTTCACTTCCCTCTTGGAAGAAGGTAAGAGTGTTGCCAGGACCTCTGTCCAGGGAGCTCTGGATGGTGCCAACTCGACAGTCAGGAGAATGGCCTCTGCAGTCGCTGTGAGGCATTATTCATGATTCTGCTCCTCCAGCCTTCTTCATGATCTCCAGCAGTCCATCTAGTCTCCTCTTCAAAGGCTTATCATTTTTCTCAGGGCAGATGGACACAAGACTTCATGGTGTGAAGGATTTGATGGCTGTACTATGATTCTTAGGCCTCTATGCTCCCATTTGCTTCCCGGAGGCACTTTAGGCCAGAGCAGCCTCCTCAGTTCTCAGTGCCTCCAAGCCAGAAGTTCTCCAAAAAGGAAAAAAGGGAGAGGTTGTCAGTGACACTGGCCAATCCTATGCACCTCAGCCTCCCAGTCGGGATCTCAGATACTCCAGCAAGCCCATGCAAGCCTTATGAAGGGGTACCCAAGGAAGCTGTATCAGTCACCATTTCAGATCCTGCTCCCCTTTTATTTGTGGGACCATCTGTTACTCTTCAGCCTGACATGGTTATTCATAACATCAAACCATTGGATCCTCAGTACAGTCACAGTTGGATATACCCTTCAGTTTCTTTCCAGCCCTCTTTCCCTTCCATCCTTGTCCTTCTTCAGTGACCCTTCTTACGAGGAATGGCTCATTTGGGAGATACCATCCCACCTACCTATGGGACCCGTGGAGGAAGTTCCTCAAGAATTGAGGGAACAGGTTTTACTCCCAGTATTTCCTAATTCCTAAGACCACAGAGGGCCTCCAGACCATTCCGGAACTGCATCGTCTCCACAGCTACCTTCAGAAACTGAAGTTCTACATGGCCCCCTGCCATCCATCATTCCCTCCTGTGACTTAGAAGATACATATTTTCATGTTTCTGTCCTCAGTAGTCAGAAAAGATTTCTCAGATTTATATTGGGTCATTCCCACTACCAGTTCGCCACACTTCCCTTCAGCCTGTCAGCAGGCCTCTGGGTTTTTGCAAAGTGTTATGGTGGTGATAGCGGCCTTTCTCAGATGGGAAGGTGTACTGGTTTATCCATAGCTCAATGCCTGGCTGATCAAATATCGGTTGCAGGCTCAAGTACAAAACAGCATCCCCCTTAGAGTGCTGGGCCTGCTGATAAATAAGCAGAAGTCCGCTCTGGTTCCAGGCCAAAGAATAAAATTTATTGGAACAGTACTCAGCTCAACTGAGATCAAGGCCTTCCTGCCAAAAGCCCAGTTTCAGGCCAAGTCATACATGATATCAGGCCAAGTCATGGTCCACCAAATCACAATGGCTTGGGTTTGTTCTAAGTTGCTGGGGCACATGGCACAGGTACTTAGATAGATCAGCATGCAGGGCTGCACTTCAGGACTCTCCAGATGTGGCAAGGGTGATTGTATTCCCCAAGCAGACATCATCTGGATTTAGTGCTCATGGTCCCTTCCCTAGTCTGAGATTGGTAACAACGGGGGCACCCTTTGTTATCCCCAGCAGTCAGTTACCTTAATCTAGATCACATCAGAGCTAGGGTGGGAGCCAGCCTCCACAGTCTTAGGATTCAAGAGCTCTGGTCCCAAGAAGAACATGCCATGCGCATAAATGTTAGGGAGCTTAGGGCAGTACGCTTAGCATGCTACATGTTCCTTCCCCAGATCTCAGGTGAAATGATGCAAGTCCTGACAGACAGCATGCAGCCAGGTTTCAGCGAGCAGAAAGTGGCTTGCTCTTTAGCCTTGTGTCAGGAGGCCATCCATCTGTGGAATTTCTTCAAGAAACACTGCATTCATTTGAAGGCATCACATCTTCTGAAAGCCCAGAACATACTGGTGAATCACTTCAGCAGATCGTTCTCTCACCACAAGTAGTCCCTTCACCCAGAGGTAACCAGATTCATCTTCCAAGGGGGGGCCTCCCCAAGTGGACCTTTTCACTACCAGACAAAACAAGTAATGCCCTTAGTTTTGTTCACTACATGGGCACAGCCTAGGCTCCTTTCCTGTATCTTCCTGCTCTTGGGAACAGACTGGTTACTTTAGGCTTTCCTACCAATCTCTTTGTTCTGCCTAAAGTATCAGTGCTTGGCCCTCTCATCTATTAACTTGTGGTTGGCAGCTTTCTCTTCCTTTCATCCTGCAGTGAATTGAAGGTCTGTACTCACCCACATGATGGTGGTTCAGTTTCTCAGTGGCCTGAGAAGGCTCTACCCTCACAGGTTCCCTCTTCAAGCCATTAGTATTGTGCTCCCTTCTACTCCTCTCTGGGAATGTTGCCTTTCTGGTGGCAATCACCTAGGCCAGAAGGGTATCTGAGAGCAAGGCCCTTGCATCAGAACCACCCTACAAGTGTTCTTCAAGGACAAGGTCCAATTGCATTTCCATCCACCGTTACTGCCAAAAGATGCCATAGCAATTAGGTCATTTTCCTGCCAGTCTTCTTCCTGAAACTTCACAAGAACTATGAGGAGCATGAGACATACCCTCAACTTTTAGATTGAAAGGGCTAAACCCTTCTGTAAGTTTACACAAGTCTTCATAGCAATAGCAGGAAAGATGAGAGCACTATTACTCCATCAGCCCAGAGGATCTCATCCTGGATAATTGCCTGTGTCCAATCATGCTATGAGCAGCCGGCCATCTTAACTGCTCACTCCATAAAAGTTCAGGCATCAGCAGCAGTGTTCCTCGCACAGGTCCTAATCCAGGATATCTGCAGAGCCATGAGCTGGTTCTCCATGCATGCCTTTGCATCTCACTGTGCCATCATCATCCAAAAGGCCTGTGGTGATGCCAATTTCAGAAGAGCAGTGTTGTAGTCAGCCTAGCCATGAACTCCTGAGTTAACTGCCTGCGAGTCACCTAGCGTGGAATGGACACAAGCAAGCACTCAAAGAAGAACAAACAATTACTAACCTTTTTGTAACTGTTCTTCTTGGAGAACATGTCCATTCCATGACCCACCCTCCTACTGCTTTGTTGGAGTTAATCAGCAAGAGGAAACTGGGTTGATATGAGGCAAGCAGCATCCCTCATACCAGTGCATAAGCTGGTGGGTCAAGATGGTGCTGGAGCTGACTCAATGGATACTGCTGAGCAGGGCTGGAGCTGGGTGTTTTGGCGCCTGGGGCAAGCAGCCCCAAAGGTGCCCCCGACCCCACAACCTGGGCCCAGTCGGTCCCCAGCCACCAGGAGGTGGTGGGAAGCCAGATCTGTCCCCAGCCACAGCTTGATCCAGCCCCCTCCCCCTCACCGCAGGCACTGAATTTTTGATGGTGGGCAGGAAGAACGGACCAGGTAGGGGCTGCGGCTGCTGGCCATGTGGCACCCTCTAAGATTCGGTGCCTGGGGCTTCGCCCTGTTGCCCTGCCTTAGTTACGGCTCTGCCACTGAGATAAAAATCTCTGGCAATGGTACATGCAGCACACACACCTAGCGTGGGATGATGCAAGCAACACATTTCAAAGAACAGTAGTTACAAAAGCTTATTAACCATTTTTTCCTTCCTCTCCACCTCAATCTTCTTTTGCCTTGGGGTTTATTTGCATCTATTTGATGCTAGAAGTCTAAAATGTGTAGCCAACAGCTTATCCTCAAAGGCAGGGGTCTCAAACTCAAATCACCACAGGGGCTGCATGAGGACTAGTACAGGTCCGCATGAGGATTAGTATGGTAGCCCAAGGGGCACACCACTGAAACCTTTCCATACAATGATATTGCAAATATAGGTAAGGATTGCATCATTGTGGACCACAGGAAATAGCTTCAGGGGCTGCATGCAGCCCATGTGCCACATGTTTGAGACCCCTGCTCCAAGGCCAGCAGCACATAGGGTATTTGTACAGGCTTAGTCTACTTCAGGGCTGTTGTTCTTTTGGTATATGTTCTCTGATACTCTGGCGTACAGCTTGTGTAGAGAGAATTCAAGTTAGGAGATTCGGTAAATAGTAATCCAGATGTCTCTCTAACATATGCCCTATTTCTTAAACTAAAAAAGCTGAATTGTATTTCTTTAAGTACTTCAGGTTCTTCTGATTTTGTTCTGACAAAGTGTATTTATACTTGACTGTTGTCCACTGTAGTTTTCTTATAGGTTATATGTTACTTTTTTAGCTCAGATACTCTAATAATAAGGTACAAAAGAAGAGCCCTCTGTAGCTTAAACACTTGTCTGTCTCACCAACAGCAGTTGGTCCAGTAAAAGATATTACCTCACCCACTTTCTCTCTCTAATATCCTGGGACCAATATAGCTACAATAGCACTGTGCAGGACACAGTAGAGAAGGGAACGTGCACTAGAATGTTGAAATGGGTAAGGAATTTGTCAGACCTTTCTGCTTTGTGGCTGACGATGAGTGAAGCATGATAGGCTATATTTTGACTTTGTTTCATTCAATATGTGAATATTCATCTGGTAGAATTATTATACAGTTTTTTGCCCACAAACTCTTCGATTCCAGGGTTGAACAAGCCAGCACACGTTGATTTGGGTGACGTTCCTTTCTTGCAGCAGTTAAAATTTACAGTGGAATAATTTCACCACCCTTGCCTTGGTAAACTTACTTTCAGCAAACTGTGTTCAGGAAATGTAGGACATATAACTCGTTATTAAAGATTATACCTAGAGATGGAGTCCCAGGTTAGCAAGTTATTCCATTTCATAGAGTTGGCAGGTGGTTCTTCAACCACAAAACCTACTTTTCAAACTCCTGCTGCAAAGGCAAGACTTAAGTTGCTGAACATCACTATGACACATTGTGAGATCTTAGCTACATTGGGTGGAAATGGGAAAATGGTTTGCTTATTGCAAAAATGCTTTCTCCAGAAATGACGACAAGATGTCTGTCTATTCCTTGGTTAATAAGAATGGTTATTAGTAAGTGAACTGCAGAAGGCTAACACTATTTCAGCCTATGCATTCCAGAAAGGACTATATAATTAGGATCTTATAATACTCGGTGAAAATTGTACTACTCACGTAAAATATGCAGTTCCATAGGAAAACTGGATGCATTCGTTAAAATATTTTTCTAATATAATTTTAGTGTAGGGTTGGAGTGGAGAGAAAGTGAACATGCAAACCAGTACCCACAATATGTGGATTTGACCTGCAAATGTGTATACCAAGGAATGCCTGAATCTGGGAATTTCACAGTGCATTGATTAAAAAAAAGCATAATAGTAAAACTGTAGTAAGTGTGTCACTGAAGGTTGAGCATTTAACTATAATTCTTTGTCTCCAAATAAGAAAGGCCAAGCTGCTTCTTCCATTGTGTCTTGATTTTCATAATAACCTTACAGCTTGCTTTAAGGAGGTTTTTAGTACAGTATGTATCTGTGTAAAGATGTATGTTTTGTCACCAGTAATCAGACAGAGATGTCTTGGATCAGTACTGACATGACACTCCAGCCAGCTAGACTAGCTCTGCGCACTCTGTGAGATCTCAGAGGTTGGTGATCAAATACACAAGTTTAGGGAATTCACTTGGCACACAGATGTGCCTTTTCTTTATGAGAATTATTTATCACACAATGTTTTGTCCAACTTCTAAAAATGCTGTGTTTTTTTAAAGGCTTTGTGAAAATGTGTGCTTTAATTGCTGGCATCACATGTCAGAATTGTAATCTTGCCACTGTAAATTGCCAGTATTTAATTTCAACCATGCTGTGGTTTAAAAATAGCAGCATAGTAAAGAAACCTCCACCAGTTGTAAACTACACAAAAAATGGTTAGAATCTAAAAAGGAATCAGAAAATCTCTTAATCTGTGAATTATCTTTCATTAATGAAGAGGAGGAGCTGGAAGGACCTTTAGAAGGGCTTGGATTTCAGCAGCAAGAGTCCCGACTTTGCCAGCAGATGAAAATGGCTACTGTTGCTCCGTCACCTGAGGTTGCACGTTGGCAAGTGGAATCAGTGACAAGCACAAGCTCAGGACATGTTTGTACCCAAAGTAAGAATGTTTTGTTCTCCATAGAAGCTGAATGGTCTTTCTGTTCATTTCATTTCTGAAAGATAGTTTTAATGAGCACTAAATTCATCTGTAGCTACTTGACACCAACCATGGGATTATGCTTTCCCCAGTTTTCTCTCCATGCCTTTGGTCTTCCAGATTTTACAGACATTCATGGCTGTGACTCAGCTTTTTGGAGAAGTGCCTTACAGTTCTTCGTTGGTCATTCTCTTTGGCACATGAGTCGCATGCTGAATACCTATAGCAGCACAGCTAGACAGAGAGCATGGTTGTGTCTGGCTCTTACACTGTTGTCTGTGCTCCTTTTAAAGTAATATTCAGTTTAAAAAATGAAAAACTTACTAGGGTTACCTAAGATCTGCAATATACCAATCCAGAGCAATTATTAATATGTCCAATCCTTTTTGTTACTGCTTCAGTCCTAACAGAATTCCTTCACTGTCCCAGATAAGCTGGGTACTATTTGAAAGCTAGACCAGAAATTCACATTTATTACCTTTATTTTATTCCATGATATTTCTCTTCTAATTACACTGCTTGAGTAACTGACTCCTGGAGAAAGTTTTTTGCAAGATTCAAAAAGATTGGACATTTATCTGGATAACAAGAATATCCATAGTTTTAACAGTTAATGCTTTAAGGAAAAAAAATCTTGGAAAGAACATAAAGCCTCAAGCTTCAGGGCTAAAGTCTGTCTCTCTGACTGTTAGGGACTGGGGCAGGGCTAACTTCTTGTTCTGTGTTTGTACAGCCCCAAGCACATAAGGATCCTGGTCCATTGAGTCAGACTCATAGGTGCTGTGGTAATGTAAATAGAAATAATAGTTTAAAATGATACCTGCATGGTAGACAGATTACCATCCATTTGCCTACTGCAGTGTTTCTTGCATCTTCCTCTAAAGCATCTGGCACTATTCAGGATACTCTGCTCTAGAGGTCAGATTGAGTATTACACTTCCAGTGTTCCTCTATAGTATTAAGGACATAACTAAATTCAGTTTTACCTCATTTGATAGGTAGTGATGAGTCTGCTTTTCTTGAAGGCTTTGGAAAGTAGGAGTTCAGTTTGACTCTGGTTAAGTATCCCTGCCTAATCTCAATGAGCCTACTCAGCCTCTTGCAGATTTCTGGAACTAGAAGTGTTTAGTTTGAAGAGTGGGAGGTTTTGGCACTTCTTGCAAAGGCTCACATCATGGATCAGGCTTGCATAATTTAATTTCATGCGTTGGTTGGTTTTTGATGGAGTAGTTTTTGTCATAGTTCCATGTGGCTGAGAAATCTCCATTACCAGCCTCTCACCAGACTAAGTAGTTCAACAAGAGGCAATGTCTTGTATTTATCACTGATGCAGCAATATTATTTATATTCTGTAGCTCCTAGGAACTCTAAGCATGGACCAGGGCCCCACTGTGCTAGGTGCTGTACAAGCACACAACAAAAAGATAATATGTACTCCAGAGAGTTTACAGTCTAAATGTAAGACAAGACAGCAGCTGAATATGAACAAGACAAATGGAAAGAGTGCAAAGAAACAAGTGCAAGTTATTTATGGTGAGCTCCTCCTAAGCAGACAGGGCAGCATGGAAGAAAGCACAAAGGTGCCTGTTTGAACATTGAACAAGTGGACGACGGATGCTGGTCATCACTCACTGATCTGAGGTGGGAGTCAACACCTCCCTAGTGAATGGGAGATGATAGATTGGGCAGAGATAGACCCTGCAAATAGCTTGACAGGCAACTTGAGTCTGATGCAGTAGAGAAGAGGGAGCTGGTGGAGGGGGTTGCAAAGAGAGGAATGACACGGTCAGGGTGATGAGCTAGGAAGAGTAACTTTCAAGCAGCATTCTGAACAGATGTGAGAGAGGCAAAGATTACATTTGTCAAAGAAAGTTTGAGGAGCTGTCTTTCAAGAAAAGTCACTTACCTTTTTGCTGTTACATAGAGCATGATATTCAGAATCCTGAAGCATTTACTTCCCACTTTTCTGTTTCTTTTTCCATTTCAAAGTCTTCATACAGAAATCTTAACAGTGAAAAATATGGGTGGGTCAGATGATTTTTTTTTAACTATCATATTGTTTTCTGCCCTGTGGCATACATAAGAATGGGTAACCCCTAAAATTTTCTTCCTGCCTCTTTTCTCCTCAGCCTCGAGTTCCAAGCCAGAAGTGAGTTCCAGTTCACAGACCTTGGGAAGCCAACAAAGCAAGGCAGATGGTACCCGAGTAAAAACTCGCATTCTGCCCAACATGCCAAAGCTTTTCATCCCTTCGTCTATCACCAAATTCCCACCTGAGATCACTGTCACCCCACCAACACCAACCTTACTTTCTCCAAAAGGCAGCATTTCAGAAGAGACAAAGCAGAAATTAAAGGTAATTCATGAAAATAACTTTTAGGATGTTTTTTATCTTAATTCTTCCTTTAAAATGAGATTTTCATGTCATTGAAACAACAGGTCCTATCCCCAGCTGATCACCGGAGACAGTAGGAGTGGTACAGGACCCTAGCTTCTCCCAGCAGGATTTACTAGTGAAGTGTAGGTTGTGTGTGAGCTCATAGCTATCGTGGTCCCAGTACGCAGGGGAGTTCACAGCTACTGCAGTCCTAGCAATAGTCATGAAAAAGGACGAAGTACAAATACAGTCTGAGTGGGATACCGCAGCTGTTCCAATCTGTCTCGTACTTCAGGAGCACTTGTTGCAGGAAAGCTTACTGATTCAGTATGAGGGAGCTGCAAGCTGGGACACACACTGTTTTACAAATAAAAGGAGTCATGAATGTTGAGGTGCAGCAGATGTTTGCCTTTGAGCCCTGTCATTGAAGGTTTATTCTAACTACTCAGCAATATATTTCTTTTTCTTTTTTTTTCCCCCTTTTTCTTTGGGTCAGTCTGCTATTTTGTCTGCTCAGTCTGCAGCAAATGTAAAGAAGGAGAACCTTTGTCAGCCAGCGTTGGAGATCTTAGAAACCTCAAGCCAAGAGTCCTCGCTGGAGAGTGATACTGATGAAGATGATGACTACATGGACATATGAATAGATTGCTGTGGTCACCACCAACTCCACCAAGCATATAACCATTCTTCTTGTTGCCAGCATCACTGCCAGGCAACACATCTTTCTCTTTGTCAGCATTATCTTCCACTTACTCTTCATGCGCATTGTGTCATTCACTTCCATTATCTTCATCACCATCATTACCACTGTATTGCCTTCAAAAACTTTTCCATTCTACCCATCATGGTGCTTGACAGAAGGAATGATTGGTCACCAGCCAGTTAATTCATCTGGACCAAAACACCACCCTCAAACTCCAGTGGAACTGTCTCGTGAGCTGCAGGCATTTCTTTCTATTTGCTCTTGCTTCTCCAAACCAGATCCTTGGAAGCCAGTTCAATGGCTTTTCCACAGGCATTCTGCTTCCCTTTAGCTGTCTTTTAGCGTTTTCCCCTGGCTGACATTTTCTCTGGATAATTTAGCAGCCCAGCCTCTGTATAGAGGTGTCATGATCAGCCCACTGCTCTGCATTTCTAGCAACTCCAACAAAGGGGTTTGGAGTGGAGAGGTTGGCGAGCCAGCAAAGCTTTCTCCTGGTTTCAGTAATTTCATATGCCTTTGGAGGGAAGTGGTGAGTTTTTGGTTTCTTGGCACAGCCACAGAACATGGTAGAAGTTGGCTGGATGACAGATAACCCATGAAGTTGGATTTCCAATGTGGGCAGAGATTTTTGTCCCTCCCACTTGTGCTCATTTCACTCTTATGTGTTAGGCCAGTGAAAGATTATTTTCCTGAATGTTGGTTCAAAGAAATGGACTCTAGACACTCCTTCCAGCATGGTCTTATGGTCCTTCTCTTCTAATTGCCTTGGAAAAGCATTTTGGCCTGGGGACTAGCTGATATTTTTATGGTGGTATTGAGGAATGTTAATAGATTTCAATACCATTTCAGTGTGTTTTTTACAGAATGACACGAAAAGGTGTTTTTTATCTATCTGCAGAGGGATTGCTCACAGTTATTTATATGGGGAAATAATGGTAACAAACAGCATCTTTTTTACTGAATGTTAACTTTGTAAAATAATGAATGCAAACCATGCAAAAAAAATATATATGTCACATATCTAATATGCATATAGCTTGCTATGTTAGATAGCTCTTTGTGTTTAGGGAAGAGGTGTTTTTTTGTGCAGTGCAGAGCTTTGTATAAACATTTTTTTCTAATAAAGTTGAAATGACTTATGGTTGCCTCTCTCTGCTGGTTGGAAAGAATAAGACATCTGTTCATCCTGCCATGTTTCTGGAAAAGGTGGCCTCTGCAATAAGAGAAGGGATGCAAATGGAAAGAAATCCATTCTTTTGTAAAGACTGGACACAAATGCATCTTTGGTACTGCATCTCCATCTCCTCAAGAGCCAAGGCCAGTTCAGGCGAAGTTACAGAGCATGCAGCCGCAAGGAGCCCTGCTACAAAATTCATTCTAATTTTTTTTCATGGGATGTTGTTACTTGTGTTACAGTAGTGCCTAAGAACCTTGGTCACAGACCAGGGCCCTGTTGTGCTAGGCACTGTACAAACACAAAACAAAAAGACAAACCTTTCCACAAAGAGCTTACAGTCTAGTCGTTGAACACTGATTGGCAACATGTGGGAAGAAAACAATCCAATAATGATAATAGCTATATTGAAGGAGTACTTAACTGCACAAAACTAATGAATACACTATCATAGGAATCACTTTTTCTTGGTACAAGAAAGAACTTGCTTCTCTCTGTTAATCCTAAACAGATATGAGCCCAAATCATAACTGAAATTCAAGTATTTACTTTGGAGCTCTTCAGATTTGTATCACAGACCCATCTTTCTAAACTTAAATTCTCCATCACGGAGTTTAGTTTGAATAGAGTAGGACTGTGAAACTGTGGCAGACAACTACCAATCAGGACACCAACATATGCTGGTGAAACTAGGTCTAATTAGCAGACATTATAAAATGTTCTACGTAAATGTAATGGAGAGAGGACATTTGCTAGGGTCAGTGAACAAGCAATGCAGATGTATTCATTTTAACTGTAGAAAGTATCGTGCTTTCTTGTTTATCAATTTGGCTTTAGTTTTTACAGACTGAATCTATTACATAGTATATTTTGTAGACATTAATTGAGTGGGTTGGTGGTGGTGGGAGGGGATTTTTTAACATATTTTGGTCTGTGTCTGTTTCTCCATTACATGAGGTTGCTCAACAGAAGTGATACGGTCTGTCACAAGAAACAGAAGACAGGAAACATTATGGACCTCAGGGCAAAACTTTCCTGAATCATGTAATTCTAGGCAATATTCATTCAAGAAAATGAACTTGACATATATAGGTCTTTAGTTGATATAAATTCTCAGGTGTAGACTTAAGTTTAAAATAATCTGAATTCTTGGTCCCAGGCATGTGACATGGATTGGGTAATCCTATACCAAGAGTGAGGATATGATTGGATTTTTGACAATGTATTTATGTTGTATTCTTTATACAGTATATATTGCCGTTTTTCAGCAAAATTAATTTGAGTACTTTGTTTTCAAAATGTTTAATTACTGAGCTACAGTGAATTTGTCTGCATGACTCAAAAAAAGTACCTTTTATTTAAAGACAAGTTGGTAAGTGCTATATAGCTTTATTTGTCCTGGGGATTCCAAGGTGCTAAGAATTTTTCTGAGTTCCCCGACTCCTCAGTTTTCTAAAATGGGTGGGTCCTTCTTGTACTCTGGTGTCACCTTTTCTTTTAAGAGGTGATTCTGTGTTTTGTTTTGGGTTTGGGTTTGGGGGGAGGTGCCTCCTGAAGGGGTGCAGGGTGATTTAGAAACTGCTATTTTCTCTTGGCAAAGCAAGCTGAACATTGCAAGTCTGTTGTAAATCTGCTGTTCTGTACTTGTGTCTATAGTACTGTGTAATATATGAATTTGGCCTGGACTGAAAGCTTGCAATTGCTTTTCTCCCCTGCTTTTATCTGTGATCCTTAATTCTCATTACCTGCAAGTGCCTTGAGGACCTTCTTCCTTATACACGTGAAGTTGGTTCACAGAGATTTGATACATGGATTGCTTTCCCCAGGCACCAGTCTTCAGCTACTGCCTAGGTTCTGTGCTGGCAAACTCCATGTCATCTTTCATAATTGTGTTTCTGTTGACTTCAGCCAAAGGGACTATTACTTTGCTTATCCCTCAAACCGTCTCTCCATAAGCAGTGATTATTCAGTTACTTTTCAGCTCAGTGACGCTTGCCCTGAGGCAAAAGCTGCCAGTAAGGAAGCATTTTGTGTGACATGCTCATCTTATAACTTGTGTACAGAAAGTACCACCCTGTGAACCCAACTCTTTTAAAAATAAGGGAATGTAAGTTATCCTCATTATGGCCTGTTGTAAGGCCTTTCAGGAAAGCCTAATAACCTAAGATTCATCCAAGTTATAGCTACTATAGTAGCTGCACCAATGTAAAACCCTGAACTAGACAGGTAAAACTGATGTGTGTCATATTTGCAGTGGTGTAGTTTACCTCAGATTCAAGTGTAAGCAACCTGTGATGGTGTAAATCACATTTCCTAGAGACTTGAAATCTGCAGTGTAGAGAAGACACAATTTATCAGACTAACATTTCCAATTTCAGACATGGCATGTCAAATGTAGTCAAGAAACGCAACTTCACTTATCTATCACCCATGATCAGATATTTTTAGAGGAAACTGCTAGGCCACCACACTGACATCTGTGGGAAGGTTCCCTGCTTTCTTCATACGATTATGCCAGATAAGTAATAACTACTAATAAAGAAATAAAAAAGGATGGTGGGAGTCCTTTTATTTACTTGTCAGAGAACACACAGAAGACTCTGGTGCTGAATGTGAGTTTAAAGGAAAAAATTTCTCTTTGTGCTCAGAACATGGAATAAGAAGCTCTTGCCATTTACAACCTCTGCTGTATTATAAAATGAACTCTTACATCATCCTCCTTGCTTTAACAATAGGAAGAACTTTAATATTTAAATATGAATGTTGTTCACCTTCTAAAACATATTGTTGGCATCCTGTATCGTTTTTCAGCAAAATGGTTGGTGCTAGCAGAAGATTCCAAAACTTTGGAAACAATGCATCGTTTCTACATAGCAGGTGATGAGTCTCCATACATAATGCTCAATGAACAAAGTTGTAGCGGCTTTCTTTGCAGTTGCTCCCCATGTCTCTTTGGATCTTCTGTGCCAGCCTTTGTTATGTTTGTAGCAATTGTACACTTTACATGCAATTACCAAGTGACCAGACAACTTAGGATAACACTAGGTTTTATCGGTTTCAACGTACAGGCACTTTTCAAAACCAGCAAGATTCCTAATGAAAGAGTTTTGTCCTGGTTATTCTGCCATTAATTTCTTCAAAGAGCAAATTCACAGTTGTTTCACTGTCACTCAGAAATAGATAATGTCAGATTTAGAGGTATTTTGATCTAAAAACAGAACAATGAAGAACAAGTCTACTGCCAAACTTCTTGTATATAATCATATGTTTAGTGTCTCAGCGTAAAGAGGGGAAAAATAACTGAGTCTGATGTTTAGAAGAATTTTTGAGGATTTCTAGTGTTCCTGCACCCTAAAATATATATAATGTAAAGTATCTGCAAAAATAACCAATAATATTATGAAAATGTAACAATATGGTAATGCAGAGAGAAATCTGTATTTGAGGTCCTGTTGTTTGGAGTGCAGACTCGATGCCTGGTCTGTGTTCACTCTAAGCTGTGCACAATGTGCATGAGCACACGGGTCATGAAATCTGCACACACACAAAATTCAACAGTGCTAATATTTTTATGTTGTTTCAAGAAGGCAGTTTCAAGTAGCATGTTTCAAATAAGATTTTTGTAATTCATAAAATAATTTAAATCACCATATCAAAATAAAACTTAGATATTATCTGCATCATATATACTTGCTTCACTGCACACAAGTTTGACCATACTCACTGGAGTGCGCATAAATTTGGACACTGGTTCTGAAAATTTGCACAAAGAAATTTTTTGTGCACACAGTGTACGAGAAATTAGAGGGAACTTTGTGCCTGGGCCAAAGAGTTTCTAATCCAAGACTAGCAAAAATGCTGATGGTTCCAGGTTATAATAGTTATAATAGAATCATAGGGTTGGAAGGGACCTCATGAGATCATCGAGTCTGAGGCTTACGTTGTAAGCACTGCTTTTCTTATGGGAATTCTTCAACTGTATCAAAAACATAATTCATCAAAATAAAAACTGCAATAAACTGTATTCCACAAACAAAATGTGCAATCAGGTCATACTACGAAAGTCTTCATTAGGTATATCAAGTACTAGTATGCTCAGTTTTTTCAGTTTAGCATGAGAGTCTGCTTTGTGGATAATGACATAAATGTCTCTTGCAGCCAAAAGAAAAAAGACTTGATAAGGCACTTGTCAAGGGAAGAGACCAGGAAAGGATGAGGAAGGTCTGTCAGCTGAAGTGATGGCTATAGTAAGGAATCTGAATTTGGTCAAGCTGTGCTCACTGGAAGCAAAGAGATATCAGGTGAGGCTAGAACATAAGATTCACCATGCTGGATCAAATTTTTCAGCTGTCAAGCCCAGTTTCCTGCATTTGGCAGTGGTAGTGACAATTCTGGAGAAGGTGAAAAGTCCATAGTGCACTTTGCAAATTTGTGCAAAGCTGTACATAGGGCAGAAAAGATTTCTTACTCAGTCCTGTAGGTGATCATCATGCACATTAAGGTCTGGTCTACACCTAAGACTTAAGTTGACCTTGCTGTGGTGGTCTGGGGTGTGGAAAAATTCACACCCTTGAGAAGCGTAGTTAAGCTTCCCTAAGCCTGACTATAGGCACTGCCAGGTCGATGCAAGAATTCTGCCGTCAATCTAGCTACCACCTCTTGAAGAGATGGATTTACAGTGTGGGAAAAAACTCTCCAGTTGCTGTGACAAGTGTCTATGCTACAGCATCAGAGCAGCAGTAGTGCATTAATGTAGATGTTCCCTAAGGCCAGGGCTAAGCTAAAAAAGTTGTCTGCCTAGTTACATTCCTCAGGAGTGAAAATAATCCATACCTCAGCATTGTTGTTCTACAGACCTGTCCCGCGAATGTAGACGACACTAAGGAGATAGAAGAATTCTTCTGTAGGCCTGCCTACAGCTTCTGTAGTGCTTCAGTGAAGAGGCTCACTACAGTGACAGCAGGGGTTCTCCCATCATTGTAATTAAGCCCACCTTCCTGAAAGATGGTGGTGCAGTAGACAAGTATTCTAGGGGTTAGGTAATCTTAACTATGATTTTTCACACCTTGGAGTGACATAACTGGGTCAACCTAACTTTTTAATGTAGGCCTATCCTTAAAGAAACTAAGAGATAGGTAAGAGAAGATATATAAGGTAAAATAAAAAGGTAAGTTAAGCTTTAGAGAAGGTACGGGTTTAGACAAAAAGAAAGCGTCTACAGTTAGTGCTAGAGTCCCTCTTCCTTTTGATGAGTGATTAGTTTCCATCTGTGGAGCATGAAATGCTGGTCCAGTGCACAAGCACTTTGGGGGAAGTCTGGAGCACTCCCCACAGAAGTATTTGAGGCCTTCTTTCTTGTACCTGCCTTTTTGTTCTTTTCTCCATTGTTATGTCATTTCCCATTCTCCCACTACCTTATATATATACACCCAGGAGCAGGGGCGTGCCCTGGTGGGGGCAGCGCTGGAAGCCGCTGCATGCGGCTGGGCCCCAGATCCCCAGCTCAGCAGCTGTTTGCCTTTTTGCTTCCAGTATGTACCAGATATGTACCCAGAATGCTGAACATTGCTGTCACAGCCCCAGTGGCACTTCAGTGAAGGGAATGCACAGACCTCTAGTCTACCCTGCAGGCTTTTTCGGCAGCAGTCAATTGCAGTTTATGCAAGGAATGTAAAATTCCTTGTGTAAACAGCGGTGACTTTTGCAATCAGCTTTTCCCTGTGCCCCAGGACTTCTGGGGTCTGCTCCCAGAAGCCCAAACTAATGGTGGCGAATTTGCTGCCGCCAATATATACACATTTCCTTAGAAAGTTTATTTAGCAGACTCCTAGGCTATGTCTACACTTGCAAGTTAGTTTGAACTAAGGAGGCTTAATTTGAACTAACTTAGTCCCTGTCTACACTAGCTTTCATTAGTTCAAAATAAGGAATTCCTTAATTCGAACTAATGAAAGCCTTCATTGGAACTAGTATGACCTGCCCTTTTGGTTGAACTAAGGCCTTAGTTCAGTCCATAGTTTGAACTTGGTACAGTGTGAACATTTTAAGTCCACTTTGTTAGTTCGAACTAAGGGTAGGTAGTTCAAATTAACAAAGTGGGTTAAGTTGAATTAACTGTATTTTGACTTAGTCCATGTTGCTAATTCAGACTAATAAGTTTGAATGTAGTTTGAAGTACATTTGAACTTATTAGTTTGAATTAACAAATTTGAGCTAAGTTTGGGAAGTATAGACAGCTCTATAGTATCGTAATTGACTAAATTTCTCTTTATTCTGAATTGTATAAAATGTAGGATGTTTAGTCTTACTAGGATTTTAGAAAAGAATGAAAATATTAGCCTGATGACTTTGATAGCATTAGACTTGGCTCACCTTAAAGCTGAGGTAGGCAACCCCTGGCATGTTTGCCAACAGTAGCACAACAGCCCATTCAGAGCAGCATATGGCACCCTCTGCAATGCCACAGAAATTGTGGGTCCTGCCACTGAAAGCCACTCCAGGCAGCTTCTTTCCCAGGCAGCTGGGGCATGGAAGGTGCCACGATGCCCATGTTCCAGGCATAGTGTGGAAGGAAGATGCCTGGAATGGCTTCCTTCTGTGGTGTGCAGCCACCAAGGAACCACTCTGGGTAGCTCCTTTCCTCAGCATGCCTGGGAACTCCCAAGAGGAGCTGTTTCAGGTAGCTTCTTTCCATGACATCCCTGGGGATCCCTGTCCCCGGGCATGCTGCCAAGAGGAGCCGCTGCAGGCAGCTTCTTTCCACAAGTGGCTCCTTTCAGCAGCATGCCAGGGAAGTGCTCCCCTCCCTGTCCCCCAACCTCCAGCCATGGCTGCTGCCAAATTTTCAGGAAGCTGCCACTTTTATTTCTGTGGAGGGAGCCACCGTCACTGGCTGACAGTTGAGGAGGAGGGTCCAGCACAGGTCCACAAAGGTTGCGGTCCTCTGCTTTAAAGTAACAAGATCCGAAGGGACAGCCGTGTTTAGTCTAGTTCAATAAAATGAACAAACAGGGAGTCCTGTGGTGCTTAAAGACCAACAAATATATTTATTGCATGAGCTTTTGTGGGAGAAAATCCCACTTCTGGCAGAGTGGGATTTTCTCCCATGAAAGCTCATGCAGTAAATACATTTGTTGGTCTTTAAGTGCCACAGGACTACTTGTTTTTTGTTTTGAAGTAACACTTGTTTTGAACACTAGAGGGTGCTGTATTGCAGAATAAAAGTGAAAAGCACTTTGGATGACCACAAAATAGGCTGAAGTAACTCAAAGGAATTTAAATTGCCAATGTAGTCATTGTTTAAATCAACAGGCAGGAAACCCGGGTGTAAATACATCATTTTAATCATGTTTGGCATTTATACTTTAGTTATTTTCCTGAAGACATGTTGATTTTTCATTAAGACGTGGATTTGCAATTAAAACAGTCTTTGTACTGAGTTGATGTTTCTTTTCACTAACCAGTAGTATATACTTTGGAGATATTTATTTAAGAAGTTATAAAGCTGAATTTACATGTATTCAGAATCTTACATTTTTCTGTTAACAGTGAATGAGACATTTTCTTATTTACTGGATTAATTTTTGTCTTCTGATTTGTGTTGAGCTGTTTAGATATAAATTCGAATTCAGGTAAAAACGCACAAAATCAGCGTATTTTTATTGAGTAAAATTATCTTAAGTAGGCTGGATACATAAGAAAATAATCTTATTTAAAATTTTTGTGTTTAAAACTGAGAGATTATTTTAGATTAAAGTAAATTTAGGCCTTCATAGATCTCATCGATTTCAAATGTAATTTTAATGGGTTTATTTCTAAACAAAATAAACTAGTGTTTAAATTAAAAAACATCTTATTTCAATTTTTAAAAAATCATCATTCTTTATCCATCCTGGGTGACCACGGGTCTCCATGTTGTCCTCCACCCAACTTGTTTCTGCAGAATCTTAAAAATCTTGTTAGAGCTATCCTTTGCACAGAATCATAGTTAAATCTAACAGCTGAAAGAATAAAATGTCTAAGCAAAGGGTTCAGATGGATCCTTTTAAGTTGTATTCCTATGGCTTAAAGTTCTTGGAAACTAACAGAAATAACATACCATTGCTGCAAATTTTGTTCCCAGTTCTGCTTAGCCTGACAACAGAATTGTTCTGTGCTTGTTTGCTAGATTAAAATTGTTCTGATCTTTTGTCCCTTCAATGGATTTTGTTTGATGAAAGTTGGCATTTTTTCTTTAAAAACTCTTGAGTGCTTTTGAGATTCTTTAGTTTACAGCATATTTTGGAAAGAGGTAGGTAGAAAGTTTTAACTAACATTCCTGCATCAAACAGGTCAAAATGGGCTTTCAATTACATGAGCGTAAATCCTGAGTAACTTCATTTAATTAATTGCAGTTACTCAGGATTTTCATTAGTGTAACTGATATCTATCTCATTGTTTTGTAAAGTGATACTTTGATTCCTAAAGACACCATATAAAACTAAATTCTCATTAGGGACTAAAACAGTTTTGAGTGTAGCATGAGAATGTAATTTGCAACAAGGTTTTGAACGGGAAAAGGTTGTATGTCTGTGTCCAGTGTATAAGAAAGAATAACTGAGTAAGCAGGTAGGAGTTAAGATCAGGTATTTTAGTCATTTTACAGTAATGCATGTGAAATAGAATAGTAAGAAATAGCTCTGGGCTGTAGTAATCAGAAAAATAAAAAGCCCATAAGTTCCAGACTTTTCTTGCAATGGGTAGAGAAAAATCAATTTTTAGGATTTATTTGTGCAATTAGATGTTTCTATACATGACTTAAGTACGAAGTCCCATTAAGAAGAACATTTCACAGTGTCTTAAGTAAATGGTCTAAGAGGCACTATTTGAAATCTTGTCAATATAGTTGTAAAACACAATGTAGAAAGTATGGCTTCTGCTAATAAATTAGTCACAGTCCTCTCTGCCAAATTTTATTTCACCATCCGTTTTTTAAATTTTTTTTCTCATCTGGTTTTTTTTTTCGGGGGGGGGGGGAGTCTCACAGAATCAACAGGGCAGCAAAACTGACAACACACAAAGTACTGTCAAATCACAAAGTAACCAAATTGAAATAACACAGAAATATGTCTTTTTAATCTCTCTGCTTATCTGTATGCATGGTAAGCCTGGATGTGACTGGTCAGCATGCTACCATGCTATGCATTAACTTCCTGTGTGACCCCTGTTACCATGCTCTAAAATGGATTCCTTAGTATGCTTTGATGTACTCAGTGCATTAAACAATGTTTAGTGCTCCAGCAGGGTCCATACAGCCATTTAGCGCACAGTAGGCTAATATGCTGCATGTTCACACTTCTCCTTGCTGTGCATTAACTAGCCATCTAGACGAGCCCTCAGATACAATAATCGTAGACCTGCTACAACAGTAGATTAAAAAAAAACTGTTGAATTTTTAAGTAAGCTATATGTTTTTGCGTATAGTAAGGACTATGCTAGTATTTAAGTACTTGGTTTTTTGCACATAAAAGCATTTACTAAATACACAAATATCGTGAGAACAGCCAAACTGAAGTGAAACTGGTTTTGAAAATCAAGATTAGTAGGTTACTTACCAGTAAGAGCCACAATTGGACGGAAACTCTTTAGCCTTAGCCTGTCAGGACAGGGCTGGTGGCACCGCCCCCAGCCACCCTGTGGCTATATATATGGCCGCAGCCCTGCTCCTTCCAAGTTCCATTTTTTCCACCTGCAGTGACAGTTACGTAACAGCCTGTTCTTGCTTTATGCAAGTGCCCATCTCTTTTCTCTGTTTTATGTGTATTTTTCACTGGAAGATCTGTTTGTAGACATCACCAGCACTCCTACCGAGTCCTTCCAGCAGAAACCTGAACCCAGGGGACAACCTCCATGGGAGGTATCTTAATGCCTGTGTGAGCTTCACCAGGTGGATTATGCTCTGTTTGCAGGTCTTTTAAACGAAGGACTCAGGAAGACAGGGAGCGAAGGCTGCATAACATTGCCCAGGAATGGGCCCTGCAGCCAACGCCAGGTACATCTGTCGCCTCCAAGGATTCACCGGCACCGCGTGCTGGATGGGTACCGGAGCCCTCATGGCACCCCTCTCCAGCTATGAATAAAAACCACGATCAGCCTCTAAGTCGGCACTGCGTGCTTGGTTGGCACCAGAGCCTTTTTGTTATCGCTCTCCGGCTATGAATAAAGCCACAATTGGCCTCTAATGTGACACCGTGTGCTGGATTGGCACCAGAGCCCTCTCGGCGCTGCTCTCAAGCTGTGAATAAAGGGCTGTGATTGACATCAAACTCAGCACCTTCTCGCACCATGTGATTTTATTGCTGGCACCTCCTCTGTGAAGATGGGCTGGAGTATCTGAGCTCCACAGTTTGGCAGCAGTTCCATGTGCCAGTCGACACCAAGACACTCTCAGCACCACTCCCCAGCAGAGCTCAGGTAATCGCGCTCTGGGTCAACTTCAGCAACAAAGTGCCAGTGCCATTTCTCACCTTCCCCACCAGGGTGAGCGCCTGAAGCCTATCACGGTGCTACCCACACCGGAAGCCTTTGAAGCAGCAGAGGCCCTTCGGCTCCTGAACATGCCATGAGGCTGCCGAAGCAAATGGTAAGTCCGCCTTCTTTCCTCCACTTTACTCAGCACCAGGGGGAGCAGCTCACTACTTGGGGCCCGCGCCACTGCAAAACTATGGCGCTGACAGCCTTGCCTCGGCACTGCAAGAGATCTGAGAGTGCATTCCTCAGGCCCATGGCACTGGGTTTTTCCCGGTACTGCACTCAAAGCTGGCTACCTCCTACTGTGACCCAACTCAATGCCATGGCCCAGGTGAGGGCATCCCAGTACCAAGGTTGTCCCTTCTCCCAACTACAGCCATGAACAAGGGCCAGGGTCTTACAGAGAAGACCCTACCACACTTGAACCCCTTCACTGGGTCACCACCTACCTGGGTCAGGGTCACACCCCTCGAGGGAACCAGGATCCCTTATTTGACTTGGGGTTCGAAACCTCCCCGGTCACCATTATGATTTTCTCCCTTCGTACTTGTGTCCTTGACATTGCTGGGGGACACTGGCCTGAGCCACCCTGATTCACCCCTGGGCCCCTAGGAGTCTTAGAAAGTTTGGCCTGCTGGGTAGAAAAGCCTGTTCACCTTCAGCTTTTCAGTTGAGGGTTCCTAGCCATCAGACCTTGGTTAAAAGATATTTTCTAGGCCTGTGGGATGCTATGTAGTGTTTTAGTAGCTTCCTCCCACAAGAACGCTTGGAGGATTTGGATGCCTTCATCAAGCAAGGTGCCTTGGCCTCACATGATGCCCTCACAGTGGCATGGGATGCCTCGAACACAGCCAGCCACAGTATTGCTATAGCCGTGGTTATGCGCCGAGCAGCCTGGCTTCAGGATTTTGACCTCTCCAAGGACTTACGGGAGTCCATATTAGACCTTCCTTTAGAAGGACAGTCTTTCTTTACTCACCCACTGACTCCCTGATCCGTGGCAACTGTGCCCATACGTCAGCCCTCAGACCCGGGGTATGCTTTTCACCCCAGGTGCCTCAACGTTCTCCCAGTCTACCGTGACCCCTCAAATGCATGGGGAAGGGGTCCTCGTATCCCCCCCACAACCGAAATGGCTTTGGACCGCGGGTTGATGGTCTCCTTCCCTTGTTATAGCTGATCAACTCCAACAAGGTCACTTCTCGCTCCATCAAACCCTTGAACGTCAGGACGGTACCCTGAACGCTTTTGTTAAACGCCCCCTCACATTCAGCCTCGGGATTCCTTGTGCCCTCTCCGGTAAGGATGCGTCTGCCTCTTCCCTTACCATACCCTTCGGTTCAGATAAGGGCCTGGCAACCGGAGAACTCTCCTCACATGCACTAGGTTCCAGTCGCATAATCCCTTGGAGCCTTGATGAAAATCTGGAGGTCGTAGAGGTATGGGAAGCAGGCACATGATGCCACCCACCCAAAAAACAAATAAAAAAAAGACACCACTATAGCCCTCTGGGACAAGGGGAGGATACCTACACCTCTGCCAACTCCTTTCCACTCAGGCACACTAAAAAGGGAACGCTCCCGTGATGCTGTCCCGAGAGCGCTCCTTATCCGTGTCAGCCTACAATAGAATTTGGGGAAACTATTGTGGGATGATGCACTCCACCTCCTAGGTGATAGGTAAGAGGGGAGGCTTGTACCCCTTGTCCTCTACCTTCTCTATCCTCGCCTCCACACACAGTGCCCCCTTTAATATCAGGGCCATGCTCTTCAGACTCGTATTAGGCTTTTTGCCTGAGGGATCATTGAGCCTCACTGTAGGGGTTTTTCCTTTTTCGCTCCTACCCCTCCTCCCCAAGGACCTTTCACCACATCTCATTGGTCCTTCTGTCCACGGGCAAACCTCAAGTTTATCCCTCGACTGGAACTTCCTCTGCTCTGGTGCCTCCCTCTAACCAGGCAAGGGTCGCTTTTCTCTGAAAACCCTAGAGAGCAGTCTAGAAGCTGTCTTCATCTCTCTATGGCATCCCTCTCCCTAGAATTGCAGTGAAGGGAGATAGTAGGGGATAGAACACTTAACCACCATTGATATTCATACACCTGAGTGAGCCATTTGAGGACCCAGGGTCCTTAGCTCAGGGCAGTTCCCCTGCAGTACAGTAGCTCCCAGGGAAACTTACAAACCTTTAACAGGCTGGAGAGCCTGACGCCTTATGGGTGACGATTTCGTAACATCCCCTCTTGCCTCCTTCCGTGTTCCTTAAAGGACACAGTGGATTTTCTTGTGTTTCCCTGACTAGGGGTTGCCTTACGCTCTCCTCTTCCCAGCATCTCTCCCTGGTCTCTCCTCCCCCTCCCCCCCACCCGGGACCTGCCCAAGCCTTACCCCTTCCAGTACGTGGGGAGGCTCACCAATAACACCCCTTCCCCTCAAAGCAGGTGTTATAGACCATGTCCGACTTGCATCTTGCCTAAGCCATCGTCTTTTCATCAGGAACTATGCAAGATCCCTTGTAGTTGGCCCATTGTAGCCAGGACCCAGCACCTACATCCAGTGCTAGAGATGAATCAACCAGCTGTGTTATGAAGGTTAACTGTCTTTCCATAGAAGTGAGTGAGAATATCATGTGAAAGAAGTAATGAGAAAATCTTCCAAGCCACGTACCCCCCCCCCAAACACTCTGATTCTGGAGCTTGGAGACCTGACCCGTCTACAGAGACGGCCGGATATGCCTTTCCTTGATTCACCACACCTCTGCGTACACGAGTCCACGTACCAGGAGAGTAGAGTATAAGGGCAGGCTAGGGAAAAGCACACCTAGCCTTGAAGTTGCGTCAGCCCCCCTCCCCCCCAGAACCCCATGATGGTTTCTCACCACTCCTGTCTCAAGTCATTCCCCCTCCCATTTGGTCAGGGACAACGTAATGTGGGAATTCAATCACCTTTGTCCCAGTGTCTTTCGTGATGCTAGGATGGGTGTACCTAAGGGTTCCCCCTTTTTTCCTACTATAACCTGCTCGAGTCACCTCTAAAGAAGGGCCCTTCTGAGATGTCCACTCCTCTCTTTACAATGACCTCCTTGACAGAATGTTTCTGATGCTTTTGGACACCAGAGATGGGTCTGCCAAGCATCTAGGCCTTATTCCGGGGCCCTCCCTCCAGCTCCTCCGTTCCCATGTGTCAACAGATGGAGGGACAGGGGTCCCCAGCCACTCCTTCCTCGTTATCCTTCTTCCTACATTAGCTTCCATATGGAGGTGGGACGCCTTAGTTTAGGGTGCCCCGTATCAGTCCTGCCCGTGACATCTCCTGCTGATATGCCAATGGGGAAAGGCCCTTAGCCTATTCCCCATTTGGTCAGGGGGTGATGTGTTCACCACCCCCAGTCTTGGTTAGTAACTTAACCCAGTTGACCCTCCACCCATTTGCAGGGCTGAGGCAGCAAGGGCAGCAATTATTTCACCCTTGTTCTTCGCCTCCTGCCGTAGGAGCCTGTTGCCCTGGATCATGACTGCCTTTCTCAGGAGCTGATTCTATTAGGAAAGGGCAACCTTCCTACACTAGATGGTCTTGCTGGTGACAAGGATCTTCTTTTGCTATTATGATATAGCAAATTCCCCAATAATGAATTGGGGACTGCCCCTGTTGGAGTTCTAGTCTCCTGACAGAGTGGGAAATGACCTTTCAGCACTCTCATGCATGTCTTCTCTCGAAGATCTTACACTTGGTGGCGTGTCCGTAGGCGTTCACCTGGCGGCCCGCCGCTTCTTCAGCCAAATTTGGGTGCTATGCCATTTGTGGGTATCCGTGCTGATGGCAGTAAGGTTCTAACTCTGCCCACCTTCCACAGTACGGCTAGCAGTCACCTGATACTGAATGTATCCGAGCAGTGCTCAAAGAACAGTGGGTTACTTACCAGTAACTGTCCTTCTTCGAGATGGGCTGCTCAGATTCATACAGGTCCCTCTCGCCATCCCCGCTACTCGGAGTTAGCAATTAGTAGAACCTGGGGAGGAGCAGGGCTGCAACCATATATATAGCCACAGGGTGGCCAGGGGGCAGTGGCTGCTGGCCCTGTCCTAACAGGCTAAGACTAAAGAGTTTCCTGCCAATTGTGCTCTGTGGTACGTAGACACCTGATACTTGTGGTGTTTTGGACTACCTAGGGCCATTGGGGTTGTCATCATTTAGGTGCTAGGGAAGGCTGTCTGTCAGGTTCTCTCTCGCTCTCTCTCTCAGTTCTGTTTCAATAAAGACTCCTTACACAACTCTGAATATGCTGCCTCTCATTACTGGACTATCATTTCCACTAAAACTCTACATCTTTCGACAGAGGATGGGATATGGGATGGAGTTGGCTATCCTCAACAATCCTGGCAACTGTAGAAAACCAGAATGCAATGTAAGAAGCAAAACTTTATTTACTGCTTGCATGGGGCTTGGGTTGTAACTGTGAAAGCTGATCTGCCTGTTGTTAAGTACAAGGAAGAGATAAGGAAGCTGATCTGCCTGCTGTTAAGTACAAGTGAAGAGACAAACAGTAATCACAAGAGGGCATCATGGCTTTACTTACTAAAACCCTCGAATCATTTGACCATTTCAGCAGATTCGTGGCAGAGATATACAACCTGATTTTAAAATTTTGTAATCGCAAATGATATAACTAATGAGAAGATACCAGTTTTTCTAATGGTCATTGGAGTTAAGACTTATAACTTGCTATGTGATTTGCTTTATCCAGAGAAGCCAGAGCAGAAACCTTACGGGGACCTAGTGGAAGTTCTGGGAGCACATTTTTCCCCGAAGCCACTAGTAATTGCAGAGAGGTGTAGGTTCTACCAAAGGAACCAAGGTGAAGGTGAATCAGTTGTACAGTTTGTAGCAGCTGTGTGGAAGCTGGCAGCACACTGTGACTTCAAGAACATTTTAGAGGAAATGCTATGTGACAGCCTGGTGTGTGGCCTGCACAGTGAATCAACACAGAAACAGCTATTGACTGAAGGTGAACTCACCTTGCAGAAGGCTGTGGAAATCGCAGTCTCCATGGAACACGTCATCAAGACATGCAACAAATCGCAGTTAGCATGCATAAAGTATCCCCACAACCTGCTCACAGGGCAGCGGGGAGACAGAAATGCTACCAGTGTGGGAAGCAGGGTCACCTCATATCAGAGTGCTGGCGTAAGGAACTACTGTGTTGACAGTGTGGTAAGACAGGGCACATTGAATGTGCCTGCAAACAAAGGAAGGATGAGCCAAACAGAAGAGGCAGACCTGAGAAAAATGGGCTGTTGGTTCAGTGGACTAAGAGGGAAATTCTGCATGCAGTAGAGCAGAATACAGGTGATCATAGTGACACCCAATCGGAAAATGAAGATTCTCTCCATATTTTGTCTATAACAGCTGGCCCACGTAAATTCTGGGTGGCACCTGTGTTGGAAAGCAAACCTGCATGCATGGAACTGGACACTGGTGCAGCTGTTTCATTAGTTTCTAACACTGTGTATGAGAAGGAGTTTAGACATCTGCCACTTAAGCCGACAGTAGTTGTTTTGAAGACATATACTGGGGAGACTGTTCCCCTGTTGGATACTATTGATGTGAAAGTAGAACTCAATGGACAGACCACAAAGCTACCACTATTTGTGGTGAGTGAAGGGGAATTACCCAACCCTAATGGGAAGATCTTGGATCAGGAAAATCCAACTCAATTGGTCACAAGTGCATCAGTTGACTAAAGAAAAAATTACTCTAGCCAGCGGTACTAACAAAACACGCTGCTGTTTTCTGTGAAGACTTAGACAGCATGAAGGGAATCACTGTGAAATTAAATATAAAGCTTGATTGCCAGCCAAAATGTTTGAAGGCCAGGATGGTGCCATTTGCCATCAGACCCAAGGTGGAAGAAAACTTGGAGCAGTTAGTCAAGGAGGGAGTCTTAGTGCCAGTTACTTACAGCCAGTGGGCAACACCCATTGTCCCAATAGTGAGAAGGATGGCTCCATTTGGATTTGTGGAGATTTCAAGGTCACTGTCAACCCCGTGTTATGTGCAGAACGATATCCTCTTCCCCACATTGAGGACATCTTCGCAGGTTTGGCTGGAGGACAGAAATTTAGCAAGATAGATTTGAGTCAAGTGTACTTACAGATACATGTTGAAGAAGAATCTCAATAGTTATTGACAATCGTAACACATAAGAGGTCGTACAGGTACTGTCATTTACCTTTCGGCATTACTTCGGCCCCAGCTTTGTTCCAAAGGACAATGGGCCAGGTCAGCAGACATTCACCAGGAACAAAGGACCGCACCTTCAGTATTGGACAGCCTGTTCTCACTCAAAACTGTGCTTCAGGAGCTAAATGGGTTCCAGCAACGGTCATTGCCCAGACAAGACCTGTTTCCTACTCTGTCCAGATAGCAAGTGGCCTAGTTTGGCGACGGCATGTAGATCAGTTGCTTCTCCATCGTACCCATCCGGAAGGTGCATCTCTGGTGGACGTACCTGACTTCACCCTTACTGATGATGATACAGCATCAGAGCATGAAACAACTGTTCATGTCTCTCTGCTCCAAACACCTCTTCAATGCCTTCGGCCTCCCTGGACCAACCGGCCACAACATCCTCTCCAGTTCCGGCCACTTCCCTGGTACCTGTAGTCACACCACGCACCAATACCACCCTGTGGTGTGGGCACACCAGAAGTTTGCCATAATCCACCTCGAGACAGAAGGCCTCCTAATCGGCTGGATCTTTAACTAGTGATGACCCCCTCTTCATGGGGCAGAATAATTCCCTGGGGTTTTGCCAGAGATGGGGCAGTCTACCCTCATCTCCTAGCTTAGTCCTTATTCTTTCTGGGGAGGGGGCTTTCTCATTAGAGGGGGAGGAATATGTGGTGTTTTGGACTACCTAGGACCATTGGGGTTGTCATGGTGATAAATGGGAGGGTCGTTTAGGTGCTAGGGAAACCTGTCTGTTGGGTTCTCTCTCTCTATCTCAGTTCTCTTTTAATAAAGACTCCTTACACAGCTCTGAATATGCTGCCTCTTATTACTGGACTGTAATTTCCCCTAAAACTCTACAATACTGAATTAATCCAAGCAGCCCATCTCAGAGAAGGACAGTTACTGGTAAGGTAGCCACCGTTCTTCAAGATAGGCTGCTCAGATTCATTCAGTAATAGGTTTAGCCATGCCACGGTTCATGATTGGTCAGAAACTTTTTTGCCCTAGCCTGTCAGGAAAGGGCTGGTGGCCACCACTCCCTCGCCACCCCGTGGCTATGTATATATGGCCGCCACCCAGCCCCAGCCATCCACATTTCAGGGATGGTGGGAGGGTTGTGAATGAATCTGAGCAGCCCGTCTCGAAGAAAGACGGTTACTGGAAAGTAACCCACCATTCTTCTTTGAGAGTTGCTTGGATACATTCAGTAATAAGTGACTGCTAGCCATGCTGATGGATGGTGGGCGGAGTTGGTTCTTTCCCGCTTTCAGCACTGCTACTCCCCACAAGGGTCAGAGACCCAGGTAACAAAGGTCTGTAAGGAGTACCTAAAGAATCAGTATAAGGACCGTGGCCCAGGCGAGGAAACCGCAGGATAGAGCAGTCCTGACTCAAGAAGGGAAGATGAGAGGCCTATGTCATACAAGTGCTCCCCGAGCTGCAGACATGAGGAGCAGTGAGTCAAAAAGAAGACACAGTTACTGAATTATGATCAGAGAGGCTCTTGAAACGCGGACCTACACAGTTGGTGGCACGCATCTGCCAAGGTGAATGAGCCAGAGATATTCTCTAGCGTTAAGTCTTTAAGTTTGTTAGCTGGTAATGGGGAATTAGTGTGACCCCAGAGAAGACTTGGTCTACTAGTGGCAAATACCTGAAGCCGGAAGAAGTAAGAGGGAAAGGGGGGGAGAGAGAGAGAGGAAATAGGACGTTTGTTGGTCTGCCAAGGCAAGTTGCAAGGAGGCATTAAACGATAGGTGACCACCTGTTAAGACACAACATCTCAGCACCTGACCTGGATCGGCATATGAGACCAAAGGTACCTTCTTAGAGGCACACCGTTAAGTGTAGTTTGCCATGGATGCCAAGGCGAGGAGCTTGGGACCACAAAATTAAAGTGCCACAGTGTAAGGCAGGGTCTGGAACACAGAGTCCGTGGGCCTTATGCAACCCTTAAAGCTATTTCCTGCTATCTGTAATGCCATGATCGTTACTGGTATTTGCAATTTAATTATATGTGAAGGGTTTAGTGATGTGGCCCTCGGGTCAGCATACCAACCCTCATGAGTGTGAGACCTCTGGTTGAAGAGGTTGAATCCCCACCTGGGGGGGGGGGGGCAGCCCATAGGGGTCCTGGTACAAGACACAAAGGGGAGGTTAGCTCCAGTAGTCAAAGATGGGGTGAGGGTATACTGTCTCTTGTTTGGTGTTTGTTTAATAAAAAAAAAAAAAAAAAAAAGAGGGTGTAGCCACTAGGGACAGAAACAGAGAGGGTGACTGTTGGCAAAGATCATAAGCCCCTGACACGAGTGGCATATGTGAGCCAACATGGTATGTGACTGGGGTAGTTAGTCATGATAGTGAACCTGTAGCCCTGGGAAGACACTCTTGAAGGTGGGGGAGTCTGGTGGAACATGGGTTATCCCCTCCATTAGGTGCCCAGAGAAGAAAGAACAGCAGCTGGGGTGATTACGGCATTGCGAGCACCTTTAGGGCGAGTGCACCATTAAAGGACGCCATGAAAGATAAGCAAACCCCTGAAAAGGGGAGAACAGCACTTGACCCAGATATGGATCAGTACCTTACAAATGGCTTACGAATGCCCCACAAAATAGTGAGTGGGCAGGATGGGTCGGTGTTAAACCGGAGGACCCCTTGGGCCATGAGATGGCTTCTAAGGAAGATGGGAACAGATCAGATCTGGAGTTAGGCTGGTATTTGTCCTGCATCAGGAAAAAGGGGGCTGCTTAAAGAGTACCCTGAACCATCTATGAGGAATCTGATAACCTCCCAGTGTCACTGAATCTGCTTTGGCAGTGAACGAAAAACAGAGCTAGCTCGTAGGTGCATTCCCTCGCCCATAGAAGGGCCTTCTGAAGGCCCCTGGGTGACTGCCTCCAAGACCCCATTGCCCTTCTGGGGACTAGGAAAAATGGAGTCTGTGCCGTGGGAACTCCAGGTTATCCCAATCCACTCTATCAATACATGACCTGTACTTTAGTCAGCGGTTCAGGTTTGTGTAACTGGCAAATCGAGGGAGACTTCAGTCCCACAAAGGGGTGAAGAATTTCTCTTCCAAGTGGAGAGAAAGAGTAAGGAGGAGAGTCAAGCAAGCGAACCCTATGGCTAAGAAAAGTCGTCGAAGTGTGCTAGCCCCCGGGGACTGTGGCAGCCTGACGAGATAAGGAGAGGTATAACTTCAGAGAGATGACAACCCACAAGGCCTCTAATCATGGGATACAAGGTGTGTGCGTGTGGGGAATTTCCCCTTAAACAGACATAAACTACTGTCTTGTTGGTCTCTCAATTCAAAATCACGAGGCCAGACATAGCCAAGTTGACAGGGTCTAATGAACATGAGGTGGGTGACAGACTGGTCCAGGAAGGAGAGGGGAAAGGAGGGCACTGGACCCGCCCTAATAATTTGTTGATCAGTAGGGGTTGCGCCAATTCCCATATTGCCTAATCTTGTTTGTTCAGAACAAGTGGTGATCTCCCAAGGCCCGAATAAACGAGTACCCGGCAGCTAGGAATCGCGAGCTGCGTGAGGGGAAGAAGGAACCTTCACAGCAGTAGTGCAAAGGGAAGCACCCTGAGAAAACTCCACCTAGCCTTTGAAAGGGGAGCACCCTGCCAGGGAAGGGGAAGGGAGTTTAGAAACCATTGGGAGACAGCTCCCATGTGGTCATACATGCAGGGAATCCAGGCTTACATCCCTTGCAGATAACCTGAAACGTGCATTCTCCTATGGGACAGGAGAGAAAGAGGGAGAGAATGATTCCTCTGGCCCTAGCCCCGGAGAACTTTACTGTAGAAGAAGCAGGAGGGAGGCATCCCCAGCCAATAGGGATCCTTACGGATCCTGATGGGACCACCAGGTGATTCTAGGGAGAGGAAGGTAGTACCCTGCGTTGGGATCTTATGTCAGGGTCACACACAAATGCCCATGCAGGGCGGGTATTTTCCTCCTAGTGCTTTCAGTGGGGCAGAGAGTGCTGTTCCAAAAACGGGGAATAGCTGGCGACACCCACTCAATGATAGAGCCAGAGGTCCATCACTAAGAGGAAATAAGTTTAAAATGCCAATATGCCTGGTGGAGCGGCTTTGGAAGGCATTGGACGGCCCTTATGGACTAAGGGTTCAGAGAAAGGGCTGCAAAGGCAGCCGGACCAAATACTTTACCTCCCTCCGGGGCCCTGGGTGCTACGGAGCATAGCATCCATTTTGGCCGCAAAGAGAGAATCACCTTGGAAGGGCAGATCAAGTATAACCTGGTGGGAGGCGGGGGGGCACCCTCACCTCTCTGACCCAGGCCATCCGCCAAAGGGTCACGGCTGAGGCCATGGTATGGGAAGCCATGTCTACAGCGTCCCAAGCCAGTAACACAAGGTCTTGGGGTGCTATTTTGCCCTCCTCTAGGAAGGCATCATAGTCTTCCCTATTCTACTGCAGGAGTGGGTGTCTAAATTTATTCATGGACTCCCACACATCCATCATATATCTAGCTACCAGGGCCTGGTTATTAACTATCCATAGCTGGAAAGCGGAGGAAGAATAAACCTTCTTCCCAAGGAGGTTTAACTCCCTTGCATCCGTGGATGCTGGGAGAGGGTCACGGGGGACCTGTCCTGGGCCTAGTGCTGCTTGCACCACCCCTTGAGACGGTGCCAGGTAGTGAGTAAGGAAGGGAGACTCCACCTTTGGGACCAGATATTTAAGGCCCGTTGTGTCAGATACCAGGGAAATGGAGCCAGGGGCCTGCCAACGTGACGTGGCAAGGTCCCATATGCTAGGATGAAGTAGAACTGTAATGGGTGCAGCAGAGTTGAACACCAGCCCAAATAAAATGTCAGTGGGCCCTGTAAAGGACTTGACGTCCAACCCCACATGAGCGGAAATGCAGCGAAGCAGATCAAAGTACGGCATGAGATCCCCAGTGTAGGAACGGGGCTTAAGGCTCTGTCCAGTGCCGGAGGAACCAGTGCCGAGCTGGGTGAAGCGGTACCACGGGGACCCATTGGGGTCTCTTGGGGGGACCATTCATGAGGCCAGTACCTATAAGGTGATGATACTGAAGGTCGTCGGCATGTCCGTTTACTCCCCCTCAAGGCACCCTCCTCTGGACTCAGAGACCGGGAGGCCTCTCGGGACTGCGACCATGCTGCCGGCAAAGGCAGAGTAACTGAGTGCTGGGGAGAGGAGTTGCTGGTACCAGAGCCCTCTTGCATGGCAGGTTCCGGTGATAGGGAACTTGGCTCCAAGATTGGAGTGAGTGTCTGGTGCCACTTCCGGGGCAACCAGGCTCCCAAAGTGAGAGCTGGTTTACCCGCTTCTTCGGAGTTACCGGGGTGGGAGGCATTGGCAGCAGGACTGTCCTCGCTGCCTCAAAGGCCTCTGGCATGGCAGGGAGTGGCACTGACTCCTGTCAGGCCCACGGCCACCCCCCTGTGGGGAACTGAGATCAGTGCTGACACTTCAGTACTGACACAAGTACCGAGCTTGTCGTCTTACGCTCTCTGGGAGAGTGGTGCTGGGAGGGCTCCGGTGCCAAACTAGCACACAGTGGCAAAGGACGCCCTGAAGCTTCGGGGTAGGCTGCTGCACTTGCCCTGAGGCCAGTGCATAGTGCTTTTGCTCCCTCTCTTTAATCATCTGAGGTTTAAAGGACTGACAGAGGGCGCGAGCAGTGACTGGGTGGGCTTCGCCCAGGCACTGGAGGCACTTCTCGCAGGGGTCGTCCTGCGGGAAGGCCTTGCCACAGGCCACACAAGGTGTAAATCCCAGCATGGCGGGCAGCGAGTAGGAGCGGTGTGTCTGCTCCGAGTTTGGGTGCTCAATAGGAGAAGCACTCTTCTGTGGAATGACGTCAACGAAAAGGTGTTCCAAATCGAGCTGGAGGCTCATAAAAGGCAGAGACAGGCTGCTTGTGTGATTGGAAGGAGCGGGATGTTCCTAGAACTGTCACTGAGGGTGGAAAAAATGGAACTGAGGAGGGGCTGGGTGGCGGCAGGGCTGGCACTGGGGATTGTGGCACCCCCCGCAGCAGAGCAATGCTGACGCAGACTAGTGACGTCATCAAGGGAGTGCCACGGTGCTGTCCCCTTTTGGCGCCCCTCAAATCCTGGCGCCCCCTGCGACGCAGGGGCTGCTTACCGTTTAGCGCCAGCCCTGGGCGGCGGACACGTATAGAGCCACGGGATGGTGAGGGGGTGGTGGCCACCAGCACTTTCTTGACAGGCTAGGGCAAAAAGGTTTCTGACCAATCATGCACTGTAGCACGGATACAGCTATTACTGAATGCATCCGAGCAGTGCTTAAAGAACTGATTTTTCTATACTGATCATGTCTAGCTGCCATTATCTTATGGCGTGTAGTGCTTTGCACAAAATAACCTAATTTCGTAGATGGATCTCTAAAAGCTACCATAATAGAAACAATAATGGACTTAATTCAGATTTGCTGGTGCTCCAGAACCTTTGAAGATCCAGTCAATGAGGACCTGGTTCCACAGTCTTTGGCAGACAGACATCCTCTCTAACAACAACAGGAATTTTGCCTGCCTCAGAAATAAAGGCTCAGACCTTTAATATGTTGTTATGCACCAGTTCTGCAATCTGGTCTGCACAGAAAGATCCTTAAACCTGCGTAAAGTTCCTTTTGAGTTCACCAAGACTGGTGCTGGCATAGGGGCCTACACAAAGGGAACACTAGCAGTACTGGGTCAAAGCATATTTATGAATATTCTGCATGTATACTGCACATCTTTCTTGCTTTACTACTATGTTACATATAAATAATTAGTAAGGAATTTTTTACGAATAAAAAATGCTGCTTTTATTTAAAACTGCCTTTTGATTCCCTGTAGCATCAATGAGATGCATACCCCACATTTTATAATCCTCAGTTGTAGTGTTTTCCTTACTAAGTGCATGTGCATATATGAAGAGTAACCTCTGAAATGAGATTACATATAGTTTCTTTTCCTCATAAGAGAAGACTCGTGCATTCTCAAACAACTTCATTAGCAATGTTAACTGAGCCACTTTTAACAAACATTCTTGAACTAAGACTATTTTAAAACTTTTTTCTCAAAAAGTCTAGTCATCATCAATTTTGGTTGTCTAGACAATTCACTGAAGATTCCATTAACTTACACTTGAGAGAGTTTAAAATACGTGAAGATCCAGAAATACAGAGTTGATTACACAGTTAACAGTGTAAACTTCCAACATTAAGCTTTAAATTCTTTCAACTCATCAGCTCAAATTCAGTGAAACTACAATACTGCCATCAGTTCCCCAAGAGATGGCAGTGCTGGAAACTCCTACTTCTCAATGAGCAAATCAGCTGAGAGTATAACAAAGGCTCTGTCTTACAGCAAAGCAAAACTAGTGTAAGGAGAGTTCTTTTTCGAGCGCTGCTCGGATACATTCGGAAATAGGTGTCTTCGTGCTGGACTGCCTGATTGGTCTGTACTTTTTGCCCTAGCCTGTTAAAAGAGGGCAGGTGGCCACCATCCCCCACACCACTCCGTGGCTATATATATGGTTGCCACCCGGCCCCTCCCCTGTTTTCATTTCTTCCGCCTTCGCGTCGGTTATGGAACTGCCCTCCTTGTGCCTCGCAAACAGTCTGTCCTTCATTCACTTTATGAGCTTTTTGCCCAACTAGGAGAACTTATTTGTGGACTTAGATCCACCGAAAAAGGTCTCCCCTCTTGGGCCGGAACATCACGCTCCTCCATCATCCTCCATGCCAGGGTTCAAACCCTACGTGGAATGCAGCAAGGCCTTCCCGCAGGACAATCCCCACAAGAAGTGCCTCCGGTGCCTGGGCAAAAGCCACATGGTCACCACATGCTTCATCTGTCTGTCCTTCAAACCAAGGACAATCAAGGATAGGGAGCAAAGGTACCATGCTCTGGCCTCTGAGCAGACTTGGTAGTCCTCTCCCGAGGCTTCAGGATCTCCTCTAGCACCATGTGCTAGTTTGGCACCAGAACCCGCCCGGCACCATGCCGACAGGGGCCACAGGACAAGCTCGGTACTGACCTCGGTACCGCAGCACTATCACAGCCCCGCGTCTCCCACACGGGGCTCCTCCCAGGACCATTTACGTTTGACCCCAGTACTGGGATGCTGACATAGTCCCGCACCTTCAACATGGGGCTCTCCCTGGGACTGGTTGGGGTCGGTGCCAATCCTGACGACCCAAGAGACAGTGGAGGCTGCGAGGGCGCTCCTCCTGCTCCCTATACCTCCCTCCCTGGTGCCGGTTAGAAGGAGCAAGCCAGCCTTCATGTCGAGGGCCTGGGCCCAGCACAAGCAGCACCGCTCTCGTTCCCCGCCACTGGCCCCAGGCTCCAAAGCCTGTCACCCCATTGGATCCTGGTACCGTGAAGCCGTCCCCTCAGCAGCATATCACCCTGCTGTCTCAGGTACCGTCCTATGGGTCCTGAGATGCTTCCCCATTCCAGCCAGGGGGAAGAGGCTTCAAAGGGCTCTAAACGGCCTAGGTGCTGGGTGTCGGTGCCATTGCCCTTCTGGTACCGCCCTCACGAATGGTCATCACAAGAGGCCCCTGCAACCGTGCCAGTACCACCCCCGGCACCAGGGAGAGCCTTAAAGCCGATACCGTCCTCTTACACTGGTGATTTGTCGGCACATTTTGATCTTCTGCACTGCGTCTCAGCCCACATGGGGATGGAGGTCCAATCCTCCCAGGTGTCCTCCGATGCCCTATTCAGCCCCGTGTTCTCCTCGGTGGAACCAGTTACGGTTCCCCTCCACTCTAGCGTCGGGGACCTGGCTTCCTCCCGCTGGCAAAACGTGGGTTCCATCTCCCTGGTCTCAGACACGGCAGGCCTCAAGTACAGGGTCTGGGGGTCAGAGTTCCCTTCACTCACCCACCACCTTGTCCCACCTCATGCTGTCGTAGAGGTGGCCTTAGGGCCAGGACAGACTCCCCATGATTCCCTCCCAACATCGAGGGACGCAAGGGAGTTAGAGCTACTGGGACGGAAAATATACTCTTCCTCGGCCTTCCAGTTGCAGATCGTGAACAATCAGGCCCTAACAAGCAGATACATGTTGGACATGTGGGAGTCAATAAACAAATTTAGACAGCTACTCCCACTAGAGGCCAGGGAAGAGTATGGTGTCTTCTTGGAAGAAGGTAAAATAGCCTCCCAGGACCTCCTTTTGTTAGCCTGGGACGCAGTAGATACAGCACCCCACACTATAGCCACAGCGGTAACCCTGCGCCGTGCAGCTTGGCTTTGGGAAGCCAGAGTGCCCCCGGCCTCTCAGCACATGGCCCTCAAGCTCTGCTTCGGGAGCAACGCCCTCTTCCCACAAGAGACCTCGGCCATCTTGAGCAGGGCCATAACTACGGCGGGGCTAATGGAGCTTTGCCCAGACGCACCAGAGCTGCTCATTTAAAAGGCGTGTTTTGTGGCACCGGCCCCAAGCGCCGCTAATGGCAAGGGTCACATTCCAATCAGAATGTGCCCCGGTCAGCAAAACAGTATGTTACAGCTCTTGTCTTGGGGACTGCTTGTGACCCCTGGGCGGAGTTAAAATATCTTGGCCTTCTCCCGACGGGGCCTCTTCCCTGTCCTCTGGCCACATAGAGCCCCATAATAGAATGACCCCCCCCCACATCCTCTTCTCATTAGTTACTGGTGAGGACTTAATCCTTACCACCACAATTTCAGTTTGAAACCCACATGGGGGACCTTCCTGGCAAGGCCCTTCCCCGTGCAACTGCAGGGAGGGACCCAGACCAGTCAATCAGTACTACTGTGTTAGTTCACAGCCATGCTATCTACCATCCAAACTCTGCCATGGAGTGCCCTCTGCCTTGGTACCATTTTCCCAAATTGACAGACAGCCTTCTCCTCCCCCTCTCCCTCTCCCTCTGGGTGAGGGCTGATGGTTCAGAGGTTAAGTAGTTTCTCTTCCTTCTAGTAGGACTAAGGTTGGACGCATATCCATACTTGCGTTGTTTACTTGAATATGTCGGCACCTGAGGAGACTTTACCCCATAACCCTCCTTGACTACCATAGTGATCACAGGGGGGATCTGCGGTCAAAATCTTGTGGATGTCCCTTAAATGATGGTTTTTGCCCTCAGGGCACTATCACACCCCGTATACAACGCCCCCTTGGGTGGTAGCTTCTTCACCTTTCGGGAGACATAAGGGTTCACAGAGCACACTCCCAACATCGAAGAGTGTATTGCCCCGTCGATCCCAATTCTGAATTAAATGCCCCCCCGCTTCCTCCCCCCCCCATTTACTGCAACTTTTTCCATACTGGGAAGCGTCACTCCTCCATGCTTCCCCGTGGACAAAGCCCTACCATTCCACCCCCCAACCAGGTGGTCGGAGGCCCCCTTGTTGACTCTTTTTTCTTCCCCACCCACCCCCCTGCCCTGAAAGTGGAGGGCGGAGGGGGACCGTCACCAACCCTTCTTATGTGCCGCCCTAACCAACTCCCTCCAATTGTCACTAACAGGATTAGATTAAACATAGCTCACATCAGATCAACCCCACCTAAGGCCCTAAGGTATGTGCCTCCAGCTCAGGATACGGCAACCCCTTCCTGAACCCATAGAGTAGGTATATCGCTTCTGCCTGTCAAGTACTGGACATGCAGGCCGGAGCCTGTCTAGGGACACAGGCCTTGATAACTCGTTCGTGGACCCCATGCCAGCGATGAAACCCCTACACTAGCTACTGCTAGCTGGTTCACAGCATGGTGAACAACTTGTGGAGGGGTCGCACCAAATGGGTCCCGCCTCGTTTCTGCCTACCCTAACGAACAATGGCTTCTTTTTTCCCTCTCTGGGCCTGTCGTTCACAGCTGCCCTGAATGCACCATGGAGACCGAACATCTGTACACAGGGTCTCTTTGACGAGGCTGACTGGTATTACGTTCCTCTCCTCTTTCTCCCCAGCTCTAAAGTGCCCATTCCCTCCTACTCAAATTGGGGGGTCTCAGGTCACAGCCATCAGAGGAGATGAGGTAATAATACCAATGTTCCTCTCTCACCCCTTTGTCGTTCGGTCAGAGTTGAACACACTCATCCCTCTGCCTTCCTCACCATATTTGCAGTCAAAGCTGCCCAGTCAGTTCAGCGAGCAGGCAAGATGTCTTTATCCTCAGAGTCAAGGGTCCAAGGCTGGTGAAGGGCACCCCTGGCTGGGCTCCACAGGTACAGTCCGCAGACCACTCCCGAAGGCAGGCTACTAGTCTGGTCCCAGTCATCGCCTTATCTAACCAGAGGGGTTCCTCTCATAGTTCCTCCCCTAGGGATGGCCATAGCGCCATGGTCACCCCAGCCTAACTCTCAGACGACCCTGTTCGGGTATCCCGCGGGTAGAACGCCCCCTTCCTCATCACGCTCCAGGCATTCTCTAGCCCTACCAGTCACTTCTTGGTTTTATGTTTCTGTCCTGGGTGACTTCTAGGGGTCTTTTTCACTGGATAGACCTCATATGATACCCCTCCCGAGATTCTGACCAGCCACCGGGAATTCAGAAGCTAGCAGTCCCCTGATAGAATTCACTCTCAGGGTAAGCTCTAATGACAACAGTAGCATGCTCGTGGTAGATGCTTCAGATAAATTAGAAGTCTCTTTGAGGAGATGGCAGGATGTGCACCTTCGGGATGGCAGACCTTCGCTCTGTTCCTGTGGAGGATGCTGCTCCCTCCTTCCGTATAGCCCGTTTTCTCCCTAGGGGCCCTTCCTTCAGGAGCCCCAATCCTGACTCACACCTTTGTCCGTTGCCAGACCTAAGGTTGGCACCATACCAGTTGGGCTCTTCCCAGTGATATGAGGTCACGTAAGCCAATGTGAGCCTAATCCTGTAGGCCTCGGAGATCTGGCACCCCGGATTATCATACTTATGAGCCTACTCTTGAGCGTCGTTTCATTGCAATTAGCCTCTCACCCCTATACTCCTTTGGCCGTTCACCACTGCTGAATATGGGAAGTAAAAGGGGAGAAATAACGATAATATCACTTCCTTGTGCCTTCACAAGATTATCAACGCTGACAGTCCTCTTCAACAGGAACCACCACAGTGTCATCAGTACGTTCAAGTAGGCCTGGTGTATGTTCATCAGGCTCATGGGAAGTTGCTTTCCTGGTCTGCCTTGGATAGGGCCATTTGGTGGGTTAGGGACCCTCCCTTCCCCATGCTGATCCAGGTGCTTCATTCCCAAATGTGCTGTATCAGGTTGTCAGCTGCTGCTGCCGGCTGTCCACACTTCCCCCTTCCTATCTAGGACAAAGTAACTCTCCTTGTCCCTACCCACCTCTGGCAGCCCATCCCTTCTACGGACACCAAGAACACCAGACCAATGCTCTCCTCAGGCTCATGACAGCAAGTGCTTTACACTGCCTGACCGAGGGAAACACGATCTACCTTCCCTCCACCGCTTATTGCAGTGTTGGTACCCACCACTCCCAGCCTGACAATCTTACGGCCATCTGAAGTTTCCTATAGGAGGTACATTAATTCATGTTGCTGCCAGAACACTAACCCCTCTGGCTCTCTCATGCCTCTGCCAATACGTGCTTAGGCACAGCAGTTAGTCACATTTCTCGACTATAGCCACGATGCGTTGGTATTATGTTTATGCGTATGGTGACCTCAGGCCCTCCTGCACAAGTGCGACAATTGGTGCTTGGTCAAACTAGGCCTGCTTCTCTCCACTGGGTTAGGTCCTGCAATCCCAGGTTACCCTTGTCTGGATGATGGTCCTTAGGTCAATTCCTTAGACCCTTCAAGGACCTTCTCGTTAGACAACTACCCAAGTCGGAGACATGCTGTGCTGAAGGCTGAAGAGCCAACTCCACCCGCCATCCATCAGCATGGCTAGCAGTCACCTATTTCTGAATGTATCCAAGCAGCACACAAAGAATGTTGGGTTACTTACCAGTAACCATCCTTCTTCGAGATGGGCTGCTCAAATTCATTCAGATCCCTCTCCCCGTCCCCACATCTGGTGTGGGCAACTCCTAGGAACTTGGGAGAGGCTGGGCGGCAGCCACATATATAGCCACAGGGTGGCTTGGGGGGCAGTGTCTGCCTGCCCTCTTCTGACAGGCGAGGGCAAGAAGTTCCGACTAATCAGGCACTCTGGCACAGAGACACATATTTCTGAATGAATCCAAGCAGCCCATCTCGAAGAAGGACGGTTACAGGTAAGTATCCCACCATTTTCAATCTGGCTTTCATGAATAAAATGATAATTTCAGGGCTGAGATTGTGTATTTTATTGGCCCAGCTGCTGCTAAAGAGAGAGACAAGCTTTTGACCTTACACAGAACTCCTAGGCTTAAAGGACAGACAGACAGAGCAATTGGTAACCTAGTGAGATTCACTCAGGCACCAAAGGCAGTTCTCATGGGGGGTCATCCAGCAGAAAGACTTTGCCACAAGCAGCGTAGGGTTTGAAACCTGGCATTGTAGGCGGCTGTTGGGAGCAATCAACTGGCTCTGGGTCCATAAATTTGGTAAGATCAGCGGTCTTCAGTGGAAGCATGTCCACGGACAGGTCTTTCCAAGAGAACGGGCGGTTGATGCATGAAGGTAGACAGTCTCTTGTGTGACGCAAGGGATGGGCTGTTCCAAAAGCGTCACTGAGGGTGGAAAAAGGAACTGAGGAGGTTCCAGATTGGGGCCACATATATAGCCACGGAAGTGCCTCAGCCGACCCTGCTCTTCAAGCTAGGGCAAAAAGTTTCCGACCAATAGTGCACTGCGGCACATACACACCTAACATTCAATGTATGTGAGCAGCACTTGAAGAAGAACCACATCTGAGCCCAGAATATTGTTAATGTCCTTGTTTTGCAAATGTAGGAATCATAGAATCATAGGGTTGGAAGGGACCTCATAGGTCTTCTAGTCCAACCCCCTGCCAGAGGCAGGACCACTCCCACTAAACCATCCCAGTCATGGTTTTGTCCAGCTGGGCCTTAAACACCTCCAAAGATGGAGATTCTACCACTTCCCTAGGCAGCTCATTCCAATGCTTCACCACTCGCCTAGTAAAAAAGTTTTTTCTAATATCCAGCCTCGACCTCCCTAACTGCAACTTGAGACCATTGCTCCTTGTTCTGTCCTCTGTTACCACCGAGAACAGTCGAGCTCCATCTTCCTTGAAGCATCCCTTCAAGTAGTTGAAGGTTGCTATCAAATCCCCCCTCAATCTTCTCTTCTGCAGACTAAATAAGCCTAATGCTTTCAGTCTTTCCTCATAGGGCTTGTGCTCCAGCCCTTTAATCATTTTGGTTGCCCTCCGCTGGACTCTCTCTAGCATGTCCCTGTCCTTTTTGTAGTGGGGAGCCCAAAACGGAACAAAGTATTCTAGATGTGGGCTCACCAGTGCAGAATAGAGGGGAATGATCACATCCCTTGATCTTTTGATGCAGCCCAGTATGCCATTGGCCTTTTTGGCAGCAAGAGCACACTGCTGACTCATATCTAGTTCCCATCCACCATGACCCCCACGTCCTTTTCTACAGTGCTGCTACTTAGCTGAATGTTCCCCAGCCTGTAACAGTGCATGGGGTTTTTCCGTTCAGGAAGCTGAACACCTGTAATTTACCTCTGTGGTTAGAAGCAGAGGCATTTAGCCAGTGGCATCAGGCTCTGACTCTTTTAAATGCAAGAAATAAAAATTATTGGGTGTTTCTCATAGAAGCCAGTGTGGGTGAGAGCATTTGCCCAGCCCGTGTCTGTTTCCACATCATTCTTTGCCCAATCTAAGTGTCTCTGAGGTCAATCCTCCGTATGAACTGAGCTACAATCCTCCCACTATCACGTGCTTCTGCCTGACCTTTGCTTCAATTTTCTCTGAGTGTTACTAATAGACTATTTTTGGAGGGCTGTGAAAAATAAGAAACCAATGAAGTTTTACCAGAAAAGGAGAAGACTGCAGCCTCAAAAACAGATTATAATCCTTTGATATCCTTCCCTTGCCTCCCTGTTGGCTACAAATATGTCTCTATTCAGTTTGGATAACAGGTGCTTAACCTTGTCTGAGCACTGCAGCTCTCCCTCTGCAGGACAGTGAATGACTTCTTAGCCTGAGCTCCTTGGACGTGTGTATTGGCAGCTGTTAACACAAGATCCTTAAACAACTGCACGTAATTAAAATGGCTGTTTGGGTAATGGAAATTCAGATACATTAATGGATTTATTTTTGAGCAATTGATAGCTGAAGAGAGCGGATAAATAGTAGAAGTTGATACTTTTTCCCTACTGTGTTTTTACAGTTTAATGCAATAAATCCAGAGTGGAGATCTCTATTTCAGTGTTAGCGAAGCTCATATAGACATCCATTTGGATGATAATGTAGAATTTGTGAATATATCAACATCGTAATGATTGCAGTCACATACAAGACAGCATAATGCACCAGCTCTCATATGACCTAGTAATTATAGCTGAAATTTGATACAAAGTAGCTGCAAAGGATGCTAGAGAAATTGAAGAAGAGGAGGAAAAAAGCACTTTTTAAAATGATACAGATTCATCAAGATACTAGTTCCATTGACTTCAGTGACGTTGACTCAGCATTGCCTATGTTTGTACCAGGACACCTCTTAAAAGAAATTTATAATAGATTAATACAATATTAATATTTAAAATTTAAATACACTGTAGTTAAAGGACTCTGTTTCTGTCCCATTACACTTATGTTAATGTTGCCAACTTAAATTTGACTACAAATTTAAATTTTGTAAAATCAAGATGTTTACAAACCTTAAGAAATGTTTTCCTAATGAAAAAAAATTTAATGAAAACTCATGTTTTAGAACTAAAATACGTTAGCTTTCAAAGTTTGTAGCTTCAGAATTCCCCTAAAGACATATCTATGCGGTGTAGACTATAGTGGCATAGTAGTGTCATATTTATGCTGGCATAACTCCCTAGCACAGATGCAGACTATGACAAGGGCTTTTTCTGTCAGTACAGGGACTTCCCCTCTCCATGCAGTAGTAGCTAGTTCTCCTTCAAGCGCTGCTCACATACATTCAGTTACAGGTGTCTACGTGCCACAGTGCACGTTAGCTCGGAAAGTCTTTAGCGTTAGTCTGTCAGGTCAGGGCACAGCTATAAAGGTGACCGTGACCCTCCCAGTTCCTTTTACCACCATCAGAGTCGGTTCGGATCAGCATAAACTCTCAAAACACAAGTGCTTGTCTTTTGCGCGAATTTCAAGATGCCTGGTTTCAAACCGTGCTTGGAATGCTGCAAGGCTTTTCTGATAGACAACCCTCACAAGAAATGCCTCTCTTGCTGGGTGAGTCCCACCTTGCGGCAGAATGCTCCATTGGCCGGTCCTTCAAGTGGAGGACCCACTTAGAAAAGGAGTGCCGCCTCCTCTTGATCTCCGGGAGTGGAGCAACCACCCCCAAATCCGGCCAGGCCACGAGTGCTCCGCCAGATCCTCGGTCTCCTTGGGCTCAAGATCCCTGCCACCAATCATCGGTACCAGGCTCAAAACCTTGACCCACTATGGTGCCGCTCCAGCACCAAGCTCGTCAGACACCGGGTAGCCCCTCAGCCATACCGAGACAGGTATCGGCACAGGCACCCCCGACAGCCCAGCTAGGGCACCGTAACCCAGCTCTTGTGCAGAAGAGGAGGAAGAAGACCAAGGCAGCACCATCTCCACTGGTACTGCGGGACATGGTACCGCCCCTTGTGGTGCCGACGTCAAGCCCGGTTCCAGCAGACCTGGTACAGACAAGTCCGGTACCGCCAGACCTGGCACCAATACCAGTACCAGTATCCAGCTGCATGCTAACCTCCGACCCAGCACTGATCTGTGACCAGGTGCTCGCGGCCAGCCCAACTCTGGGACCCAGCACAGCACCGCCCAGCCCTCCACCGATACCACAGTCGGGTACAGAGGGACAGGGAACCTCACTCCATCACTCCTCTGAAGAGCCCTAGGTACCAGACTCATGGCCATCAGATGGAGTGTCTTCCAGATCGTCCTCTGAGGACCACCCCTCCCCTTCTCAGGAGGAGCATCTGAGAAAGAGACTGCACAAGAGCTCCCCATCCCTGAGCTCAGTGAGGTCAACAAGACCACGGGTTTACATGGAGGTGTCTGTGCTTCCCACTGTGCCTACACCTCTAGCAAGATCATCCCATAATGAGTGGATCCTTGATTGGCTAAGCACAACAACTGATGACACCTCATCCTGCTATGCCCGATCACCTCCACCAGAGTCCTCGGACCTGTCCGACGACGCACTGGATCCGGATTCTATGCAATGCAGTAGATCACAGGCCCAATCCTCCTCATCACCAGATGAACTTCTACCTGACATGTCCGCTGACCGCGAGGGGGATCCCCACGTTGAGCAGTACCTTCTCCGCCGTATGGCGGTGAACCTTAAATTGAAACTGGGAGTAATCCAAGAGAAGGATGACTCCCTCTTCGATGCTTGCCATAGAACCCCTCCAGCAAGGGTGGCAATCCCATTACACTCAGGATTATATCACATCATTCAAGAACGCTGGCAAACGCCATCCTCAATCTCACCAATGTCCAAAGTCATGGATAAGAAATACTACGTCTCTCCTGACGGGTTCTCTTTCCTATTTCATCACCCCACCCCAGGGTCTTTGGTGGTTGATGCCATAAACCAAAGGGAGAGACAGGGCCAGCCGAGCTGCACGCCCAAAAACAAAGAGGCGAAGAAGCTCAGTCTCCTGGGGAGGAAGGTATACTCCTCTGCAGCCCTCCAGCTGCATATCACCAAACATTCAGCCTTAATGACGCGTTACATCTTTAACCTGTGGGAGGCCACGTGAAACTTCCACACGGCCATCTCTGAGGAGCACCTGAGAGACTTTGAAACAATGCTAGAGGAAGGTGAGAGGACATTCAGGGATGCTCTAGCGGCAACCTGGGACGCAACCTGGGATCCAGTGGCCCACACTATGGCCTCCGCAGTCGTCATGCGCCGGTCTGCTTGGCTCCAAGGCTCAGGCCTATCCACACAGATGCAACAAATTATCCAAGACCTCCCCTTTGAAGGCCCTGACCCTTTTGCCTCATCCACGGATATGAAACTCCATGGTATGAAGGACTCTAGGGCCATACTTCATTCCCTGGGGATATACCCTGCAATCCAGCAGGCTCTTGACGAGACCGCATCAACAGCTTCAACAGCAGTTACAGCAAATAAAGCGACAGATTCTACTGCAGAGTCAGTTCCCAAGATCTTTCTAGTTTCCCCAGCACCACCTTGGGGATCCGGCAAGGACAAGAATCATCCAGGCAAGGGGGGAAAGCTCAATGCCTCACAGTCCGGAAGGCATGGACAGGGGTCCAACTGCTCCTCAGGCCGTAAACAGTGTTTTTGACGGTCCCTGCGAAGGCAGCGAGCCAAGGCCCCTATTCTCCCCCCACCGCCTGTGCCACTTTGCCCGCCAGTGGGCCCACATTACATCAGACCAGAGGGTCCTCAACATGGTGGCACAAGGATACCGCATCCAGTTCTGTTCAACCCCTCGGGACAGAAAACTGCCCCCTTGTGAGGCCGAATGCCAAAAACTCCTCTGCCTCGGAGCCACAGAAAAGGTCCCCAAGCAGGAGAGGGCAAGGGGTTTTACTCCCGATACTTCCTGGTTCCCAAACCCAACGGGGAACTATACCCTATTTTAGACCTTGGAGCGCTAAACAAGTACATAAGGAGAATAAAGTTCCGCATGGTTTCCCTGCCCCAGATTGTCCCCTCCCTATCCACGGGAGATTAGTTCATAGCCCTCGATCTAAAGGATGCTTACTTTCACATAGCTATTCAACCCCACCACAGATGCTTTCTCAGATTTGTGGTGGCACAGAGCCATTACCAGTTCACCGCTCTTCCCTTTGGGCTATCGCTGGCTCCCAGGGCATTTACAAAATGTGTGGCACTGGTTGCAGTGTTCCTACACAGGAGGGGCATCAAAATCTACCCCTACCTAGATGAGTGGCTCATAGTAGGGAAGTCAAGTGGCCAGTTATAACATCGCATCAAACTGGTAGTAAAGCTCTGCAGATTCCTCAGTCTCTGCATAAACACAGAGAAGTCAAAGCTCCGGCCCACTCAGGACATAGAATTCATAGGGGCATGACTAAACGCCCGTTGAGGCACAGCATCCTTGCCCAGGTCAAGATTTCGGTCCATCTGCACCATCATTGTGGAACTGCAAGCGCCGAGACTAACCACAGCTCGCCGGTGCATGCAGCTTCTGGGCCACATGGTGGCTGCCACCTCAGTAATCCGGACAGCATGTTTGAGGATGAGGCCCTTCCAGCTCTGGTTCTCCACAATGTTCCAGCCATGGAGGGACCACCTAGACAAGGTACTCTGTTCCCCAGACACCCTGGGGTCCCTCCAAATCTGGAGGGACCCCTGTTTTGCAATGGGGAGTATTCTGTTCAGGGAGTCAAAACCCTCAGTGACGCTGATAACAGACGCTTTGGACTCAGGTTGGGGGGCCCATCTATCCAGGGGCCTCTCCGCTCAAGGTCTCTGGACCCCTGAGGACAAACTTCTCCACATAAATGTGAAGGAACTACGGGCCATCAGACTGGTCTGCGTGACCTTCCTTGACAGAATTCGCAGCAGAACAGTCCAGGTCATTATGGACAATACAACGGCCGTGTTCTGTACCAACTGGTGGGGGGGGGTACACTCCTCGGCCCTGTGTGAGGAGGCGTGCAAACAGTGGCAGCTGGCAATAGATCACCACTTTACACCGGTTGCCTCCCATCTACCAGGGGTGGACAACGGCTTAGCGGACGCACTCAGCAGGAAGAATCTAGCAGATCACAAGTGGTCCCTCCACAACAAGGTATTCTCCCTATTGATAGACAGATGGGAACCTCCCCTGGTGGACCTTTTCGCCACCAAACAGAACTGTAAATGCCTTCAGTTTTGTTCTCTCCGGGATCAGGAGGAGGGCTCACTGAGCGATGCCTTCCTCCAGAGTTGGTCGGGGGCCCTGATGTATGCCTTCCTGCCAATTCTCCTAATCCACAGAGTGCTACTGAAGGTCCTTGTGGACGGAGCACACATCATCCTGACAGCTCCAGACTGGCCCAGACAACACTGGCTCCTGCACCTGCAGGACCTGTCCCTAAGGACCCCACTCCACCTCCCCCTGTGGCCGGATCTCCTAACACAGGACTTGGGGCACCTTCGGCACCCGGTCCCAGGCCTCCTACACCTGACAGCCTGGATGCTTTCTGGCTCAGGAAGCAAGAGAAGTGCTGTTCGGACAGGGTTAAGAAGGTCCATGTTCGTAGCAGAAAACCCTCCACTAGGTCCACGTACACAGCCAAATGGAAATGCTTCTCCATTTGGTCCTGTGAGAAAGGCATAGATCCTGTCGCAGCACCAATCCATACAGTTCTGGACTATTTTCTAGACCTTAGAGGAAAAGGCCTCTCGCTGTCCTCACGGAGAGTCCATTTAGCGGCAATTTCAGCCCTTCACGAAAGGGTAGACGGGGCCCCAGGTTTTTTGCGCCCCACATCTCATAGGTTCCTGAAGGGGGTGGAAAAGCTTTTTCCCCACCCTCATAAGCCCACCCCTCAGTGGGATCTGAACGTTGTACTCCAGGCCCTAACACAGCCGCCGTACGAACACTTGGATTCAGGCACCCTACTAGTTTTGTCACGGAAGGTGGCTTTCTTAGTAGCAATCACCTCAACTAGAAGGGTTTCAGAGTTGTGAGCCCTTTCCTCTGAACCCCCATATATGACATTCTTCCCAGACAAGGTAGTCCTTCGTCACCACCCTTCCTTTCTACCCAAGGTGGCCACCCCTTGCCACTGGAACCAAGAGATTTGCCTGCTGGGTTTCTATCCCGACCCCCAGATAACAGAAAACCAGAGATGATGGCTCACCTTAGATGTGAGGAGAGCGCTCTTAACTTATATCAAGCGTATTCGACCCTTCCATAAAACCTCCCAACTGTTCGTGGCAGTAGCTGAACACATGAGAGGTTCCCCAGTGTCCTTTCAGTGCATTTCCAAATGGATTGTTAACTACATTCAAGACTGCTATGGAAAGTCAAACATGCCTCTTCCAGAAACTGTAAGAGCCCATGCTACCAGGGCTCAGGTGTCTTCTACAGCTGTGGAGCACAGACAGATAATGCATTGCATTTACATTTAAAGTATATGTTAGTTAATCATAAGTAAAATAATTCTATAACCCTGTGTAATGGACATTGTGACCAATGTCCAACAGGACTCCATATGGTCAGTTTGGAACTCCTGCTTAAACACTGAACACCATTTTGGATACTTGATGAAATCTGGTTTAGGCGTATGCTGTATATGTTCTTTTAAATGTGTGAACAAGGTGCATGAATGAAGTGGGTGTGTGTGTGAAGAGGCCAGTCTCAACTGCCAGCTGTCCTGATGAAGCATAAGTACCATCTAACTGGCTGGGCGACGCAGACATCTCTGATTAAAGCAAATAGAAGGAGCAACCCCAGAAAGAAAAGAACAAAATACAATCAAGTCTGCAAGTGACTGGTGACCAATGATCTCACAGGAACCCTGAGGCAACGTGACACAGCAAATCCCATAGACTTACCTGAGAGCCAGCAAGTATAAAAGATGGGTGAGAACATGAAAACTTTGGGGTCTCATTCTGCAACTGTCATCTTGGAGCATCGGATTGCTACCGACAGAGGCCTTGTTCCCACTAGGCTGGCTCAAGCAACACATGAAAGGACTGGTAATTATATCATACCAGGTTGCAGAACTTGTGTGTGTGTGTGTGTGTGTGTGTGTGAGAGAGAGACTGCCTTTTGCTATTCTTACTTCTTTACAGTAAGTGTGGCATATTGCCTTGTCCCCCTGAATAAGATCCTACTAGTCTTTTCTTTTTATTAGGTCTGCTCTCCTTTTTGGTATAACACGGCCTTCCTTGCCAAGGTCCTGTCCAAGAGATCTGCACAGCCGCTACGTGGTCGTCGATATGTACCTTGACGACGCACTATGCCATTGCCCAACAGGCTAGAGACGATGCCACTTTGAGCAGAGCTGTACTCAGTGTGGGTAGACCGTTACTCCTCCCAACATCCTCGGGTACGGCTAGCAGTCACCTGTAACTGAATGATGTGAGCAGCACTCGAAGGAGAACAGTTGGTTACTTACCAGTAACCGTCCTTCTTTGAGATGGGCTGCTCACATACATTCAGGCCCCTCCCACTGTGCCTCCTGTGGAGTTGGCAAAGGTATATGGGACTGGGAGGGTCAGGGTCACGGTCACCTATATAGCTGCAGTTGCAGTGCGGATGGGGTGTTGGCTGTGTGCCCTGACCTGATAGGCTAACGCTAACGACTTTCTGAGCTACCATGTCTACATGCTGCAGTGCACCTGTAACTGAATGTATGTGAGCAGCCCATCTCGAAGAAGGACAGTTACTGGTAAGTAACCAACCGTTCTTCAAGCGCTGCTCTGATACATTCAGGAATAGGTATCTCCATGCGGGAGCGCCAGATTGGCCAGAAGCCTTTTGCTGTAGCCTGTCAGAAGGGGGCAGGCGGCCACTGCCCCCCGCACCACCCCGTGGCTAGATAAGTGGCCACCACCCGGCCCTTCCCCGGTTTCATTTCTTCCGCCTTTGCGCTAGATCTGGAACTGCCCGCTCCTTGCTTTACAAGCAGTCTATCTCCTGTTTGTTTTTTCCCTGTATGAGCCTTCTGTCCAACTGGGAGAACCTGTTTGTGAATGTCGTCCCTCCAAAGAAGGTCTCCCTTCCTGGACCGGGCCACCGCGATTCACCATTGTCAGCCATGCCAGGGTTTAAGCCCTGCACCGAGTGTGGCAAGACCTTCCTGCGGGATGATCCCCATGAGAAGTGCCTCCAGTGCCTCGGCGAAAGCCACAAGGTCACCAAGTGCGCCATTTGCCTGTCCTTTAAACCCAGGATGATCAAGGACAGAGAGCAGAGGCGCCATGCCCTGGCCTCCAAGCAGGCCCGGCACTCCCCCGAGGTCTCAGGACCTCCCACAGCACCGTGCACCAGTTCAGCGCCAGGGTCCACCACCAACTGGCACTGTCCCCAAGGGTGACGTAGGACCGGTTTGGTGCCATCCTCGGTACTGCGGCACCGAGGTAGCCCTGTGCCGTCAACGAGGGGTTCCCCTGGGACCAGGCAACCTCGGTGCCAATCCCGTCCACCCCAGAAGCAGTAGAAGCAGTGAGGGCTCTTCTCTTGTTGCCAACACCACCTTCTCCAGCACCGCCTCGAAGAGAAAAGCCTACCTTCTTGTTGAAGGCTTGGGTGCCGTGCATGCAGCGCCGCTTGCCTTCCCCTTCAGTAGCACCGGGCTGCCAAACATCAGAGCCGGCCAGAAGCCCCGGTACCATGAAGCTATCTCTGTGGCATCAGTTTACCCTCCTGTCCCTGGTACTGGTCCAGGAGTCCCAGGAAGCCTCCCCTTGCTCCAGCCCCGGGGAAGGGGCTTCGAGGGGATCCAAACGGCCTCGGCGCCGACTCTCGGCACCGTCGCTGTTCTAGTTCCATCCTCATGAATGGTCCCCTTGAGGCTCCACAGTCCCTGCCGGCACCAGTCCACTCAACACCAGTGAGAGCACTGAGCTCGGTGCTGTGCTCTTACACGGGTGATTTATCGGTGCATTTTGACCTTTTGTGTAGCATCTCAGCCCACATGGGCCTAGAGGTTCAGTCCTCTGAGACACCCTCTGATACGTTGTTTGGACCAGCGTTCTCCTCAGCAGAACCAGTTATGGTTCCCCTACATCCCAGTGTCTGGGACCTGGCCTCCTCCTGTTGGCAGAATCTGGATTCCATCTCCCCTGTTTCGGATATGGCAGGGCTCAAGCATAAAGTCCCGCAGCTGGAGTTCCCTTCCCTCACCCATCACCCAGTACCACACTAGGCAGTGGTGGAGGCAGCCTTAGGGTTGGGGCAGACCGAATATGACCCCCTCCCAATGTTGCAGGAAGCCAGGGAGCTCGAGTTACTGGGATGTAAAGTTTATTCATCCTCGGTGTTTCAACTCCGGGTCGCAAATAACCAGATTCTGACTAGCAGATACACCTTGGATGTGCGGGAGTTGATGCTGAAGTTTAGACATCTGCTCCCACCTGAGGTCAGGGAGGAATACAGCGCCTGGTCATTTGGGCGTGAGAGGTGCAGGGAATCCGGGCTTACAACCCTCGTGGATATAACCTGACCGTGCATTCTCTTATGGGGCAGGAGAGAGAGAGGGAATGGTCCCTCCAGTCTTAACCCTGGAGAACTTGACTATAGAGTGGTGGGAGGGGGGCATCCCCCGCCCGTAGGGGTCCTTATGGATCCTGATGGAACCAACAGGTGATTCTATAGGGAGGAAGGTAGCACCCTGCATTGGGATCTTATGTCAGGATCACCCTCTCCCAGGCGGATGTTTTCCCCCTAGTACTTTCAATGGGTCAGATAGTGCTGTCCTGAAACAGGGAGTAGTTGGCAACCCCCACTAGATGATAGGGACAGAGGCCCATCAACTAAGAGGAAAATAGGTTTATAATGCTAGTATACCTGGTGGAGCAGCTTTTGGAAGGCGTAAGGAAGGGTGTTGGACAGCCCTTATGGACTAGGGGATCGGACAAGGGACCGCAAAGGCAGCAGGCCCAAGTACTTTACCTCCCCCTGGGTGTCCTGGGCGCTACAGAGCATGGCGTCCGTCTCAGCCACAAAGAGAGACCCACCTTTGAAAGGCAGGTAAAGTATAACCTGGTGGGAGGCAGGGGGCACTGTCACCTCTCTGAGCCAGGCTGCCCACCAAAGGGTCATGGCTGAGGCCAGGGTGCTGGAAGCCGTGTCTATGGTTTCCCAAGCCAATAACAGAAGGTCTTGTGATGCTACTTTGCCCTCCTTTAGGAAGGCATCATAGTCCTCCCTGTTCTCCTGTGGGAGTAGCTACCAGGGCTTGGTTATTGGCTACCCATAGCTGGAAAGTGGAGGAAGAATAGACCTTCCACTCAAGGAGATCTAACTCCCTTGCATCCGTAGATGCCGGGATGGGGTCACTGGAGACGTGCCCTGGGCCTAGTGCTGCTTCCACCACCCTTTGAGATGGTGCCGGGTGGTGGGTAAGGAAGGGAGACACCATCTCTGGGATCAGATATTTAAGGTCTGCTGTGTCAGATACTGGGGAAATGGAGCCCAGGGCTTGCCAGTGGGATGTGGCAAGGTCTAATACGCTGGGATGAAGGGGAATTGTAACAGGCACAGCAGAAGTAAACACCGGCCCTAATAAAATATCAGCGGGTTCCATAAGGGACTGAACCTCCAACCCCACGAGCAGAAACACAGTGAAGGAAGTTGAAGTTTGCCGTGAGATCCCCAGTGTAGGAATGAGGCATAGGTTTCCAGGCCCTGCCCGATGCTGGAGGAACTGGTGCGAAGTGGCACTGCGGGAACCTGTTGGAGTCTCCTAGGGGGACCTTTCGTGAGGCTGGTACCTATAAGGAGATGGTGCCAAAGGCTGTCGGCGTAGCCGTTTACCCCCCCCCCCCCCCAAGACACCCTCCTCCGACTCGGAGACCAGGAGGCCTTTTGGGACCGCAATGGCAGTGCCGGCAATGGCAAAGTAATACAGTGCCAGGGAGAGGACTCAGAGGTACTGCGGCCCTCTTGCGTGGCAGGTTCCAATGTCAGGGAACTCGGCACTGAGATTGAAGTCAGTGTCTGATGCCACTTCTGGGGCAACCAGGCTCCCGAAGTGAAGGCTGGTTTACCCCTCTTCTTGGGGGGATACTGGGGTGGGAGGCATTGGCAGGAGGAGAAGTGTCCTCGCTGCTTCAAAGGCTTCTGGCATGGCAGGGAGCAGCACTGACTCCTGTCGGTCCGATGGCGACCCCCTGTGGGGGACCAAGATCAGCGCTGATGCTTCAGTACCAACACTGGTACCGAGCTTGTCTTCTTACGCTCTCTGGGAGAGTGGTGCTGGGAGGGCTCTGGTGCCGAACTAGAATGCAGTGCCAAAAGACGCCCCAAAGCTTCGGGGGTAGGCTGCCACACTTGTCCAGAGGCCAGCACACAGCGCCTTTGCCCTCTGTCTTTAATCGTCCAAGTTTTAAAGGACTGACAGATAAAGCAAGTATTGACTGAGCTTTGCCCAGGCACTGGAGGCACTTCCCATGAGGGTTGTCCCGCGGGAAGGCCTTGCTGCAGACCTCACAAGGTTTAAATCCCAGCATGGTGGGTGGCAAGTGGGAACGATTGTCCTGCTCCGAGACTGCATGTTCAATAGGAGAAGCGCTCTTCTGTGGAACACTCATAAAAGGCAGAGACAGGCTGCTTGCGCAATTGCAAAGAGCAGGCTGTTCCAAGAACCATCGCTGAGGGTGGAAAAAATGGAACTGAGGAGGGTCCAGGCAATGGCTGTATACAGTATATAGCCACATGGTGGTGAGGGGGCGGTGGCTGCCAGCCAGGAGCATCACTGCCCCAGAGAAGGACCCGGGGCACTGGCCCAGGCCCTGCCCCCTGACTGCAGGCTATGCCCCCGGCCAGGGACAGGGCAGGGAGCGGCAGCCACAACCGTGGGGCCACTCAGCCTAGGAAGGGACTGGAAGTGGCCGCCGCCGCCACTGCCGCCGCCACCGCCAAGGCCAGCCAGGCCCCGGATCTCCAGCCGAATTCGGCCAGAGACCGGGAAAGGCAGGGGCCCTACAAGAACCCGGGGCACTGGCACTGGGATTCGGGGCAAGGGCCCCATGTGCCAGTTGCCAGCAACACCCCTGCCGCCAGCCCTCTCCTGACAGGTAGGGCAAAAGGTTTTCCGATCAATCATGTGGTGCAGCACGGACACACCTATTACTGAGTGTATCTGAGCAGTGCTCAAAAAAGAATAGTCACTCCATTTGCTTTTTTCAACTTCTCTGAGTGTTAAAGGTCAGTTGATTGTGTGGCATTAAGTCAGGGCTCACCAAAATTATGGAACTCAAGAGCCACGCAAGCTGATTATTAAACCTTCAAGAGCTGCCCTGAGGCATGTAGTCATATATTACCTACTCCAAAATTACTAAGTAAAATTTATTGCACGCTATAATTTTATTGTAAGAAGAGGGCAAATAGTGATCCTACTAATGTTGGATTCTAATAATTACTTAAAGTCACTATGAAAACTAGGCCAACCCATACAGTAAAAACTTAGCTTCTCCCTGCCGTCCTGATCATGCCACTGCTTCTCCCTGCCCTCGCTGCACTTCTCCCTGCCGTCCCTACCAGTAAGCTCTTCTCCCCATTGTCCTGACCATGCCATACCTCTCTCCACCGTCCTGACCATACTGCCGCTTCTTCCCTCTGTTGCAACCCCCTCCCTAAGCCCCAGGCATTGACACTGGCTCCCCTGGGCCAACCACCCCCCATGGCCCCCTTACCTGGCTGCTCTAGCAGCTAGGCACATGCTGGGGCTCGCTCCCCTTGCTTTAAGCCCTGACTGGGCTGAGCATCCAATATGGCCGCTCTGGTGGCAAGGCATAGGCTGGGGCTCCCCCATGAGCATGCTCTGAGCATGCTCAGGTTGGGAGATTTAAAACTCCTAGGCTGGGGCTGCTTTCGTCTGGCTTTCTTCCACGAGCTGCACTTTTTCATTCAAGAGCCTCATAAGGCTCCTGAGCTGCAGTTTGGCTACACCTCCACTAATTCCATTTAGCACAAAGTTATGTAATAACATTATTAAAATGTGAGTATCACCTTCAACTTCAGATTTCTTTCTGTCAGACAAATAATGAAACCAAGATGGTGCAGCAAATTTTTAAAGCAGTAATACTGAGTATAAACTTACACTTTAGTCCCATAAAAGAAAAATAAAGAAGCATTTAAAGTAACTGGTTGTAACCCCTGGTATCATGAAAGGAATCTGTGATGATGACTATAAAGTGCTTGAATATTCCTTACATTAGGAAGCTGCAGCCATTCAGTAAGAGCAGATCCATAACAAAAGAGTTTTTCTGCATGGTTACCAGTTTCTTAACCACTGACTTGCTGATTTTGGGCAATTTTTTTCTGATGAGGCTTCAATGCATATCCTCCCCACCATTTGCTCTCTGTGGACCAGAAGTGACCTGAGCTGAGACATGTGTTTTCTGAGACCCTCACCCTAATTTTGGAGTTTGGATAAAATGGGCTCCTGGTCTGAGTCCTCCCTGTGACGTTACCAACTCCTCCAGTTTTCTGACCAGTCATTGAAATATAAAGCCCTAATTCTTGGAATCATGAATACCTAAGACTCTGAGCTTACTCTTTTTTTAACGGACATTTCTAGCCCTTGTGAATGTGGAGAAAGGCTTTAAAAAGCTGAATCCTAAAGATGAAGGTAGAAAGCAAATAACAACTGAAAATGCAGCATTTTAATCTTAGTATTTTTAAGCCAGTCTCCTGATTTGGAGGGGCCTGACACATGATGCTGAAGCTCAGATTTGCAGTACTGCTTTTGTAAAATGCGAACACAAGTAAATGGGGTTTTTCTCAAGGTAGATCTGCACTTGTGGCAGCCGGCAGAATAGACAGTGCACACCCAGCTAGCATGGCTACAAATAGTGCAAAGGATGAGCACTGCTTAGCGGAGTAGAGCATAGACATGCCAGAACCCTAGCTATCTAGCCTACACAGATGTCTACATGGCTAAGCAGTGCCTGACATGTCTACAGTTATTAGCAATGTAGGGTTCTGCAGCTGGAGCCTTTCTGTGCGGCAGTGATGGCAGGAGGGAGGTGGTGGTGAAGGGCTCCCAGCAGCTCCCTGTCAGAACCTTTTCCTTCCACCAGGAGTGTTGCTGCCCTGGGGAAGGACCCAGGGCACCAGCCCAGGCCTCGTCCCCTGACTGCAGGCCATGCCCCTGGCAGGGGACAGGGCAGGGAGCGGCAGCCACAGCTGCAGGGCCACCCGGCTTAGGAAGGGGCCAGAAGCAGCGGCTGCCGCAGCGGGCAACCAGACCCCATATCTCCAGCCAGAGACCGGAAGAGGCAGGGGCCCCACCAAGACCCAGGGCACTGGCGCCAGGATTCGGGGCATGGGCCCCGTGTGCCAGGAGCCAGCGATGTCCCTGCCTTCCACAGTGAAAGGCTCTAGCAGGGGAGAGTCCGAGGGGAAGAGGCTCTGGCACAGCTTCCTGCTGACATATACTTCCCTAGGCCTCTTCCCAACAGAGTTTCACTGCTTTGTATAGCAACAAAATGCAGTGTGGACACATCCTAACTTTCACTGCAGTGTATAACTGCCTGTACCCTATGTGCTGCCACAGATGTGGACAGGGTCTAAACTTAAATCATACTGTTCTGTGCCCATCTCCTCTTTCCTAGTGTTTGAGTGGCTGGCGTAGTCCATAAGAATGGATGCTGATCCTGTCATGTGATGATAGTGTTGACTTTATGTAACTTCACCCATCTCCAGGGGGCTGGAGCCAGGAAATAGAACCAGGAGGGGATGACCTCTGTTGGCACAAGTGTCTAGAGTATCCAACAGTATCAGTTTAGGGGTTACTCGAGGCAAGGCAGGGATCTAGCCTTGTTGGCCTCTCTGCTCCCCCATTTCCCTCCTTCAGAATCTAGTGGTGGCCTCAGTCTGTGCGGAGTAATATTGAATAATCTGCACTGACATCACATCTGCTGCCCAGCACCATCTGCCTAGTCCTCATCCCACTTCAGTTGGAGCAGAAATCAGTCGTTTGTTGCTGTGGAGCCACCAATGATAAATGTCTAGGAAAGCATTCAGTGAAAAAATCACTTTTAAAAACAAACCCACCTGATCTCCTGCTAATGGTCTTTACTGTCTGTCTCTGTTCCATCTCCCAGCTACATGTTGTAGTGCGCTTGCTTTATAAAGAGGCTGTTTTGCCTGTGCAGAGGCCCTGGAATGAAGAACTATCATGTCACACTCCTGCTCTTAATGAATCAGTGCCTATGTCATAGATGCCACTACCTGTGTGGGCAGCCTCAGGAGAGCTGTTAGATAAATTATCACAGGAAACCAAAGGCCTATCTCTTCCCCAGAAATGGTAACTCTGGCTCAGGCCTGAGGCACGTGGGCAGGGCAGTGTGGGAAGAATGCCCCTGGCAATGCTGTACCTGTTCTGTGGGTAAACAGGACTTCAGTCTCCACTTCTCAGGACAGCTAAAGTTGAGATGGGGGGAAGACTGGAGATTGTCTATTTCCATGTTGTATTTGTTAATCTGGACCTGGATATCTCACTGTTGAGTTCTCAAGACCCAGGCCAGAGTAGATGCAACATAGTGTAGTAGTTAGCACCTTTGCTTAATATGCAGAGGGTCCTGGGTTCAAGCCCCAGGGGATTGGGCTTGATGATCTCATGAGGTCTCTTCCAACCCTATGTTCCTATCCTAAAAGGAATCATACAGGCTCTGTCCTGTTTCTCAGTTCCCGGTACGGTGCTCCTGGAGCCACTAGGGACAGGAAAGAGAGGGTTTTGATCCCCGGAACCAGGGAGCTGATCTTAGTAGGAATTTGTTGAGACTCAGAAAGTGAGGAAGTGGATTTTGGATGCTATGCTGAAGTTAAATGCTCTGAGAGGATGTTGTTGGCATAAACTGAAGCCTCATCCTCCCCTGAGAGTCATTTGAAGCTCTCTGAATGCTGTGAAAAGAGCAGCCTGTAAATATCACACTTTGGAATGACAATAAAATAGGTTCATTCATCCCTGGATCAATCTTTTGTCAGCCTTAACAGGATGGCTGCCAGCTTTAATACCTCCACAGCCCCCAGAGGCAACTTGGAAGGACTGAAAACCCCTGTAGGTGCTGGCCTGCTCAATAATATAGCACCCACCTGTCACCTCTGGCCCAATCAAAGAGGTGGTGGACAAAGTTCAGTATGAAGGTAGCAATATTCAGATAGTGTCAGGCCTCGCTTGGGAGCAGATGGTTGGATTTTAGTGAATTATGAAGTGTGGAAGTATAGGATTTTCTTATTGCCATTCCTGTGCTGGATACAAAAGCCAATGGCAGGACCCCTGAGTTCAGGGAGAGGGGATAGTAAAGGCGGAAAGAAGCCTGCACTGCCTGTATATAGCCTTGGGAACTTTATTTTTTTGTCTCCATTGCTTCCTTTCATTGGCTCTTCCCTTTATTTCTCTCTACTTCACTCTTTCACTTCTCCCTCTTTTACCCCTTCTGTTTGTGTGGTGAATTTGAAGGTTTGCCTGAACAAGTGATAAGGCGTTCCCTTTCTCTTGGCAAATACTGGAGTCGGAGTCCTGCCTCTCTCCAGGTTCTTACACGATGCTCCATGCCTCAAGGGACCTCTATATCAGTGGCTCAAGGCACCAGGGCCAATACAGGCACCAGCATTGTGAGAGCTGCAGCCTGGGCCACCAGCAGAAGGCACCAGTGCTGATGCCAGGTAAGAGAGCTCGGGCAGTCCTGGATCCTACCCTGTGAGCGCTCTGTCTCCTCTAACATAGGCTGGGAAATCGGTGATTAAATATGCTCATGATTTTGTCACCTCAGGCTTGGGCTGTGTAGATTTATGTGGCATTCCTGTGCTACAGACTGAGCAAAAGGCCCCACTGCAGACATGGGGGTGACCGTCAATGGTGCCATCCACTCAGCCTAGCAGTAGGATGCCCTTTGCTGTGAGGATTCCTAGACAAATGCTGGCCCTAGAGCAGGTTGAATAGGGCTGTTGGGGGGGTGGGGTGCAGTTGTATAATAAGCATGTATCATTGGTATTTCTCAGTTTCATTTGGTTCCCCCATGTTACCTTAGCTCTTACTCTACTCAGAGCATTTTTGGGGCTGTGCTGAAAATCCTGGGCTCCTTTGTTTCATAGCAAAGATGGCTGTGAGTGAACGAACCCAAGGGAGAGATAAAAGCGCTCTGTGGGAGTAGGGCAGATGACGGCTGATCGGGGATGTGGCCTTGCTCAGCCCAAGGCTGTTTGTTTGGTATGGCCAACTTATCATGATACTGCTGTCTTTCCAACTTTTGCCACAAGTTGCTTCTCAGCAGTTGTTTCAAAGACTCAGCAGGCAAGCTTGTTTGTCCTCAGTGTGAAGGAATCATGGCTTGCAGCAATCCCGTGAGGTGGTAGGTAGCCTGAACTCCTGCGACGTTCATCATTTTGGGCAGTACAGCTCCCAGGAGCACTTGGGAATGGGAGTATTTGGGTCCGTGTGCTAAGCCTCAGTGCCTGCAAACAGGGCACCCTATAGCTATTTCCCTGTGCAGCTGCAAAGTGCCACAGCTCCCCTGAGGGGGATTTTCACCGCCTTCTCACATGTTCCATTTGCAGCAGGATTACTTTTGTTCCAGCTGCCAGTGTGGGCCACTCTCTCAGTCTAAATCAGGGGTCTCAAACATGTGGCCCATGGGCCACATTTGGCCCCTAAAGCTGTTTCCTGTGGCCCGCAATGACACTATTGTTACCAATATTTGCAATATCATTGTATGAAAAGGTTTCAGTAGTGCAGCCCCTGGTCTAATGTGTTAGTCCTCATGAGGCCCTCATGGTGATTTGAGTTTGAGACCCCTGGTCTAGCTAGATCATGCATTAACATGTTTGCTTTCCTCCCTTCTCCTGCAAGACTGCAACCCTCTCCCCCCATGCAACAGATGCCAAGACTCATTCCCTCAGTTCCAGATGATTCCCCTTCAGAGCCCACAACTCGGTTCATTCCGCCATGAGGGCTGCCTCCTTCCTTCCATAAGCCATTCCTGTGGCAGGGTCCATCTTTCTCTGGAAAACAAGGCGCTGTGGGAAGAGTTCTACACACTTGGCACTGAAATGATCATCACCAAATCTGGCAGGTGAGAGCAAACTGTATGAACAAGAATGTCTGTGGCATGTTACTTTCCTTCTGCACCCCATGTACACCCCACTTTCACTGCCATCTGCTGTGCCACGCTGAAGTTACTATTTTACTGCTCCGTCTCTCATGTTTTCTGGGTCAAGCCAGTCAAGGCCATGTCCAGCTACTAATGGCCAAGGTCACAAAAGGAATGTGACCAGTTAGCAAGTCCACCGTAACACTATAAAGTGTGCTCTGAGTATGCAACGTGCACACTACCTGGGCCAACACATTCACTTGAGGTCTGATGCTTTGTGGGCAAACAGCCCAAAAAGAGGGGGGAAAGTCTCCAGATCCTGATGTGGGTGGGTACGGTGCATTATCTGATCTGAGGTTTTGATTTTTATTACACACAGCAGGACAAATTCTGGCCTCAGTTATGCCTGTGTGATCCCCTGGCTCCCAATAGAGGGGGGTAAACAGCTTGACAGGGGCTGCATGGGTGTAACTGAAGGCAGAATTTGGCCCACTGTATGTCAGTACAAGAAAGTCAGTGCCTTGAGCTTTCAAGGAAAGTTACTGTCAGGTGAATTACCTAAAATAGAACTGGGGCATCAGATTATTAGTCCAAACATCAAGCATACAGTGAAATTTCTTTCTACTCTTTTCCTTCTCCCTCTGTGCAGACGTATGTTTCCACCTTGCAAAGTGATTGCTTCAGGCCTGGACCCTCACTCTCTCTACATGATGCTGCTAGATATAGTACCTCTGGACAACGCTCGGTATAAATGGCACTGTGGCCGCTGGGAGGCTGTTGGAAAAGCTGATCCCCATTTCCCCAGTCACTTCTACCTCCATCCAGATTCCCCAGCTCCTGGCAGCCACTGGATGAAGGAACCAGTCTCGTTCCAGAGACTCAAGATCACCAACAACAGTCTGGAGCAGTGTGAAAATGTAAGGAGAGGCCTGACCATTTCATGTGTACATAGAATAAATGTGCAGTGCCAAAAACCATTGGTTTATAGGGGGCCTTGGACACAGTGGTAGCTCTGCACTGTGAACGTGTCTAGTGCCATTACATACTGTTCATACACAACACAGAGAATAATATCGATTCCTTCAAGTGACCAGAACCAATATTAATGTTGATCACAATTGTACCTGAGAGAAGGGTCTATTGGAGCATCTCCATCTCCCTGCCCGGGCAGGTTTTTTCCCTACAGTGCTGCTGCTGCTTTATTTAGGCTACTTTTAAAAAGTCTCAAGCAATAAGGCTTTCACCCCTTCTTTTGGGAGTGTGTTGCACACTTCGCACATCTTACTGCCAGGAAGCTTTTCCTGATGTTCATCTTAAAGTTTTCCTGTCTCATTTTTATCTCTCCTTAGTTACGCTCCTTTGTAGTTCCCTAGGTAATGCCTTTACCTCCTTGGCGTTTATATGAACACTGGTCTCTCCCTTTCTTATCTTTTCTGTAGAAATCATTTAATCAAGCTGTTAAAATCTCTCCTAAAAAAATGGTACTTCCAGCCTCCCTCTGGCGTGGCAAAAATTTCTGGTAGTGAGGCGCTCAGAAGTGGACCTGTTTTTAGAGGTGTGTTCACACTCGAGCTCTCCTACCTCCCTGTTCGTCCATGATGTGTACCCTGGAGTGAATTGGCTTTTACTTTGTCACTGTTGGACTGAAAATACCTCCTTATTGTAGACCCCTTTCCCCCTGTGCAATCCCATACCATATTGACTATCTTTCTACATTGTTGCATTTTTTATATCATCATCTCTTCCGTAGCCGTGGAGACAGTTGTATTCTAAAGTGAGAAAGAAGGCTGGAAAGAAAGAGGTGGACAAGTAGACTAGTTCCTTCCACCCCAGTCACCCATCGTGAGTGGGAAGGGCAAGTGGGTCAGGAGTAGGAGGTTTCAATTCAGAGAGCTTGGGGTGGGGAAAGAAGAAAGAGAGGTTGGAAAGAACCAGAAGTTTAAGATCAGCCCCATAGATGGATTTAGGTTTCAGATTTACTTTATATAAATCAAACCTTGAGTTAAGTGGAGTGTGGCATTCACTTTCACCCTCTTTAAATCCGATGTGACCCTATATGAGCCTTGCACATGAGCAGTTATGTAAAGATGATAATGAGGGGAAGAGTGCAACATGCGCCTGCAACTGAAGCCTTTCCAGGTGAGCCTTGCAGAAGATTGACTTCACCATGGTGATGCCACGCAGAGTTCAACACTGTTATCAAATCCTCCTGGCTGCTTCTTCTCTCTTTGGCTTTAGATTATATTGCATTCAATGCACAAATATCAACCACGGTTCCATGTGGTGCTGACCAGCACACACACACTCACCGTGCCCTGGAGTGCTGTGGCCACCTTTGTGTTCCCAGAAACAACTTTTATAGCTGTGACAGCCTATCAGAATTCCAAGGTAACTTTTCCCTCTGACTCCTTCCATGTCTTAATCTGTGATATTCTCTGGAGATGGAGCAATTCGGGAGTAAATAAAACTACCTTTAAGCAAATAAGCATTACCGCTAAGAGATAGGTATTAAGTTATAATGGGGAAAGATTCAGGTTACGCTCTGATGCTAAAGCTATTTTAAAATACACAAAGCTAGCTTAGCAGTTAACAGTCTGATCACCAATTAAAAAGTGAATTTGATAATGCAGCTAGCAACATTTGCCCACATCACAAAAAATACTGCACAATTTCCCATGGTTTTGTCTGAAGAGAGACCCAGTAAGGAATAGCCAAGTCTGCAATAACATCAGGACTGGGGTTTACTGGCAGAACTGTGTTGTCCAGCTTCTATAGTTCAAATCTGTGCCATGGTTGTCCCTGGCACATGCTATCTATTCTTCACTTTCAAACCACTGAATTCATTCTAAATATAACAAGAATACAATATATCCCGCAGAGTTTCCATGTGACATGAACATAAGTGTGCCATAAAGAGGCTGCTTTTTCTAAGTAAATGGTAGTGGCAAAAATGAGAAAACCAGTGCATTTCTAATGAGCACATTAAATTTTCATTCTCTCAGAAACTAGTCTGTTTTAAGTGCAGGGCTTGGGAAATAGATTAACTTCAGTTATGATTGTGTGGGCTATTGGCTAATAGGACAGCATTGTGCCCTGGTTTCACTATCTTCATCTTCCACATTTCCAGAGCATTTTCCTCTTTCTCATTTCCAGTCCCATTTACTCCTAAAATAACCTGTGTTTTTTAATAGTTTGACTCTATATTCATCACACCAATAGACAAGAAAATATCACATAACTAACCTTGCTCTTTCTCTCCCCTTGTTTCTTCTTTCTCCATTTTCTTTTCCTCTCCACTTCTTTCTTTCTCTCTCTCATTACCCCGACTTCCTCTGTCTTTTCTCTCCTCCTTTCCTTTTATTTCCTTTTCTCTGCATTTTTCTTCCTCTCTTTCTTTCTTTTGGTATCTTCATTTTCCCATCCTTCTCTCTTTCTTCCCCTCCCCTTTCCACTTCCTTCTCTCCCTGTGTTAACTCCCCATCACAGATTACCCAACTGAAGATTGATAACAATCCATTTGCAAAGGGCTTCCGAGAAAATGGGCTCAGCTACAAGAAGAACCGGTAAGAAGTCGCTCCATCAGTTCCTGTTATGGCAAGCCACTTACACCTTGTCTCTACCAAACTCTTGGAGGAAATATCCCACTCCCACAGGTGTACCTCCATTAGTGGTAGAGGTGGTTGTAGACGTGGAAGAGATAGGACACAGGCAGCCACCAGTATTTTAACTACCTTGTCAGCCAGACATGCTCATAGCAGAGTTAGAGGACACCGTGATAAAAATATTAGTGCTGCTGCCATTGCTACCACGGGAAGTCCTAGTGCAAGTGCACCAGGACGAGCAACATAGTGTCGATTCGCCAGAAAGGCTAGAGTACTCCCAAATTTGCTGTAACACACCGTTTTCTGGGACTGCTTTGGCTAAGCTCTTGGTTATTCTAATACTAGAGGATGTGTACCTCTTTATGAGGCACAAAGACCGAAACCCCCAAAAGCCTTGTATGAATTGCGCTTTAAGGAGAGTATGGGAAACATGTCTAAAGAACTCTCCCTCAATCCAATTTTGGAATGGTTTTACCAGCCAGCATGGGTGGGGTTTAACGTATTAGAAGCATGATTAAAATCTGTATGGATTCAAGCCTGACCATAATGAGAAATATGATTGTAGCCATCCACACTAGCCAGGCAAAGCATGTTAAAGACTAGTTCTGATATAATAATGATCAAACAGAGCTATCTCACAAGCTCTTTTCTTTCCTGACTTTTGTTCTTCTTCTCTTCCTCCTGCTGTTCCCATCTCTGTTATTCATTTATCTAGACTGTAAACTCTTCTGGGCATGGAGATGAATGTAAAGCATTATCATTACCAACCACACTAAATAAATACCAACCAACAACCAAGTTTGAACATGGCTTTTTTAAACTCAGTTTCAGCTTCATTGTAGTCAGGGCATCAATCAAGTGTGGATGGAGAATCAAGGAGAAGTAACTAAGAAGGGCAGCTTTAAACTGCTGGCTCATTCACTGTCTTCAGCTGCATACATGGATCTAAGAAGTACTATAGAGTGAACATGAGGACCATAGCAGTAGAATTTATCTACACGAGTTGATCAAATGTGCATCTACATGAGAGAAAGAGAGAGCCCCAATATGTGAACAGAAGAATACTGCTTGTTGATGAATGTGTCTAAAATAAACAATATAGTGTCTGAGGGTTTGTACACCTGGAATAAAAGAAATATGTCCCTGTAACAGAAGAAATATGACTTTGTGTTCAGTAATAATCATGTTAGTGTGTCTATATATAGGTGTCCAGACCTGTTGCTAATATGTCTAAAAGTGTGAGCAGAAGTATAACTGGCACCCTTTCCATATGGGAGAGCTGCAGTGGGTGGGAGGGTGCAAGTTTTTGTATATGGGATGCCAGTAGGATGTACTTGTCTGAATAGCTGGCAATGTGCATGTAAACTAATTTCTGTATGCTGTGTGATGGTGAATTTTTTCCCCTCCTTCATTCTAGAGGGAAAATTGTTGGATCTACCGAAATGGTAAAACAAGCAAGTGCTGAGGAGAGAGGCTGTGACCTCCACCCTGGTGAGTGTGTCCCCGCACTGTGTGAGCACTGATCTTTCCATTGCAACTGTGAGCCACAGAACAGCTCTGGACACAAAGCACAGTGGCATGGATGGGTAAAGGAGGCAGTTGTCCCTTGCACACTCTAAGCATGCCTGGAGCTAACTTAGGCTGGCTCTTAGTGTGTCCAGGCTATAATTTTTCATAGAATTTACCATAATAAACCACTATGCCCTGTAATGATAATTACACTGGCTATGTTCCCATTTGGACTTTCAGCACGGATTTGGAATGTTTCTATAGATCGTGCTTCATAGACATTTGTTTGGTATTTTAAATCTATGTTCCAATTACAGAAGATATTAAAGAGCTGGTCACTTAACATTTTCTCACCCCCAGTGCATGGGTGACCTGCACTTCCGTGCTAGTGATTCCTGAAGTAGATGTCACTTTGGAACTTGAGATATTATTAGCAGATACACACAAGGTGGATGAAATCTAATATTTTTAGTGTAATACAGCCATTTTACACCTCTTCTGCCCTCAGGCCAATTAGAATTTACTTGTTTTAACTGCCCATATAACTCATTCACATGACGCCCAGTGACCTATTAAGGAATTGCAACTTATTTATTGTTAATATGCTACACTTAACTTAAAACCATGTGTCCACTTCAGGATGGCTAATTTTAAATTTATTGTTTAAAAACATGCCTACCCAAAATGATTCTGTGCTTTTATAATCACAGCAGGGGACATTCTGAGGTTTAAATTTCCCTTTAATCACTAAGGATGTAATAAAAAAACCAAGAAAAGTTCTTTGAGCTCCAGAGTGTTAACCAGGGAGAAATTTACTCTGGGGTTTACAAATGTGAGCAGAAGAGACAAACTGGGTAATAAAATACACAACGAGGGACCAAACCGGCTAAAAGTTGGTCTGTAGCTGCCCATCAGGAGTTGAGGCTTGGAGAAAACAGGCTATTCAGCACCTCCAGAGCCATAAGATCCTGGTCATAAACATTTCACAATATACTGGGCGGGGGGAGGGAACCTGAGGCCTGAGATCACAACTGAGGACAAAGATAAGAAACTTACTAACTAAAGATGGGGGGGAACCTATATGAACAAGTTGCTGCACAAAAGAGAGAGTAGCCGTCCTGAGGCTGTATAATTCATGGGAATTCATTGGCTGTGTATGATCCCACATCCAGACCTCAGGAATCCATGAAATCTGACAGGCTGTGCTTGTAATTCCCAGTAACACAGAGAACAGAATCCTGTCTGAAGTTTTGTTCCTGATACAGATATTATTTTTGCCACCAGGTGCTGATTAGCTGGTTTGAGAGAAAACATGGCTCAGAATCTATCTAGTCCAACTGAATGGATTTTTTCTTTCACTGTATATGCAAGACCACTCGAACTGAAGTAAACACACAAGGAGTTGTGTGGCACTTAAACTAACAAATGTATCTGTTGCATGAGCTTTCATGGGAGAAAATCCCAATTCATCAGACATGTCTTTTGTTACTCTTTAGGTGCCACAGGACTCCTTGTTTGTTTTACTGAACTAGACTAACGTGGCTATCCCTTTGGATCTTTGAACTAAAGTGTGCATCCTTCCTATAACAAATATTTCATGGTGCTTTTTTTTTTCTGTTGTCCCTCTAGAATCCCGTCATAACTTTTGTTCCTTTTGTTTCAGAACCAGTTCTCTAGGATTCACCTTCTGAGACTACTTCTGCATTCAGTTCACTCTTAAGAGACATAAAGGTATATATCCTGTAACTCGGGTCCTCAGGTTGGATTCTTCTACGGATTCTCTCCATTGTCCAGCTCTCTAGGTTCAACTCCTTCCCTCCTGTAGAATGCCTGTATTCTCTCTGGGTATCTAATTCTGGCTCCCTTTCTTATACAATGTGTGTATCCTGTGGTTGTGTGGTGTAATAGATGCTGTCAGGCCTTGTTCTTTTTTTAACAGAGGACATATAAATTACATATATAAGTACATATGGAGAAAAAAATAGTCTTTTGTTTTACATTAATATATTGGTAAAAGAATTAAACTTATAACAGCAACATCTTTTATTTAATTATGAGGACTGGTCTATACTGCAACCTTATATCAGAATCTCTCGGGGATGTGAAAACTCTACCTGCCCCTGCTATATGCAGTACTAAGTTGATGGAAGAATTCTGTCCCCCTAGCTACAGCCACTGGGGGGGAGGATTAATTGAGAGAACTGCTCTAGTGAGGGCCTGCACAGAAGCACTAACGCTGCACAAGTGTGGCGTTGTAGTGTTAAGTGTTAAAATGACCTGAGTGACAGAGAGAATATCCCAGGCAACCTCTCTCAATATCCATTATGTGCGACTTTGTTCTGGTAAACAAACAAAAAGTCATGTGGCACTTTATAGACTAACAGTTTTATTTATTGCATGAGTTTTCTTGGGAGAAAATCCCCCTTTCTCATCTTCAAGTGTTTGACAAAATGGGATTTTCTCCCACAAAAGCTCATGTGATAAATAAATACGTTAGTCTTTAAAATTGCCACCAGGCTCCTAGTTTATTTTACTGAACTGGACTAACACGTCTGTCCCTTTGGAACTTGAGTTCATTCTCGTAGTATTCCCTTTTGTTTCAAGAGAACATCGTTATTGGAGATTACGAAACAACACCCCCTGACCCTACACATTTCAGTGGTTCATTGATTTTCGGGTGGTGAGTAGAACCAATAAAGTAATCAAGGAGGGAAGACCAAATGGACATGAATTTCTTTTTCTTATTTTGGAAGATTATGTCCGAGTGCTTCCATTTGTTGCATATGCCACAATTAATATACCTAGATGGTGGTCAGACCAAGTTCTGTGAAATTTTTCTCTGCTAGAAATAACTTTCTAATCACATTAATTTTTTGTACTTTTTAATGTCTAGTTTCAGTTATCTGTCTCAAGTATTCTGTTTTCTGGTTGAAATGTAATATCTGCTTTATTAATAATCTCCCCAGGTATTGTGATTATCTTTATCCAGAAATGAGGCTATTGCAGGTGTTGTGTTTGCTTAGACAAGTTTAGTTAGTCAAGGGAGCTAGGGGGTTTAGATGGATAGGAAGTTAGAGTGTTTCTATAGATACAAGAGGTAATCCACAGAGGTTGATTATATCCAGAAAATTATGTTGTAGACCAGTGTTTCCCAGCCAGTGTGCCATGGCACACACATGTGCTGTCAGGTCTGAGCAATTGTGCCACAAAATTCTATTTTATTTTATCTGACCCACAAAAGTCCAAAAGATTAGGATATTATAAATTCCAAAGGGGCAGCCATGTTAGTCTAGTTCAGCAAAACAAACGAGGAGTCTAGTATAGGGTTACCAGATGTCAGGCAAAAGGAAGACCTGTCCTCCTTTTTACCTTCAAGTCCTCTGTTCAGCAGGCATTTTAAAAATAGATGATATTGTCTGGCTTTTTACTTACAGGGATTAAAGTATGCTGGAATGCCACAGAACACCCTGTTTTTAGGGGGAAGCATTCCAGGGCCCCCTAAACACAGAAGAATATTATATTAATACTACATTTTCTCCATGTGTCTTCCAGTGTCCTCCTTTTCGCACTTCCCTGTGCTCTTTTCCATGTTTTGTATCTAGTAACCCTAGTCTGGTGGCACTTTTACAGACTAACAAATGTATTTATCACATGACCTTTTGCAGGAGAAAAATCCCACTTTATCAGACACTTTGATGAAGTGGGATTTTCTCCCATGAAGGCTCATGTGATAAATACATTTTTTAGTCTTTAAAAGTGCCACAGGACTCCTTGTTTGTTTGTTTTTTAAGGATATAATAGTCATTTTGGGTTTGGCCCTTCTTTGTTTCTAAAGAAATGGCAAAAACCCACAGACAGCTTTTGTTTTGCAAAACCTTGTGGGCCCCAATTTAACTGAACCCCCAATGTTCAATGTTTGAATTACATGCTGTATATATTCTCAGTGTTGCTTCACTTTTCCTTGTATATATATTAACCCAGGGCTGTTTGTTGCTGCCCTCTTCCTATGAAATGAATATGTGCTCAGTTTGGGGCAACTGGATATTTTCTTTGTTGTTTGTTTCTCCTTGTTGAATGTCTCAGTGCATTAATATGTTGAGGCTTTCCCATGAAAAAGCCCACCACTGTGCTGTGCTGTGTTGTGCTTTGTGGTTACTCCTCTTGGGTGCTGCTGTGTTGTGAAACTGTTTTTGCTGTCTTGTCCCATACAAGCTGTAAAGTCCTTTCAAAAAGGTGTTTTTGTGGATTTGAATGGGACAGAGTGCTGAGCAATGTCTGGGAAACACAATGGGCTGACAGGAAAACAGTGCAGCTAACATCAGGAGTCTGTGAAAACTTGAAAGAGCCCAAGGCCCCCACATTTTGCATTTGACTCTGGACTGTAGTCTTTGAGCCTGAACTCAACCTGCAGTGTTAAGTGGCCGTTAAGTGTTTCCCTTCTTGTCTCAATGCTAACTAGCCAGTTGGAATAAGTGGGTGCATATTATAAAGGGCATATGGGGGTTGGGGGATGCAAATATGGGAAGGATGGAAACACAGCTTCATTTCTGTTTCACAAGCTTAACTCTTTGGCCAGAAACCAACCAGTAACTCTTTGGTCAATCCACAAACCTAAGTTAATAATGTAATATATGATTTGACATTTGGAATAGCTGCTTCCACTCGCTCACCCACCCCACAGATCCCAGCAGCCATCACTAAAGTGCAGTCTCCTCTGGGATAGGAAATGAGGGAGGGACCAGGACACAGCACACTGCACCATGGTACATGGAGCTGTTGCAAACAGACCATCTCCAACCAACATATATAACTGTTTCAGCTACTTTTGTTTCCCCAAAAGTGATTTTGCTTTTTGTGTACACAAAGATGATTTGGGAGCTAATGCAATTTGTGGCACATCATGCCCCACTGCTGAGCCTCTTACATGGGTTGTGGGCTATGAACATCTGAGCAGAAAGTTTAACAAGTGGTGCAGCTAAGCCTGACAGCTGATTTCCCAGGAAATAGCAACCCAAACTGTCCATTTAAGGGTGCAAATATTCACCATCAAAAGAACACAGCACCTGAGCTGAAGTAAGCAGCTGTCAGGAAAGCACCTCCTTATGCTACAGCATGAGAGGAAATTGGATTTTTTTGAACCAACATGTGGAAAGTTCTGCTCACTGGGGAGTCTGGTTAAATAATAGCAATACTTTGCAAGCACTTCATGTGAGGGTCCCAAAACACTGTACTGACACCATTTGATTTTAGTGTCACATCCCCACTTTTGAGGAAACCAACCCCCCTGAGTGACATAAGTTTTACGTGTATAAGCGCTTGTGTGTACTGTGCCCTGTCCCACTGACGGAGCTACTGCCACTCATTGAAGTGGTCTTATGTCGGCAGTAGCACTATCTGCTGTCGACAGAATGCAACCACACTCGCACTCCTACAGCTGTTCTGCTGTAAATTGTAAGTGTAGATTACCCCCAAGTAACTTGCCCAAAGTGAGATTGAGTCGTTGGGACAGTCAGGAGTAGAATCTCTTGGTCCTGACTCCCAGTCCTCTGCTCAGTCTACTAAATGTGCTTCCTGCTGAAGTGTCTGCTTTGCCTATAGAAAAACTTTTGCATTTTCTTTTCTCTGTCCCTTCTGAGATATTTGAAGTGAGTGTTTAACCAGGACACTGTTAGCTAGCTTAGATACTGGAGAGTGTTCCGGTTTAGTGCATTGTGCCGGTCCAGGTGTAGAAGGGAATAATCCTATATCCTCTAGTGGCAAATGGATTCAATATGCTCTCTGCTTGCAGTTCTGCTTCTCCTTGCCAGTGGAGCAGTTAAGGCCTCATGTACTCACCAGCAAGCTGGACCTAAATTTTATGTCAGGATCCCTGGATTCCACAGCAGTCTGGAAATGACGTCAGATTTAGTAGTAATTTTTAAAGGGAGGATTTTGATGAACAGTCATTATAGTAACATCTGCTATTTATTTTGTATTACATTCCATTCATTGTAGGTCCTCCCCACATTTTCATTCATCCATCCAGAGATATTAGTATTAGCGATGTGTGTTTCAAAGGTTGCCGGGGGAGCTGGAGGTGTGGGCAGTTGGGTCTTTTGGTGCTTGGGGAAGTGTAGGCAGCAGTTTGGGATTGTGGGATAAGCACATTATTCCCTGCTAAAATTATTAAGAGTTAAAGTGCCAATTTTGCTATTTGTAGGTTTCAGAGCTAACCCCACTGAGATTAATACATTACAGTTCACACTACTCTGACCCATTGTTTTAGGCTGTTTGTAAACTCAGGAAGACCACACTGTTTTAATCACACACAGTCCACGTCTTTTCGTTTTTAACAATCATGAGGGCTAGAAACAGTTTTTTGAACAACATGGTCTGGCACACAATTAAATTTCACAGCCATGGAATTGTGGCGTACACAGCACTTTGTATATAATGAACCTGCCACGCAGAACTGGAGGCCACTTCTACACAGAGGGATCATTACTGCTCCTCTGGATGCCTATTGCATCTCAGCACTCCTGACATTAACTTTGAACCTGGCAAGTCCACCACACAACAGATGTTGGGCAGAGGTTGGGTTCTAGGTGGGAGCTCTAGCCGAGCATTGTGGGTGCAACACATTCAGCGTCTTACAGCAACTGAGGGTGCAGGGTTGCCCTCTTCTCATTCCCTTCAGGATACAAAGGGCAGCAGCTGTTTGGAGTCAGATCACTGCTGCGGCTGTCCTCGGTTTAGAGCTGTACATGTCACTTACTTTCACTACACCACCAGCCATCCTTTTTCCTTCCCCACTGTCCTCCCTCCCACCCATCCACTTTGCCCACGAATCTTAGATGCCTGTCCTTCATATCTGACAGCCCGAGGCACACTGGAGACAGAGAGGAACATATCAAATTTCCCCTTGACGCTGGTGAATTTCTTGGGTCTTGCTGCTATTAGCCAGAATTTCTAGCAATTATAACAAATGCACTTTTCTTCCCTTTTTAAATCCTATCTGCTAGAACGGCTGTGAGAGAAAGCTAGCTGTTAACTAATAATTGGTAATGACACCACCTCCCCATTAATCAGCTGGGAGGAAATAAAAGGAATGGGTGTTTGCAGAAAATATGTGGTGCCAGAAATGCTGATACCAAGCATCTCTAGATTAAGTGGACAAATAAGACAATGTAACACTTTTTACTAGTGTGAGCAGTAAGTTCTGATATATGTGCAAAATCAGTGCCCCCATTTCACAGTCCGGTGGTGCACTTGCTTTAAATCCTCAGGGGTGCCATTGCTGTGTAGTTGCTGCCTGAGCTGGATGTTAATTCAGCTCACCACTATTTTTATTGTTACCTTCTTTTCCCATCTTCTGCAGTTAGGGCAGATCTCTGCTTAACATGCAGAAGGTCCTGGGTTCAATTCCCAGGGGGTTGGACTTGATGATCTCACGAGGTCCCTTCCAGCCCTATGATTTGATTTGAGTTGTGTGGCACTTTAAGACCAAGATCTCAGACAATCTGGGTATGTCTGCCTACACTGTGTTAGGAAACCTGCAACACAGAATCTGAGCCTGGTCAGCTAACTCAGGCTCATGGGGCCTGGGCTTCAGGGACAAAAATTGTAGCATAGCTGTATGTGCTCGAGCTCTGTGGCATTCCCCCTTCCTGGATTTTCAGAGCCCAGGCTCAGACACTCTAAGCTGCCATTGTACAGCTCTCAAGCCCAAGCCCCAGAGACTGAGTTCAGATGACCCAGGCCAGCTACAGCCGTGCCCATGGATCTTTTATTGCAGTGTGAACACATGCACTGGTTACAGCCCCCATGTCGCTTACCGTGACAGAAACCGTGGCACTGGAAAATCAGAGAAGGAGGATTCAGCAACTGCTTCTCCCTTCTCAGTGGGGAAACAGCAAGAGGTCTTTTCAATACTGTTCTGCCTACTGCAGCATTGGAGCTGGGGAAACTGAAGGAAAAGGTCTGACCCTGGAGCAGTTTGTTCTTTTTGACACAGAACTGAGGAGTCTCAGGTTGTTCGTTAGCCCAGAGCTGCTCCTCTCCAAAGCCTCGGGATCAACCATCAGCCTGTACAGGGGCCCATTCTGATTATTTCCAGTACGGTTTATTTTCCACACTCTCCTCACCTTTCCTTAGAATTCAGTATCTAACCTTCCTCTGCCCTATGAGAGGATGGAGGAAGAAGCCATTGCTCACCTTGGAAATCAGCCAATGCAAATGTGACTTGAAAGAAAGACAGGCTTAGTACTCTATTCTGGACAGGGAGACTGATGCTGCTTTGTGAAGTGTGTGCCTCTCCGGGCTTACTATCTACAGCTCTGTAGCAGCATAGCTGGAGCTGAGGCAGCTGAGTTTCGCCCACACTTGTAGGTATTCCACCTCCCCGAGAGGCAGCAGCCCGGTCAACAGGAGCAGGGCCAGCCCAAGAGGTTTTGGTCCCCTAGGGAAACTCGGAGTTTGGCACCCTTCCCACCTCATTCACTATAGAGAACAATGATATGAGACAGAGGAAAAAATTCACTTCTATCTAACTTGGTGCCCCTTAAAGCCTAGCACTCTAGGCGACTTTCTAGTTCGCATATATGTTCGGGCCAGCCCTGAATAGGAGACCCCCGTCATAGAAATAGTGTTTTATTCCCTGTGGGTTGGGTCGTGTGGATTTCCACACCCCTGAGCAATATACTTATGCAGACGTAAGTCGGTAGTGCAGACCAAGCCTTGGTCCAAGACTGGGCCCCAAATGTGCCTCCCACTCCAGTGCCTTAAGCCCAGGATCATCCTTCCTCTCTTTAAAGAGAGTTGATTCTGTTTCCCCATAGGACCATCTTTCCACTTCCAAACACTAACATCCCTTTCAAGGGCTGAGCTCCCAGTTCTATAGATATCGCTAGCTGTTTTCTGAAGTGGAAAAACATGCAGTCTTCTGCTTAGCAACACCCTCCCCAATCCTAAGGGGCACTAAGATGGGCTGCGCCTGGCTCCTCAAGGAACCTAACCAGTAGACTAACGCTTCCTATAAAAATCCTTCCTGGCTGGATATGTTGCAGATGTCACTATCCAGTCCCTTCTCAGCTACCCTAAAAGGTTCTTCCTGAGCCCCCTGTGCAAAGCACTAACCCCTTCAGGATTAAGATGCTCAGTGTGCTGCTGGAAATGGCCCATCTGCCCATTACAGCAGAAATTTTCAACACATTCTTGGATGCCTCAGCTCCCACGCATCAAATGGTTTGTGTGTAGTAAGAGCAAGAGGAAGATTCCTTCTGCTGCAGGAATTGTGGGGCTACATATCGTTATTTCTAGCTCTTCAGTAGGCTGAGGAGAGGAACAACATTTTCAGCTTCCACCCATGGCAACAGAAAGGCATCATGACCAGTGCTGTCTAGTTTTCAGCACAATATGCTAGTCTCAGGTAATGGAACGCAGAAGTGAGCATCAAATGTTGCTGTTCTACCCTCTCTGGGCCAAATCCTGAGGCCTTGATTCAGTGTTTATTCAGTCACTGGAGAATTTTGTCTAAGAGTCTCAGGATTTGGACCTGTGGCAATAAGAGTTGGGATTTTCATCCCCTACAGAATGTTCAGGGTTCAGATCCATTCATACCATTAGTTTTGTGTTTGGGAGAGGGAACTATCAACCACAGCTAAGTTACTGCAGATAACAATGAGCTGCAATAAAGAAGAGGAAATTCCTTTTATTAAAACCCGGAGCGGGCACTGGTTGCATCATGTGGCTCAGCTATGAATATAAATAAGCTGAGAGGAGTAGCATACTGAGACTGAAAGATGAGTAATCTCAGGCTCCTAACCACTATTGCTGAAGGTGTCATTGATTACTATTTAATTTATTTCTGAATTAATATTAGCTATGCTGACATCCACTTGAAATGAAAGCCCCAATAAAGGAATGGTGCTGTTAAAAATGTATTCCCTGTAGCAGATTATTGGTCTGGTCCTGCTTCGATTAAAGTCAGTGACAAAACTTCCATTTGTTTCAGTGGGAGGAGGATCAGACCCTAAATCCGCTATATAGCACTTTAATGCTGTCATTTGAAATGAACAGAAGATTGTAACACAAAGAGTTTGCCATGTGGAATCAGACCTTGGTCCATCAAGACCAATACTCTGACTTAGCAGTGATCTATATCTGAGCCCCCCAATCTTGGCCCCTAATATGCGTAATGAATTAGGAAACGCTGTATATGGATTCAAAGCAATCCCTTTCTTGGCCGTGTGTTGGTCAGTTTATGTCCTGAAGTGTGAGAATTGATTAGCCCTCTCTTAGCACTTGTAAACACAAATGTTACTAGTCACTCTCGCAGAATAAAATCATTAGGGCCAAACTCTGACATTTAGTTTCTGCTCAGCCTTGAATTCAGCAACTGAATAAAAACTAGCACTTAAAGGCTACCCTTGTATAGATTTGATGTAGCTATATTTGTCTCACGATAAACACGATGGGAGAGATAATATCTTTCATTGAACCAACTTCGGTTGGTGAGAGAGACAATTTTTGAAACTCACATAGAGCTGGTTTGTTTCACTAACAGAAATTGGTTGAGTAAAAGATATCACCTCACCCATGTGTAGATGCAGTTAATACCAGCAAAATATTCCTTTTGCCAGTACATCTTATCAGTTCCCCAAGCAACATGCACTATATAGGTAAAAGGACTTTTTTTTGCTGGTATAGCTATTTCTACACCTGAGCTTTGACCAGTGTACATGTCAGCAAAAAAATAAAATAAAATAAAAATAAAAAAATCACACTCCTAACCAACAGAGCTATGCCAGTCAAATTTAGGAGTAAAACAAGTGGCACTTCTAAAGACTAAAGAACTTACAGAATGGGAGTAAGTTCCCCACCTTCAAAGTGGGATTTTCTCCTACGAAAGCTCATGTGATAAATCTGTTAGCCTATAGAAGTGCCGCAGAACTCCTTGCTGGTTTTGCTGAACTAGACAAATGAAGGTACCCCTTTGAAACTTAGGAGTGTAGACCAGGCCAGATGGATTGGCCCCAAGAGAATCTACTTCTGTTGTATCAATAGGTACGATGCAATAGATGTGATTAAAAAAGAAAAATAAACTATACTGCTAAGCCTAGCTGCAGAGACAGAGCTAGTCCACAGACAATGTTTTGGTGTTCCTTTGAATAAGTTTCTGCAGGTCAAATGCCAAAGGGGTTGAAGACCTTTATTGACAAAGGAAAAGGGATATTTCAGAAATGTATTGTTACAATTATTTCATTCATCTTGGGGGAATCACCATTTTTGAAAATCATTGTCTTCCCAAATGGATACAGTCTACAGTTTCAGCAGTAAAACAAAACCGCAAGCTCTGCATTTGGACTGCAAGAATCTGTTGGGGAGATGAAAGTTTTATCAAACCCCCAAAACTGCCAGAGGGAAATCTTTTCTGTTGTCTGCAATTACGTTATGTTTTGTAGGTACCTCTTCAGCTGGCATTTTTGGTCTTGTCTCTATTTGTTTAAAAGTGTGTTAGCAGTAAATCAAGGTGCATTTCCCCTGTAGGGTTTCCTGTATGTCAAAGCCATGTTAATTCTCTTTGATTTTCTTCCCTCAGCCCCAGCCATTGCTGTGATTCTTCCTCTCTTTGTCCCTTTGGACATCAAAGGACTGCAAGGGGACAGCCCTGGGGAGAAGCTCCTCCCTGCTCATTAGCCTTCATAAAACAGGAACTCACCTTGGCTAGTTAAGCTTGGAGTCCCCTCCTAGCCCCAGTCAGTCTTGACACTGGATCACAGAAGGGTGCACACTTTCCTTGGGAAATCAAGCCTCGTGATTTTGAACAGGACTGTTTTGGGTTTCATGAGATAAGAGTTCTGGTGGATCTCTCTTGCCTCCTGTGACTTGCACGCCCTTTCTGGCTTTCCAATACATGGAAAAATGCAAGCTTTGCCTGGTAGGTGACTCTTCCATTTCTTAGTGTGTGGATCTAGATTTGTGGGCTGTGATTTTAAAAAAAGAAAGGGTTGGGGAGCACAAGCGTTAGTGACTGGGTCATCAGTATGTATCGGTAACAGATGGTTTTCTAAACCATCCCATAGATGCAAAAGACAAACTGAGGTTGTATCTGCTCTGTGTGGACACTTGAGAGCTCCTGTCATTTTTATAAAAACTTGCTGGGATTTTCCTTAACGTCCTTGCCCAAAATACCCCAATCATCATTGGCTTGTGCAGTGTGAGCATAGCGGATGCAGAGGGAGAATGATGCTATGTGTTCAGTTTGTGAAGCATCCTGAGTTCCTTTGGGATAAAAGGTTCTCTAGGAATCTAAAATATTATGTTGTTAAGGGGAGAAAGACACTTTGTTTCATGATATGCACTTCAGCTTGATTTTTGGGGGGGTGGTTTTCTGCCTTTCAAGAATGAAAGAACCAGGCAGGCATATGCCATGATCTCCATAAGCTTTCAGTTCCCGGGCAGGGGGATACAACATGTTGTGTCTTGTATTGATTGCCAAGGATTTTTATTTATTTACTTTTTTTTTTAATTTCTCTTCATCAAGTCCTTTTAACACCACCCTGTAAAATTTCTCTTAACAGTGGTGTGATCAGCTTCTGTGTAATGGCAGGTCTTCTACTGAGAGACCGAGGACCAGATTCTGATCTCAGTTCCACTGTGTCAAGCCAGAGGGAACAACATTGAGTGATGATGAGGTTCTTCTTTGGGTGAGGGCAGCAGATCATTTATCCCTTTAGTGTATGCATTTCATGTATTAATGTCAAAGGGCTAGCAATCCTCTCCTTCCCTTACCCACCACCACACTGCTGATTCATTTGGAAGAGCTTAAGTACATGTGTGAATCAAATAATTTTCATCTCAGTCATAGCAGTTTCTAAAAAATTCTGTATTAAAGTTAATAGAAGGAGTTATGATAGTGATTTCTGCTGTACCTTGTGGGACTTTGACTTTACAAACACAGACTTCCTTTCATAGTACTTTCTGTCTTATAGCACTGTATCTAGCCAAGGATCCCAATTTTTTTAAAAATTATTTTCTCATACAACTGTTTGTATCATGGCACTGTAAATCAGAAGCAGCCTTTGATTAGAGAAGTAAAACTATGGTACTTATGAAACACCTATCATGGGACTTGATATGTGGTGATGAGCCTTAAGTTAATGCCAAAAGCAGTATATATAATTCTAGGAGATCTGAGAGGTCTCCCGCTTAATAAGGGCCAAAGAAGCAGCCGTGTGAGCACAGTTCAGTAAAACAAACAAACGAGTCTGGTGGCACTTAAAAAACTAACAAATATATTTATTGCATATGCTTTCATGGGAGAAAACCCCACTTCGTCAGACGTTGCTGGTATAAGCCAGGGGGATTGGGGGTGCTGAATTACTGGTAAGATTTCGTTCCCAGATAGTGTCACCAGAGAAGAAATCCTTTTCCATGGGAGATGCCAAATTACCTTTAGATTCCCGCACTGGTAGTGAAATAGCAGTAAATGCAAATGTAATTAACACTGATTTTAGTGAAGATGGGAGGCATATTCTGTGTCCTACTTTAGATTTTCAGTCCACATGGACCCTGTCCTATATACCTCAGGGCGCACCCACCACAGACCTTCAAGTAGCTCAGCACTGTAGCATGTTTTAAGAAAGATTCACTAAAGAGGGCTGAATTGCTTTCTGAAATACTTCTTTACAATCTTCATTCCATGCATCTTAAAGCAATTTACAAACATGAATTAAGCATCTCACTGTGAGACAAGAACCTATTATTTTCAACACTTCACTAGTGGCAAAACTGAAGCAGAGACAAGTTAGTGATTTGCCCATCTACAGCAGAAAGGTTATAGACCTGAGGCCTCCTTACTTCCCATGTCCTGATTATCCACAAGATGGCTCTTCCTCTCCTCTTCTGGTACAGAGAAGCAAATACCTTTAAAATATGCAGTGCATAGTGTTATCACTGGTTAATAGTAACCAACACCATTAAAATAATATTTGAAAGCTCAAAACTCCTGAAAACAAACATTAATTCTTACAAGTTCCAAAGGGGTAGTGTGTTAGTCTACTTCAGCAAAACTAGTGGGAAGTGGGATTTTATCCCATGAAATCTCATGCAATAAATAAATTTGTTAGTATTTCAAAGTGCCACAGGACTCCTTATTTAATTCTTAAAAGAAATGCTAAAATCAGTAGTCACCAAAAAAAAAAAAAAAAAGGAAACATTGATGTGGGAACACCATTGAATGTCAGATCGGATATTTCCCATTAAAAATCCTTTCAAATTATATACCTAAAACCATTTTCAAATTGTCTGACAAAGTGGGATTTTCTCCCATGAAAGCTTATGAGATACATAAATGTGTTAGTCTTTAGAAGTGCCACAGGACTCCTCGTTTGTTTTGCTAAAACCTTTAGAAAGCTTTTTAAGGGTATGAGCTGAGCTGGTCCCACTGGGGCCTTGCACTTCACCCCTTTGCAGTGTGACCAGGGTGCACCTCAGAGCTTTCCACAAGATGGGTCTGGTGTACAGGCACAGTCAGAAGGGAAACATTGGTTGGCTTTTTGCTCTGTATGCTGATTAGAGATGGGCAAAAACATGACGGCTTTGGTTTTGCAAAATCAAACTGGAGGCTGCTTGATCCTCCAAATGGTCCTGCATGAGCAGACAGTTGTGCTTTTGTGGTGCGCCAGTGAAATCCTTGGATTATCATGTGGATCCTTCAGCAGGCTCTGATGTGATTCATAGACCTTCCTCCTCCTCTTCCCCCTCCATCTCTGAAATACCAGCCCTTTTAAGGTACCTCAAATTTGGGCAACCAAAAATTGAGGCACTAAAGTAAGTATTTTACTTTTCAAAGTCTTTTCCCTCAGAACAATTACAAGCACGGCCATGCTGCAGTTCTCTTTAGTATTTCTATCATATGGATGCATTGTGGGTTCATTTCTGATTCCAAGGGGTCTGTGTTTTGTCTTTAACTCAATATTAATTGAGGCAAAACTCTGAGTTTAATTTTCCATCTACTTCACCAGATGTTTTGGCTGCGTAAGGATTTCCAGAGTTTGTCTCCGTGTCTCATTTGTTGGTCTTGAATTTGTTTGCACAAAAACTTACTGTAGAATAGAATTGGGGGAAGGACTTAGTCTTACTTAGCTTATCTAATCTAACCTATCAAGCCACACAAAATTGTTTGCACAGATCTGTTTCTGGACAGTCTCTTGTTGAAAATTAGCCCAATTTTATTGTAACTCCTTTTGATACATGCTCTGTATTGAACAACAAAATGCAGAGTCTCATTGCAGCTTTCATGTCTCTGCTAGAGGATATGAGAAAAGCCTTAGTAAGAAGATGTTAACAGGCTAATGTTAGTGAGCAAATTAGGTGTCACTTCTTAGCCAGTTCATTAGTGTTGGATCAAAGCAGGAAAAGTCTCTGGGTGAAGGTTTTTTGTTGTTGTTGTTTTGTCTTTTTTAAACACCTAAGGACCTTTGCAAATTGACAGAATTGTGTTTAAATGGTGTTTGCATCCTACTGTTGTGGAAACAACCTGTTTGGTTTGCATTGGGCTTCTTGCATGGAAAAATGTATCCTGAAAAGGGCTCCTTTCCCTGGAAATAATTGGCTATTTTCCATGTGTATTTGTTTAAAGATGTTGCTCAGGAAAGCTGTAATGAGGTGACAAATTTCCTTGTTTCTATATATGACTTGGTGCCGGCTGAGAGACAATCCCCTGTTAAAATAAATGGCTGTGGATGACTGATAATGTATCACTCTCTGTTAAGCAAAAGTGGGCCTGCTTTTGTTAAATGGATGAAGAGTCACAGATGTCTGGTTAAAACCAACATTATCATAAGACCATGGGCCAGCCTTGGTACAGGAGAAATCAGTGGAGGATTTGCCTCTAACTTCAGTGGGGTCTGATTTTAGACCTCGGAGAGGAATTGGGATTTGGGTCACGAACTTGTAGAATCGCATCAGTGATTGTCTTGTTGTGGGGATAGCACTTCACACGGCAATCCGTTGTTTGACATAGTTAAAACATGTTTTGGTCTTTTCGTGTAATTGGGCTGAATCATGATTTACCTGTGTTTCCAAACTGCTACAACCTGACATAGGGTTGGTGGTATCCAGTTCAGTGACAAAGGTACAACACAGTCGAATTTGCTGTGCTTTGCAAGACCAGGACATTCTCTGACAATGTGTGGCAGTATTGTGATGTTAAAGGTCCCTCAGAACAACAGGATTACAATGTATGTAGATCAGACCAGTTCGGGGAGACCACCCCAAATGAAACAGAGTTCTTGATGAAAAATTAGAGCAATAAAATTTCATTTCATGACAGGCAAGTGAGCTCTCTTTTGCCACAGTGCACAATTGCACAGTACACAAATACTGAGCAAAACATTCCATATTCCAAAAACTAGCCAGGAGGTGCATATGATTTAGAAGGTAACCTAGCGCTTCTCCAAAGAGGAAAAAGACATTTCACATCCTCTGGATACCTCATGGGGGAAAAAACATCAGGCCCAGACATGCTCTTCCAGGCATTCAAGCTGAAATATGGGAAGGGGAACAGCAATCAACTTTTGTCCCTTTGAAAATGTGACTTGTGCCACAATGTGTCTGCATGGTTTGAGATCTCTATAAAATCTTTTCAAATGGAATCCCTCAGCGATCCCTTTGCTTCTCATTTCTTTGACTGCCTTGTCTCTCAGTCTCTGTAAGTCCTATATCTCTGGGTCTCTTGTCACTCACCTGAATTTAGAATTTTCTTTAAAAATATTTTAGAATCCCATCTACACTGCAGATGCCTGCTCAGAGGTCCGCGCTGTTCAGGGACACTCGCTGACTGCACTTGTCACGTTATGAACGGCTCCCCTGACATGATTGTGGTTGTATTGCTCGTAGGACCATCCTTCACCCTCTTAACAATTTCCTAGCCCCAGCAATTACATTTCAAAATTGTCTCCCATTTTTTAAAACCCTCCTTGGTCTAGTTGTACCCTCCCTCTCTGATCTCTTTGCTACCTATCAAATTAATTCCTCTAATCTGGCTCTCCTATGTCTCCTTTTACTGTCTGCTGGCATTGCGTTTTTTCCGTTGTGTTGCCCTGTCCAGCATTCTCTCCCCTTCTCCTCCAAGCCAATTTAAAACCTTCCCATTCTCCTTAGCTTTCAGTGCACTTGCTCTCTGTAATATACTTTGTGAGACCAAGATTACATGAAGAGACTGGGAGGAGTAAAATACAGCATTGTGGATTGTCATTTTGAGGGCTGAATGGAACAAGTAAAGTTGGAATGATATCTGGAGCCTAAATCTTTACCCAGGAAGATATTGCTCCTCTGAAAAACATTTGTATCAGCCTGTCTGTTTACTAAGCCAGAATAGCCAATTTTCTTTGCAGACCAATATCTCAGTGTAGTCACATGTGACCACATATACGCACAGACCCCACAGTTGTTAGTAAAGAGAGCTGAGGATCTTCAGTACCAAATCTATCTGAACTAAATGAAATCTCCACTAGCAGTGAGATAGTAATGGGTTGAATAGGTCTGGGGGGTGAGGGGCAGTCACTAGACAGAGCTGTGATCCCGTATGCTGAACCAGTCTACTACATTAGCATGTGAAACTCCACAGCAGGACATTGTCAGGCTCGGACTTGGAGGGGAACTGATGTTGATGCAGGTTCTTGAAGGTCTGTCACCTGAAGCATTATGATGCTATTTTATGTCAACTTTCCTCCTGTCTGAGGTACCCTCTCTTTACTCTCTCCTGGTAGATGTGAAAGCTCAGTGTGATGCACTTCCTTCCTCCAGCCTAGAGCCTTATCCTCAGAGCTCCATTGTACTCACCCTAGAAGACATGGACCTCTGGATGCAGTTTCACCAAGTAGGAACTGAGATGATCATCACCAAGTCTGGCAGGTAAGGAAGGCAGTTAAGCAGTATATGTCCCCTCCCTGCAAATTGTGTTCCAGAGCTTTCCTGCTATTTCACTTTTGGAAAGGCCACTCTCGTGTTGGTTTTTAAGCCAATTATGTTGTTCCCCTTCTTCCCATTTCCTTGCAGAACAACCACAGCTTCAGGGTTTACAGAAGGCTCCTAAACTCTGAATTATGAATGTCACCCAGCGGTTGGTGCCTTGAAAAAAACCAACCCATCCTGTGGTTTCTGCATTTGACAGTTGCAATGTCCTCATTGCTGCAAAGCTGGCACTGAAGGATTGAGACATAAAACCAATTTGCCTCATCATGAGCATATTGATGCTGCGTGGTAGATGGGTCATTTGAATGTAATAGACCAAAAAGCTAGTCTAGGCATGCTGATAGATTAAATGTTTGATGTGTTCTTGAGATCCATCTTGGGGACTTGGGACTTAAGAGGGACATTGAAAAGGAGCATGACAACTGAATGTGAACAAGACAAGGAAGAGAAAGGCTCTGGGCCCAGGCTGCTCTTAAATTCTTGTGTGTCCTGGAGCGTATGATGCATGCTGGAGCTTATAGCTAGAGTACGTGGGATTTCAGTTCATTGTGCAAGATAAAGTCAGCAGAAAGGATACCAGAGCCCTTGAGCCCTGACATAGGATCTTCGGTGGATAGGGAGAACTGGGAGACAAATCCTCGCAAGGTAAAAGCTAAAAACCTCCTTCAGGGTCATAAGGAGGGCGAATCCCCTTCTTATGAGTTGGGGTGCCTGCCACCTTTCCATCTCTGCTACAGCTGCACCAGGGCGACGCACAGTGTAACTGAAACGTGGCTAAATTTTTCTTAAATTTTCCACTGCTACATTATGGGCATTTGGAGCACTAGAATAGAGGCTACCAGCAACTGCTGGCCTTTTAACCATGTATCATCTAGACCTACCTTCAGTTGGATTAGACACAATAGGATGGTAAAAATGCCCATGTCTGGTCTACACTAGTGCTTTCATCAGCAGTTTGCCTGAGAGAAAACAAGACCTAATAGCTGATTGGAGCACAATAGAAAACCCAATACTTTGTATAATGCAGATTTTATTTCTTCTTCAGACGAATGTTTCCACAGTGCAAAGTCAAAGTCTCTGGCTTGATCCCTTATGCTAAGTACCTCATGCTGGTAGATTTTGTGCCGATGGACAACTTCAGGTACAAGGTAGATACTTTTTAAAAAGTCATTCTGTCTGCTCTTTCTGCTGAGTGAAATCCACCTGTGGGCAGAATTACTCTAAGTGAAAGTGTATATATGTCACTAGATAGCTTAGGCACTGTGCATCTTAAATTGGACTGGGCCACTGTGCAAGATGAATCAATCTTTATGCACCAGACACTAGTTGCTCACCAGCCTGGATTAGGAATAAATGCCCCTCAGAGAATTTACACATTAGATGCTCTCTGGTGGATTTGTTCCTTTTTTTGAATCAGCCACCATTAGCCAGTACTGCAGCTAGATTCACCAAGAGCTAGAAAAATGACCTTTTTTTCATTTGTAGGCAGGGCAAATTCAGTTTTGAATCACAGACACAATAACCATGAAGCCATTAGTTACTTAATGCTTTGGGGAAAGCAAAGTGAAAGCACAAACTGGGATCTAAACATGAACACTGACATGGTAGCATTACAGAGGGCCTCCCTGCCAGCAGTCAGTCACACTCCACTGTCTGGCAAGGTTGCCTGTGTCAGAGATCTCCACAACCTCAGGCATTGAAGTAAAGGTGCTGGAGTCATGGTTGCTTTGGTATGGTGAGGGCAGATCTACTAAGCAATGGCATTTTCTGCTGTGCCTTCTCCAGTGGAATAAGGATCAGTGGGAAGTTGCTGGAAAAGCAGAGCCACAACTTCCCTGTCGTACGTACATACATCCAGATTCTCCAGCTCCTGGTAGCCACTGGATGAAAGAACCTGTCTCCTTCCAAAAGCTGAAGCTCACCAACAATACGCTGGATCAACATGGACATGTAAGATGGGAGCTGGGCGTTGTCTGTGCTCTGTGAACTTGTTGCCTAAGAATTTACAAGGAGGAGGATGTGGTTACAGATAGAATGTTGGTGTCATGAGAAATTAAATGATTGGGAAACTTTGGTGAAACTCCCTTTATGACAAATGGGACACAGGCAGTATAACATCTCTCTGTGGGAGGGTTTGTGCAGCAGGGCCATGGCTCTGTAGTAGATATTGTGCGCTCTGCAGCCTGCTGACTACAGCCCCATAGGTTTAATGGCTCTTGATGTCTCAAAGTATTGACTCAGGATGTCTTAGCCATGTTACCAATGTGAAAGGAAAATAGTAGTATTCCCACAGTCAGGCCAGTGGGTTTATTGCTTTAGTCCTGCAATTGTAAGATGGGACACTCTACTAAGAATGTACACAGAGCTGGGCTCTGTGTATGCCTCCATATGCTGGCAGTTCTTGGGTCCCCTCAGAAGACACCTATGACTAAAGACATTTGGAGCTTGAATCATTACAAAGAAGAGGTGGTCACCCTTCAGAATACAACAATAGCAAACATACTGTCTCCCTCTCCACTAGATCATCCTTCACTCTATGCATCGCTACAAGCCTCGCTTCCACATCGTTCAGGCTGATGACCTGTTCAGCGCCCGCTGGAGCATATTCCAGATGTTCAGCTTCCCTGAGACTGTCTTCACCTCTGTCACTGCCTACCAGAACGAGCAGGTAAAGTGTATGAGACCAGTCTTCCAATCCCTCAGAAATACCCTGTCCCTAACACCAGAACCTGCTCCTGAAAGAAAAGATCCTCCACTGAGCTATGTGGACCACGGAGAACCTCTCCCACTCTTCCTCTGCAGCTAACACCACACAGCCCTCCCTCGTGTAAAGATAGGGCAGGAGGAATTCTCCCCTATACAGGCAATATATGAATCCCCTCTCCCTTCTGTTTGAATTCAACATGTGGGTAATATAGGTATATTCCAGTCTTCCCTCACCTGTGTGGATGACCCCTATAACCTTCTCCGTGCCACATCTTGGACAGCACAAGTACCCCTGTCCCCCTTTCTCACCCTTGCATCTCTCTTAGAGATGTCCTTGTCAGCTGGAAACACAGGGGCATTTCTCTAGCAGTTTGTGATGAGTTGATGTTTTAATGCCTAGCAGGACTCTGAATTAATTGTGTCTGACAGGTCAGTGAGTCCTGGATTGCTGCCTACATCTAACATTTTAAATTACTTCAGAGAGAGCGGCTAATTCAGTGCTTAGGGCACTTGTCTGGAGCTTGGGAGATCCAGATTCAGTTTGCTACTCTGCCAAAGAGTTCCTGTGCGACCATGCCCAAGTCGGTCATTCTCTCTGTGCTACACTTCCCCATCTGTAGAGAGGGCTGTTGGGAGGATAAATGAGATGCTCGCCTGGAGACCACAGGAGTAGCTATGACAGAAGTGTATACATACAGTCATTGTTAGTCAAAGGGGTCTTGCTTCAAAGTAATGCAGGGCTGAACATGGCTCCCTGAGCTGCTGCTCATTCTAATGTTGAATCTCATATCTCTACTTGTAGATCACAAAACTCAAGATTGACAACAATCCATTTGCTAAGGGCTTCCGGGAACATGGGAAGAACGCTCGAAGGTAGATACTGTCTTGACTGAATAGACAGATCACTGACTCTTGTTCGATGTCAGCTTAATTCTAACACCCAGGTTCCTCTTGTCCTCTTCCTTCGCCCAGTCACTGTAAAGAAAAAGTTAGAAGCCATCACAAGGGAAGGAGGACCTCTGTCAGATTGAGGGCAGTGCAGGAGATAATAGGAAAACTTAAGAGCAAATGAACGAATATTGTAGAGAGGAGAGAAATTATGGATGGTTAGAATTAAAAAATTTCACGAAAATATTTGCAGAGTTTTCTAGGCTGTTTTCAGGCTTAACAAATTCCTTGACTTTTAGAGCAAGAGTCAAAATTAGTTTTCACCCAAAGAAAATTTTGAAAATTTCAAGATTGTTTTTACCTAATAGAATATTTTAGTGAAATTGGGTGCATCTTCTTTCAGAAATGGTCCCACTTGCAAACAAAAGCCCTGTGACATTTTACTGTAGCTATATATAGACCGTGTTCGCAAAATGGCCATTCAAACCACCAGTGTTTTCTATTATCACTGAGCATTTTGTAAAAATCATATAATCCATTCACTGATTTGTCCTAGTACCTAAATGCTAGTGAGGTGGGGTAATTCAGTCTTTTCTCCCTGATCCCTATTTTCTAGTGGCAGCCACCATGACTAATTGCACCTTACATCACTGGACAAGTGTATTCCCCTGAAGTCAGCCCCACTGTTGTGCTGACACATCACCAGCCAATGCAGAACTTCAGAAGCATGTGAGACATGAACACTTCCCTTCTCTCTTTGCACACATTGAAGGGTGCTTGGCCTTACTGCTTCTCCCCAGCATATTAGGGTTTTGTGTCTGCATCAGAGTTCCCAGCACAGGCATCTAAAAAAGAAGCTTGCATACAAACTGCCTTCAAACTTCATTCTTTTTGCAGGGAAGGGCGAGCCAAAGGCCAGAAACTTAGTCCAGCCAAAGGCCAGAAGAGGAAGCTGCCAGAAGAAGTGGCGGCTGGTGCCGATGAACCTGGTAATATTGGCAACAACAAGCTTGGGGAGGCACTCACCCATGAGGACAAATGCCAATGGGAGTAAAAGAGGGATCAGCACAGCTCTGCTAAAGCTGATTTCTCCATAGAGCCTGTGAGCCTTGGGCATCAACGGCAATGGGTTTGGATAAGACTGCAGCTCTTATTTAAGCAGAGAAGAAAAGACATGTTAGCTGTCACTCCGTAACTCATGAGCAAGGGGGCAGGAATAAATGGTACTTGGGGGTCTGACTTGAAGGCATAAGGGTCAAGTGAAAAGTGGCCGCTGGGGTGTGAAGTCCTAGGCATTGAGGAGTACAGGCAGAGCAGTGTGGGAGAGGTAGGAATGAACAGGTGGAAGTGTGATGGAGGCAGGAGCAGCAAATGGAGCCTTGAAGAGCTACTCTAGCCTCTGGATGGCAGTGACTGCAGAGGTGCCAGCGGCGAGGCACAGTGGAAGGGCGGCATGCTGAATGGTGACAGGAAGCAAGAGCGAAGCTGTCCCAAGCACCAGGGAGGACAAAAGGTGGCTGCAGAGCCAGTTAAGGTGGCTTTTTGATCTCTGAGCAGTTTCTGATATGCCACTATAAAGTTAAAATTCCAGAATTCATATAAAATTTTAATTTGTTGGACTGATCTGGCCTTTCATTGACTGCCACAAGAGAGGGCAGGGGTGTGAAAGACAAAGATAGGACCTCCATTTGAAGGAGGAATCTTTGTATGCAGAATTGGAGCATCTAGCACACGCGTGGGGGAGTTTGTGTTAGGATTTGTATGCTGCTGTTTGCAAGTAGCTTTCCAGATAGAAATGTCTCAGAAAACCATTTGTAATATGCAATAACTACCTTCTTCCGCACCAGTCAGTCTACCTTGAGTCATGGAGAAAGCCCCATTGCTGGAAACCTTTACAACTAGACTGAACAGTGGACTAGTAAATGTCCTGAAGGAACAACCTAGCATTGGCAGGGAGACGGACACTGCCATAGCATGACAATGGCCTTTTAAGAGGATAGAGGCCAGTGCACATCTGACTGGTCACCTGATTCCCATCTGAACTTAAAAGAGGGGCCCTGGGTCCTGAGGTGAGGAAATTTAGACTGGCAGATGAGAGCTGTCCGGGGCTGAAGAGTTAGAGCCTGAGCACAGTTAGACATAAAAGGGGCAGGTGGGAGCTGCCTGACACTCAGACAGAGATGGGGAGCAGCAGGACAGAGCTGGCAAGAATTACCTGGAACAGTTATGGGGACCTTGGGGGACAGCCGAGTTGTGAGGAGAGCTGGAACAGAACTGCTGGTGAGAACTGACCTGGAAAGGGGAGGCACCAGTGTGGTCAGGGAAAGCCAAACCTGAAAGAAAAAGGTTGGACTCTGGAGGGATAGGTAGGACTCATCAGCAGGGAGCCATGGAGAATGAAATAATACAAGGTACCCTTGGCTTGATGGCATCCATAACAAAGAGTTGGTCCTGGTAGAGTCAGGCATCTGATCACAGTCAGTCAGATGGCCTGGAGAAAGGGGCTCTGTGTCAGAGGCAAAAGGAATTGGGAACAAAGTGCTACTGTTGATAGGGGACCTGAAGATGATGTTCCTGAAGAAGGAAGATGGTTGTACCTTTATATCCTTACTGTGGGTTTGTAGAGAATGGTCTTGCTACAAGGTTTTGGGGAAATTACTGCACTTGTATACAGGAATAAATTATGCAAAGTAAATTATGTACTGGACCCTGAGGTTCTGAATTCTTTTCATAAGAGACCTGGAACAGATGGACATGCCATGCTATAAGCAGTCACAGCAGGGCATCCAAGGAGAGGGTCTTCCAATGGTAGACACAATGACTTAAACAGTGATGTAGTGTGGACCATATCATAGAGGTTGTCTGGTAAACCCTTCCCTTCCCACTTATGTTTCCACAAATCACTTCCCCTCCCACTCACAATCTAATAATGCTGCTGTGGCAGCTACAGCCGTTGGAAGAATAATGTTAGGAAAATATTTAATGTCTTTTTAGCTGTCTTTTAGTGCCACTTAGAGAGGAGGAGGAGGAGGAGCCAACACCATGAGACGAGCAACAGTTTGGGAGGCTCTGATCAAATGGGTCTTTTCAATCTCTGATTTCCAGTCGAATCCCTAGTCTGCATGCCAGCATCTTCAGAATCTCACACTGAGAATGAGAGATCAGAAAAACACTCGCCTTTTGTCTCTGATTAACGGAATGTAGGAAGATTCCAGCTAATGCTTAGACATTTTAGACTGTTTGCAAACTCCTTAAACCTCTGGTGTCCCATTCTCTCTGGGGGACCTCAGCCTTCACTGAATTGCAAACACACCATTGCTGAGCACTGGTTTCTCTTTTCTCCCTCTCTCCTTTTTTCTCTCTCTTTTCTCTGTTGCGAGTCAGATTTTGTGAAGGATGAGAACGTGGAGGTGAAGGAAGAGATTAATTCCATTCCTGTCAGCAGTGGATACCCCTTCTGGATCTCTGAGCAGAATGGCAACCAAGGAATCCCTGCAGTGTCACCAGCTCCAGCAGATCAAAGAGAGGTGACTGCCAGAGAGCAGCAAGTGCCAACACCTTCCTCCTACCAGACATACAGGTTAGTCCTGCTCCCAGTTGTGTATACGTAGCAGGCAGGGCCCAGTTCCTCCCCATAGTTACTGGAAAGGACTGGCATTTCCCTGTTGCAGCCTGACTCCTTAAGGGATATTTTTATGAGAGAAACCCAGTGCTTCTTGTCAGAGCAGGGGTGTCAAACACAGGGCCTGTGGGCTGGATGCAGCCCATGAACCTCTTCTGTCCAGCCCGGGACTCCACTCTGTGAAAGCACACTCTCTACCTAACAGAGAGAGAGACAGTGTGGTCTTGCGGTATCGCAGAGCGCAGTCTCACATACGCAGAGCTCCGCAGTGCCCCAAGAGTGTAGGCCCTAGCATTTCGACTTATGGTATGTACAGCCCACTTGAGGTACATTTAAGTCAAATCTGGGCCACCATAGCAAACAAGTTTGACACCCCTGTTTTAGAGAGAGGAAGGGGTTGGAGTGACTGTAAGAGGGCATAAGAAGGGAGGGATGTCACTAGGTAGTAAGAAAGAGGGCAGACATAGAGACAGGTAAGTTTAATAAGTGCACTTGTTTCAGAAGGCTAGCTGATGTTTAAAACTGAAAGGAAAGGCAGCTCTTCCATGTTGTTGGCTTCCCTCAGTTCCTTGAATCATGCTTTGAACCATAAGCAGAGCTGGTCAATTCACGTATTTTACGACATGGTAGATTTGACCCATTCTTCTTCTCTCCACTCTCTGGACTCAGGTTCCATGACAGTGGGGATACACAGCAGGCGCCGGCTCGGGACATCCTTGTTTTAAATGAATTCCGGGCCAGATCCCACCGAATGGATATCGCCACGGTGCCCGAACAGGATTCCAAACAACTGTCTGAAGGTTTCAGCAACCTGCCTACACTCCCTCCACCACTACCTCATCCACAGGACTACAGTGGGGTAGTCAACATGGCTGTAGACTCTGCTGGGAAATCAGGGGCCCGAGTTCCAATGTACAATCCATATGGCACCGAGCAAGGCCTGGGCCAGTGGATGGTACCTTCCCACAGCCAGTATAGGGCAGTGAGCTATGCTCCCTTCTCCACAGAATATAATACTCAAGGGGCTTCGGGGCATGCCCATGGGAGCATGGCAGACTGGAGCCAGTACCCTTTGTTCCCCTATGCCTGCTGGTGAAGGGGAGGACTCTTCCCAATGAAGGAACTCATAAAACAGTGTAAGAAAAAGAAAACCACTTTAAACTTTGCTCTGGGATTGTCATCTTGTGGCCCTGTCTACACTAGGCAAAGAGGTGTTGCAACAAACTGGAATACATTTAATCTTGCAACATCCGTACAACTTTGTGCTCCCACTCAACAGCTGTCCCAGGTGTTTTTCAAGCATTGGTTGTACTGGTTGGTTGCAACTCCTGCATTAATGCATTTCGTGCAGCTCTTTCTGAATCAATGTATTCTACAGTGCTGTCTGCCAAGGGGGATGAGGTAGGAAAGCACTACAGCTGCACTGGTTCAGCCAGCTTCTTAACTCTATCTGGCAATGCATTTCTATCTTCTGTTTGGAATTTACCCAAAAGCTCCTGCTCCCAGAAACATACTAGCCAGGAAAGATGCTTGAGGTATCACAGAATGTACCACAGGTGGACACACTTTCAAAATGGTTCAGCCGTAAGCATTGTGGTTGTGTTGATACAGACATTATTGCAAGGACAACCCATCTTTCAGTGTCCCTACGCTGGTTTCTTCATTTAGTGTAGACAACTCAACTGTAATAGGTACAGCCACAGTCATAGCCCTTCTCCTAAAGGTTTGTAAGAGAGATGATGCAGAAATGCACATGGGCCTGGCACAGAGCTCGAACCGTCACACAGGCAAAGCAGAGTTCATTGCACACAAGAGAATGGCTGCAAGCATCTGTGTTTATCCCCATGTGTCCCTGACACATCTGCTCCCTCAGCCCCACTCAAGCCACAGCTTGTGCTCCGATGTTTTTTTGCTGTCCTTTTTGTACTATTTTCACTTGAGCCGGTGGTATTTAAGAGGTGCCCTGGGAATTCTCAGAAGGGCCTGTTATTGACAGAAACAGGGCCATGAACAGCAGTTCTAGCTTGGTTATGCTGACCTCCCTCATTGGGAGGCAAGGTGTTTTTCACTGTAAATCTTTCCCATCTTGACTTCTCCCACAGCTCCAGAAAAGTGGCCCATTTATTTGTAATTACTGTCCTACCCCCAGTAGTCTGTCAGAAGGTCTGGCAGGACTCAATCTTTAACCAAGCTGACACTTCTCATCACACATTTGCTTTTAGAATAAATGTTCCAAATGTACAAAGTTGCCTGATGTGATCGTTGTTGGAAACAGTCAGTGACTTGCTGTGGTCTCCAGGCTGTCCAGCCAGGTTGTAGTTCTAAGGCTGCCTTGGACCCCCCTCTAGGATTGTATTCCCTTTTCTCATCTTCCTCGTTCTATGTGGTCCCCTTCCTCAGGAAGAACTAAGCCATTATATCAGCAGCTGTAAATGACTCCCAGCTCAGGAATGAAGATCCTGGCATTTACTCTGGTTTTATTTTCCTGTTTTGATGAGTGGAGCAGCATCTCGTTGTGCCTCAGTGCAGAACCACAACGGGAGAGGAGTCCCGTTGAGGAGAGGCTCTCTGTTTCTCATGTGATGAAAAACACGATCCTAGGCTACTGACGTTATTTAAGAGAATTTTTTCCTGTAACACTTTAAATAAACGACAATTTGGTATGTATTGGTCAGTGGGGAGTTGGGATGTGTCATTTGGAGTGGGTACTGGTTGTCACAAAGCTGAGTAAGCAAGCGTGGGGTGGGGGGGACCAGCAATATTGTAAGTGGATGTGGATGTGTCTGTCTGTGTTGGGGTTTACGTTTCCTTTAAGCTGTGGGTGTGATGGTGTAAATGTGTCACTGTCACTGTGTGTGGGAGTCAGCATTGTGTGTCTGTAGTGTGGGAGTGTCACGTTATGTTTATTGTGCATTATTTAAATTACTTTTAAAATAATTATTGCAAATTACAGACAACTTACTCCATTAAACCTTCAGTTCCCAGGACTAATGATTTGCTCATATCATTAGTGCATTGCTGATTGCCTTTGCATTGTGAGTGTGAATTACAGAGAGAGGTTGAGTGCCTCCTCTAAGCTCCATTGAGCGGATATGAAATAAGCGGCAAGAGAAACTGCTGCAGCCACATCCACGCTACTCCTTTAGATTCTTCACTACCCAAAATAGGGATGGGTGCAATGCATATGGACTGGGGCAAGTGGATCACTGACAAAGGGCTTGGGCAGGACAAAAAAAAAGTGCCTTTGTTTTGTTTTTATTCTTTATTTTCCCTGTTTCACATCAGCCTAGTAGCAGCTAAGATGAAGACTGGGTGAAGTGCAAAAGAGCATCCTGGCTGAGTGGAATAACTAATGTGAAGCAACTAATCTGCTACCATCTTTTAGGACTCTAGACTTCTTGGGTGATCAAAATGGCTGCATATTTCTGTTAGTTCCTTTAAATATTGCAAGAAACCCAACAGAATTTAAATTGTGGAAGATTTCCCAGTTCATTTCTCACCCAGGAGACCATGGTCATATGCAAAAACAACAGGAGTCCTGTGGCACCTTATAGGCTAATGGATTTCTTTGGGCATAAGTTTTTATGGGCTCTAACCCACTTTGTCAGATACATCTGTCATGAAGCCCACAAAAGCTTATGCCCAAAGAAATCTGTTAGTCTTAAAGGTGCCACAGGATGCTAGTCATTTTTGCTGTATGCAGACTAACACAGCTATCCTAGAAATGTGGTCATATAGTCACTATGCTGACCCGCCTTAAGGCTGGACTGACAAGATGGTCTAGAAAAGTGATAGAAAAAGAATCTACACGCCTTTACTCTCATAGCTAACTTCAGTTCATCTCAGTACCCCCATCTGTGCAGTGAAGATGTTTCCCTGCATCACAGGGGTCATTTCAGAACTTGAATGTTTGTAAGGTGGTTTGAAGAGAAGACTATGACAGTGAGTCAGAGCACTTCACAATGAGAACGGGGCAGTCCTGTTGCAAAGGAAAGGATTCCTGGGGATCTTTAGAAATAGGGACATGGTGGTTGTTCATCAAGTTGTCAAAAATAATTCTGTGAGGGTCGGCGCCTCTGAGCAGCCTGTTAGTACAGCTGGTTAGTCAGACTTAGCTAGCAGAACCTCCAGCCTTGGGAATTACAAGGAGATCCAGTTTCATGCAGAGGAAAAGCCCTTTATTCCCTAGCTGTTATGTAATGTCTACATAGTTCTCGTCAGTGAATCATTCTGGTCTTACTCAGACTATTACATCGATTTTCCTTTCTTGCTGTTTCTTTGTTACAGATGGAACAGCTTTGTTGTGATTTTATTAAGTTTTAGTACCTCAGATGTGCACTCTAGACTCCATTCTCTGACCTTGCTACACCTTTCAATGGCTGGCTTTTGCCTGATCTTGGCATTTTGAAAATCTCTATGACCTCACCTGAGATACTGATACTGCTGCTTCTGTTTGTGCATTTTACATTGTGTTCTAAGCCCTTTTGAAAGCCTTAATAAAAAGGAAATGAGAGGCATGGAGGGCACTTACCAGCAAAATAAAATCTTGTGCGTTTGCTATGTGTCATTTCATACAGTTGGCTCCAGTTTAGCAGTGTTGCCTACTGCAGTGTGCCCTGTAAGCTCTGCGCAGGAACACACACTCACAGGCGCACAAATTGCTGGCAGCAGCGCACAGCTGGCAGCCACCACTCTAGCTAGCAGGAAGACAGTCTTCCAGCTGGCAGGGAGCTGCATAAGGCTAGGGCAGTTTAAAATTTCCTGCCCTGACCATGCTGAGGGCGGTAGCCTGTGGCCAGGGAGCAGCTCTGGGGGCCAGGCAAGGAGGAAGGGGGGCTTTAGAAGGGTTGGAGTGGGGGGGGTAGCTGGGAAGGCACCCCAGACTCGAAGTGGGTGAGGAAGGAGCCCAACGGAGAAACCGGCAGCTAGGCAGGAAGGCTTTTGGCTAGGGACTGGGTAAACTACCCCTGCTGCAGGAATTAAAGTGTAATTTGCTGGCCTCTGAGCCCTCCAGCACAGGTGTTCCCCCCTGCATGGGTGGGCCCCCCAATACCCACTCCCAGACACACATGCACACACCAACGCACAGCCACTGATGCAAGCACTAAGCGACATCAGCATAGCAACTCAGTTTGCATCCAGTATGTTGTATAACAAGGAGTCCTGGACACTTTAAGCCTAACAATTATATTTATTGCATGAGCTTTTGTGTGAGAAAATCCCCTCATCAGAGTTACATTCTAAGTTCTTCCATCTTCAAAGCATCGGGTGAACTGAATTTTCTCCTACGAAAGCTCATGCAATAAATATAATTGTTAGTCTTTAAGTGCCACAGGACCACTTGTTTGTTTTACTGAACTGGACTAACACAGCTGCCCCTTTGGATCCTGAAAGCATGTGTTTCACCTAATACAGTTTTTTAAACTTCTTCATTCCTGAAACAGATGAGCACCATAGTGTGAATTCACAGAATGTGTGTCAGTCTTAAGTTCCTGTTAATGCATCTTTGTTTCTTTCCTGATGGATTGTTTAGTGTTCTGAGTAAGCATTCTGGGTCAGTATAACTTCACAAAGTGAACAATGTCCTCTATGTAGGGTTGTAAGCAGAATCCATTGCAATAAACTAGCAGCAACATAGCAGAAAAATGTATCCAGAAATTCTGTTCTTTCAGTCTCTTTTTCCCTTGCTATTCACACCACTATAATTGTACCCCTCCTTTTTGCACATTCTGTTATGGGCTCAGAAAAAGAAAGGCAACTACTTGCTCCAGTAAATGGCAGCTTGAATTTCCAACATCTAAACTGGTCATATGGGCAGCAAAAATTAGTAACTATGTAGATGGCTATTAATAAGTTCCTGTGTTGATAAAAGGCTCTACAATTTCATGAAGGGTTAAATAATAGGATCAGGATGAATTCTTAATTAAGTATGCTTAATTGAGGATTACTGTCTGGTTCTGACTAAACTATATGCCAGTTTTTAATTGGCTAATGTTTGACAGTGCAGGGCTCTCATATTCAAATCATCACAATGGCCACATTAGGACTAGTACAGCGGTGCATGAGGACTAGTACACTAGCACAACAGCTGCACCATTGAAACCTTTTCATACAGCAATATTGCAAATACTGGTAACAACGGTGTCCAAGAAATAGCTTTGGGGGCTGTGTGTTTGAGACCCCTGACCTAGCGTGACAACAACCCCAGCACTAAACCTGCCTCTCGGGCTTCCAGTGAATTTGGAGACTAGAAAAGAAAGTTATTTCTAATCTTATTTTCTTGCCTTTTGCTTATTTACAATCAGTGTTCCCTCTAAGCTGATAATACAGTTTAGCAAGTTGTTGGCTGCACTGGGGCAGCTGGCAGCCAGCAGGCAAGAGGCCCAGAGGGCGTCAGGGAATTTGCTCAGCTACATCAGCAGCTTGGAGAGGACACTATTGCCCAGGACCATGCAACACCCTGTCTGTCAAGTGCACCATCTCCCTGCTCGGCACGCCTGCTTATGATTCAGCATCCCTTGCATCAGTTTCTTGAAGGACACTGTTCCAGTTTTCTGTAGCCTGCTGCCGTGAGATCAGGGCACACGCCCGGAGAATGAAGTTTTGGGCTCGCTTCAAGCTGGAAACACACCCCCGTTTGTTTCTTCCACACCCCCAAGCTGCAGGGGCTGTTGCACGCCCTGTTTGCTGCTGCCAGGGCCGAGGTTTCCCGCGCGAGGACCTCAGCCGCCGGCACGTGGCAGCCGCGCGCCAGCAGCACCCCTCCCGCGCTGCACGTGCAGCGTCACTGCTGCGCCGCGCCACGCCCCGTTCGTCGGGACAGCGACGCCGCTCGGCCAATTGCAAACGAGCTCCGGGCGTGGCGTCACAAGTCCGTCGCGATTGGCTGAGCGCGCGAGAGGCGGCAACCAGGCGTTCTAGCAGCTTCTGGAGCCTGGTTGCGGCAGGTGCCGGGTCACGTGGGCGGCGGGAGCCGTTGGGCCGCGCGTGCGCGTGAGTCTCCCCCGCGGAGGGGTAACGGCCGCCGCCGGCCGTTGGTGCGCGCGGGTCAGGCGGGGGGTGGCTCGGCGCCCGGCTGGTGAAGGCCCGAGCGGGGCCGCCGGAGAGCGAGGGGAGGGCGACGGGGCTCCCCAAAAACGTTCCTGGGTGGGGGCCCTGCCTGGCTTTGTGTCTCCGCCCTGGGCTGAGGCGCCTGCCGTTAGCCTGCGCCCCTGGGAAACGGGGCCTGGTCCTAGCAGCCAGTCCCCTGACACCCCCCGAGTCTCCCACTGCCTCTGAACCGGGGTTCACCAAACCCTTCCCCTCACACACCCCGAATGTCCCAACGGCCCGCCACGTGTCAGCTCGTAACGGTCTTGTACTGGTGTAGTGAGCACCCAGCACCCCCGTGCCCCGCCACCTCCTTAATATCCCACCACTGCCCGGTTATCAGCTGGTAACAGTGTTACACCAATTTAGTGAGACACCCCCCCCCATACATCTAGTCCTGTGCCCCCCCTTAATATCCCACCACTGCCCCGTTATCAGCTAGTAACAGTGTTATACCAATTTAGTGAGATACCACCCCCCATACATCTAGTCCTGTGCCCCCCCCAGTATCCCAACACTTCCAACTATCAGCTAGTAACAGTTATGCCAACTCAGTGAGACCTTTATACACCCCCCCACATCTACCCCTGTGCCCCCTACACCCCCCTTAGTATCCCAACACTTCCCAGTTATCAGCTGGTAACAGTGTTATACCAATTTAGTGAGACTGCAACACCCCCCTTACATCTATCCCTGTACTGCCACACTTCCCTTAATATCCCAACACTTGCAGTTATCAACTAGTAACAGTGTTATGCTAACTCAGACCCCAACACTGCCTACACCCCTCCCATACCCCTGCAAATGTCCCAACACCCCCCAGTTATCAGCTCGTAACAGTGTTATACCAACTTAGTGAGCACCTAACACCCCCCCCCACACACACACACACAGCCCCAATCTCAAGTCGTGGAGAGGATGCGGCTTTAAATCTGGGATGCTCAAGGTAAGCAGAGCTCTGGGGAGCACTTTGAGGTTCTTGGGACATTTCCCTGGTGCACCGGCTTCTTTCAATTTGGGGTTACTTTGCCCCGTGTCCAGTGAAAATTTGATCCTAATTGAGATGCAGAAGTGGGATGGAGTCAGGTATCTGTTACAGGTTTTGCCTTTGTGAAAGCCGGTGTGCAAAAAGTGAAGCTTTTGTTCCAAGTTAAGAACTTTCTTAACTTTGTTTTGTGTTACTCATTTGAAGGCTAGTCCAGTTGTACCTGGGTTTTATAGTCCAAAGGGGGGCTATTACACGGGATCTTGTTCTATAGGGAGCTGTTTTTCTTTTAATTTTAAGCATATTAAAATGTCTGCTCAGACAGTGCTCTTCTTGGGGAGTGTCATAGATGGACCTTATCTTCTCCAGTTTTGTGGGGACATACTGAGACTTCTATGGTTTCTCCTCTCTTCCGCAGAATGAGTTTTGTGTCTCCATAGGGGGAATTGGAACATGCAGCTGGAGTTGCAGGACTCGTGGCATATAAGTGCCTTAGACAGACATGTAGAAAATACTGCCTCACTTGGCCTTCTTTGCCATAACCTAACCATAAAACCAGCCACTCAGTCTCAGCAGCAGGAGTTTCTCTCACCTTAAGAGCAGAAACCAACTGACCACAGGTGAGGTCGAAGTATAAATGACATGGTTGGCTTATGGGCACCAGCTCTGCTGGGGCCTCAGCAAAGACGCTTTGCTACATACTCCAAAGGACACAGATTTGGGTGGTGTGGAGCTTAGCACCTTATAGCCTATACTGATGCTAAGTTTTAAAAAGTGTGCAAATGAGAAGCCATTGGGGAAAATACCCTCCCACCACACATGGGTCGTGTGAAAAGCCTAAGAGCCAGGCCTGCTTTACATTACATGACTGTACATTGATCTAACTCTGGTTGTGATGCTGTCTGTTTTCTTGGCTGGCCAAGCAGCCTTCCACTTGTATCTGTTCACAGTGTGCATGCACCCCGTATCACGCTATTCCCTCCCTGCCATCTTTTACTGTTAACTTCATGTAGTTGGTATTCTAGCCTCACAAATGCTTGATTAGAGGTCTCATAATACAGCAAAGTTCTAGCTAGAGTGGTTCCAGAATCATCACTAGAGAGTGGCAGAACAAACTGGTTGGCCATGAAAGAACCTTCCCCAAACTGACAGACTTGAATACTCATTTAGTAAATGTAAGCAGGCCTGCTTATGGCAGGCCACCTGCTGCTCCTAATTCTCAAGGCTTGAAGTGGCTGTTCCAAGATAAGACCTCTGAAAAGAGGTTGTTAGGCAGGTACACAAGTAAATATTGCCTTTTTTTTAGTGGCAAGGGTCCTGAAGATTATATTGAAACTGAGCTGGTGAAAGCAAATAAAAATGCATGTTTCAATATAACCATCAAGGATACTAGGATATTTCAGGATCCTAGTCAAGACCTACAATCACAAGCCAGATACATGGAGCTATAATCTTCTACCCTTCTATTTCTTCTTCTGTAAGAGTAGCTTACTGACCCTGCCAGGAGGGTCAATAATTTGGGCATCTGGGGGGGGGGGGGGGGAGGTAATTACTGCACCAGTGGGGTACAACTTAATCTTTATTAGAAACAGGTATTGATGTAAAGTGAGTTACGGGGTGTATGTGTATGGAGTTTGTCACAGCTTTTTTTACAATGGGGTTTTGTTAGATAGACTCAACTGTCTGGAGTGGAACAGGTTGGGGGGCAATGGGGGTTCTCAGCTATCTTAACTTAGTTATAAACCAACTCAGTGACTCAAAAGATGTTCCAATACCATATAAGAGAAGGGGGTACCATACAACTTAGTATGTTGCAGTGGCAGAGAAGAGTGAAAACAAGCAGGGGACCAAGAGTTTCAAGGTTGGAGGGGCTCACAGAAGGGGGCAAGTGGGGGTGGTAGAGACAGCAGGATGGGGATGCATGTGGGAGTTCAGGGCAACAGGGGAAGCAGGAGGGCTGAACAGAAGTTTGGGGGTTTGAGAGGGAGGCAGAGGGGGGCTGAGTCGCAGCAGGCAGGGGGAGAGGGAGCTGCAGGGGAGTTCAAGAAATAGAGAAGGGACAAGGAAAGTTTAAGAAAAAGGTTTATTTAACCCAGGGGAGTCAGAGGGGAAAGCAAAACAACTCTAAGGGTTACCAACTAAATGAAACAATTTTACAATCTATCTATCTATCTTAACACTTCAAAAGACTTACAGACTAAAACAATGTTGCAACTTAATGTAGCACTTCTAAGACAAGTTCAAACAAATTAGAGGAGAGAGATGTAACAAACAATACAGAACAGTGGCAAACAATTGGAGACACAGGAACTTTTTCAAACAGAGTGAAGCAGCAATTTTAAGAGGGGAAGCTAGAAGACACAAAACAAGCCTGCTGTTAGGAGTGTGGGCTTGGTGGAGCTGGGGGAGAACAGTGACAAAAACAGCCACCAGAGGAGGCAACTTATTTTTAAAGAAAGCTGTAGGGGCAGGCTCTTACCAATTCCAGCAGCAGCAGCAACAGCATTAGAGGTAGGAGAGAGAGACTCATTACTCAGCTGGCAGTTTTAATCATGGTACACTCAGGAAAACTTGTGAGTGGAGGCGGTCAGCATCTGAATGATCAGGCCAGGCAGGATGTCAGAAACCATCCTGCTGATTACCCCAAACCCTGAGCTTTTAAACTGTTTGTTTCCCACCAGTGGCTGTGATTGGCCACAGTTACAGGTGAGGGGGAAACTCAGGTGGGCGTGACTCATGCCTTCACCATTTCAAAGATCTTGCAATTTGGGCAGTGCCTACCTACACCAAACCCTGTAGAACTCAATTGGGTGTCAACAGCCATCTAGTTCAGTTGAAGGGGCTATCTGCTCCCCTTTATATACTTCACATAACTGATGGCCTGGAAGGGGCAGCCATCCAATTAACTTAATGGGCAATAGACACTTACTTAAGATATAAGTGAATTAACCTGCACAACCTCCCACCCCAGTGTGATGAGATGTTGTCTACATTGGTGGTCACAATAGAAATTCATAGGTGTGGAAATAGGTGCATAGACTTGGCCAAAATTGACAGCAGAGTTGGGGATGGACTGGAATGTTCTGTCAGCCCACTACATGAGCCCCTAAAGGAGATTCCCTTTCACTGCTGTTTTTGGGCAAATGTTACTGTTCAGAATCCAGTGGAAATGGCGGTGTAAGTTGCATAGATGCAACTAATTTTGCACCCAGTGATGTTTCTTAGAGCTGAGAGATTGTGATGAGCCCTGGACAGTCTTTTGTGCTGAGGCCAACTGGTAGCCAAGGACACACATGCAGTTGAGCTTCTGAACTCCCCCTTTGTCCTGACCGTGTCTGTTAATAGTCCCCCATCCTGCTTCCATCCTGAGGGACTAATCTCTATGCACTCAAACAAATGTGCTTGGTATTTAAAAGGAGACTATTGATTTGTGCGTATCTCTGAAAGCCTCTCAGGATCCTATTTTCTTTGATGTGTAAAAGCATCAGTTTGTCTCTCTGCTTTTCTAATAGTCTGCTCCTCCTGGGGAAAATCTGCTCCATTTGCATCTTCCATCCAGCTGGGAATCATCTCAGGAAAAACCCTCTCCCTGACCCCAGCATGGCCAGCGCAATGCATTGAATGATCTCCTGGCAAGAAGTGTTTCCTGCCGGTAGTAGATAGGGCTTTGATCCAGACCAAGGCTTGGAGCCCACTTTGCAGCTCAGCAGTATTGAGAGCAGAAGTTTGGGGAATCTAATGAGATGAAATTCGGGCCTGTCTCTAATGTCCACGTTTATTAGCAGAAAATTTAATCAGGCCTTTGCTTCCTGCCATGATGGTGCTTCCTAAAAGGTCAGCCGTAGTCCCAGGTGGGACTGGCCAGTGCCATGGGGATTAAAGGGAAATAACGAGAGACCTGGTCTTTAGGCACTACTTATTCAGGAACTGAAATACCACAAAGAGAACAGGTCCTACAGTATTTCACCTAATGAATAGCTTCTTGAGGGACCAGCTTTTTAAAAACTTATGAAATTTAGACATGAACACCAGTCTATGTATACTCCTGTCTTTTTGCATCTGAAGCATGCTGATGACTGGGGCACCTGCCACAGATCATTGGGTTTCCCGATTCAAGTGGAGTCTTAAGTGCAATGGACGGGCTGCAGGTGTCAGAGCCTAAATCAGCTCCTATCTAGCTTTAACAAATCACTAGCATTTCAGTGGTGGCTAAACCAAATGTTTCATGCTTCAGCTCTAAAGGTCATTCTTCTGAAACAGGTGTAAGAAGCAGTTCTGAATGAAAACTGGTTCATACTGTCTGACAGTGAGGCCCCATTGGCATTAGCAATGTCACTTTTCAGCCAAGTTCACCTGTCTTCAAGTGTCTGATGAAGTAGGATTTTCTACCATGAAAGCTCAAGCAGTAAATAAATTTGTTAGCCTTTAAGTGCCAGAGGACTCCTTGCTTATTTTACTTTTGAGCCAATTGGACAGTAACAAAAGGTGCTGGGAATTAAGACTGAATCTCTTGTACAAATTGAATTTACATTGTCCAAACCATCAGCAGAACAAAGGAATCATCTCCTCTCATTAAAGAATGAGCTTGCACTTTGGTGGGGTTCCAGTTGTGCCTTGAGTGGGTTACCAAGGAGGGTAGGATATTGAAATGCCGTGAATCTCCTGTCCTCAGAGGCCTTACAGTGTGGGTTGAAGTTAGAACCTCAATCCCCTGTCTGCACTGGAGAATCTTACACAGAAAGTGTTCACCTGAGCAACTACTGACCATGCTGAACTGGGAGATTTAAGCTGGGGTTTGAAAAGGGCCTAAGGGAGTTAGACACCCAAATGCCATTGAAGTTTTGTGGGAGTTAGTCTCTAAACTCCTGTAGGATACTTTGAAACTGTGGTAGGAAGCTCTGAGTTATGAACTGACTAGTCAGCCATACCCCTGTTTGGAACCAAAAGTACCCAATCAGGCCGCGGTAGAGGCTGCCCAGCAAATAGTGTATAGCGCAATACTGTGTTAAATGTAAACTACTGAAAAAAGAGTTGACAAGAATCTTTTCTGTGCTTGTTTAATTTAAATTGATGGTTAAAAGCATCATTTTTCTTCTGCACAGTAAAGTTTAAAAGCTGTAATGAGTCAATGTTAAGTCATAAACTTTTGAAAAGCTAACCATAAAACAAACAGAGTATGAATGTTTTAGTTACTTACAACATCCATTTCTGAGGTGGTTGTGACCAGAGTGACTACAGGCCACCAGAGAGAGCCCTATCTATGCTCTGGCTCCCATGGCTGCAGCTATAGTGATGCTGCTGAGAATTTTGTTATAAAATTCCCTAATGTAGGCAAACTTAAGGTGAATCCTGGGGGAAAAAAATGTTAAGAAAGAATCTGGTAATTTTAATGCTAGTTCACATGTACTGGATTTGTAAATCAGCTGCCTTTCTAGTATGCCCCAAAAGCTCTATGGAGGTAGCCATGTTAGTTCAGTTCAGCAAAAGAAACAAGGAGTTCTGTGGCATTTTTAAAGACTAACAATTTGAACATCTTATGGTGTCTTTCTCTGTACAGCGGCCTAAAAGGTTTTTAGAGAGAGTTTTCATTTGTTTCGCTGTGAAACTATTCAGAAGATAGCCTCTTGCGAGAGAAGTCCTTTTAACTGCCATAGTAACTTCTGGCTCTTAATTGTAGTGTGTGTGGTGTCTAACAATGGTGGGTTACTTACCAGTAACTGTCCTCCTTCAAGATGGTTTGCTCGGATTCATTCGGTAATAGGTGTGTCCAGGGCCGGCTCTACTGTGAGGCAAGAGACAGACATGGCTTCAGGTGACAGTTCTTAGGGGCGCCTAGCCCCCCCGAATGTCAGGCTGGCTTCTGGCTCTTCAACTCTTTCCTAGCAGCTCAGGCACGGTTAGTCAATCTGCAGCTTAAGTTATGTAGGCAGAGTGCCAGTTAAATCCCTCTGCAGGCAGACGCAGGAGATTTATGCACTTTGGAAAATTGTTTTCAACCTCCATGAATGAGATGGGGGGGATCAGAATTTGGCTTGGGGCGCCACAACCCCTTGAGGCAGCCCTGCGTGTATCCATACCACAGCACACGATTGGTCAGAACCTTTTTGCCCTCGTCTGTCAGAAGAGGGCTGGCAGCCATCACCGCCTGCACGACCCCTTGGCTACCTATGTGGCCACCACCTGACCCCTCCCCAGTTCCTAAAAGTCGCCAACTCCGAGTGTGGGGATGGTGGGAGGGACGTGAATGAATCCGAGCAGCCCATCTCGAAGGACAGTTACTGGTAAGTAACCCACCGTTCTTCAAATGCTGCTCGGATACGTTCAATAATAGGTGACTGCTAGCAATGCTGATGGATGGTGGGCAGAGTTGTTTTTTCTGCCTTCAGCACAGCCTCTCCCCACCATGGGTAGCTGCCCGACGAGTAAGGTCCTTGGGAGGTCTAAGGTATTAACCGAAGGACTGTGGCCCAGGCAAGAGCAACCTGAGGGAAGGATCTAATCCAGTGGAGGATGGAGGGCTCAGTTTGCCCTTGCACTAGCTGATGTGTGAGGGGCAGAGCGGCCTAAGTCCTTCTAGCAGGTACTAGGGAGGGTGGAGTAGGCAGTAAGAGGAGTGACTTCGCTGCCTCGAATGCCTCGGGAGTTGTTGGAAACGGTACCGATTCCTCATGGTCCCATAGGGAGCCCTGTGTAGGGGACCCAGAGCAGTGCCAGTGCTGCAGTACAGACACTGGTATGGAACTGGTCTTATGTCCTCTGGGGGAGTGGTGCTGGGAAGGCTCCAGTGCTGAACCAGCACATGGTACCGCACGTGATCCCAAAGCCTCGGGGGTAGGCTGCTGCAGTTGACCTGAGGCCAACGCATGGCACCTCTGCTCGCTGTCCTTGATTGTCCTGGGCTTAAAGACAGACAGATGGAGCAGGAGGTGACCAAATGGACTTCGCCCGGGCACTGGAGGCGCTTCTTGTGGGGATCATCCCACGGGAAGGCCTTGCTGCATGCAGCACAAGGTTTAAACCCTGCCATGGGGGGCAGCAGAGGAGAGTGGTGTCATTGCTCCGAAGTGGGACACTCGAGGAAGGAAATGGTCTTCGGTGGAACCAGGTCCATGAAAAGGTGTTCCCAGTTGAGCAGAAGGGTCGTGAATGAGAGAGAGACAGGCTGCTTGCTAACGCAAGAAGTGGGCTGTTCCACGAACTGTCGCTGAGGCAGAAAAATAGAACTGGGGAGGGGTTGGGTGGCAGCCACATATATAGCCACGAGGTGGCGCAGGGGGTGGTGGCTGCCAGCCCTCTTTTGACAGGCTAGGGCAAAAAAGGTTTCCAACCAATCGTGTGCTGCAGCATGAGTACACCTATTACTGAATGTATGCGAGCAGCGTTTGAAGAAGGATATCTTTTCTGCCCACTGTTCGTTCAGGGCCATCCCTATGGGCAGTGGCGTTGCTGGCGTTGGGCACGCCGGGGCACGTGTCCTGGGTCCCAATGCCAGTGCCCTGGATCTCTGGCCCAATCAGGCTGGGGATCCGGGTCCTGATCCCCGGCGGGCAATGGCGGCCGCGTCTACAGCCAGGGATCGCAGGGCCTAGCTGCTGGCGGCCAGGCCCCGGATCCCCAGCGGGGGACGGGGCCGCCGCAGCCGCGGGGGGCCACAGCGGCCCCGTCCCTGGCAGGGGGTCCGGGGCCCAGCCGGCAGCCCGTGGCGGCCCCGTTCCCCGCTGGGGATCCAGGGGCGGGCCGGGCCAGGTTGGGGTGTGCTGCGCCGCAGCCTAGCTGCCAGCGGTGGCGCGGCCTCCCCCTGGCCCTATCCTGGGCCAGGGGACGTGGCCTTCTGGCTGGGTGCAGGGCCTGCCCTCTGGGGGCGGGGGCTGGGCCCATGCCCCGTGTCCCTCCCCGCCCCAGCGACGCCCCTGCCTATGGGATGGCGGAAGGGGCAATTGCCTTGGGCCCCACGCTGTCCTGCCATGAACAGGACAGCACAGGGTCCAAACTGCTGCCCCATCCCATGGCCAGCTGTCCCCAATCCAGGGGACAGGGAGAGCCAGGCAAAAGCGGCGGCCAGGGTCAGCACTCCCACACATTCTTCCCCACTTGCGTTGGCTCCAGTATGGAGCCGAAGGCATTGCAAATGGCGAGGAGGTGTGGGCACACTGACCCTGCCCGCTGCTTTTGGCTGGCTCTCCCTGTCCCATGGGTGGGGAACAGCTGGCTCAGGCGGACCGGGCCTGCCTATTCCCTGGGCCAGACAGCCCTGCCCCCAAGCGTGGGTGGGGATCTGGAGGGGCCCTGCACCCAGCTAGGGACAGTCTTGTGTTGGTTTAAAACTTACTCTTCCCTTTTGTTAACACACAGTTCTTCGAGCACAGCTCGGATGCATTCAGTAATAGGTGTCTCCGTGCTGGAGCGCTGAATTGGCTAGAAAACTTTTGTCCCAGCCTGTCAGGAGAGCGCAGGTGGCCTCCACCCCTTGCACCACCCCGTGGCTATATATACGGCCACCTCGCGACCCCTCCTCAATTTCATTTCTTCCACCTTGCACGTCGGATCTGGAATGTCCACTCCTTGCAAATTGCAAGCAGCCTGTCCTTTCTAGGAGCTTTTCGCCCAACTGGGAGCATCTCTTCATGGATATAATTCCACCACAAGAGCCCTCCCCCATCTGGCCGGAACGTTCTGCGGTCATGCCAGGGTTTAAACCTTGCGCTGAGTGCAGCAAGGCCTTCCCCCGGCACAATCCCCATGGGAAGTGCCTCAGGAGCATGGGCAAAGACCACGTGGTCTCAGACTGTTCCATATGTCTCTCCTTCAAACCTCGAACCATCAAGGAGAGGGAACAACGGTGCCGTGCCCTAGCCTCTGAGGAGGCTCAGCACTCTTCACCTGAGGCTTTGGGTCCCCGCCCGGCACCGAGACCCAGCTCGGCACCCAAACCTATGCAGCACCATACCATAGGTAGTCACCGCCCAACCTCGGTGCTGACTTCAGCACCCCAGCACCAACCTAGTGCCTCGGCACTACTCGAGGTTGCCCTTGGGTAGCCCGGTACCACCGGTACCCGGATCCCCCCTGTGTTGCTCACCATCATCTCCAGCACCGCTGGCCCAGTACAGTCCAGCCTCGCTGGTGCCAAGCTCGCCCCGGCACTGGCCATATTCACCCTCGGCACTGCAGACTCACCATAGCCCGGTGCCGCAGGAGCGGCAGTTCTCCTGCCCAGGCAGTCCCCCTTCCCTGGGGGTGGACTTGCCATGGAGCCGCACGGAGTCACTCCTCATGCTGTCCACCCCAGAAGCAGCGGAGGCTGCTTGAGCTGTCCTCTTGCTCCCCAAACCTCCTGCCCCAATCCCAACCAGAAGGGACAAACCGGCCTTCATATCTGAGGCCTGGACCCACCGTTGGTGTTCACCCTCACCATATAGTCCCCCATCTTCCACTCCATTGGGGGCTGGCACCATAGGGCCATCCCCAAGACAACACACCACCCTGCTGTCACTGGTACCGCCCCAGGAGTCTCGGTCCCCTTCCCCCGCTTCCAGTCCAGAGGAAGGACCTTCAAGGGGCTCTAAATGGCCTCGGCCCCAGACATCAGCTCCCTTGCCATTTCACTTCCGGCTGCAGGAATGGTCCCCTTGAGAGACTCCCTCCCCACCACGGCGAGCTCCCAGTACCATCCTCTCCCCGACACTGGGATACTATACGGGAAATCTGTAGGTGCATTTCGATCTGTTGCACCAGGCCACGGCCCACCTAGAAATGGGGGTGCAGCCCTTGGGGTCCCCCTCCTGATACCCTCTTTGGGCCAGCCTTCACCTCGACAGAACCCTTTACAGTCCCACCCCACCCGAGCATATGGGTCTTTGTATGTTCCTGGTGGCAGAGCCCAAGTTCTATTGCCCCGGTTTCAGACACGGCAGGCGTTAAATGTGGGGTTTCTGAATCAGATTTTCTCTCTCTTGCCGGTCACCTGGTCCCCCCGAGGGATGTTGTGCAGATGGCGCTAGGCCCAGGGGAGCTCCCCAGTGACCCTCCCCCCATCCTCCGGGGAAGCCAGGGAACTGGACCTCCTGGGCCATAAGGTCTATTCCTCATCAACCTTTCAACTGCAAGTGGCAAACAGCCAAGCCATAACTAGCAGATACTTGCTGGATGTGTGGCAGTCAGTCGCGAAACTTCGATGTTTGCTCCCACCTGAGGCCAGAGAGGAGTACGATGCCTTTCTTGAGGAAGGCAACATAATATCTCAAGACCTCCTCCTTTCGACCCGTGACGCAGTGGACACAGCCACTCGTACCATGGCCTTGGCGGTAACCATCCACCGGGTGGCCTGGCTTAGGGAGGCTAGAGCGCCCCCTAAGGCACAGCAAGCGGTCCTCGACCTTCCTTTTGAAGGGGACGCCTTGTTCCCCCCAGAAACACTATCTGTGGTGGGCACTGCTGGAGATCTATGGGGAGAGGCCAGATACTTTGGCCTGCTCCCTCCCAGGCCCACCCCTCTCACAGTCCTCTGGGGCAATGCCCCATCCCCCAAATTCCCACTCATCTCTGTCATCTTGGGAACACAGGAAAGTTTCCCTCCACTGCCATCATGCGTTGCAAGGGCTGAGACCCCCTTCTTTCTCTCTCCTGCAGGGAAGGGGCCCACCCAACTCACCGCCACCCCATTCTTGAGCTTTAGGGAGTAAAGGCTTCAGGGCACCCTCTTCCTCCCCTCAAAGGGGAATGGGGTTCGGTGGGAACCAGCCCCCCCCCCACTTTTCTTTGCTACTGCATCCACAGGCGTCAAAACCTGACCAGGGTTTTTTCCTCTGATCCTGGGTGGTATGGGCCTCTCCAAGACAAAGACGCCCCTACCTGCACCGACAGTATGTCGGTACCGTGGTCCAACCCTACACTTCCTTGACAGCGGCTACCTCGGGCACTCATAGGGAATCCTCCAGCCCCCCCCCCCCGGGGTATCCTCCAACCCTGCGTTGTTCGTGCCAACACTCTTGCTGGGGATGAGAACCATGTCTCGTAGTAGCCCCAGCCTTTGCTGCAGAGGCTCCGAAACATGCATATGCAGCGTTCACTCGGATGCAGAGCCACTCTGGATTCCTGGTCGGGGCCGGGGGCGGCGGGAATACGTTCGTTCGCATACCGTTGGCATGACAAGTAACCAGCCCTGTTGTGGCCCCCGACTCTCCAGCTCGACGAGAATCACCATCGTACTCATCAAGTGGGACACGTCTGCATAGTCATGGCAGATCTTAGCCTCCGGGGGGGGAGGGGCCAAGGCAAGCGGCCCACCCCCTGCCACTCCACACTCCTCCTTCCTCACGGAAACTGGGGCTCCTCACACCCTTTGCCTTGTGGACAATTCCAGTGGTTGCCAGGGCACCTACCCTAGGAGCCCTTGTCCTAGCTCCACCTCACAGAAACGGTGGTCAGCTCTTCTCATACCCACTTGGCTTGCGAACCAGGGACCTAGTATACCGAACTGGGACCTCCAGATTGGGGAACCTAAGGGACGACGCCAAAGTCGTATCCCCTATGGAAGGGGAACAGCAGTGGGATACCTTTGTCAGGGCTTTTTCTATATCAGTGTCCTCTTGCGGCACCAGCCCCCATCATAAGTGGGCAGGAGGCCACATCCCAAGCAGAGGGGATCCTTACTGAGTGACTTGTAGGCGCCTCTCTGCCTCTCAGTCATGTACCCTGGCAGAGGGCGCACCTGCCCCCTCCTCCCCCCCCCCTTTGGGGTGTTCCCACTACATCTGCTTGGGGACTTACAGCTCTACCATGGGGTCACCCCCACGTGCATTGGTGGCCCTTCACTAGGACTGCTGTTCCCCCTCAATTCTTTGAGGAACCACTGAAATATGCCGCCTACCGACTTATGTGACAAACAGAGGGAAACAATCTAGAACCCTGTTTCTCACAGTATTCAGGAATTTAGGGGTTGTACCTCCCTCGAGAATCACTTTCTGACTTGCCAGCTGGGGATAATACTCCGTATTGGTTCTCTAACCCCAAGGGACCCTTGAGATACCACGGTTGTCACTCTGCGGATAGATTCACTTCCTGGGTGGTAGGAAGATGAACTCTCCTTCCTTGGCGGCCGTATTTTCAGGGGTAAATCTATATCCAGGAGTTTCCCCTGGTGCTCACATTGGCGCGGTATAGTAGTAGCACTATCCTCCTTGGTAATGCCATGGTCACGCAAGACCGTGATCTTATACGGCACCTCTATGAGCCTGTTGGCCTTCTTGATTGGGTGGCTAAGCGGTAGCTGGCGTTATTCCCTGTTTCTCTTCTCCCACCTTCGTGATGGCCCTTGTGATGCGAGAACCCCACGAGATTATAGGCCTAAGCAGGCCTTCCCCGTGAGCTCTCACGCTACCGAGGCTCTTACAAGGACCAAGCCAGTAGCCCTACCTCAGGCCACCATGCCGCCCTGCGGTGCTAGTGTCCTGGAGTTCCCCTCCTGTGAGAAATCTGGTTCTTGGTACCTTACTCGGCTGGAAACGTGCACTTGCACGCTAATTTGAATCTTATAGCCAGCATACCCTGTGCCCCTCCACACTGCTAGGCTTGGCCCTCAATATGCTGCCATGAAGTGTTTTGCTAGACTCTTTTCAGTTGTTCTCGGCCCCCCCCCCGCTCCCCCCCCCCCCGCATTCCCGTAACTTCACCCTTACTCGTGTTGACCAGACTCTGCTATGACTGGTCGTGGCCAGGCCAAGGGATAAGTTCATTCCCCTGCAGCTACCTGCGTACCCCGCAGCCAACCAGACTAGTCCATGACTCTTTGGTTCCCAGCTTGGGCCTTGATGTGCTCAGTCCATGGAGTAATATTTATCCCTTTCATCGTTCTCGTGCGGGCCATGGTTATTATGGCTAACCCCGCACCTGTTGGCATCCAGTGTTTCCCACGAGGTCATGCTGCAAGGCCCTGTGGTCAGACACTGTCTTCTGGTTGTCATTCCTTGTGCTGTTCCATCTATGCGGAGCATCTAAACACATCTCTCTATGTTCACGTTGCGTCCTTTATCCCTGTTATGGTGACCTTGGTCCGACCTGCTTATACTCATATGTCTTAGTGGGTTCGGTCCTGCCCCTGTCTTGGTTGGCCCTCAGTTCTCAATTCTTCTGTGCCACATCAAAGCCTGTTCGCCTCTTGACTCCGGCTAGGATCTTGTTGCTTGGCTTCTTCCCATATGGGGCGTGTTGCTGTGCTGAAGGCGGAAGACCCAACTCCACCGGCCATCCATTAGCATGGCTAGTAGGCACCTATTACTGAATACATCCGAGCAGCTCTCGAAGAAGAACAGTGGGTTACTCACCAGTAACCGTCCTCCTTTGAGACTGGCTGCTCAGATCCATTCAGGTCCCTCCCCTCCATCCCTGCATCTGGAGTTGGCGACTATAAGGAACTGAGGAGGGGTCGGGAGGCGGCCCTATATATAGCCACAGGGTGGCGCGAGGGGCAGAGGCCGCTTGCCCTCTCCTGACAGGCTGGGACAATAGTTTTCCGGCCAATCCAGTGCTCCGGCACAGAGACACCTATTACTGAATGGATCCAAGCAACCCATCTCGAAGGAGGATGGTTATTGGTGAGTAACCCACCATTCCAGTGCCTGACAATCTAAAAATCTCTTTTCAGTTGTTCAGGTTTCAGTTCCTTGGTACTTGTGATTGTGCTAGTTTTCCGGTCATTCATAGTCTTCCGGGGATAAATAGGGTAAGCAAGACTGGAATTTCTAATGCGTAAAAACGAGCCATAAAAGACACACTTTCACGGGCTGTTTTTATTGATTGGGAAGAAGCAAGAAAGTGCACAAATACATTTTTTTTCTTGTCATCTTGACTGCCTAAGGTTACACTGCACATTAGTGACAATCAGCAGTGGGCCTAAGTCTAGGGTTACCGGATACCAAAGCACAGAAAGGAGGACATTGGAGGACGCATGGAGAAAATGCAGTATTAATGTAATATTCTGTTTTTGGGGGCCCTGGAACACTTCCCCCTAAAAATAGTGTTCCATGGCATTCCAGCATACTTTAGCCCCTGTAAGTAAAAAGCCAGACAAAATTGTGTATTTTTAAAATGCCTGCTGGATGGAGGATGTGAAGGTAAAAAGGAGGACACATCCTCCTTTTGCCTGACATCTGGTAACCCTACTCAAGTCTGATCTCACTGGTGTAGCTTGGAAGGGATTGATATGAAGTCAGTAGAGTTACAGTTATTAAAGAAGAGAATCCATCTGTAGTCTCTGTAAGGTGTTACTGAACAGCTGAGTGTCAAATTTGTAATTTCCAAAGGGGTAGCTATGTTAGTTTAGTTCAGCAAAACAAATGAGTCTGGTGGCACTTTTAAAAACTAACAAATTTATTTCTCCCATAAGCTTTTGTGGGGGAGGATCCTACTTCCCTGTCCCACGAAAAGCTCATGCAATAAATAAATTCGTTAGTCTTTAAAAGTGCCCCAAGAAAGACTCCTTGTTCAAATAACTGTTACGTTACCTCCAGCTTCCCAAATACAAGGCTGTCAGTTTGAAGGGAAGTCTCTTTTACAAAGCCAAGTGGGTTTTACTATGATAATGTCAGAAATGGCCCTTTTTGTAATCACAATGGACAGGACAGGACACCCAGTTTTCAATTGCAAATGAAGCAAATGGCAAAGTGTTTACAAAGCAGGCTTTGTCCATGTCTGGCATCTGGTATTGCTGCTGCAGTTCCTTGTCTGGGCTCAGTGGATTTTCCCACACATAACCATTTTTGGTAACCCTTGGTTTTTGCTTACACTCTAGAAAGTGCCACTCTGGAAATGGCTTAGCTGCTCCTGGAGCTGGGATGAACTGTTCCTAGCATGGTCAGAGGAAGTGTGGCTGATGCAGATGGTGCATGCTCTATAATGAAGCTGTAAGTAGTTTTGCTCTGCTGAGGTTGAGGGAGAATCAGGGCTGTGATGCTGATAGTGCTTCTCAGCAGCAGTCTGTTTTCCAGATGCAGGTGAACCCAATGTGTAAGGATTGCAGTCTGCACTGCTTCCTGCCCACTGTGGTAGAACTTCATGGAGACATTAGGCTTCAGCTCAAAAGAGTGTTTGGCAAATAGAATAAGAATAAAGAAACTGTGCTAGTCAAAATCCTAAGGCAGTGTCTACACTGTCACTTCCATTAGCCACAGAAGTGGAAAAAACTGAGCCATGTAAGTTACACTGACACAAGTGCGGGTCTGGACAGTGCTATGCTAGTAAGAAAGCTTTGCCTGCCAACACGGATACCGTCGCTTGTAGAAGTGGTTTCAATACATCTCCTCTTACCAGTATGCTCTCTTGTGTAGATATGGCCTAAAATTGTTTCCAGATCATATGGATTTAGCATCAGTACTAGCCTTGCAAGTTGTCTGGCTGCCAGCTATGGAAGGAAAGATGAGAGAGGATCCTAGTGCTCCAGAACTTTGTGCAAGCTCAGAAATTTGAGGCTTGGGCCCATTTCTAACCAGAAAGGCAAAGGGATCTGGCACAGATATATTCCTTCCTTAGGTCCCATTGTCAGAGGGAGGAATTTAGGTTTGGGCCCTCCTCTGAATCATTGAATCAGATCTCATAACCAGGCTATAAAGTACTTGTCAGTGTCTCATTAGTGGCCTGCACTATTACTGTTACAGTGAGGGTGGGGAAGTGATATAATAATGATACAATTCATGTCTTTTTACCATCACAGTGAAAGTTGACCAGAGAGGAGAGTCCCTTGCATGAAGAGGGGTCATCTGGTGATTAGAGAGACCTGTGCTTGGAACCAGGGATTCCTGTTGTGCCTCTGTCACTGACTGTCTCTGTGTGGTGGTGATGAATGCATAGGCTCATTGGAGTGATGTGAGGCTTTGTTTGCAATTTGTAAGTCCTTTGTGGAGGATTCTGGAAGTATGCACATTTTTTGTTGTTATCAAGGAATGGGAGTTCTTCAGATGGAGAGGGCTCTGAGCCAGTTATTTCTCACTGTTCATGAGCTGAATAACATGGTCTTAGGTGCAGATCTCTGCATGCAAGTTGTTTTCCATCCCCAGTATTAGTGGTATCCAAGTCTTTTTAGAAAACGTTGAGCTGAGGCTGAGGAATAAAACATCTACCTACTCCTCATTAGATGCAGGGAGGGGGTCATCAAATGAGTGGTATGACTGGTTGTGGTGGTGTACTGCCACCTCGTGGCCATGGAGCCCACAGGTATATAAAGCAAAGTCTTGTGGTGCTTAAAGCCTAAAATTTATTGCATGAGCATTTATGGGGGAGAAAAACATGCGCGCCCAGATACAGCTCTCTCTAAGCAAACTGACGGAGGCCTGAAAATTCTAATGGGGAGCCTCAGGGCAGTCCTGGATATTTTCCCCCTTTGATTTAAATGAGCTGGCCTAGTCATTTTTGAAGTTATAATGCTGAAAGCCTCTTATGACTTTATCGCAGGGTGTTTTGGTCACTTGAAAGCTTAAAAATGGTTTGTGTTTTATAAGCTTAGTCGTGTTGAGACATTACCAAGCATTCATGTCTTTTGCAAGTTGGAACAAAGTTGTCTCGTATTTGAAAAGAGTCTGACTGTGTCAGACTGAACAGAGAAATTACTTCACGCTGAAGAGATTTATTCTGCTTCAGGAATGCATTATTGGTATAAGTTTTTTTTCATGTAATAGTTATTAAACAAAATGTTAAATTAATCAAATCATTTTTAAAAATAATACTTACCTATCAATAGCTTTTAAACTGATTTCAGGTGGAAAAGCTGATTTTCAGACACTATCGCTCTGGGCTGCAGAAGTATTCAGTGCTGACCTTCATGACACATGGTCCCATTCAAAGAATGTTTATTCCAGTACAGTTGTATAGATTTCTGAAATATGTTTGGAAAATTTAGGTTATCAGTCTAATTGCTATTTTTCTGCCATGAATTAGTAAAGGTTTTATTGGCTCTTCTGTTCAAGTTCTTAGCCCTTGTGTTGCTCTGGAATCTGAGAGTGTATGAAACCTCATTAGAGCTTTTTCAGGAAGGAACACTACCATTAAGTGCACAGTCAGGTTTCCAGATACCAAAAAGGGTGGCAGCATTGTCTAAGAGGACTAAGCACATGATTGGGCATTAGGAACGTGTGAAATCTGACCCTGATATTGTCATCAACTTACTTTGTGACCTTAGAGATGTGATTTCCCTTGTTGATGGCCTCAGTTGCTTTAGCTGTAAATGGGACTAATACTTTCTTCAGGAGGCATTTGAGTCAGTGTTTGTAGAGGTTCTGATGATGTAAAGTGCTGTATTTTAGCACTAAGAACTCTTATTAGCTCAACCACTTTTGAGAAACGGTAGAGCAGGAGTTGGCAATGCCAGACATGTGTGCCAACTCGGGCTCTGCTGCCACCCCCCCCCCTCAGTGCTGGGCGACCTGGGGCCACAAGAACTGTGCGCCATGGCTCCAGGCCCCCACTGGCCATGCTTCTCTGCGGGGGAAGCGTGCGCAGCAGGGACAGAAGATGTGGCATGTGGGGCTCCTGGCCCTGTGTCTTGCTGGGCAGGGCTGCTGGAGGGGAGCAGGGTGGGTCAGCCCACCCAGAGCCACTACTGCTGGTGGGAGCCTGGCCCTGGCACCTGCTGAGGGTGTGGTGGGTGGGGCTGGCGTCAGGGCCAGCAAAGGTTGCTGCCCTCTGCAGTAGAGCCTTTGTAAACTGCCTACCAATTTCAGGATGGGAGTCATGTATTCCATTGACTTTTTACATGTGTTTCATACAGCTGAACATCCTCTGATTTCTGTTCAGCTGCCTTTTTAAATAAATGTCCTGAGAGAAAAAGAGTGAGACAGTATCTTTTGTTGGATGAAGTTCTGTTGGTGAAAGGCACAAGCTTTCAAGCTAAACAGAGCTCTTTCCTCAGGTTAGCTCTTAACTTGTCTTTTGCCCCTTGTGTGGCAAAAAGATAATCCCTGCTTAAGTTTCCATATTTCAATAGCTAGGCTTTGTGAGCTCTCAGGGGAGGAACCCTGTGCTGTGTAATGCGCATAAAATAGCTAAATAATGTTTGATAGTCACCATGTGTCTGCAGTCTGTTGTGACTCAGGTCTGGTCTACATTTTAGAGTTATTTTGATGCAGGGCAACTTTGATCAATCCAACTCCAAAAGCATCTACATGATGAAATAAATCCCACCAATCTAAATTGTCCATTGTGTCAACTTAATAACTCCACCTCCATCCGAGGCATAGCACATAGGGGTCAATGTAGTTAGGATGGCGCAGCGTCCATATAGCTGATGAGTGTGAGCCCTGGGCAGAGCCAGCAGCTATCAGTGTCCTCCAGGGCCCACCCAGTTAAATCAGTAGAAGTGCTGGTGTTGAGGATGTACGCTACTGATAGAAGGTGCATGGTGTAGACCTGAAACACTGTTTTAATTACTTAATTCAACCTGGCTTAATTTTGTAGTGTAGACACATAGACTCTCAGGTCAGAAGGGACCAATATGATCATCTAGTCTGACCTCCCGCACAGTGCACGCCATAACACCTCACTGACCCGCTCCTACAATGAACCTCAAACCCATAACTGAGCTAGTAAAGTCCTCAAATCATGATTTAAAGACTTTAATACAGAGAATCAACCAGCAAGTGAGCCATGCCCAATGCTACAGAGGAAGGCAAAACCCCCCCAGCACCCAAGCCAATCTGCCCTGAGGGTAAATTCCTTCCCGACCCCAAATATGGCGATCAGTTAAACCCTGGGCATGAGGGCAAGTCCACACCAGGCAGTCAAGAAGAACTTCTCTGTAATAACCCAGAACCCACTCCATCTAATGCCCCTTCCCAGGTCACTATCATACCCATCCCCAGTAGTAAAAGACAGACAATGGCCAAGCTCCACTGTCCATCCTGTCATTCCCTCCATAAACTTATCAGGCTTGGTTTTGAAGGCACCTAAGGTTTTTGCCCCCACCACTTCCCTTGGTAGACTATTCCAGAACTTTACTCCTCTGATGGTTAGGAATCTGTATCTTAATTTCAAGCCTAAATTTTGTGAAGGACAGTTTGTATCCATTTGTTCTTGTGTCCACCTTGGCACATTGTAGATAGGTCCAGTCTTATAATTCTGATCTGTGTCCTCTGGGCTTCACATTTAATGTAATCCCAGAGGCAAAATAAATTCATGGTTTCTACTGATGGGTTCCATGCCCACATTTCTGGTGGCATATTGTTTGTTAATGTTGGACTTTAATCTGCAGAGTATTGAGCCATCACTATTTCCTTTAAAGTCCATAACAGCTCAGAGTGCACAGGTCCTTGCAGGATTCAGTCCTTGTTACATTAAGAGGAAATATTCAGGTGAACTTCAGATTACGATTCATTTTAGGATGGGTGGTCAGACTTTTCCTTATTCTGTTTAGATTTGTTTAACAGCAATGCCACTCTCGAGTCTAGAGGAATTCTGTGGGATTGTCGTTCGAGTCCTGCATGGATGCCAATATGTGTATGTGTCCAGCCTGCAAGAATGGTCTGCGGATCTGGATACAGTGCTCATTTGCAGGGCTCTACGATCTGTAGTTTTAGTTCAGAGTCCTTGTTTTTCCGCATTCCGCACAAAATGATCCTGGGATAGCCACATTGCATCCGTGGGTTTGGTTATCTGTGGATTGCTTTACAAAGAGTGGAGCTCGGGGTGTTGATTTAAACAGGGAGTGCCAATTCTAAACCTGACACACTACTATTAACTCTTTCTTAGGGCCAATTTTTTAAAACTGTCTGTGCTCCCCCACCCCTCCAACTTTTGCATAGATCCTTGGTTTCCTCATTTGCACATATGTGTTTGCACCTGTCAGGGCTTCTGCATGAACACTTGAGTGATCTGGGTATGTATGAAAGCTGGTGGCTTTGCACACCCTTGCCTGAATGGATAGTTCTGTATTCATACTTGTGAAGGTCCAGTCCTGTATAATCTTTGCCTCAACCTTCCCATCTCTGAAATGCATGGATGATTTTTACTGACTTTGAAGGGGTATTGTGAGAGTGATTCATTAAACAGTGGTGGTAATGTGCTGTGGTGCTGCAGTTCTTAAGTGTTAATACAGGGCCACCAAGAAAAGCCAAAAATCATGGAGCAGATACTGTTCTGTGCCTTACTACGTAGTTTTGCAATTTGTCTAGTAATTGGAGGTAGAGGATTTTCCAGGCTGGAGGAACTGACTTTCAGTTGTTCTTACACAGACCAGACAGGATGTGCAATGACAGATGAGGTTCAAACCATGAATTTGTTCCCTAAGGACATGCCGGATATAACTGTGTTTGTCATTGCAAGGTGCTCTAATTGTTAGGTTAATAACTTGTGCTGAGGGGTTCTGGTTACAGAACGTCCCCGTTCCAGTTGTGTGTGGAATGAAGTAAGCAGGATCTAAGAAGGTTAGCTGAGCAGATGGCTGGAATGGTTCTCCTTGTCACCTCTTATCCTGTATTTTCCTACATGTAAACGTTGTTCTTACTTGGAGGCTTGCATACTTGCATAGTGCGGTCTAGCCCACAAAAGCTCATGCCTAAATAAATTTGTTGGTCTTTAAGGTGCCACAGCACTCCTACTTTTTGTGTTTTCTCTTGCTCTCTCTTACACACAAAGATGCAGACACAGACACACATGGACTAGATACGCTGCTCTTGACCTGTGTGCCCCAGGACGTAGGCAGTATTTATAGTGGTTTAAATTAAACTGGCGCAGCTTTGTGTGTAGGTGAGTTCTGAGTTGAGGGCCTCTTGTCATGAATCCAGCTAGGTTTATATTCTGCTTCTCGTTGATTTATTTGTTCTCTGTGTTCTGCCTTCTCCCAAATAAACTGTGCTTTTATTGGACATGGATTTGGTGATGAGAAGGGGTAGCTGCTGCAGGCTGTGTCATAGACTCTGGGTCTGCGGCTTGTCAGTGCAGGAGCAGAGTGATAGGACAGTGCTTTTCTTACCGCTTCTTCCTCAAACAGGAAATTGTCTTGGGTCAGCGTGTGTGTAGAGATCCAGACAAAGGGGGCAGCCAGGCTCCATTACAAGGTTAGTGGAAAGTATATGTTTCTTAGGATCCTAGGCAGGCAGGCAGCTTACTGCTCCGATAGACAGATATGCTGTGGTCCTTTGCACCCAATCTCAACACAGTTTTGCTCACTACAGTTCAGCTTCTCTTACTGATTTTCCTGGAAGAGCTTTGAGTATAGATAAGTACTGCCACCTTAATGCCAGTCAGAATAACCAACTCCTGGCACAGCTGGCAGATGGTACATTTCCAGGATGGGCAGGGTGCTGACTCAGCAGAGGCAGGCAAATGTCTTCCCGTGCCCACCTAGAACTCTGAAGACTTCCCAGCCTTGGCAAACTGATTTTGTTTGTACTTTTGCAATGCAAGTGATTTCTGCCATTACCATGTTTCAGGGAAATTCAGATCTTAAGTTGACCTGTGTTCCCAGCTGCTGTGTTGTAATGAAGTATTCATAATTTACAAGACATGCTGGGTAGAGAATCAGTGTGATTTTTTTCCCCTAGTGTAATTACAAGGGAGGGAGTCAGCAGAGCTATTTATCAAAATGTTTTCAGGATCAGGAAGACACAAGATGTCTGATAGGCAGCCTATTTCTCCAGCATTCCTATGTGAATTTTTTTGGGTGGGGATTGGCTGATACACAGTTACCAATTTTCAGAGCAGCAGCAGTGCAGGAAACAGCTGTTCATGTGGCAGTGATATGAAGCAATAATTCTGGAGTGAAGGACATTATCTTACCTACTCAGAGAGAAAGAAAAGTATAAAGCATAGCTGTGAAGGCCTTGCTATCTTACGGGAGTGGTAGCCATGAGATACAGAGTCCTTCTGGTTTCTACTTCATTTGAGTTTGTTGCTCCATCCCAGGGATTGCCACCCATGTCACTAACCCAATTGGCATTTTTTATCTTTAGTAATGAAGAGTTGAGATTTAAATAGGATGGGGGATATTGTAAGCACTGTGCAGATATCAAAGTGGATGGATGAATGAAAGATTTCTCTCAGGATGGGGTTGAAGTATATTGACAAAGCAAGTGGAAGCATCTGATGTTTCCATTGCCCATGTATGTTCTGAGTTAAAGGTGGTGTTGTCCAGCACCTTGTGCATGTTTTTGTTTTAATCTAGAGAGAAAAATTATAACCCATCATTTTGTGGGTGTTATCCCTACAGAACAGGAGGGGAAAGTCTTGCTACATTATTTTTGAAGAAATAGATTGATAAACTTTAAGGCGAGAAAGGACCATTGTGAATTTATAGTCTGTACTTCTGCCTGGAACAGGCTGTAAAATTCTGCCAAACAGTTCCTCTATCAAGCCCAAAACTTTTGTTGAAGCTATAACGTATTGTAGAAAGACATTCAGTCTAGTGTCAAGTGATGGAGAGAGCCCAGCATGTCCCTTGCTAAATTATTCCAGTGGTTGATTGCCCTCAGAATTGAGAATGTGCATCTTATTTAGAGTATGAACTTCTCTAAATCCAGATTTCAGATTTTGTTGTGCCTTTGTTTGCTAGATTAAAGAGCCCTATTCTGTCATCTTTTCTCTATATAGATATATTATCAAGTCACCAATTAACCAAAGTTCCCTGTAAGCTGCGCAGGTGGGCGGTCACGCAGCAGCCCCTGTTCACCCATGGTGGCATCAGAGATGCTTGCGCAGGGCCGCCAGCCACAGCCCCTACCTGCCCAGAAGATACACTCTTCTGGCCCGAAGGAGCTGCTTCAGGCTGCGGGAGTTTTTAACTCTCCCCCTCTGAGTATGCTCAGATGCATTCACGGGCTGGAGCAGCCTGTAGCCAGGGAGCAGCTCTGGTGGTCAGGGAAGGGGGAAGGGGATTCCGACAGGCAGCGTTTGTTCAAGACACAGGATTCCTTGTCTGACTTAAATAGCCACCCTCCCAACTGTAACTGATCTTCTGAGGGGAAGAGAAAGGGGAAGTGTTGAGATAAAAGGTACAGAGCCAGCTTCAGCCAAGCAAATTAAAAATGGGGACAAAGTTAGGAGTGTTACATCCCTGACCCTTACAAAACAGGATCTTCTCTTTGAATTTACATCAGCATCTCCAGAAAGGGCTCACAATATTAGAGCTTTTTTCCCTTCTACATTTAACAAGTGTATTCAGCCTTCACTGATGGCTTTTTAAGCTGACATTTCTGTGCAGAAAATGATCCATTACACATGAGAGAGAAGACTAGTAATTATATGGAAGTGCTGGGTTTTTAGGGTTAATGGCCATCAACACCTTAGAAAAAGTCTTCCTTCCTTTTGCATTGTAAACATGACCCATTTTCATTGATTGCAGTCAGATTGGCAGTTCCAAAGCATGGCAAAGAGGAAAGCAGCCTGGAGCACACTTAGGGGAAGATGTCCTTATTTCTTTGAAAGGGAATTAATCCTCCGCAATGGGAAACCTGGTGCTATTACCAAGCATGGCATGTTGGCAAGTTCCAGAGGGGTGGCCATGTGGGTCCAATTTAGCAAAACAAACAAGGATCCTGTGGCACTTTTAAAGACTAATAAATTATTTATTTGGTAGCCTTTAAAAGTGCCACAGGACAGGACTCCTTGTTTGTTTTACATCAGGTTATCTGAGAGGAGGCCAAAGGCCCATTGTTTCTTCCTCTCATCCTCAAACAGTACCTGGGTTTCATTACCTAGATCTGCTGCAAAGCAATGGGAATATATGAAAACACATTAAAACAATAGAACAAAGGAGACAGTCAGAAGGTAGAGAAGAAATAACATAAATTAGACAATTGGAATCTAGTGCTTTAAGCTGAGAGGGGAGCTGGATTTATTTCTTGATGTGATCCAAAAATAGCATCTCTCTCTGAATTTGCAATTTAACAAAAACTCAACCTAAGAAAAATGTTTAACTTGTAGAATTGTGTGAGCATCTTGAACAGAAAACCAGAGCCACAAAGAAAAGTACCACCAAATGCTCCTGTCCGTTTGGCTGTGAGGCTGATGAAACATCACCATGACACATTTAGTACTGCCCACCCCAAACACTAAAAAAATAACCACAAGTCAGGCCTAAAAATACCATAAAACTCATGTAAAAATTGAGATATTAAAAGAAATGGTAAATGAGGGGTTCACTTTCTCTGTCTTTTGGGTTTTGAGCCTTTATGATAAAGTCAGGTCATGGTTTTTCTGCTTTTCTCTGCAACTTTTTAACCTGCAGACTAGAAATTTATTTATTTTATTAAAGAAAAATTATGACATTGCCAGTCCAATGTTCCCTGTAAGCTGATGATGCAGCTGAGCAAGTTATGGGTGCACTTGGGGAGCCGGCAGGCAGTGGGGAAGGGGCCCGGTCCCGGTGGAGGTCAGGGAACCAGCGGGGAACTTGCTCAACTGCATCAGGTAACTTGCCCAGCTGCAACATCAGTTTACAGGGAATATTGCCTGAACTTCTCTTGGCCAAACTAAGTGGATTGAGGGGTTTGGTAGCCTGTCACTGCAAGGTATGATTTCTAGACCTCTAAGCAGGGGGTACAGGAAAGAGCTCTTTTTGTTAACATCCTTTTTACAGGGTCCAGTTCTTACACTTTCTCAGATGTGATCTCATTAATGAAGGTACGCTGTGATGGTAATATCACTTCCCCGCCCCTGTATGATATTCCCCTGCTTCCACATCCAAGGATTGTGTTATTACTAACCAAGTGACTGGAAGCTCACGTTGTATTGGTTATCTAGCTAAGTCCCTTTCAGAGTAGTTTTCTCCAGTCCTCCAAGTGTGACCTTTTTTTTAAGAAATGCGTTTGGGCTGTATTAAAACATATCTTGTTCTAGTAAACACACCTTCCGGATCACTTTGTAGAACTGACCAGTCTAATTTATCACTTCACCATTATTTGTTACCTACAGATCTTACAAGTAATAATTTTAGCCTGATCTTGAAGCAATCTTGCCTTAAATATGCATAAGAGAAATGTTTGTTTCTGTTCAGTATGAGTAAGCATGTACTTATAAAACCCTACAGGGCTCAGTGAGGTGGAGTTTCTCCCAGGTTGAATGAGAGAATGAGTGTGAGTGAAATGCAGGCAGTTCCTAAACATCAACCTGAGTTGTCTCCACTCATATCTCTGGAAATTTTCTTTCACAGTGGACCTCAGCTGGGGCCCAGTTTCATTCCAGTTGAGGTCAAGAGCAAAACTCTTATTGATTTTGTTGTGAGCAGGATTGAGCCTTTAATCCATTTATGAATGTCTGAGGATAAGGTGCTGTGATGATGATAAAAATTGACTGACTGACTGACTGACTGGGTCATAGAGGTCTAGGGTTTGAAAAGTTACCGTTGATATTATTTGCCACAATAATAATATGCTGAATGATAGCTTTAATTATTTGTTTTCTTATATCTGGGGGCATATGAGGGCCCCTAATTCAGTGGCTTCAGCATATTAAACTACCCAAGGACATGATTTTGAATTATAGTCAAGAGGGGAATCAGCCACCTGCAGGAGCACCATCCACTGAGATGCAGCATCTCTTACCCTTGCCTGGGATGGAGGGGAGACCCCTGCGTGCAGGTGTGTAGAGCAGCGTTTCCCCACCGGGGTGCCGTCAGTCCTGAGCAGGTGTGCCATGCAATTTTTGAAAACTTTTTTGAATTCTGGGTTGGCTCATGAATATTCATGAATTCATTTGGAGATGGTATAGTGGTGTGCCTCGAAATAATTTAAGGTGTCCAGGTGTGCCACAGCAGAGAAAAGGTGGGGATCCACTCGTGTAGAGGACAAGTCTGCTCATGCTCAACCTGGAGCAGCAGCTCCTGTCCTGCAGAGCTGGGCTCAGTTGGTCACACCAGGCACTGCAGCCTGGGGCACAGGATTGCAGCGCCATCGAGTTTAGCACCTTTGGTTTCATGCTTTTATGGGCCCAGCTTAACCCATGACTCAAGGTAAATCTGCCCCTACTTTTAACAGGATTAAGGTAATATATAATTACAGATGCACTTTGGCCTTTCTGTGGGGGGATGGGGATCCAAGTCTGGGGAGTTCTGAAAGAAGGGCGCCCACCCCTGAAATCAGTTGTGTTGGTTGCAGATGCATGAAAAGATGTATCTCATACTCTGATTTGATAAATCCCATTGGTTGCATCCTAAGCCATAGTCCACCGCTTTGGTAAATCACAAAGGGAAAAGTAGTTAACATAAGGAAAGCCAGGAATCAGAGTCCCCAGAACTCAGCAGAAGGGCACTGGCTCCCCAAGTTTGTTTTTTTTGTTGCAAGCAACTGGCAGGCCAAAAACTGATAACCTATGGGTGTGCGTCAGTGCAGGGGCCAACTGCCCCTTCCTCTAGGGGTGGTGCAGAGTACACAGGGTCCCCTGCTGCTGAAAAGCCATTGATATTTTTGGCAGTGACACTGCAGCCCCGCTGGAAAAAAAAAGCAACTGCTAGCAGTGCTTTGCAGTGAGTGAGGGAGGAAGATGGTGGTGCTGAGAATGGCAGCATTTCCTGCCTTTTTTTAGGTGCCAAGGAGTGTTCAACTCCCCGGCTGCCTCGACGCTGCTGGGCACCAGGGGCAAAATCCTGGGCTCTGTGGCAGCCTGGTGCCCATCACTTTTTGAGCCCAGATCTATACTTAGGCCCTGGTCATGCCAGGAAATAGAGCCATTGCTAATGGCTGGCAGTGGTGGATTTCCTGGGACTAGTTCTGCAAATAGTTTTAACCGTTCATGGACATGGAGAAGAATTGTTATCAACATCATTATGGACAGGTTACACACAACTATACTTTCTGTACACCCTCGTCTAGAACGGTGTTAAACACAGTTTTGTCTTGTCTACACTAGCAGTTACACCACTCTCATTTTGAGTAGAGTTGCTGCTGACAGCTTTTAGCAGGTTACGTGCTTAGCTTAGACTGGTCTTCAAGCTCTGACGTGTATGCACGAGTTCATTTTGGCTATTAATACTGCATAGCTCTAGTGCAGACTTAGATGATAGAGATGCTGTTTCTTGATAAAGATGATGATTAGTAAACTGGTGGGTGTTTGAAGCTCTGGATATTTTGACGCATGGATATATTGACCCTTGCTGAATGTTTCTTCATTTTTATTATGTGAACGATGAAAATCACATTTCATCTGACTATCATGAAGAAGTGGAACTTACTGGAAGAGGCACTTTCTTAAGCAGATTTATAGTGCTGCTGCCACAGCTCCTACAAGAATTGTGTTGCAGTAATGTAGTTCACGTGTTGGACAGCGTTTAGTCCCCAGAGGGTTTCTCAGGTCACCTTGCCTGGCACAGGTGTTTGTGGCACTTTCACTGGCTAAGGAATAGGATGGGGGGGGACGACTGCTGAGAAACAGAAGTACAGAGGAGGGACACTCCTTACAGGAAAGAGGAACGACTTGTTTTCAGCAGAATGTTGGCAAAGGTAACGTGATCACAGGTCCGCCAGCTTGTTCGGTGCCATCAGTAGTCTGCTCAAATAGATAATTCACAAATGATCGTTTATTGATGTATAGGAGATTTGCGGTAGGAACAGAAGTAATGTTGCAAGTAAGAATTCAGGTGCATTAGCTGGGATTGTTGGCCAACATACTGCTTAGCTCTAGCTAGTGATATGCTGTTTGGTTTTTGTACTTCTATTGCTCATGAAAGTGAGAACTGTTTACTATTCATTACTACAGTTTCTCATGAGCTCTTTGATTCTCTTTCATAGACTTGAAGGTCAGAAAGGACTGTGGTCATTTAATTTGACTTCCTGTGTCACACAAGCGAATATATGTCCTGAAATAATTTCCTGTCTGACCTCGGAGCTTATCTTTTTAATAAACATCTTATCTTGTTTTTAAAATTTAGTGATGAAGCCAACCCTTGCTTGGTAAGTGATTGTAATGGTTAATTATCCTAATTAGTAAAAATTTATATCTTAATTCCAGTCTGAATTGTGCCTAGATTCAACTTTCAGTCTTTGGATCTTATCCCTTGATCTACTAGTTTTGAAGGGCCTGTCATCAAATACTTGCTCCCCATGTTGGTAGTTTTAGCCCATCAAGTCAGTCATTAAAACTTTTTTTGGCTATGTCTACACTAGAAAATTTTGCTGGTCTAAAGCCACCATTACAATTAAATCACTGTCACATGTCTTCACTGTCTCCTTGTCAGTGGATTACATTCACACTGTCAGCTTTTTTGTCGACAAAGCAAACAGTGCACTGTAGGAAGGGTTTGCAGTGCATCATGGGACAGGCAGTTGCGCCTGATGGTTTTCTACTAGTTTGACAGCCGCTTTTAAACTGCTCTGTCAGCCAAACAGACAGAAGTGAGAGGAGGAGGAATCTCACACAGGCACACACGGGTCATTGTAGCATGTGCTGAGATTGTTTTGCTGACAGGACTTTCTAGTGTGAACAAAAAAGGAGTCCTGTGGCACTTAAACTAATAAATTTATTGATTGCATGAGCTTTCCTGGGAGAAAATCCCATTTCATCAGACACTTTGAAGATGGAGAAACTTACATCTTTACGTTTCCCCCTCTTCAGAGCATCTGATGAAAAGGGATTTTCTTCCATGAAAGCTCATCCAATAAATAAATTTATTAGTTTAAGTGCCACAGGACTCCTTTTTGTTACACCTCATTGAGATTCCCGTTTATGCATCCAAGGATTGTATTAGCCCTTAAGTCATAGCATTGCATTGGGAGCTCATGTTCAGCTGATTAGCCAAAACCTCCAAATCTTTTAGAGTCACTGCTTCATGGGATAGTCCTCCCAGGCGGTCTGTGGCTGACTTTTTGTTTCTACATCTATACAGTTACATTTGGACATATTAGAAGACATTATTTGCTTGTGCCAAGCACAGAGTGTGATCTGTCCTCATTATTTACAGCTCTCTCCCAGTCTTTCTGTTACCAAACTTTATCAATGGCAGCTATCTTTTCTTCCAGTCATGCATTTAAAAAAAAAATAAAAAAATTAGAAACACCTCAACTTGATTATGGTTCCCCGTTTACAGTTACATCAATGATGTAGCCAGACATGGTCTTTTGGCAGGGCCTCTGGTTGATGGGTGGGTCAGCTGAAAAAAACCAAACTTCCTGCTTCTTTAGCTACTCCCTTGTACATTATCTGTCAGCCAGTTGAATCCAGTTAGTAATATGTCGTCTGTTAGTTTTGTATTACTCTAGTTTCTGAAATGTTGTATGGTACCAGGTCATATAGCTTGCACTGTGTCTGTTAACCATATGTATAAGCTCATTTAAAAAACAAAAACAAAACAAAACTTGATAGTTTGATATGATTTGTTTTCCTGTAGCCCATGTTGGTTGATAATTTTATTACTCTCAAGTCTTTATGAATAAAGGGTCCCATATCCCATGATCAATCAAGGTCAAATTAACAGGTTTTTAATTAGTGAGAGAGTGCTATTTGCCCTCTTTATTTTGGCACATTAGCTTTCTTCCAGTCTTCTAGATATTGCAGTATTCCAAGGGCTTTTGGGAAAACAAATAGTCCAGCTCTTTTAAAACTTGTGAAGTCAAGTTATGTGATGTAATTATTTTTCAAAAATCTAACTTTAGTAGCTGCTGTTAGTATTCCAATCATAACCCAGGAGAAAGTTCGTGATTTATATTATCATATGATAAGGGGCATGATTTTTCCTTCCCTTATTCCACCCAGCAGATGAAGCTAAATGCACCGGTGAAACAGGCTCTTGAGTTCACTACATAAATCTTTCCCTGCTTGGTGATGCCATTCAGGTTAGGAGTAATCCTGATACTAGAATCTTTTAAAGTTGTGGCATATGAAATAACCGGTATGATGAGAGAGACCAGCATATGTTTTTATGTAGTCAACCATGGAATTCTGCTGAATCCAGAAGAGGAATTATAATGTCTTGCAGAGGAAAATGATCAGCTGACTTGAAGAGGTAATTACAAGCAACCACTAGGCTGGCTGGTAATCAGAAACAAAGGAGTCTCCCCATGTGGATTTTCTCTCCAGATGCCCCACTCTCGTCTTGCCTTTGACTGCTGAAGATGCTTATGTTGCAGCAGTTGCTTACAGTGGCACATTTCGCTCTAATGACACTTTTTAAAGAAGTGTAACTGACTGCAAGGTGGTTAACTATTGGTGTACACAATATAAAAGTTCTCAGCACTCCTTTACCAGATTTAAGGAAGGCTGCTTGTACAGTGGGAAGTCAGATGTAATAGACAAGGGTTGGACTGGCCCTTTACGTAACAACTGACATCTTGATAGCAGAGAGCCAAGGAAGATAGTAAAGGAGAAAAAGGCAGGTGATTATAGGCATTACTGATGTTCTCCATCTTCTTGTTGGATGTGGCTAGAATTCCTCAGATCTCTCCCTTGCAACAGCCTGGCGAAGGGTGGATTATAGAATCATAGGGTTGGAAGGGACCTCATGGGTCATCTAGTCCAACCCCCTGCCAGAGGCAGGACCACTCCCACTAAACCATCCCAGTCATGGTTTTGTCCAGCTGGGGCTTAAACACCTCCAAAGGTGAAGATTCTACCACTTCCCTAGGCAGCTCATTCCAGTGCTTCACCACTCGCCTAGTAAAAAAGTTTTTTCTAATATCCAGCCTCGACCTCCCTAACTGTAACATGAGACCATTGCTCCTCATTCTGTCCTCCATTACTACTGAGAATAGTTGAGCTCCCTCCTCCTTGGAGCATCCCTTCAAGTAGCTGAAGGTTGCTATCAAACCCCACCTCAATCTTCTCTTCTGCAGACTAAATAAGCCTAATGCTTTCAGTCTTTCCTCATAGGGCTTGTGGTCCAGCCCTTTAATCATTTTGGTTGCCCTCCGCTGGACTCTCTCTAGCATGTCCCTGTCCTCCTTGAAGTGGGGAGCCCAAAACTGAACACAGTATTCTAGATGTGGCCTCACCAGTGCAGAATAGAGGGGAATGATCACATCCCTTGATCTGCTGGTAATACTTCTTTTGATGCAGCCCAGTATGCCATTGGCCTTTTTGGCAGCAAGAGCACACTGCTGACTCATATCCAGCTTCACATCCACCATGACCCCCAGGTCCTTTTCTACACTGCTGCTATTCAGCTGAATGTTTCCCAGCCTGTAGCAGTGCATGGGGTTTTTCTGTCCCAAGTGCAGGACTTTACACTTGTCCTTATTGAACCTCATAAGATTTTTTTGGCCCACTGTTCCAATTTATCCAGGTCTCCCTGAATCCTGTCCTTGCCCTCCAACGTGTCTACTGTTCCCCCTAGCTTGGTGTCATCCACAAACTTACTGAGAGTGCAGTCTATTCCATCATCCAGATCATTGATGAAAATGTTGAACAGAACCGGCCCCAGGACCGACCCCTGGGGCACACCATTCGTGACTGGTTGCCAGCTAGACATGGAGCCATTGATTCCTACACGCTGAAACCGTTGATCTAGCCAGTTTTCTATCCACCTTATAGCCCACCTATCCAACCCATACTTCCTTAATTTGCCAGTGAGAATGCTGTGGGAAACTGTATCAAAAGCCTTGCTAAAATCAAGGTATATCACATCAACGGTTCTTCCTGCATCCAGAAAACCAGTCATCTGATCATAGAAGGAAATGAGATTGGTCAGGCATGATTTACCCTTGGTAAATCCATGCTGACTGTTCCTGATCACTTTATTTTCCTCCAAGTGTTTGAGGATGGATTCTTTGAGAACCTGCTCCATAATTTTTCCAGGGATTGAGGTGAGGCTGACTGGTCTGTAATTCCCTGGATCCTCCTTTTTCCCTTTCCTGAAGATAGGCACTACATTTGCTTTCTTCCAATCCTCTGGTACCTCCCCCGTTCTCCATGAGTTTTGAAAGATACTGGCCAGCGGTGCTGCTATCTCATCGGCCAATTCCCTTAGCACCCTTGGATGCAGTTCGTCCAGCCCCATGGACTTGTGCACATCCAGCTTCTTTAAGCAGTCCCTAACCTGACCTTCCGTCACCAAGCGCCTCTTTTCTTCTCTTCAGTCTGCCATACCCATGGTAGTGGGCTGGGAGCTGACCCTGCCTGTGAAAACTGAAGCAAAAAAATGCATTGAGCACTTCAGCTTTTTCCTCATCCTCTGTCACAAGGATGCCTGCCCCATTCAGCAAGGGACCTACACCATCCCTGATCCTCTTCTTGTTATTAACATACTTGTAGAACCCCTTCTTGTTATCCTTTACATCCCTCGCTAGCCGCAGCTCCATTTGTCCTTTGGCCTTTCTGATTTTATCCTTGCAGTCCCTAGCAATATCTTTATATGCCTCCTTGGTCATCTGACCAAGCTTCCACTTCCTGTAAGCTTCCTTTTTATGTTTAAGCTCAGAGCAGAGTTCTCTGCTAAGCCATTCTGGCTGCCTCACGTTTGTTCTTTCTCCTAATTGGAATGGCAACTTCCTGTGCCCTTAGCAGGGTTTCTTTAAAATATAACCAAGTCTCTTGGACTCCTTTCCCCTTCAGATTAGCTTCCCAAGGGATCCTGCCCATCAGTTCCCTGAGGGAGTCAAAATCTGTTTTTGAAGTCCAGGGGTTTTTGTTTTGCTTCTTTCCTTCCTTCCTTTAATCAGGATCCTGAACTCAACCATGTCATGGTCACTACTGCCTAGCTTGCCATTTACCTCTACATCCCTGATCAATTCTTCCCTGTTTGCGAGCAGCAGGTTGAGCGGTGCAAGGTCCCTAGTTGGTTCCTGTAGCATTTGTACTAGAAAGTTGTCCCCAACATTCTCTAAAAACTTCCTGGATTGCCCATGCACTGCTGTATTGGCCTCCCAGCAGATGTCAGGGTAATTGAAGTCCCCCATCAGCACCAGGGCCTGTGATCTAGAAGCTTCCGCTGGTTGTCTATAGAACACCTCATCCACCTCCTGCTTCTGGTCTGGTGGTCTATAGCAGACCCCCACCACAACATCCCCCTTGTTGCTTTCCCCTCTCAGTGTAACCCAGACTTTCTACTGGCACGCTTCCACTTCCACTTCCACAATGGAGCTCTGAGCAGTCATAGAGCTCTTTTACATATAGTGCTACTCCTCCCCCTCTTCTTCCCTGCCTGTCTTTCCTGAACAGTTTATACCCATCCATGGCAGAGCTCCAGTCATGCAGACTATCCCACCACGTCTCTGTTATTCCTATAATATCATAGTTCCTTGTCTGCGCTAGTATTACCAATTCTTCTTGCTTATTTCCCAGGCTCCTCGCATTAGTGTATAGGCACCTAAGATACCTGGCCGATTGCCCTACTTTGTCATGTTGATTTTCAATTCTATTACATATACCTGCTGCCTTAACTTTCATCTGCTTCCCTGATTTTGGGAAGGGATCATATGCCTTAGACATTGCCTACTCCTGAAAGGTTGGTACTAAATCTACTTTTACTTCAGTGTTTTTTCTTCTACTAGATTTTATCCTCACTACTGAATGCGAACAGTTCAATTAGTTACTGTCTAAGCCAGTTTGGAAAGACTTTCAGTAAAAAGAGCAATTTTCTATCATTTAGGTTCTGTTTTAAAACTCTTCTATTCAAGACCCATGCATTTTAAACACAGGAAATGCCAGGTAAAATGCATGCAGTTAGAATGTATACCATAACTTGAGTCCAATGTACTGTATGTCTAAGGACAAGAACACTTAAACTGTCCTGTTACTGAAAAGAACATTTAGAATTTTTTTTTTTTTTTGGCCAACAGGAATAGCATAACTAAACGGAGACAGGAATTAACACTGCAGAAACAGACTAAAGCCTATTCTGTGAGTGTCCACAAACTTGCAGTGATGAGATGAGCCTTCTTCACAGAACCGTATTTCATTAGTGGAAACAAAAGGGTGGAGAAGAGCAAATGAACACAATCGTTCCTAGCACCTGGTGTGGACCGTAGTTTTAAAAGTATTCAGTTTTCCTTGGGCACTGAGAGTTAGATGTAGTTTACAAGCTGTGCTAATGATGCTGCAGAAAGCGGTACAGACCACAAGGTTACAAGGTTATGTAAGTTTTATTCAGACTGTACAAACAGGGCACTGATAACACTGGCTTGATGGTGGGACCGGTATATGAAATAAGTGGAGTAAGAAAATAAAAAGGCACTAGTCTTAAGAAGAGACACTCCATGTATTCTAAGAATATAATTCATTTAATACTGTTAATTTTATAGCACAAAAAAATAAAAAGCTATGATCCCCCAAAATAAACTTTAAAAGCTTACTTATTGCCTGAAGTTCATGTCTTTAAATTACATATTGTTTTAATGTTTACACAGTGAAGACTGTCCAAATACAAGGCCACCTTTCCCTCTGCAAAAATTATTTCCTCTTCCCAAGAACACATATTTCTTTAAAACACAAGAAAGTAGAAAATGACAACTGTACAGGAACACTTCTACTGGTCCCAAAAGGCAGTCTGTTTAGGCAGATCTCACTTTCAACTGCAAGTATTTGGAGATGCTCAAAACTTTTACTATTAACAAAAAGCCCATTCATTCCCATGATGTTAATAAAATATAAAAAGTAGATTACAGGCACATGAAATGGCACAAAGATGCATTATTCCCTTTACAAAAATAATGTTCCAAGCCCTGACTCAAAATTTTTCCCTTTACTCCCACCTGATTTGTAAACACTCATGAATTGAGTTAGTGCTTTTCCAGTGCTGTGGACACTGATTAGAACAGTTCTCATTTAACATCCTACAGGTTGGAGGCTTCAATATGTACATGTGTACAACAGGAGAACTCAAACAGTAAACCTTCCACAACTGTTTTGACAACTGACAGTAATTCCTAGTTTGAAACCCAGACATTGACATAAAAATTAACATGATCCACTTAATGCTGCATAGATTGAAGCCACACTTCATAAAATTTTATGCCCCAACTTATGTATATTTTTTACCCCCAGGAAGAGCAACATGGACAATAGGGTTATCTATCATCCAGGGATTTTTGAATAGGCTCACTAAAGCAACAGACAGCATTGCAAGCAACACATGTCAAGAAACAGTCTTTGAAGGGGAAACACAAACTCATCAAACAAGGTGTCTTTATATGAAAATACTTCTCATAATAAAATAGCGAAGATACCGTAATGCACAGGTTAGAGTCAGCTTAGCCTGTTCAGTGTGACACACTGAAGTAGAGGAGGTGCAGTTTACTATTACTAGAGGGGGCCACTGAAGTGGTGTCACTGGGTGTTCTTGGTACTAGAAACCACCCTATAACGCTGTGCTCTGTTGTACTGACATGGGCCTCTGTAGGGAGATGCTTTGGGTCTTTGGGGGATCAACAGATTAATTAGAACAATGTTTAATGTTCCCAGGGCACACTGTATCCAATGAGGGAGACCTTTAAAGAAATATTTCAATTTATTTTCGGTAGAAAACAAACATGATTATTAGTTTGGAGAATTAATGTGTAAAATGAAAAACCCTGTACTCAGAGTCAGGCCCAACCTAAGATTCCCTTATGGCAGACTGCATTCAGTGCTGTGTAAGTACACGCTAATGTTCAGTAGTACAAGTGTCTTAATAACTTAAGGTGAGGGTCTGGACACACTTGGATTAACAGGGACGCTCACTTTCTAGTTTCCATAGCTGCAAAACTGTTTCCACTGCAAAGGACAGCATTCCCACAGCACCACGCACTTCAGTCAGTGCTATTCTACTTCACAGTAACTTTGGCAGTAAAAGGCTTTAAGAATTTCTCCAGACTGTCAGCAACTTGATCACCATTACAATAAATATATTTAATGTGTAAGCTGACATGCTTTTCAAAAAATGAATAGTGGTTGGAAAATAGTATTTTTGTAATTCAGTGCCTTCTCGCCAAGAATCCCAAGGCACTTCAACACTGTTCAGAGCAACGTATCTAAAAGCCAAGCCAACAATTCAATATCCTTAAGAACGTGTTCACACTTAAGCTGCAAATGTTTATATTTAAAATACTGAAAGCAAAATTTGCAATTCAGTTATCTTTTGTTACACTTGAAAGCAACCTTAATACCTAAAGTGGTAGTTAAGTGCATTATCCTGCTGTTTAGAGTAGTCAACATCCATAGGGAAAATATAACAAAGCTTTGTAAACTTTTTTATGCATGTATTTATTTTTTTTAAAAATTCAATTAACCTTCTAAATGCATTAAAAAATTGGCAGGCGGAAAACATCAGAGCTGTTAAGCTCACCTAGAGAAGTGGTACAACCCCCTGGTGTGGCTGCAATTATATCAGTGTAATTCCTCCCCAGAGAGATTAGTCACGTCAGCCTAAGGCACCTTGATCTCTCCATCCCCTCCCCCTGTTTAAAGCCCTACACCCCTCCCCAAGAGCCAGGAGTACATATGTCTGTGGCTTAAGTGTTTCCCTTTAAAGCTTGTTTTCTAGTGCTTGCAAATTATCCAACAACTTCTGTATAGGTTTTAGGCATATGACAAAATGAGCTACCCTTTACAATGTCCACAGCTGAAGTTTTCATAAATTGTCTCCACTTCAACGCATTCTTTCTGTTTGCTTTCATCACAAACTTTATTTCTAGGTCAAGAAAAAGCTTAGAATTGCATCGCAAAAACAGCCTAGTTAAAGCAGCTGTTCCAAATACACTAAAGAGCCAATTGTCTTTCCAGAGACTACTTTGACTATGCTACTTTAGGATAGATTTTGCTCTCAATCCAGATTTTCCTTCCCTCAGCCTCAAAGCTGTAGGGATGTTTGTTGGTGCTCTGGTGGACAGTGATCTGAGGGTTAGAACTCTTCTCCTAATGAGTAGGCCAGAAAGTGTTGTCCCTGCAAGCCTCAACAGGAAAGATTATTCTCTTGCTACTATATGCCTGTGTGGATTCAGTCCTCTCCATTTTAAGTGACAAAATAGTTAGAAGCAACTACATTCTGGATGATGCAGCTATGGTATGGTCAACAGGTGGCTTCGGTTGTGTGCATTCCAAATATATGTAAAAAGAACCATCAAACTGCAGCAAGCTAGAAAAATGGGCAATGCTAGCAATGTGCCATTATCAGTCATCATCCCCACCTCAAACGATGCTTATCATAGCCAGAAAAATGAAGCAGCAGTGTAAATTGGCCAACAGGAATCACTCATTTTCATCTGGGTTTTGAGGGTCAATTATCTTGACGTGCGTGAAAGGAAAGAGCCCTTTTCTGCCATTAACTTCACCTTCCCATTGACCATTTATATTCATCCTCGTAACCTTCACGATGTCGCCAACCTGCAGCATAATATCAAACAAAAAAACCCAAAAACGTTAGCACAGTAGAGGACGTTGTATGGAGATATACAATCAAAATGAGAAGAAACCGCATTTAAAGATCAGAAAAAGATACAGATTCTTGGAATGCTGATTTCAAAGTTATTCCCTCATAACTGCAACTTTATGTAATTTTTGACATTAATGGACACCCCCCCCCCCAATTTTTGGTGCTCACTAAAAAATTCTCTTTTTTTGAACATTTGCTTTCTGGGGCCCACTAGCTGAATTATACAGGATAAAGAATGGTGTTCCTGGCAGTCTCACCTCTGGGAAAGTGCACAGCTTACTCTTTACTATTGGCACTAATGATCCGCAAGGCCTATATTTCAAAGGAATGCAGGTTCCAGCACCAGCTGGGTCAGTGCTGTTAAACTAGGTTGAATTTCAGAGTTACAGGAAAAATCTCCATTACATGGTCAAGCTTATTTTAATTGCTTGAGGGGATACAGTAGTCACACAAACGACACTTAAGGAACTGTAGTTTTCTGTATCAATGCTAGATTTCCTATTACAGGGGGAAAAAATCCTTCAAGAGCTGTAATAAAGATTTTAGCTTTAGTCACCGTTCTCACCTGCTATTTGTTTAAGAATTCAGAGCAGAAGCAATACCAAAACAAGGTTTTCCTCCCACAGGGATATTTTCCTTCATTTCAAAATGAAAAATAACCAAGGAACTTAATGCAAGACAAACTAAAAGTTAATATAGGCCCAGGGATGGCAGGATATCCTCTCCCACTGCACAAAAAATGTCCTCTATTTTAGAAAGAGCAGCACGAGAGGCAGAATACCCAGTGTTTCTATTACCAACTAGTGTCCAAGTAAGTTGACTAATATTCTCCCTGAAGTATTCAGATCTCTCCAGCTGTAGTAGGTCTCAAACTTTACCACCTTGCCATCTACTTCTGTTCATAGTTACAATGCATCATTTCAAGAACCGCAGCAGGTGCTCACTTTTCTAACATCTCTTTCCAAACACTTTAGCAACTTACACATGGGGCTGGCTTTTCATTATGTCACTATACTAAATCCAGTCTCAAAGTCTGTCAAGGCATGATTCTCAAAACGGGTCTGCTCCCCCATGGAAAATGCACCACCTTCCTGAGTGAGCCTTGGGACCAGCACAGTTAATTGGCCAGAATCAATGCTTTCATTTAAAAAAAAAAAAAAAAAAGCTGCTAGTCATTACAGTGGAACATTTTCTCTGAGTTTGCTAAGTCTGTGGATACCTCCAAGTGTTTGCTTCTGCTGGTGCTTATAGCTCTCCCAAACTACAAAGTGATGAATGAACAGTCTCGTCAGTTAGCAGCCGTCGAATGAACAAGAATCCATTGAATTCTGCTGCCAGGTGGGAAAGCAACATCAAGCAGAGGCAAACACCACAGCTGATACTTACTAGGGATGGGAGACCTTTAGCTGAGGCAGAGGCAGTCAGAACAAACAAACAAACAAACATAAAATTCTGTCTTACAGGATTTTAAAAAATGCTAACCTGCTCTAGCTAATTGTAAGTGAAAACGTAGTTCTGGTGTGGAATAGTACAGACCACTATCCCCCCCGCTGCTGTGGGGGGAACGTTTCCAGATGTGAAGTGTCACCTACCCATTTACTGGAGAAACAGCTAAATGTTACAAGGGCAGTCACCAGGTGCACGGCTTTCCTTGATATTTCATATTGTAAAGGGTACTTAATAGAGGTGGACTTAGAATATGCTAGAATTCATATTTTAAAGTATCAGCAAAATATCCTCCAACTATTTGGCTGTTTGTAAAATAAATCAAGTTCTAGCCTAGTCCATTTCCAACACACCAGTTTGGCACCAGCCATGAAATATTTAAACATTACAACTGGTCACGTAACATGTCTAAAGCTAGATCATCTAATTTAAAAAAGATCGGCACCAGAATCTTTAAATTATAGCAAGGCCATAGTTTCTATGGACTTTCTAAAACACTGTTTGTCATTCATAGTGCTGTTGCACCTCTTTAGTCAAGTAACATTTACACCTCTTTTCAACAATCTTTTTACATGAAGAAATTTTTTTTCACAAAGTTAAATTAGTACCAGATGCTCCATGCAGTAGTTCTAATGGATTGTTGAATAAGGTGACCAGGCCTGTTATTTCCCAGGGGGGTAGCTGTGTTAGGTGCCACAGGACTCGGTTGGTTTAGCGATATTTGTTTCTGTGACTTGCAAGTTTTGGAGGATGACACATGCCCTTTAAGCCAGACTTCTTTGATAAAGCTTGAAGTGTAACTTAAGCACCCTACAGCAGCAGTCTTCTTACACCCATTATGAACATGGTGCAGTTTGATTTTCAAGTTCCAAAGGGGTGGCCATGTTAGTCTACTCAGTCTGCTTTAGCAAAACAAACAAGGAGTCTGACAAGTGAGATTTTTTGCCCAACAAAAGCTTATGCAATAAATTTGTTAGTTTTTAAAAGTGTCCCAGTGCTCCTTGCTTGTTTTAGTTTGATTTTCAGACTGCAAACAGAAGCCACAGAGAGGAACAAATAAACACAAGTCCCTTGTGCTGCATGCTAGAGCTAAAGAATGAAATTCAAACTGAAGTTTTTTCAGCTTATCAGTGCCACTTCAAAAGGAAATGTGACTCAATATCAGTTTTACTTTTCAAAAGAAATAGATCTTCCTCAAAAAATAAGTCACTCATTTTTCCTCCCAATTCAAACTACTATCAGTGGGAGAAATGTAGCAGTTTGTATCATCAATATTGACTTTGTTTCAACAAAGTTTCAGGCTGTAGTTTCTGGATGTTTCCAAGAAATTTCTCTAGCAGTGGGACTCAAGTACGGTGGTTGGAGACTAGTCAAGCACTTCCTATTTCTGTTCTGTTCAAATTTTCTGCAAGTCAGCTGAAAGAAAGCAACTTGCTTTGGAGTACTTCATTTCCAGCTTGACTGATTAATCCAAATTTATTTATTGTACTCCCAAGTATACATATAGCATTTAAAATTTTAAACAGGGAAACAATTTCAGAATAAACTGACAATGTTTAGTGGCTCAGTATTTCCTGCACTCACTACAGAAGGGAGATCCCACCTCACCAAGCATTCACGGATAGCTACTTTATTGCCTGGCCTGAGCATCAAATTGCCACCCACTGGGAATAAAGCAGAAATCCAGATTTTACTAAAAATACACCATCTCCAACATGTCGTAACTTGGGGTCGATAGTACTTTCGCTGATCAACTAGCAGGACACAACAGGATTTATGCCATAAATGGCTTAACAGACCACCACTGGCCCCACTGAAGTTGCTCTTAAAATGGAGCTGGGAGCCAGTACAAATTAACCAAGTCCCTGTGCACTAGCTGGAGTCTGGGTGCTTCTCAGTTCTATGTAGATAGAGGGCAGTGCCAAAATCAAATTTTGAATGTAACAAATATATACGCACCATAGGCAGTGCCAACTCTCTAGCTACCAGGTGCTTCATTCTATTTCATCTGGCTCTAAGGCTATATTTTGATTCCTAGTGTGAATGTCCTTGTTGCACATCCCAAGAGTCCTCAGAAAACTGTGTGTAGTCTCATTCTGGAACAAGAACAGTATCTTATTATCAGATCAGTTGGCAAGTCCGTGACCCCATTCTAAGAAGAATATTAAAATTATTAAGAACCTAAAACCAGGCAACGATGCTCTACACCTAAGTTAATTTAATTTTTAACATGGATTTACTCTAGGACTAGCTTTCAACAAATTCTAATGACTGGAGGTTTCTTAATGTGTCAGTGCGCTGCTCTTAGATTAATTTTGTTGAGCAGCGCTGAGAGAGAACATGCCTTAGATGACTGGATGTAAACATGGTGCAGCAGAACCTATCACACATTTCTAAAGAAGACGTTTAACTACTATAAATTAGCTGAGGTTTCTTAATTGGAAGCTTCTGAACAAGTGACCAGCCTGTGGCTAGTGCAAAGGGCTAAAGTTCCAGTGTGAAATCCTGTAACCCCACTAGGAGCGAGCCTGGGGCGCCACATCCAAGCCATTGTATGGTTAGCATTCTAGAGCTTCTGAGCGCCATCCCAGTAATTGATTTGGCAGGTTTTCCTGTGGCTGCTCCAAGGGCAAAATTTAACTCAATCGACCCTGAAACTCTGGAGCAAGATTTCAGCCGTCAGCACCAGGAGCTGCAGTTTCCCCAGGACCGTGGAGATGTGGGTAAAGGGGCATCATTACATCTCCCAGATCCCTGCCTTGTAAGAAAGCATGAGAACCAGAACAGTAGTGAGCACCCACTGCCGAGACAAGCCTTCTCCTATCCCTGTCGCGTAGGGAAGGTGGCAGATGGGCTGCCCCATAAATGCTGCCCGCTCATCTGTGGGGAAGAGGAGAGAGACCCTGCTCCAAGCCCCTGGAGGGTGGAAGTGCTGCTAGCAGCTCTCTTTTGGCAGTCGGCCTCCACGAGCAAATTATTTTGTCCTTGTTCTTAAGTTCCAGTTACCAGGTTTCCTTCTGATTGCCAAACTGGGAATGCATGAGGGAGGTGACCCTGGGCCACTTAACAGCTATTCAGTCTTTATCAGTGTACAGAAAATACTGGGATGCTACCGATGGAATCATGGAATCAACTTATTTCCACCTTCCAGTTTCTGTAATTTTATACTAGGCATGGCCAAATTGTGGCTCGGGAGCCACATGCAGCTCTTGAATGAAAAATTGTGGCTCCTGGAAGAACAGCAGCAAATCAGTTTAGGAAAGCAGCCCCAGCCTACAGGTTCAGGAGGGGGATCAGGACAGTGGGGAGACGTGTGGCATAGGCAGGATTTTATAAAACTCGCCACTAGCCTGCAATCTTCTACATTCAGCCATGGCTACGTTTTTACTGTACAGGCCTAGTTCTCATGGTAACCTTAAGTAAGTATTAGAATCTGACATTAGCAGGATCAGTATCTGCCCTGTTTTTAAGATAAAGTGCGCAATAAATTTTAAGCTTAGTAATTTTTGGAATAGGTAAAAATCTGGTTATATGCCTCAGTGCAGCTCTCAAAGGTTTAATAATTGACTTGTGCGGCCACCCTTGTTCTATAGGGATGGTTTTAAGCTGGTACTTGGTCCCGCTGTGAGTGCAGGGTACTGGACTTGATGACTTCTCCTGGTCCTTTTCAGTTTCTCTGATTCTATGTTAATGAATGTTAAGACCGCATGAGATAGATGTATTTTAGGCCCAGGACTTTCATATTTTGAGAATTTATTAGTCAGTTCGTTCCTGTATCTGGAAGAAAAAATTTTCAAGATGCTGAGCAAAGACAAAAATGTTTGCAGAAGAATGAGGTCAATAATGGTGGACTGTGGGTGTTTAAAAAATGTGAAAATAAAATATCTGCTCTGAAAGTATTAATCCGTTACAAAGGATTGTTGTAATTAAAGCAGGGTAATAACGGATGAGAGAAAGAGGGAAGGTGCAGGGAAGAAGATGCTGAGAACTTTTTCCCAGCTCTGCCACAAGTTTCTTTTACAACCTGGACAATTCAACTTCAAGACCTCATTACTCCAGTTCACAAATAAGGACAATACTTAGCTAACTTAGATCTTTTGAGGTTAACTTCATTTGCAAAGCATGTTGACAGCTTTGGAGTGATGAGTAAATTATTAGACTCTTGAAGTGAGTAACTGTAAAGGTGCAGTCATTTAGTCCCACCCAATGATAAAGTCAGAATGTGGCTTAGATTACATTCCAGTTACAGCATGAATTCAAAGCTGCAGGGAATATAGCTGTTGGAATCTGCTAGGCCAGGTGCTACTCATGTACTCTACTTACTCCTTCATACTGGGTCTTCCATTGGGAACTGATTCATGCATCATAAAAGTTAGAAGGTTGATGCATTTTATTTTATTTACAGCAAACTGTAAGATTACAAACCCCTGAATTTTACAGCTACTTACTGATTTCACAAAGGCACAAGTAATGCATGTTTGGAGACAGGACTGACCATGGAACGCAGGAGAGGCAAATCATTAATTTGCTAGCACAGCTGTCTGCCTCACAGCTGGTTACCTTGGCCAGCAGGATGACTGGTGGTGTACAGTACTGAATGGACCATGAATATTTGGCACCACCTTCAGAACCAGGCTGAGGCACAATGTTGGGGTGAGAGTATTTAAAGCTCATCTGGACCAGGAAAGTAGAGCAGGGTGCTGAACTGTTGCAGCAACGTGCAACCCCCTGGAAGAGAGCAAGCTGATACCATGTGGGGTGGTAGTCATGCTATAAGACTCGGGCAGTGTCTCAAGCTTTAGTGAACTAACGAGCACTTAAAGGTCTGTTACTTTACATGGAACACCTGATGAAGACATCCTCCAAAAAGGTGCTAACAGTGGCAGGAGATAAGTGGCAGCAACACTCCAGGTGTGCATCAACATTTGCTGCCACATACCTGGAAGCTTTACTGCAGCTGGGGCATTAAACTGCTCCTCCCCTCATGGGCGTGGGTCAAGGTGGGTCATAAAACACCTGCACTGTGTCTGAGGAGCACCAGTGTTTCCATGGCACACTGGTTGAGATACACTGCGTGTGGGACAGCAGGGAAATAATACGGGTCTTCTCAGCTCTTAACTTGACTGCCAGAGCTGAGAGGAACTAGGTGGAGGGTGGCAGAGAAATCAGATGTCCAGGAGAAGCAAATTAGCCACTCCAAGCAGAGGCAAGACTCATCCATTTGTCTCCTTCCACCAGTAAGAGTGTCAGATCAGTATTGATGGGACCTAAAAACTAGATCCCTGAGGAACAGAGGAAGACCTCCTTACAGCTACCCTCCAGGAATCCCTTTGCAGACCCAGTAGTGAGGTGCCAGCACTGCTGTAGTGCACAGCTGGCCAGGGCTTGGGGCCAGGCTGGCCAGAGCAACAGCTTAAAGAGCCCGTTATGTTCCTGACTCCTTCAGTTCTGAGTTCTGTGCTGCATCTCTCGCCTGCCCCAAGGCTCTCCAGCACGTGTACACTGAGGGGGAAGAAAATCCCAATGTAGCAAGATTAAAAAAATCTCATCCAGAAAACTACCTAGCAGTAAGTCAACAACTTTGCCAAAGGCAGTCAAGTGAGGTGTTAATACATCTTATTTAATAAGATGCTGATCAAAAAACTGACACCAGGATTCCTGATTCATAAAGCCTAAGGACTTATTCTGGTGGTGAGATTTTACAGTAAGCACTTGGACTTGTTTACACCTGTGTAGTTTGAAGGATTAGGTAAACATGTTGTGTAGTGTTTAATATTTACATTTTTAAAACCTTTTACTTGAACTATTTTCTTCCACAAAATTTATCATTGCTATACAAATGAAAGAAAAGTAGCCTCATTTTTTCCACTCAATTTTGTATGTCAGGGGAATTAGGAGGTTCTAACTACTGGCACTTTTTTTGTCCTACTTGTGCCTCAATTTTCCTTTGCTATTAATTGTAAGGTTGTGGGTTTTTTTTCTTTCCTTTTTTGGGTAACCTAGTTGTAAAAAGCTCAAGAGATTCTAGAAGTCAATTATACAACGAAGGTGAGCAGAGATCTATTTTGATGAAATACTTTAGTGATACTCACTTTTCCACAGCTGCACATTTGCAATCAAATGCCAGCTGAAAAATGCAGCAAGTTTAAGCTAGTTGAAAGTAGAACTTAGAAAAGTTGGCTTCCTCAGTTAATAAGAATCTTCCCCAACAAAGGCCATCAAATGCTGTAACATTTAAAAAATGCCATACAGGAATTAGGTTGCAAAGATCATCTTCCTCCTGAAAACAGTATTAATCAATAGAGTGAAGTCTCTGCAGACTTAACACGCGCTTGGGCTGACAGCACTGATGCAGCAGCTGGAAACACGTGCGGGGCTAGTGCTGCTGTGGAGGATGCTGTTGTGAGGGGTGAGGAGCTGCTTGTTTTGCCAGGAGCAAGGTGTCCCAAGGATGGCCATCGTTGAGGGCGCACTCTCTGACTCTCGGCTGCCATTCATGCAGTGTCCCACCTGGGGTTGCCAGCACTCACCCAGGAGCCACAGTCAGCAGCTGGGGCTGAGCCTATGCCCGTAGCCGCAGGGCAAGGAGCAGGGTGCAGGACTGGGTGGGACTTCCTCCCTGCACCTATGGGCGCTGGCCCGGGACCTACTGTGCCTGTGAATGCCTTTGCACCCCCAGCCCATTACTTTGGTGTATGCACCCCAGTTTGGGGTCCTCTACGTCAGCAGTTCCCCACTTGGCCTCTGCTGTGGCACATGCTGACACCATTATTTTGAGGCTGCTGCCATAGTCTCTGAATCATGAATAGTCATGAGCCAATCCAGAACTCTTGGAGTAGTTGGGAAACACAGCTCTACATTAAGGACTCTGCCAAGTTGGCAGGTCCTGGTCCCAGTGCACTAAAAAAAGATTCTGCCAGGGTTGTATGAAGACCTGGCAAAGTCAAGAGCCCTCTTCTGACCCCTGAGGTAAGGGCCTCCTTTCTGGGTTGGGCTACGATCAATCCAGTTTAGGACACAAGGAGCAGCTGACTGTGGGGGACAGGTAATGTTTTATTAAAGGAGTTCTCAGAATAAACTGCCCCAGCAAGGTTATTTGGCACCATTTAACTTGGGGGTAGGCATTCAGCCAGCAGAGAGATGGTGCTCTGAGCCAAAAGTATTGGCAGCTGCAAGCCAGCACTGCTTGGGCAACAGCTGTATTTTGGCCCCTAGACAGAGACTAAAAGCCTCAGACTAGCAGTTGTTCTCCCCCCCCCCCCCCACTGGTTTTATGGTCATGTAAATTTTCACATACCAGCAGGAAGCCATGAAATAATCTATAGTGGAGTAAAACTGGAAACTGCAGTCTCTGCTTTTGTGAAACTAATATTCAATTGTCAAGCCTCCTATACAGCTTTTCAAGTCTGTGGGATTTCCTCCTAATTTCCCCTAAAAGGAAAGATGATTTAGGTGAAGAGGTTTATTGCTGCCATGTATAGGACTACTCCCAAATTCCTTCATCAGAGCTTCTGAAGGGGGGAGAAATCTTTTGGCTAAAGTATAATATTGAATTCTTGCATATCTTCAGGAAGATAAAACAGCCACAGAAACTGAGATTTCATTAGGTAGACCCACTGACTATTACTTGCTGACTTCCATAATTCAGTAAATATGTATTTCACTGACACTTTTCAGTTGTTTATGGTCATATTTACCAATAGTATAATCCATTTAATATTTTACAGGTAATATAACCTTAATTATTAAATCTTACTAGTATGGAGAGACTGCTAGTGTGCACAAAACATTAATCATCAGTGCTTTGGCGAAGGGCTCACCTTTTTGCAGTTGTGTAGCACCTGGCTTAGCACAGTAGAAGTCTGGTCCATAACTACAACTCTTAACATGGCATTCATAATGTACATTATTTGAAGGAGTGGTTAATCAAGGTCTATAATTAGAATCAAATGGAATCATAGGGTTGGAAGGGACCTCATGAGATCATCTAGTCCAGCCCCCTAAAGTTATGCCATTTGATCACTCTGATTCAAGTTCTCCCTTCATCTTTACTGTGACAATAAAATACACTTCCAGTGAAAATTTTTATTTGGACATTAGACTGGCAGTGAAGAATGTTACTTGCAGACACTCCAATTTCAGTCTATTCTAACACACTTTTTTTCCAAGAAGTTTTTATGGAAAAATTTATGCTCCAAGCCAGTGTTTTTCAAACCAAGTTTTATGTAGTTAATTACTCCTCCCTCCTTTCTACCAGTCTGTAAATAGAACTGAACATGGGAGTAAATTTGGACTTAGGCAGTGGAGAAAGTGACATCAGGCAGAATACCTTAAGTTTCTCCTCTACCCATTTGTTGAATAGTCAAGAGGCTACTTACTATTCAGACTTTTTTTTTTTTTTAATTCCAGATGGCGCTCTGATCCTCACAAATCTTATGTACACCAATCATACTAAAGAATGCTAATGAATGTAAACTATTCAGTTTTTCATGCTAAAACAAGAAAAGTTACTGGACAATCACTACTACAACTGTTAGATGGGTACAGTGCTAAGAACTAGGTCAGTAAAATTATTCTGTAACAGAGTACTGCAAAGAAACAAAAGAATCCCAATTAGCTGCAGCACTAACACTTCTAGCAAACTCTGTTTTACCTTTAGCAAGCTTGTGGTAACAGCTTTTCCCTAGTAAGTACGTAATTTTTATAACTGAGTTGGTAAACAGAGGATTCATTTAGTCAGAACACTTAAACCAGAGGTAGTTTCTTTTTGTAAATGTCCAGATACCAGAGAAAATAAACTGGTAAGTAAATAAGATTTGAGTCCATTCAGAAGCATCTGGCAGTCCAGATTCGGGCTGCAGGCTGCCTACCCTCCCTGCATAAAACCTTATATGGACTACATTTAGTGACATGAAACCACTTTCTTCAGGGCCATACATGTGTTTGTTCCATGCCTTAGAGATCCATCTAGGCCTCAAGCAAGGAGCTGAACAATGGCCTAGGAGCTGCTGAGATTCCATATGTAGATGCAGGGCAGAGCTGCAGCCACCATGGCTATGAACAGATAAAGGTGGGGGAGCCTTCCTAGGTGACTCCCAGTATCCATTTTTAGCTAACCGATCACTGGGCAGAATGACATCCCCCCGATGAAGGCATGATGCCCTGCAACCTCACGTCTGTAGTAGGTTCATGGAGGTACTAATTGTTATAGTACTATGTTTGTAATTTCATGTTTATAATTGAGGAACATCTGCGTAATATTCTCAAACGTGTCATCCTGCCTTGAAACACATTCAGATGAAACTCTCCAGGGCAGTTCAGCAAAGCATACCTAAGGAAAATCCTAGCTCAGCTTTCAAAATCCAAAAGGACTGGCCAGGGCCTCAAGTGAGTCTTCTCTCTTCTCTTGGGAGCCTTAGTGAGAATTGTGTCCTCAGGGCTATCTCAGCATATGACAGACCAGCTAAGGACACTGTTGCCTGACTGCTGGGAAGGGAGGCAGAGACCCATGGGGGGAAAGAAGTCCAAAATGGAGACATTTGTCATGCTTTCGCTCTTCCATCTCCAAACTCCATCAAGCAACTGAAATGGTGACCAATGGGTGGAAAGCCTGGCTGAAGGAAAACCATTGAAGTTTGTAAGATTGCAGGAGCTGTAAAGCTTAGTTTAGAATGTTTTGCTTCTTACTCTTGACCAAATCTGAGTTGTTGTACAATGACTTATCACTTAATAAATGTTTGTTTTACCTAAAGCAAACTGGTCTGAATTGTGTTGATTCCACTTGGAATAGCAAGGTTCATGCACAACGTGTTTGTTAAAGTGATGGATTTATAGTTTAGAGTGTAGTGGGCACAACTCACTGTTATAATAAGATGGGGGTACTGGTTAGGGTCCTTCTGTTGAAGGATCCAAAGAGTTATGGGCTGGAAACACTAGCTCGCCGGGGCGCACTTATAGACCAGAGGCTGTGTGTGAACAGTTCAGAAGTTGGGCAGGGGGAGGCGGTGGTGGGACAGCACTACACCAGTCCACAGTGCACCAGAAGATCATCATACAAGATAGAAGCAATAAAAGCATGCAGAGGAAGAAGAGAGATCCTTTGATCAGGCTCCCCATAGCTGGAGGTTCAAAGAACCCAAGGCCATATATTGGTCTAAGAATTAATCCCACAGTGGTGAGTCTGAAGTGACCCCAAAACTAGTGTTATGGAACTGGAGTTTAAAGTTTTACTCCAAGCAGTTCTGCAATAAGCAAGTCTATACAACCCTCCTTTTGGAGCTTCCCTGGCATGCTCCTTCCACCCCAATCCACGCTTCCTGTGTTGCCTTGTTTTCAAAAGCATGAACATCTTGGCAAGATACAACTTTATATTGAACAAATTGAAAAATTGCCTCATTTGCAAAAGAATCAGTTTTGGGCTTTTTGCAATTAGGCTAATGGCCACTCCTACTCCCACAGTAAAGTCTTTTGGTGCATTTTAATTAGTATCACCACAGGGGTACATCAAGAAGCTAAATATAGGTTTGGGAAATTGAAAAATGAGGGTTTTTTGGTTTTGTTTTTTTTTTAACATTTTGACTGTCACTTTACTTCAAGGGTTCAGGAGGGACATTTAATGAATAAAAGACAATTTTAAAGACATGCCTCATAACACCCTTAACTTCTGACATGTTCTTGAAGAAGAGCAGCAATGAAGCTTCAGAAGTCATCTCCTCAGAAGAACAATGCTTCATAAAGTGACTCTGGCTAAAAAACCATATGCAGTGTTTGTGCTTACTTGTGAATTTTCTCCCTTATCTCCCCACTCCCTGCTGATAGCAGTAAGCCATAGATAAACAGTACTTCATTCTGCAGTGCATTGTCACAATCCACTGCAGCCATCAGCATTTAACTGGAAGGGTTTTTTTTAGTCCCATTCACAGGGGATGTCAAAAGAGAGTAAGAATTATACTTAACTTTAGCTAGCTTTCCAGTGAAACCAGTTTTGAATGTGGTATGCTCATAGATAAGTCTTTTGTTCAACCACCATCTCCAAAAGGTAATAGTTTTAATGCTGAGGTCAGCAAAGACACTAAGATCTTACAACTACAAGTTGTGTTCCTTTAGCTTAATGAACAATTACAGGGCTCTAACACAAGACTTAAATTGGCTACACCAACTTACATCTTAAAGTTAGATCACAGGTAAAATTTTCAGGAGTGCCCACCTGACTTCAGAGTTCATATTCTATTTTTAAAAGCCAGAATATTACCCTGTCTCCAGTGATGAGCTCTCAGTGCCCAGCTACTGATTCAGGTGCACACCTGTAGTAGACACAGGGCAAGCTACTATAAGCCTGATTTTAAATGGTGTAACTTGCATAAGTTTCAAGCATCATCATTTTTCATGAGTGCAAATAGCAGTTGTGCCTCCCTAGAGAAGGGGTTCAAATTGAGGCAGCTACACCATTGTCTAATCAGGGCAAAACCCCAGTGCAAGCTCGGCTAAGTTTCCACACTTCCCAGAACCAAACTCATGCAACCAGGAAATGAAGAGTAATTTAGAACAGATCCAGAACCACGCCCAGCATTACAGAAACGCCCTACAGGTCAAGGGAGACTGAAGCATACAATACCAATTGCCTTCCTGGGCTACCCAATAGCCACGGATAAGCATTGAAGATAGGCACAGGAGACACAGTGTACCTCATGTGCTTACATCCACATATGGCTAACTGAAAGAAATATTTTCTCTGTAGGAAGCTATAACTAGTTTTCCCAACCAGGGGTACTAGTGAGATCCTCCAGGCTTTCCCCCCTTACAAAACAAGCCTGAATAAGAAACATCCATAATTCAGGTGCAGAATAGCCAAGCTACCCAAAAACTGTTTTCCTTTACCACTGAGCTGTGATGAATCCGCTTTATCAGGGCAAGATGTGTTCAGCCCCATTACTCCTACAGCGCAACCCAGGAGACAATTCATATTGTGGAAGAGATAAGACTGCAAAAGGCTGAATTAAGCACATCTTTTGTATGTGCAATAACCCCTCTGTAAAGGGAAATGGTATGGATGAAGCAATTCTTTTTGTAGATGCAATATGAAGATCCTGTTCCCACTCACTTGGCGTCTCTGCCTCCGGTTGTCTATGACCCCCAAGTCTGTGTTTTGCTGGTAGGGGCTGCCAGGCAGGGGAAAGGAGGGAGGCCCTCAAGGGAAGAGGCAGGGCGAGAGCCATGGAGAGCTGGTTTATCTAATTCACAACACCTGTTTGGTGGCATGTGAATGAGTTCTTTGGTGGCTTGTAGTGTGCCCCAGCTAGGTGACCGGTGTGGATGCAGAGTCTACTGAAGACCATCACATAGATGAACCGCTAAAGTTACATACACAGGTTGCCACCATACCAACGAAATTATACTCATGTTGTCAATTACTGAAAACATTAGACGCAGCACTTGAGACAAGCTTACCTCTAATGCCAGGGCAGTCTTGTCATAAGCACATGGTACTCTTTTTTGAATAGCTTTGGCATAGACGGGTCCGTTCTGTGTTGATGGCAGAGGGTTGATCACTGCTCCAGGTGTGCTGGATACTGAGGGAAGGGGAGTGGTGGTCTGAGGCTGAGCATAAGCATGGGCAGGTTCTGGAATACCATAGCTGTTGGAATTCCTGTTCCCATGCTTCCCGTGAGGGGAAGATCTGACTAGCTTCTCTACATAAGGAACAGGGATCATCCCAACACGACCATCCTTGTTTCTGGCACTCCACCACTGTTCTTCAGGCTTCTCTACAATGAGCAGTATCTCACCCTTTTTAAATGGCAGATCTTCAGCATCATTCCCAAGAAAGTCGTAAAGAGTCCGAACATATTCAGAATTTTCTTCTGCAGGGGACACGGTAGGGGCTGTTCCAGATCCCATTGGTGGACTTGGATATCTGAATGTTTAACAAAAAAAAAAGTAATACTTTTAATAGAAAATATTTACTTTACTCCGTATGCTGGGTAACAAAAAAATTTACTCTACCATTTCTTACAGGAGAAATGTTCATTGAAATTAAAGCGATAATTACCAGTTTGACAGCACTTTTGAACCATGCCACATGAAACAATGAGCTAACAACCCTGCTATGTAGTCTCTTAAGCAATTATTAAAAGGTTACAAAATTTGTTCATTGAGGTTGGAGGAAAAATGGGAGAAGGATGCGTATTTTCTTTAGGGATTCAATACAGCAAGGTCCCTTACTTGAATTATTTTAACAGCTGGAAATCCTGGATATGAGAGAGCAATGTACAAACCGCACGCACGCACGCCAGTCCCTCCTCTAAGGGCTTGCGCTCTTAAGTTTTTCATGGGCGTCACAGCAAAGTAGAGTTGAAGAATGTAAAGGTGAACAACCAGGTAGACTTTGCAGAATTGTGTGCAACAGCATGGCAGAAAGCATGAAGGTGTTGGTCGGAAAAGTGAACAGTGGAGGCTGGCATCACAGTATGTGATACTGAATGAAAGATGATACGCGGGGTACGGATGGACCATGAAGGGCTTTGTAAATAAACACAAGCAGCCTACCTGTCATGACAGTAAAGGGGAAGCCAGCAGAAGAAATACAAAGAGTGGGCACAGTCAAAGCAACATGAAAAATTAGTGAATGGCTATGAGTTAAGCAAGGCCATCAGGGCCAGAGAAAAGCATGTTGCAGTAATTGAGATACAAGACAATGAGAGCTTGGAACAGTTTAAGCGCTATAGATAAATAGGGAGCTTGAATTTTAGAGATGTTCTGCAGAAAGAATATGCAAGATTTAGAGATGGTCTGGATTTGAGAACTTGGAGAAGGGAAATTTGAAGATGATATCCTGGTTACAGGCCTAAGCAACAGGCACATGGTTTTTAGTCACAGTGATCAGGAAAGAGGTAACAGGAAGCATTTGGAAGAAAAGACTGAGAGCTCTCTCTTAGCCATATGTAGCTTGAACTGGCAGCTAGTCATTCATGAGGAGTCATCAGAAAGAGGAAAAGATTTTAGAGTGGACAGAGGCTGACAGGTCTGGACTAGTGCAGTAGAGCTGTCAGTCATTGGCACAGGAATGGTAGCTGAATTTGTGGCTGAGATTAGATAAAGGTGTTGAATTAAATGGAATTAATTAAAATACATAGCAAGATAGCCGCTATTTTGGGGGGGGGGGGGGAACTTTAGGTAAGTTGTTTTTAAAAAAAGAGCAAATTTAAGACTTCAGCACACTTTTCTCTCTTTGCATACGCAATAATCCTGTACTGCTGGGTGTAAAAAAAAAAAAAAAAAAAAAAATCCACTCCTCCATGAGATGACATTTTTTGTTGGCAAGTATGGTGACCCAATATCAGCATCTATAGACTTTAAGTACTTATTTAAAATGAAAGTTTCTAACAGATGGATGCAGACTCCAACGTTGCCTTTGACTACTGCTTTAGAACTTTCACTTAGCAACAGAGCACATTTTAAGTTTGTTCAGATTGTTGCTATTATGCAGACCCCTGAATACAGTACTAAAACAGTCAAGAATCATGTCGATTTTGTACTCTTCTTTCTTTTCAAAGGCAGTTAGAGTTATTCAGGTGAAAGGAGGAGCCAAAATACAAAGGATACTGGAGTGTTTCCAGTCACCTTGCAGCAGCTGAAAGCCCTTGTGGCTTATGGGGACTGCAGCAGAGGATGCCTCCACTCTGACCTAGCTTCAGTCCTCAGCACTTCAAAAACAGTAAGAAAACTATACCAATAAGCTCCCAGTGGTTAGAACAGTACTAATAGTTATTTCTTCACACCAAAAATAATCATTTATACACTTTCTTTTGGTACTCAGCAGGTGTCCTGTTAAACTGGAAGAGTATGTTAAAATTGAGAACATAAAAGGTACCCCAGTTATGCATGTTCATTTTATTACAAGTTCCATTATCATACCTTCACTGTTTGTGAATGCCTCACATCATCACTGGAGCCAATATTGTTGGTTTTTACTTTATTGTCTTGCCCAGCATGGGTCTAGCACAGGAACGCCACAACCTGTGGCAGTAACAAGGGATGTACTACCATAGGCCAGAAATGGCTATTTACCACCTTGTCTAACCCCAAGGAGAACTCCTCAGGCCCACATTAACGCTTCCACTCCTGCAACTGCACCAACACTGGGAAAAGAGAAACACCAGGTGTGTTGGGGGGGGGGGGGGGGGTTGAGTGCAGAATAGTGAGCACATTTACTTATAAATTTGTCAGAGGTAAACCAATAATTCTGAAAAGAAGTCCTAAAACTAAACACACACATTAACAAGCTATTCAGGAAAACCGATACACAATACTACTTGTTTAAAAGTGAACTTCTACTGAAGAAAACAAAATCTCAGAAAGCAGACTAAGAGCAATAGGAAAAAAAAACAAGGAGTCGTGTGGCACTTTAAGACTAACAGATTTATTTTTCGCAGGAGCTTTCGTGGGAGAAAGTTCACCCACCTTCAAAACATCTGATGAAGTGGGATCTTCTCCCACGAAAGCTCCTGCGAAAAATAAATGTTAGTCTTAAAGTGCCACACGACTCCTTGGGTTTTTTCCCCGCTGGACTAGACTAACAGGGCTATCCCTTTGGAAAATGATAACAGCAACAGCCCTGGTGCACTTGTGCTTACTGTGAAAAATGGCAGCTAATTCAGGACATCAGTAATCAATGAACAGTTCAAAAGGAACTGTTTTTAGAAGCGTGCTAAGCTGATCCCTAAGTGTTTTTTCACATTTGTTATTTTAAAAAGATTACTAGAGTTTTCAATACTCTAAGCATGGAAATAAGTTTAAATTAAGAGTTGAGTTAGCTGGAAAGTTCTTTAAAAGCCTTTCTGAGATCACCAGTGACAATTTTAAACTGTCAATAGATGAAGTGAGTGAAAACAGGCTTCTAAATACCCTTTGGTTTGACTTTTTAGTGTTTTATTTCATCTTTATAGAACATTTCAATAGCAGCTGTTTATGAAGAGCTCGAAAGCCTCCAAGCAGGGTCCTAGGAAAGTTTTTCTCTTTGTAAGCAATGCAACTGCTCCTTACCCTTGTTTTCTAACCTAGCGCAGGGACACAGCTAAGTATGATTGCCCCTCTGCTAGAGCAGTGTTTCCCACCCGGTGTGCCAAGGCACACAGGTGTGCCATCAGGTGCCCCACAGAATTTTTTGAAAAACTCTTCAAAGAGCTCTACATTTGGCTCATGAATATTCATGAGTTCATTTTGAAACTACATGGTGGTAGGCCTCAAATTAATTCACAGCAGAGAAAATGTTGGGAAGCACTGCGCTAGCTGCCGAGTAAGTGATGAATTTCTTCAATCCCTATCGCCTACCGGCACTTCCCCTTCAGTGGAGAGACCTCGAAGGCCAGCACGACCAGCTCCCAAAGCCTGGGAAGGCAGACGTGCACCCTCCTTTTTCTACTTTCCAGGCTTTGGTATCTGCAGTAAGTTAGAAAACAAGGCTCAAGAGCTATGTTCCCTCTAAGCTGCGTGCCGCAGGCAGGTTGCGAAGCCCGTGCACACACCAAAATAAAGCACGCAGCAAAAAACTCAACCGTGCTAATATTTTGGTGCTACTTTAAGGCGGCAGTTTCAAGCAGGGTTTTGTAACTTATAAAATCATCTCCCTCACCCTATCAAACTAAAATTGAGCGAGTATCTGCACCACATGCTTGGCTGCGCTCACACGTTTGAGCTCCCTCCCTGGAGGGCGCACGAAGGTGGACCCCGGCTCTGAAAAGGGGCGGGGAGGAGGAGGCGAGGGAAGCGGGGGCCCGGCGGTACCTGGGGGCGGGCTCGATGAGGGTGGTGGTGTCCAGATAGTGGATCTTGTAGAAGTCGAGCAGGGCGGGGAGATGCTCGAACTCCTGGTCGCCGATCTTGAAGCGGCGGGCGGGCAGGGAGTTGATGATGTAGTGCGAGACGCGCGAGTTCTCGGAGACGGACAGCACGTAGTCGCCGGGGCAGGTGGAGGAGTCGCGCACCAGGAAGGTGCCGTGGCGCTGCCCCTGCAGCCGCGCCTGCGCCTCGGCCCGCGACAGCGGCCCCACGTACCAGCTCGAGCGGTCCGCCGAGTCGAAGCGGGCGGGCGCCGACATGGCGGCGGCGGGAAGGGCGCCTGCTAGGGGGAGCGAGCGAGCGGCGGTCGGGGCCTGTCCCCTCAGCCGCGGGGCATCGTCCCGCCTCGCTCGGCGGCCGGCGGCAGGGCGGAGGCGCGGCGCTTTATCCCCGCGGCCGCCGACGCCAAAATGGCGGCCCGCGCCGCGCCGGTGAGGGAGGGGTCGGCGGGCCCCGCCCCGCGCACGCGCGTCTCCCGCCCGCCGCCCCGCCCCGCCCCCCGCCTCCTCTCCCGGCCAATCGCGGCGCCGCCTCGCGCCTCCCGCCTCCCAACCGCCGCTCTGCGCGCGCTCCCCGCCTGCGCCTCAGGCCCCTGCCGCCGTCGCCATCATCCCCTCAGCGTCGCCCCAAGGGGGATCCTCTCCCGCCCCACCTCACGCGACAAAGAAATCTGTTAAAGTTTCCAAGGGGATAGCCGTGTTCGTCTAGTCCAGTCAAAAACAACGGCTTGTTGGGGTTTTTTTTTTTTACTAGTCTTAAAGCGCCACACCACTCCTTGCTGGGTTTTTGGCTGGACTAGCCTTTGGAAACCGCTTTTAAAAACCAACCTTCGTCGCACGAGCTCTTGGGGGAGAAAATTCCACTGTGCCCGACCGTCTCCCCCACAAAAGCTGGTGCAAGAAATAAATGTCTTAGTCAAAGTGGCACAGGGCTCCTCCCGGGTTTTGCTGAAGTTGACTTAACACAGGCACGCCTTCAAAAGAAACACTTAAAGACTAAGGCTTATTTTTCCCACGAGCTTTCGTGGGAGAAAATCCCACTTCCTCAGATGCTTTGAAGATGGGGGAACTTATCTTCAAAGCATCTGACAAAGTGGGATTTTCTCCCACAAAAGCTCATGCAAAAAATAAATCTGTTAGTCTTTAAGTGCTACACGACTCTGTTTTTGACAAAGTGGGATTTTCTCCCACGAAAGCTCATGCGAAAAATAAATCTGTTAGTCTTTAAGTGCCACACAACTTGGTTTTTTCGCTGGACTAGACTAAGGGGGCTACCATCCCTTTGGAAATTGACAAGATGCAACTCCTTCAAAAGGTTTCCCATCCGTTTGCCTCTTGTTTGACGCTAGGTTTCCTGAGGCCACAGACCGTGGTTTCAGGCCTGCTTAGAACAGGGACCTCAGCTCAAATCATCAGGAGGACTCGTATGTTAGCCTGAGAGCCACAATAATAAAATCTTTTCATACAACAATATTGCAAGTGTTGGTAACAATGGTGGTGGTGCCGGCCGCAGGAAATACTTTTAGGGGCGGCATGCGGCCTGCAGGCCGCATGTTTGAGACCCCTGGTTTAGAACAACTGGAAGCCTGGGTCATCTTTCTTGAGCACAGCTTCTCCATCAGCTGTAAAGTGGGCTGGTGGGACATGGCAGCCGTTGTGGCAGAGATCAGCATTTGCATAGATTTTAGAGCCAGAAGGTGCTGCTGTGATGATAATCAAGTCTGATCTCCTGCGTAACACACAGCAGACAACTAAAAGTAGAGCCTACCCAATTTTCTTCTTTTCCTCTGCTCCTCATCAGCTAAAACTTTTCACAAAACAAAGTGTTTTCAAGCATTTTACAAAGCGGGACATTCTCCCACAAAAGCTCATACAATAAATAAATTTGTTAGTCTTTAGAAGTACCACAGGACTCCTTGTTTGTTTTACAAAAGAGAAGTTACTCCCAGGGGCGTCGCTGGCGCTGGGCACTCCAGGGCATGTGCCCCAAACCCCAGCACCAGTGCCCCGGATCTCCGGCCCAATCGGGCCGGGAATCCAGGGCCCGGCCGCCCATGGCGGCCTCGTCCCCAGCTGAGGATCCGGGGCCTGGCCACTGGCGGCCCCGTCCCCCGCCAGGGATGCAGGGCCCAGGCTCTGCCCCCAGGCCGCAGCAGCCCCGTCCCCAGCTGGGGATGTGGGGCCCAGCCTCCTGCGGCCACTTCCGTCCCCGTCCCCAGCCAGGGATGCGGGGCCTAGCTGCCCATCGCGGCGCCTGGCCCTCGCCCTGGCCAGGGGACGGGGCCTGCGGCCCGGGGGCAGAGCCTGGACCCCTGGCCCGGGTCCCTTCCCCAGCCAGCGACACCCCTGGTTACTCCCCCCACCCACTGCGGCAATATCACCAGTGCCAGCCCCAGCTATTTGAAAGCCATGCGTTAGGCCTCTCCCAACACCAAGACTCACATTAGTATTTTAAAGCATGATAAATTTTGGATTTCTCTACCTGGCCTTCATTTTTTTTTAAGCCATTGCATTTTCAACATTTTCCCTACAGCCCAGAGTGTGAAACTTTTTTTAAAATGAAGGATGAGATTGTAAGATAGTCACATGACTTCATGAACTTGAACATAAAAAAACCCACTGAATATTGCAAGAGTCAAAAAAAGGCACTTGAGCATGCAACAGCATTTGCCTTCTTCCTCCAAGGCTCCTTTTGAAAAAAAGCTCTTCTCAGCAGCCTGTAAAAGTCACCTCCCAACCCAAACTGCCATTCCTACCAGGCACAGAACCTGCCAACCTCAACAGTCTGACAAAAGATAGGACAAAACAGTCTGACTCACAACATTCTTCCTGTGATTTGACCAGCAGCACCAAGAAAAGATTAACCACTATATTCCTCTTCAAATGCTGCCTTTTCCCTTCATTTCCATCACCATATCTAATGTTTATTTATGTACAAGAAAGATTAAGGCACCTGACAACATATAAAATCAGAACACATTACTAGAGCCCTGCACAGAGACAAATATGTGGACCTGTATCCAATCTGCATCCGCAAGAAATGGTCCGCAGATATCCATGTTGTATCCACGGATGCGGATACAATGCGGATGTCTGCATATTTGCAGGGCTCTAGCTCTGTGAAGATAAAAATACGTGGACCTGTATCCAATCTGCATCCGCAAGAAATGGTCCGCAGATATCCATGTTGTATCTGCGGATGCGGATATAATGCAAATATCTGCGTATTTTCAAGGCTTTACACATTACCTACTACTTCCTTAGCTCTGCTGAGCAATACTGATTTGGAACATAGGCAGTGTAGTAGTGTCTTACCTTGACCTCTTCTATAATCCAAGAATTGATCAGGTGGCCTGCTCATTTGCAATTGTATGCAATGCCCTCTGGTGGTCGATGTAGGAAAAGAAAACCATGCACGAAGCCTCATGAACCCTTTTCTGTCACAAAAGAAGACAGTATCACTTTAAAAATACACTACCAGTGGTCTTTGCCAGGAATGCTTCTCCATTAAAGAGAGATTTTCAAAACCTATTACTTTACTTTACAGTAGATCTGAACTATATGAGTAGAATTTTATAAAGCGATAGATACCCTAGCAAACCAAGTTCCAACGGGCCAGCCATGTTAGTCTAGTAAAGCAAAAAAAAAAAAAGAAGTCTTAAAGCTCACGTGACAGATCAGGGATCTCAAACTCAAATCACCATGAGGGCTGCATGAGGACTAGTACCTTAGCCCGAGGGCCACGCCACTGAAACCTTTTCAGACAACAATATTGCAAAGGCCAGTAACGATCGCAGGAAATAGCTTTAGGGGCTGCATGCCGTCCACAGGCCACGTGTTTGAGACCCCTGCGATAGAGAAATCTATTAGTCTTTAAGTGCCACAAGACTCCTTGCTTTTCTTCCCTAGCAAACCAACTAAACTTACAGCACTTACTGGTGCACAGCAAGCAACACAACTAACAACAACAATTTAATTTAGTCCCCTCATTTAGTCAAAGCAGCTTCCTATACACAGAATAAAGAGCCAGAAATCTTAATATTGAAGTATGCCTGTACTATAAGGGTGTTAAGGTCATTATCTTCTGAAAGGACCTCTACCGAAGGGGGAGAGGGGAGAGGAGAAATCATTCGTACAGCTTTCCAGGGGTTTCCGCCACAGGACTCCTGCTTTATGTGCTTAAACCTGTGGAGCACCTATTTCAGACTGCAAACAAGACCCATTGAACTGCCTTAGGTCCAGGAGATCAAGGACCCTGTTTAAAACAAACAGAACTGAACTAACTGCTCTGGCTCAGAAAGTTGATTAGTGTATTGAAAGAACTGCATGGGGCCTCCTTAATCTGTTTTAGAAATACTATTTACCAAAATTGAATCTTCCTGACCATTTTTACAAGGCAATCAATTTCCAACTGCCAGAATTAGTTATCCTACGCCTGTTTGAAAAAGGGGATTCCAAAGACTTTTGACGTCATAAAGCATTGGCTTCCATGGCAGCAGCTAAATTACTAATTTAACATTAAGAAAGATGTTAAATCAGAAGTGAATGATTTTACAAATGGCCAATTAGTAAAAGGAATGTTTTATTATGCAATACTTATTTCTTGCTCTGGTAGTCTAATATTGCTTTCCTGCCCCTAATCTAGGAAGTCCTGGATCTTGAAGCAGTATCATTTCCAGTGTTTTCATTTACCCTTGTTGTTGAGTTTTCTTCTTCTTCCCCTTTTGCAGCTGCAAAACAATCTCTGCTCTTGTTAACTTTTAAACAGATATGTGAAGAAAAAACAATGTAATTGGGCCAAATAAGAAAATACTGAAACGTCACTAGCCTTAATTTTGCAATGTAATTTGTCCCACCGAGTTTTCAGTGGCCACATTCTGGTGGGGCACGGGGGGGGGGGGGGGTGGAATAACCAAGAGAAACATAAAAAGTTCTCATAAGGATTTATTATTTAATTTGTGAACAAACGGTATCTGTGAAGTCCATCTGATTAAAGAGATTACCATAACCTGCACAAAGGTAATTTTTCTAGAAGTCTGCCACCTTCTTGACAAAACTTGCAATATCAGTAGTTCGAAAGTGGGCATCAGATCAGTTTCTGAGCCTGTAACGAGGACGGCTGCAGGTCCCGATGGTTGGAGAATTCTAACTGTCTTGCTGCTGTCACTGCTACAGCACTCCCTCACTGCGTGACCTACGCAGCAGACTGACAACTGACACAGTTTTTATCTTCCTGGCCGTTAGGCTGTATGCTGACAAGGTCATTACAGAGCAACCGGGAAGTTATTTTGTGCTGAAAATTTGAAGCAAGGAAGATAGCCAAGTGAGGTCTTTTCATGTTTCTTTTGTCCATGCTGTGGCTTGAGAAAAAATCCCCTTCAAAGGACAAAATCCTCTTCCATTTTAACTGAAAAAAAACCAACGTTCTTTGGTTGCTCTCACACTGCTGCTTTGTAGCAAATGGAGAGCACGCAGAGGTCCTTTTGTGCAGAATGTTTACATTTCCAAATATTTAAATACAGATTCAATACACATTATACCAAAGACTTTAATAAGTTTCTAAACAATTTCCCAAGACTTTATTTTCTTCCCTCCCTAAAAAAAAAAAAAAAAACAAACAAAACAAAAAAATCCTCAGGTCCTTAATCTTCACTTGAATTGTCAAATTCTTCCCAGTCTGATACACTCATAATCTCAGAGGCAAAGTCTGGGTGATGCTGTAGTCTGTCTATGTGCCATTCCGGAGTCCGCCTTTCTGTGTCCGTTAGCATGGCCCTAGGCAGAGTGAGGACGCAGGCAGCCATCCCAGAAATATCATCCTCCAACTGGGGACCCTCCTCCCAACTGTCTTTCTCAGCATCATAAATATGGACGTAGTCCATCCGGATCCCTCGATTGTGAGATCTGCCCCCCAAGACATAGATTTTATTGCCTAAGACAGCAATACCTGGCTCTCCATGCCCTGCAGGTAGAGGGCATACATTTGTCCACTGATCAGTACTTGGGCTATAACAGGCGACCTGTAAGAATATAAAGAAATAAAAGACACAAGGCAACTTATTCCTTTTCGTAAAAAAAAAAAAAAAAAAAAAAAAAAAAAAAAGTTTGCATGTGTAATCGTTGCCTGCCTTAGCTGTAGAATATTTTTACATAGCTGTACAATACTATGCCACAACAGAGCATTATGTGTAAACGCCAAAGATAAAACCCAACATTGCTAACTTTTTCACTGCTGATTCCTTTTAGTAGAAATATCTAACAAATGCGCTTCTCACAATTCCATGCCACCCCAGATTCAAAAACCCAACTGCTCCCAACCAAGTGCTAACTCCACTCCACCTGCCTCAATATGCTGCTTTTGAAACAATCAAGCACTGCTTGTATCAAAGCCCTCAAACTATCAAAAAATGGAAGCATGCAGGCAGTATAAAATAAATGGAATTAAACCCAAGATTATTGAATAAGAACTGGCTTAATTTCATAAGTAATTCATTAAAAAAAACACAACAAATTTTTGTTTTAATGAAGCTGCTGCAGTGTTTCTAGTCTGCCACTCTAGAGTGCCACAGAATTTAGAGGTGCTTTGCTGGAAAGTATCTGGGGCACTTCATTCATATTGCCAGGATGATCTCCATCACCCATCACTGGTTATTTTCTAAATTATCAGAAGCCAAAGGACTAGGAATTTTAACATGGTAGGAGTCAGAGAGCATGCCTGCAAGGGTGGGAGCAGCAAATAAAACACTGAAATTTTTCTCAGTTAGATGAAGGAGAGGTAGACTGTTGTGTGTTTATGCTTAACAGAAAGAAGGATTTATGGTGCAACGTGAGTGTCATGTGTCCGGACGGGAAAGAAATAGCCATGACATCATCTCACCTGGTGAACATCTTTCCTATAGCCAGAGTCATTGTTGCTACCTCCAATCACATACAGTTTTCCCAGAAATGCAGCCATCCCATGCCAGGCACGTCTGACTGGACCATCAGCTAAGCTGTCCCAGCGGTCAGCCCCTGGATCGTAACAGTGTAATTCCTTCAAATAATCCTCTCCTCTCCTCCCACAAGTAATATACATCTTCCCATCCAGCGCTGCTCCAGCATGTGCATACACCTGCACCGTCACAAGAAAATGCAAAAGGATGATGACAGGTTTCATTTTGTGTATTTCCTCCAACCTCAAGCACAGTAAGCCTGGAATATAAATCTCCTGAGAATACAGGACATCAGAAGTGGTGTCTTCCTGTGATTTCTTAGATGCCAACATCTGGAAAGATTCTGTATAAGCAATTATTTCACAGGTCTGAGGATCATCCTTTGAACTGAAATTAACTAGAATTTCTCTGATTCTTCCGTAAGCGCAGTGCCTTTACTCCTCCTGAATTAGCAGCTCTTCCATACCATCGCTTTCCTCCCTTCCCTTTTTTGAATCTCTGTGTGGACACTGAGTCTTATGCAAGTTTTAGCAATGTTATCAGGAAGGCAGAATAACCTAATGGATAGAACTTGAGCTAGGCATAAAACCTAGGTTCTATTCCCCTTGCTATCTGTGACCCAGGCAAATCACTGAACCACTCTGTGCCTCCATTTCCCATCTGTACAATGGAAATAGTACTTACATATTTGTAAATTGATCAAGGTTTTCAGATAAGAAGTGTTACAAAGTAGTTTTATTATTTTGTATTGTTAACCTTTCACAAAACTTTTTAAGTTATAGTAGGATTCAGCATAATTTCCTGAAGAGGTGAATTAGAATGTTATTTATCTTTTGTAACCAAATCTGTCATCAACACCTTTTGCATGAAGTTATTTATTTATTTCCTCCTTGCTCTGACAGTCTCTTAGTCTATGTCTACACTGGCAATTTAAGTCAAATTAAGGAGGCTTAATTCAAACTAAATTAGTCCCTGTCTACACTAGACGTTCATTAAGTCAAATTAAGAAATTCCTTAATTCAACTTAATGAAAGCTTAATTTGAATAACAACCGCCTGTTAAATTCAAACTAAGACTTAATTTGACTCCTTAGTTTAAACTAAGGATGGCATAAGCCTGGATTAACCCTTAATTCAACTTTATTAAGGTCAAATTAAGGGCAGTTAGGGCGAATTAACAAAGTGGATGAAGTCAACTTAAAGTCAATGTAGTTAATTCAACTTAATATGGTTGAGTTTAGTTCGAATTCAAGGTGAACGTACTAGTTTGAATTGGAGCTAACTTCTTCTAGTGTAGACATAGCCTTAGAAACCTAAAAGTAGCACAGGTTGGCTGGCTAAGTAGAAAACTCAAGAAAGATAACTACTACGTAAGTGGCTGTTCAGGGACGTATCTCAAACGAGTGCATTGGTTTCGATCTGGGTCACCGAGTCCACATCACACAAACTTCCACCACCAACAACCTTCTTTGATGGCCACATTACATAAACCTCCACCGTCGTCACCCTTGCGTGCAGTCTCAGATCAGTGGCCAAGGACTGAATGGGTCATACAAACCTACTTACCCTAGCGGAGAGGGGTTTCCTTCAGATCAGGGCTGAGACAGGGGGAAGACTGCACTACTGCTGTATGTATTCTGGGAATAAACAGAGGTCTTCATTCTCCAAGAGTATGAATCAGGCACCTTTCACCAGCATGGAATTAAATCTTAATTTTTTAAAAAACAAAAGTCAAAATAATGTTTTCGGGGACAACCCGTAAGAAATCAGGAAGACATGCATCTAATTCCAAGGGGAGGTCATGCATGCATTGTCCTTGCTGCCCATACACTTAAGGATTTTTTTTCCTCTCTGCTCATACCAGTTTAGGGTTTGATCCTGAGAACACAAGGCATGTGCAATTCTGAGTAAAACTGATGGGAACTGCAGGTTCTCAGAGCCACTCAGGGTTAGACCCTATGTTATGTAGGAACTACTTTTTTTTTAAAAGTATATTCCAACTGAGCAATTCAATATTTAGAAAACTAACATCACTGGAATACCAGAGAATAATTCCCCCACATAAGGAGTGAAATGAGAAAAAGTGAAAGTACAAAACCTAATACAAAGTTCCAACTTCTATGGAGCTGTCACTTCAGAGCAGACCTCTCAGCCATTCTCACACAGACATATGCTGTCTTAATATTATACCCAATTAACCTCTGTCATGCACACAGGAAGTTTTCTTTGATTGTGTACAAGTGCAGAATTAATTCCTCAACAGTATTTAATTTTTCAAAACTAGCATTTTATATCAGTTAGAGAGAACATATAATAAACATGGGAAAGATGCGCACCCAGTGGTATTTTAAGCATCTTTCTTACTGTTGTTATCCTACACCCAGAAACCTCTCTCAGCCACCTGAGCTACATGTGAGAAAGTAACAAAAAGCATCTAGGAAAGATCATGGCAAATATCAAGGGAGCTTATAAATATTTCTTGGCATGTGTATTCCTTACCTCCTTCCTCAGAGGTGCCACATATTCCCAGGTGTTGGTTTTTGGATCGTATCTCTCCACCTCCCTTAAGTCTTCATGGTAGTCCCGCCCAGCAACAGCATATATATATTCACCCACAACACAGACACTGAGGTCAGCATGCTCTTGCTGCAGGGCCTGGATCTGGAACCATTTGTTGTGGCGTGGGTCATACCTTGCAAAGAAAGACCAAGCTGGGTTACCATCACAAAGTCACCACTGAGCACTAAGACATGGACACTGTATTGCAGCTAGAACATGGGTCAGCACAACATACATGGGACCAGTGCTCTGTCTTTGCTCCAGATTCAGTTTTCCTGTGAGTAGGTGCAATTCACTAGTGTGAATTTTGGTCATTCCTGTCAAACTATAATTACCAGCTACAGTTTTTATTCTATTTTGAAGAAGAATGCTTTAGCAAATATCATGCTGCACACAGCTACTATTCCTGTACCCTTTGCGCTACTGCCAACCTACAGGTCATCAACCTTGTTTGTTTGCGACCATTCCACGATGTAAAAATTGGCTACAAATAGCTCTCTAGAGCCCAGAAAGGGCATGAACATTTGGAGCATCTTTGGTTTGTTCACACCTCTGCAGGTAAGAGGGGACATTTCAACTTAAGCTTCCCCACCAAATATCAATTCCAGATAAAATACATACATTTTACTTACAGGAGCAGCCTGAAAGCAATGATAGGAACTTGGATTCATCTTGCATGTGATAAACATAACAACTACTGAAGTAAAACTGATACAAATCACTAATTTGCAGAAATTATTAGCCAAAGAACTTGCAGAACAGCTGTTTACTGTGTAATGGGCTTTAAAATCTAGAAAAAAAGCCTGATCTCAGTGGAACTTTAAAAAAAAGAAACAAATAAAAAATTGTTACCAGGCTCAATTGGAATTTTCTAATATAAAATTTAAGACTTTTTTTTTAAACATAATTATTTAATTCTGCATCAATCTTGGGAAGTAGCAGGATGTTCATTATTTTGAATGTGTGTGTAATGCCATTAATCAACCAATGTTACAATTTTGTTTAAAATATTTGATAGTTGTGCTCCTTAAATCAGTTCCCTTTCATATCACTTTCATGTGTCCTACCTACCTGAATTTTTATCATCCTAATTCACTACTGCAGACCATCACTCCGATGGTTCTCCTCTAAGAAAGTAGGAAATGTCTCTTCAGCAACAGTTCTAACAAGCTTCCATTCCTGTCCCACTCACACAATCAAACACAAGATTTCAACCTTACATACAGTAGTAGCACACCTGACTTCAAAGTATTATACAAACATTAACCTAATTAATACTCGCAACAACTCCCCAGAGTGATAAATATTATCACCATTTTACAGATGAGACAGGAGGAGAGAGAGAGAGTGGGAGTGAGGTTAAGAAAATCAACCAAGGTAAGAGAGAGTGTTAGAGCTGAAATCAGCACACAAGAGTTCCTGGCTCCCAGTTCTGTGCTCAGAATTCAAGCATATTTTACCACAGTTCAAAGAGCTGCTGTGTAGCATTGCTTTTCCCCTCATGGTTGACTGGCAAATTATGTATACGCAAACAGAAAGTTTCCTCCTCCACAATCAGGCTGGTCTTCCTTTGTCCTTGCAGTTTCTTTCAATGAGGTCCCTGTTCCATTCCCAACTTTCCTGGCTAGTTATGCCATGAAAATGGCTACTTGACTCAAGGTACTCAAGTAACTGGCTGGTGAAAAAAAAAAAACGGTGGCAAAAGTAGTCTCCCCTTACCTCCAGCACCTGGACTCTGCTCGGAAACCGCTTACATTGTTATCTCCTCCAATCAAGTATACAAAATTATTGAAAACAGCAATCCCTTGGTTGGACATCCTGGGGGCTAATGCAGCAGTAAAGTGCTTCCACTCTCCCGATAAGGGGTTCAGGAACTTGGCTTGGTCACTGAGGACGGTGGATGGCGTTGAATGCATCCCTCCAAAGCCCACTACACAGTGAAATTCTGACCTGAGCTGTGTCTGTGAGTTTTGAAGTACAGGCTGAAGACATTCATTCTTGTGGTACATTAGTGCATCAGCTACAGTCTCTCTTAATGGACATGGGCTTAATTTGTCATGGAGCCTCTGCAGGACCTGGAGCTCCATCAGGGGGAAGCGAACTGTTTCCAGGAGCTTAGGAGGCTCCATCAGTGATACCTGGTCTGTCGCTACCTGTTCTGGGGTATAATGGTACAGAAGCGCCCCTTCATAAACCTCATTCTCACAGCTGACCTCCAAGTCGTTGCTGCTGAGAAGGGAGCAGACCTTCTCCAGGGGCAGCTGACGGTATACCTCTGTCTTTGAGAAAGCTACAAAGTTCTTGAGGATGTAGGAGTCCAGCTGCTTGCTCAAATTATACAAGTCAAAGAGTTCAGCTAATTTATACACATCCAAGATGTTCTCATCATCCACCCAGCACATGAGAAAATCACAACAGAAATGAATGACTTCTGGAATCTGTAAGACAAAGCAGATAGTTCAAACCAGGCATCTTATACTAGAGTGACCAGATTCATAGGCGTTTGGCAGACCCAACCTGAGCTCCCTCCAATTCAACGTACTGGATGTGCCAGGCGTAGGGAAGTCTAAGTGAGATACACAACTTATCTTAAGCATCTTGAGTATTGCCCTTCAACTGCCACTGAAGATGATGTTCAGTGTAGACCCTCCCAAAGGAGTGTGGAAGATCCACATCCTTGAGTGCCATAGCTATACCGACCCCCAGTTTAGACAGCGCCATGTTGACAGGGTTCTCCTACCCATCCATCTTCTGCTTCTTGAAGAGGTGGAGTATCCACACCAATGGAAGAAGCTCCCTTTGGCAAAAGAAGCATCTTCACAAAGTACCACAGTGATGCAGCTTCTCCACTGCAACTGTGCCACTGCTGGGCTTTAAGGGCAGACCAGCCCTTAATCCAGTTTGGAGCACCCCGAAAAAAGTTCTAGTCAAATCCAGACTGAAAAGGCCAAGCATGCCCCTTTACTCCTCCTCTGTTGTGTTTGTTTACCTCCTCAGCCTCTCTCATTTATTCCCTAGAATGTTCCCATTCCTTATAGGTCCCATTCTTCCCATCTCTTCTTGCTCCATCTCCCAACCCCTCACCTGAAGTTGGCACGCAGCAGCTAGCGTCTCTTGCACGTTGTTCAGGCTGAGTTCCAGCTCAGAAGTGTAGATGAAGTTCAGGATTTTGCATACAGCGTTGTAGGATACTCCATGAATATGAATCTCTTTTTGCTCCATCTCTCTTAGCCCTCCAGCAAACATTCCTCTGTAGAAAGAAAAAGGCACATGCTACACTGGAGATGTGCCAAAGCTACATACCTACAGTTCAACCCAGATTAGCCATACTGCTCTGGGCTATTCAAAACACTCAGTAAGACTGATTGCCAGGCAGAAAGCTTTGCAAGGTCTGCCTGTCTGTCTCCAAATCCAGTAGTCCTGGAAATATGCTGGGTTATACAGTTTTGGAACTGGAAACCCAGAGCACAGCCTTTAGAGACACCAGCCAGCTGGCTCTGAAAGTCCAGAAGTCAAGCTGTGGTTAATCAGCACTTATCTGTACACTTATTCTCCTTTAATTTATCAATTGCTTCCCCATTAAGCACTTAAAGCCCTAGAAAACATAAAAATTGCTCTTGTTAATAAATACGTAAGTAAACAGCAATCAAGAAGGCATACAGACTCCTGTACCCAACAATGGGATCACTGTCTTCAAAGATTTTAGAGCTCATCTTATAAACCCTTGTTTTTCAAGAAGTTTATAATAGCCATTGAAGCAAGCTAGATTAGTGAGTGTACTCTGTTGCTACAAAGGACCCATTGATTCAGATGCCATTGTGGTCTTTTTCAGAAAGAGCTAGGGTGATTAAGTGAGTGCACTCAGTTCACAGATAAACAACTCCATTAAATGTCTACACTGCAGGTCCAATAGACTGACACCCATTTGAAGGCTAGGTCCTGCCACTACCACCCACACAAAGCCATCAGCCATGTGCCTACGTATTTTCAGCATGTGCATTTGATGGCTCATCCAGGACACAAGTATAAGCTCTTGTCCCTCGCTAGCACCCATCTCCACCCTCCCACTTTTACGGGTTTCCTTCAACTCCTCTTAAAAGCAACAGAAAGAGTTGCACTGACTTCAGCAAGAGCTGGAGTGCCTCTCTCAAGATACATAATAACCACAGCACATAGTGTAACTGCATCCCAAATCAAACAAGAAGTCTGGGGGCACTTTTTACAACTAACAAATTTATCATACGAGCTTTCATGGGAGAAAATCCGACTTCGTCATTCACTTACAATTTGCTGGTTATTATGAAACTACTGTAATAGAACAAATCTTCTTGTGCCAATAAAACTTTAACAGCTCCATAGAGGGCACTGTATAGCAGTGGTTCTTGACCTTTTTCAGGCTGGGGACCCTTTTTTAACAACAAAAATCTGGGCCCCCCCCCCGGGGGGGTATGTAATCTGGCCTGTGCAGGCAGACTTTGACCCGTGCAGGCAGACTTTGGCCCGTGCCACTTTGGCAGCGCTGCTGGGACAGCCAGCAAGCTGCACCGCCAACATTATGGCCTGTGCTGCTGGAGAACCAAGCCGCGGCAGCTATGGCCCCCTGCCCTTGCCTCTGCCAGGTAGCTGCTGTGGCCCCATCACCCTGCTGGGATCCAGCCATGGGCAGTGAGAGGCAACCCTGGTGGATTCCAGCCCCAGTAGGAAGAGGCTCTGCTGACCCCCTAAAACATGTCCAGGGGTCCCTGGACCGCAAGTTGGGAACCACTGCTCTAGAGTATTTCATAGAGGGCACTGCAGAGTATTTCCAATGGATGAGGCATGTATGAAAAAAAGGAACCACTATGTCCCTCCAACTACTATGGTCTCTATGTGAAATGCAGGCACCTGGAAGCAAAATTCAGCAGGGACAAATGAGAGCTTAGCTTTATTTATTTATGGATGAATGAAAGCTTACCTTTATTTATTTATGGACCAATTCAGCATGGACTAGTGAGAGCTTAGCTTTATTTATTTATTCATTCAGGAAAGATGTGGAGAAATCAGAGAAAGTCCAGAGAAGTGCAACACAAATGATTAAAGGTTTGTAACATTTGACACATGAGAGAAGATTGAAAGAGCTGGGTTTGTTTAGTCTAGCAAAGAGAAGACTGAGAGGTGACATTACAGTTTTCAAGTAACTAAAAGGTTGTCAAGAGGAGGAGGGAGAAAAATTGTTCTCCTTAACTGCTGATGATAGGACGAGAAGCAATTGGCTTAAATTACAGCAAGGGAGATTTAGGTTGGACATTAGGAAAAAAATTCCTAACTGTCAGGGTGATGAACCGCTGGAATACGTTGTCTAGGGAAGTTACGGAAACTCCATCATTGGAAGTTCTTAAAAGCAGGCATTAAACAAACACCTATCGGGGTGATTTATGATGGTACTTGGTTCTGCCATGAGTGCAGGGGACTGGACTCAATGACCTCTTGTGGGTCCCTTCTAGTTTCTATAAATCCAGGATTTCTAAAGTCATACGAAAGAAAAATGAACAGGGACAAATTAAACACTCTTAAATGCATTCAACTCATCTTAAGGATCTGATTTTAAACATACCAGCATGAAGATTCTCCAAGATAGGGCTGAATTTCTATTTCACTCATTCCCTCATAGGTAGGCCTCCTGAGCGCAATAGGCAGACACAAAAGTGATCTGGATGCAACATGCCACATAGTACTGCTTGGGATGGATGGGGAAAAAGATGGAACTCCATCCGCAACTCAGAATTTTTTTTTTTTTCTGGTTTGAGTCCTATTGAGAAAGATGCTAATTACAGATGCATCGTGACACTGGACCCACCTGAAATAGTCACATGATGCAGCTAGAAGTATCCGATGCGCTTCAATAGGTTTCCCTTCCACTACCAGAACTACATCAAAAAGGATGCCGCTATCTCGGAGAGCTACCAGGCCACTGAGTAAGGACTGGGAGTGCTCTGCGCTGCGGTAAGTGTTGCTGGCGCACTGCTGAAGGGAGGACTCCAGGGGAGTCTTGCATGGCTGAGCCGGCTCCTGATCCTCCGCCATCACAAGCAGAAACGCTCAGGACCTCACAGACACCGGTTACAGCAAGATGAATTCTGTGGGACAACAAAAGTGGCAAATGTTTGTGTTTGCTGATTCACTGACAGCATTTTGACTCTTACCACAGACAGCACAGTCTCTCTTTACTTATTGCTTGCTCTCCTGTGTTTCCAACTATTTAATCAGATCAAGACAGATACAAATGCACAAATGCTTCCTCAGTATTCCTTTTCCAGTTAAGTAATTGCTCTGTTTGCCAAAAAGATATCATGTCATTGTGAATGGGAGGGAGGGTCCAGGGGACACTTGTGGTCCATTGTCAAAAAGTTTGAGACCACAATCTAATGGTGTTCTGCCCCATGTCACCGCCATCACTGATCACTAGTTGAAGCTGTTATAGAATATTACTTTCCTTCTCAAAGTAATTCCAGTCCCCAATGAACTTTGACAGGCTCTGTACTATCTTTTAGGGGTTACAGAAAATGGAGCTTCCCCAAAGTCTTTCCTGTAACAAAATGCCTATTCCGTCCAGCAACAAGGCACTTTCAGTTTCCTAGTATCACTACTAGTATCACAAACCAGAACCTAATGCTCAGGTTACACAAGACTAAAAGACAGTTTCTCAGAAACCAATGTGCCTTCCAAGCTAACCAGGGCATATTTGTTCCTAGGTCATGTGATGAAATCAAATTCCAGTTTTACTCCAGAATTCTCCCTTCTAGTAGCTAAAATTCTTGCATGTGAGGGGCTGAAAACACCACCCCAATCCAAAGGTACAGGGTTCAGCTAAGGAAGCATAGCATATTTAGTCACATGACCTTTGTGAAGCCAGGATCCCAGTGGTGAGACTGCAGTTGCATTTGGGACCACAGGGCTGTGTTAGTTTTGAAGTCAGAAATTCAAAATAAGAACAGTGTGTGGTCAGTAGTTGATGACAAATTTTTCTTTGCATTCAGGACAATGGGGTTCAGGCTCTGCTCTACCAAGAGAAAACAAGAGGTGAGATTTGACTTTTCAATGACATTCCCTGCTGAATATTGTGTCTTTGCCACTCGTGGCACTTGAAGGCCAACGTTGACCAATGTTCACCTTTAGTCACTGTGCCTTCATCCTCTTTGTGCTTGTAACGATCCTTCTAAAGCTACGGGAACAGCGCTGCAAGACTTTGTTTCCAGGGGTTAGTTCAAGGGGTTTCCAGGCCCAGAAAGGTAAGTAACAGAACTGGTTTTAAGTGGTCATCTGTTTTCACTGGATCAGCACCGGATTTAGGCACAAGCCAAGCAAGCCATGGCTTAGGGACTCACATTACGAAGGTCCTCTAAATATGTCAAAGATAACTAAGACTTATTGTAAGTTATTTGATAATGCAGATCAGGACTTTTTGAAGTATGTATGGTTTCTGTTGTCTTTCACTGCATCTCTGGCTAGGCTGGGGTCTCAAACTCAAATCACCACGAGGGCTAGTCCATTAGTCTGAGGGCCACACCACCGAAACCTTTCCTTACAACGATATTGCAAATATCAGTAATGACAGCGTTGTTGCCGGCTGTACGTTAGTCTGAGGGCCACACCACCGAAACCTTTTCATACAACGATATTGCAAATATCAGTAATGACAGCGTTGTTGCCGGCTGCAGGCAATTGCTTTAGGGGCTGCATGCAGCCTGTGGGCCACATGTTTGAGACACCTGACCTAGTACCTATTCAAACCTAACAGTTTACGACTTATTTTTCATTCCCCATTCTGTTATAACGTAACCCACCCTTTTTCTTTATTTTTAAGCGCGAAGCCTCTGAATGCCGACATAGCGGAAGGCCTCGGCCGGGTGCTGGATCCTCAGTGCAGAAGGCCGGACTGAACTAGGTTACCGGGCACCACAGCAGGGAGAGGAGGAGAGGAGAGCAGAAAAGGAGGCCATGGGAGGAGACGTGGAGGTAAGACAATATTAATGCCATATTCTTGTTTCTCGGGGGCCCTGGAAGGCTCCCCCCAACAGCAGGCTGCTGCAGCGCACTTTAACCCCCGCAGGCAGAAAGCCAGACAGAGGCATGTCTTTTCCAAAGACATGGGTCCTCCCGCTGCCCGACCTGCGGTGACCCTGCCCTGGAGCGAAGTGAAGCCCGGCGGGGTCAGGCTCCCTCCGCCCGCAGCTCTGGGCAGGCCGGGCCGGGCCGGGCCGGGAGGCCGCAGAGGGCGGCGGCCGGGGTGACCCGGCGGGGAGGCCAAAGGCCAAAGGGCAAAGGGCGGGGGCCGGCACCCACCTACCGGCCTCGCGCCTGCCCCCCCCGCGTCCTTCCGGCTTCATCTTCCGCCGTCCCGCGCCGGGAGCCGGCCCGTCAATCAAAGCGAGCCCCGCCCGCGCGCCGTGTCACGCGACCGGAAGTGGTGGCCCGCGCCTCTCACGTGACAGGAAGTGGCGCGAGCGGCGTGGGAGGGGTTCGCGCAGCCTCTGGCGGCCCCGCCCCGCTGCGGCTCCGCAGCGCGAGCCATTTCCGAGCCCCTTTTTCGCAAAAAGCATGTGGAATAATTGTCTCAACATAGCGTGTTTCAAAAATGGTATTTCGGGAGAAGAGTTGGTGGAGGGCTCCCCCCCCCAAGTGAAAGTCTGCACCAGACTGTTTTTCAAAAATAAGAAAAAGCCAATGGAAGAGAGAGAGGCTTTGGCGAAAAAAGCTTTTGCTGCATCCAGTGATGGCGTTTTTCAAAAAAGCTATCTTGAAAAAGGCTTTTTTTCAGAACTTCACCAGGTTTAGCACTGGTGAAAAAGGACCTTGATATGTCAAGATACTGGAGTGGTTTTTTTTAAAAAGCTAAACCAGACATTTATTTTGAAAGAAAAAGCCTTTTTTGAGATAGCTTTAAAAAAAAAAAGCCGTCACCAGATCAGGCAAAAAAGCCTGCCTATCTCTTCCATTGCTTTTTTTCAAAAAAGACAGTCCGATGTGGACTTTCACTTTCGGGGGAGGGGGGGCGGAGAGCTGTGGCATTTCAGGACAAGGAGCCGTCCCCCAACTGTTCTCCTGAAAAAGCATCTTTTAAAACAGTTATTTCCAGATAATTATTCTGAATATATTTCAAAACAATATTGTTGAAAAAAGTTTTTTTGAAAATGCTTTGCAATGTAAATATAGCCAAGGAGTCTGTTGGGTCTAGTTCAGCCAAACAACCAGGAAATTTCCAGAGGGGACACAAACGAGTCCGGTGGCACTTCTAAAGACTAACAGATTTGTCAGATGAGCTTTAATGAGAGAAAAACCCACTTCCTTATGTAACCCTTCTAACAGGGCAGGCTGGCAGGACAAGAGTAAGGCAGGCTTAGAAGCTGCGCCTAACAGCTTCTGACCTGACGGGGGAGCAACTCATCTGTATGGGCCCTATGTTAGCATGGATACAAATAGCTGATTAGCATACTGGATGCACTGGGGCAAAGTATACTGGGTAATAGTATTTGGGGTTTCTTTTCTCACAAATCTATCAATATCTGTAATTCTACTAAAGGGAAATATGAAATACTGTCTTTGGGTAAACTGCTACTCTCTGTTTCAAATCTGTCTGGATTAGTTAAAGGGTAAAAGACACCCTTACTTAGAAAAAGATTTGTAAGAAAGTATATTTTACCCTGAAAGATGAAGAAAAACAGAAATGGTGGGTCAGCATCGTTTCTGTTGAAACAATGCCTAGGGCATTTTCTTCCTTCCTCCTCTTGCATCTTCTGTTTTTCATGGAAATAGCTGAATTAACCAGCTGCTAAAGACTAAGAGAGCTGATAATCACTGAGCTAGAGAGAATTCCTTCTCTCTTGAGCTGAAAAAAAGCAATGGGGTGAAGCTGGTGAATGGTGAGACCGGTGAGCTGGGTGACACAAGGGGCTAGAGGGCAGCACTGGCAGGCAGTGGGCGGAGCCAGCAGACGGTTAGAGCGGCCAGCGGTGAGCTGGGTGACACGAGGAACCGGAGCAGCAGACAGCAAGAACAGCGAGCTGGGCGACAAGGACCGGAGGGCAGCACCAGTGGACAGTGGATGGAGCTAGCTGACAGTGAAAGCAGCCAGCAGTGAGCTGGGCGACGTGAGGGACCGGAGAAGGGAGCTGGCGGACAGCGGGCATAGCCAAGGAACCACTTCTAGAGGATGGGGTGAGTGACCGGTAGATGGTGTCAGTGGACAGCTGGCACAAGAGACACTCCCTACGTACCTTAGGGTTGATTGGGAGCCTAGTTAGCACTGATTCTCCAGATCAGTACCAGTTTTGCCATTAAGTTTGTATGTTCTGTTATGCAGTGTGGGTTATTGGGAACTTTGCTCTATACTAAGTTTCCTAGATAAGTGCTGATCTCTGTTAGATATAGAACCCGGCCCTTGTTCTGCCAGCCTGCCCTGGCAGAAGGGTTACATATATCTAGGGGTTTCCCAATGATGCAACACCACCAACTGGCTCAAGTCCCCACCCAGATTTCTGGGAATCCTGCACTGTTCCCTGGGCACCCCAAAGGGGTAAGGCTTCCCCACTCGCAAGCACGAGTCTGAGTGTAGTAAATGAAACTTTTAAAAAACAAAAATGCAAAAGGCCAAAATCTAGGAAAATTAGTATAGAGCCAAGTTCCCAACAACCCACACCACATAACAGAACATACAAACTTGATGCCAAAATGGGCACTGATCTGGAGAATCAGTGCTAAGTTGGCTCCCAACCAACCCTAGGGTACATAGGGAGTGTCTTTCACACCAGCTGTCTGCCAATGCCATCTACCAGTCACTCACTCCATCCTCTAGAACTATTTCTCAGCTCCACCTGCTGTCTGCCAGCACTGCTCTCACCATCCACTGGCTCCACCCACCGTCTGCCAGTACAGCTCTCTGGTCACTTGTGTTGCCCAGTTTGCTGCTCTCACCATCCACCAACTGGTCATTCCATTACAGCTCTTCTTCAGCTCAGAGAGAAATAACTCTTTAGTGAGTTCAGTGAAATCAGCTCTTTAGTTTTTAAGCAGCTGTTAATCAGCTATTTCCATAACAAAGAACAGGAAAAGTAATGAGGTGGGGACAGCAAACTGCCTCAGGCATTGCTTCAGAAGAAAATGCAACAAACTAACTCTCTCCCTCTACCCCCTGGCTGAAACATGCAGTTGCCTTTCCTACAAGCATCTCTTTTAGTGAGGGTAGTTTTTACCCCTTAACTAACCCAGACAGATTTGAAACAAACAGTAGCAGTTCACACAAGGACAGTATTTCATATCTCCCCTTAGTAGAATTACAGATATTGATAGATTTGTGAGCAGACTAACCCCAAATACCATTACCCACTATGCCCTGCACCCAGTATGCTAATCAGCTAATTGTGCTCTTTGTATCCATGCTAATACAGGACCCATGCAGATTAGTTGCCCCTCCCTTCAGAAGCTGTTAAGCATAGCTTCTAAATCTGCCTTACAATTAGATGCCCCCCCCCCCGAAAGTTCTCGTGATAAATACTTTTGTTAGTCTTTAACAGCAGCATCAGACTCCTTGTTTGTTTTGGTGGATAAGTAACATACATTTTTTGTTGTATTTTTCTTGTAAACATATAGCATCTTATTTTCTTCCACCACAGCTTTCATAACTTCTCACTGTGTTCTGTAGTTTACATGCCCACCACCTTTTCACAGAAGCACACGGTGCATGGCTGCTTGTTTCAGAAATCAGACCACTGTGCATTGATGTTGACTCTAAATGGTGGGTTACTTACCAGTAACTGTCCTTCTTCAAGATGGGCTGCTCAGATTCATTCAGTAATAGGTGCATCCATGCCGCAGCACGCAATTGGTCGGAACTTTTTGCCCTAGCCTGTCAAAAGAGGGCTGGTGGCCACAGCCCCCCCACGCCACCCCGTGGCTATATGTGTAGCCGCTGCCCAACCTTTCCCCAGTTCCTAGGAGTCACCAGCTCTGAGTGTGGGGATGGAGGGAGGGTTGTGAATCAATCCGAGAAGAACCATCTCGAAGAAAGACAGTTACTGGTAAGTAATCCGCCATTCTTCTTTGAGTGTTGCTCGGATACATTCAGTAATAGGTGACCCTTAGCCATGCTGATGGATGGTGGGTGGAGTTGGTTTTTCCACTTTCAGCACAGCCGCTCACCGTCCTGGGTAACTGCCCAACAAGTGAGGTTCTTGGAAGGTCTAAGGTATTGACCTAAGGACCCTGGTCCAGGCAAGATCAACCTGAGAAGGCAGGACCTAACCCAGTGGAGGATAGAAGGCCCAGTTTGCCAGAGCGCTAGCTGATATGCGAGGGCAGAACGTCGTAAGGTCACCCTACTATACAGAGTCAGACAGGACACATTATGGCTAAGACCGAGGCGCGTGTCCTTGAGCAAAGGACCTGAGTAGGTGTTAAACACGGATATGTTGAGGCCAGAGACTAGATATTCTGGTGTTAGCACATATCGGTGCAATACTTGTGAAGAAAATAAAGTGATCCTTGAGCTCCCAGCTTACCAGCAGCGAATACAAGATGCTGCAAAGGACACGGAAAGGGAAGGGCGGAGAAGAATACCACCCTTTTCCTAGTCGGAAAGAGTAGAGCACAGGGAAATCAGAGGCAAGGGGTGACTGTGTGTAGCTGGAGCACTCAGTGCACCCATTGTAGGAGAAAGGTTGCAAGAAGTGTAGAAGGAGAAGATGAAAGGGAGACCATCCCGCTCCTAGAGTAAAGGAGTATGACACGAGATAAGAGATGGCTGTCCCTTATGATGCAATGTGTGAGTACAGTACTTGAGCTGGCATGAGAACTGAGTGCTTAGTCAAGGCTATAACAAATAGGCAAACTGGCCACAGCTGAGGCCCCATATTAAGGCATTGCCAGAGGCCAACATGCCTTTCTCAAAGGCATTGCAACACTCCCAGACTGTATTTTCACGTTGCGCTGAAATAAGAAAATATTATTATTATTATTATTATTATTATTACCCTGGCCCGATGGTTAACAACTCGCCACAGGGATGGAGCTGAGGGAAATCAAACACAAAGAACTGCCATGACTAAGAACAGAGTCCAAAGGGTAGGTTCGTGTCCCCCAAAGGGACAGCCTATGAAACCTAGCACGCTTTGGGGAACTGGGACTGCAGGGGCCACAGTAGTGCGGGTCTGACAGAAAAGCATCCGCCCTGAAGTGGCGGAGTGCGGAAAATATGCATACTAGAAAGAGGTTCATTGTAGTGCAGGAACAACGGAGAAGATCCCATGGATCTAAGAGAAAGGGAAGGAAAACCTCCTCTAGCGAGGATGGAGTGAGGGCGTCACCCTGTTTAGGTGTAGCCCCGACCTTCCCCCTTAAGACACTTTCTGGCTTGTTTCTTCTGTCCTCTTTCATCACTGTTTCATTTGTTTTACCAGGGAGGAGGAGGATGACCTCTACTGAAGGTCAGCTAGTTCCCCCAAGATCCCAGGTCACTGCTCGGGATTCCAGGAATGGGGCTGCTAACGGGTTCCTTCAAGTGTTGAAGGAATCTTGTAATCATTTAGTCCAGGATCTTAAGTATGACAACAGAGCAGCTGCTAGCTAAGGAGGCTCTTTGGTTGGAGGGGAAAAGGGGAGTCGTACATGATGGAACTCCTGAGAGAAAACCCTGGAGCCATCATGAGGGGTAACCACGGCGATATGGTTGTGTTCGGGGAAGTGAACTACTGAGAAGACACCCGCTAGGCAGAGACCCCCAGGGAAACCCAACATTTGGACTCAGACTCCTACTGAACATACGGGATCGGTCTGGATCAGTATCGGGTAGACTGATAGCTAGTGGCGAACGGGAATCTGTCCAGTGCAAGGAGGGGGAAAAGGGGTGGTCCCAAAATTTTTCCCGGGCCTCTGTGAAAAGAGAAAGAGAATGAGAGGAAGACAACCCAGGTCAATGTTGGGGTGGTTCTGTTGGTGGGAGTAAGACCCCAGGCACATTAGCACCCATAGCACTCACTAAGAGGGGCTTAGAATGCCTCTGTAGACACGCTGCCGTGCCCTGGGGGAGTAGGGGTGAGGTCGTAGGAGCCAAAATTTGTGATTGCCAGGCAATAATGCTCACAACTCTCCCAGAGTGCGGGCTGCAGTGGTAGAGGAAGAGGGAGCGCTTCCTTTTGATGTTAGAATGACCCTTTCCCCCCTTATGAATGGGGGGAGTGGGGAGTACTGGGCCAGATGCTCTATCATGGTGGAGCCTTCTCAGCATGTCCACTGAGAGAGCTATCGACCAGCTGATGGGAGTTGATTACGGGAGGGGTTACCTCCCAATGGGAATCACAAGCGGCTAGCCCGTGGTGCCCGCGTCTAGCAACTGGGCGGTGACATCTCCATCCGGCACTAGGCGGAACAAGGCCAGGTTGACCCACCTCATGGGGCCGGAAGGGGTGTAAGGCACCACAGAACCAGAAAATGTAGCTTAGATCCCCTTATTGAGGATTATTCGTGACACAGAAAAAGGGAGAGAGAGCAGCGCAAATGGGCAAATAAGGGAGAGTGGGAGACTCTACCCCAGCGTGTTGCGGGGAGTACAAGTGCCCTCTGGTGAGGAGGGAACAGGAAGTCAGACCCCTTCTAGAGAGAGGGTTTAGACGTCTAGCTCGAGATGTGCGAGGGCCGGAGTTAGGGTTTTACCGGAGAAGTGTGCATGTCTCCCAGTACGGGGAAGAGTACTTGGGGAAAAACACCCCCAGTGTGCCTCGGGAAGGGCTGGGGGGGGGCGCTATACCTTCCAGTATTTATAGGGTGTCCCTGTTTTCACCCTGCGCACCTTGAAAGGGAGCGAAGGGGTGCCATGTGGAGAGGTGGGGGGGGCGGGCTTCCCCACCTAAGGATTAGTAAATATAAGGGGTGGTCTAGAAGGAGGAGGTAGCAGGTTCTAGTGCTGGAGAACTTGGTACCAACACCAGAGATGGAGTTAGGTGTTGCTTTTGGTGTGCACAGACCTTCAAAACGAAAGCTGGCTTGCCCCTCTTTCTGGTGGGTACCAGGGAGGGTGGGGTGGGCAGTAAGAGGAATGCCTTTGCTGCCTCGAATGCCTCCAGAGTCGAGGGAAGCAGCACTGACTCCTCTTGGTCCTGTGGGGGTCCCTTGTGGGAGACCCCGAGCGGTGCCGAGGCCGAGGTACCGACGCTGGTACCGAGCTGGTCTCACATCCTCTTGGGGAGTGGTGCCGGGAAGGTTCCAGTGCCAAGCCAGCACACGGTACCACAGGAGACCCCGAAGCCTTAGGGGAAGGCTGCTGCACTTGCCCTGAGGCCAATGCATGGTGCCTTTGCTCCCTGTCCTTGGTTATCCTCGGCTTAAAGGACAGACAGATGGAGCAGAGGTGACCAGGTGGCTTCCGCCCAGGCACTGAAGGCACTTCTCATGGGGATCATTCCGTGGGAAGGCCCTGCCACATTCAGTGCAGGGTTTAAACCCTGCATAGCAGACAGCAGAGGAGAGCAATGTTGGTGCTCCCAAGACAGGTGCTTGAGTGATGGAACACTCTTCGGTGGAACTAGGTCCATGAAAAGGTGCTCCCAGTCGAGTGGAAGGCTCATAAAGCAGAGAAAGACAGGCTGCAAGGAGCAGGCTGTTCCACGAACTGTTGCTGAAGTGGACAAAATAGAAATGGGGAGGGGTCGGGCAGCGGCCAAATATATGTAAGCGGGGGGGATGGACCCGCTCTTGTGGGGAACTTCCCAGACTTTGTATACCACCCCGGTGAAGGTGGGTAGCAAAAGGATCTGAGTCCCTGCTCCCACTTCCTTTACCCCAAGGCCTGCCTGACCTCAAAGGCTCACCTCCCAATCTCCTGTTTGGAGGAGTCTCTGTAACCCCGACAAGGCTGGGCCCCAGGATTCCTGGGGGCTCGACCCCCACTCTTATCGTGGTCTCTCAGGACAGGGCTAGGGTGTCCCCACTCCGGGTTGCTGACCACACTGACCACTTTTCTGGCCCACCAGTTACTATATACACTATATACAATTTATTTAAGCATACAGAAATAAAAAGAATAACCCAATAAGAAAATAGAAAAAAAGTGGAAAAAGGTGAACAATAAACCCCCAGCACCGCTGCCTGGTGTGGGAGCACTACAAACAGAGTTTCTGGGGCCTGAGGAACAGTCTCACAGTCTGTCCTCCACGTTGCAAGCCCTCTGCCCAGGCCTGGCTGCGACTGGATGATCCAGGGGCCAGATGCAGGCTCCGGCTGTGGCCACACGTCCCCAAGCTCCAGGGGCAGGGCCCTTCTTCCCAGCGTCAGCCCCCTTCACTGCTCCCCAGCTGCTCACCACACCCAGCTCCAGATGGCTGCAGCTCCGGCTCCCAGCTGCTGCTCGGGTTCAGTGGGGCTCCTCCAGCCCTCCTGCTGTGGGGCTGCACAGATGAGCTCAGCACCTTGGGCTCCTTCTCTGGCCTCTTGCCCCAGCTTCAGGCACCTCTGGCTCCGTCACTGCCTCCAGCTCTGCTCTGCTCAGCTCCACTTGGCTCTCTGCTGGTCCAGCTGCTGTGGGTCTGCTCTGCCCAAATCAGCTCAGCCTGGCCTCCCTTCCTGGGTCCTCTGGCTCCCAGCTGCTGGCTGCTTAGTGCTTCCTCCTTAGCTCGGCCCCACACACACTCTGGCTTGCTCAGGCGTGTCCAGCCTGCAGTTTCAGCTCAAGGGCAGGGGAGCACTTTCAATCAATCAGGCCATCCTGGGACACTGGCCTCTCCCACTGGCCCTGGGGCTGTCTGTTTCACAGTCCTGCTTCCAGGCGGGAGTGGCCAATCAAAAGGCCCATTCACTCTCAGTAAGGGGCTATCAGTCCCCTTACATATATACACCCACAGGGTGGTATGGGGGGCAGTGGCCGGCAGCCCTCTTTTGACAGGCTAGGGCAAAAAGTTCCGACAGTAGTGCACTGTGGCATGGATACACCTAGTGCTGAACGTATCTGAGCAGCGCTCAAAGAAGAAGAGTGATTTTTTTGAGACTGAGGATAATAATACATATATCTAAAGGCTTCTCGATATGGGAGGTACACTAACTTTAATTTATGTACATTGATTAAAATTACCTGGGTATACACAATGCAATTCTGAAAACACATTAATTTGCCAGTTACTGCATATTATGTAAGTTACTTTGAAGGTGTATGAAGTTAATTGCTTATTGATTTAGTATGCACTGTTTATACGAACACAGTACTCAATCTCACTAGTATGGCAGCTCTCCAACTTGCACCCCACTCTGCTCTGCATGAAATCAGGATCTACAAACTCTGTAGTCTTAACTATTGTAGTCATTTCCTGTCTGGTTGCTCATTTCTAGTCTGCTCAAAATGCTCCTACTTGTGTCCTTTGAATGCTTTCAATATCTTCCTTCCTCTTACAACATTGTATTATTTAAGTTTTTTGTCTTCTTCACCTGCATAATCTTCCTAAGGCCCTGCGTAATGCTGTGCCACATAAATCTCTGTTCCCTGTGCTTTCACAAGTCGTTTAGTTTCTCTCTCCTTTCTCCCACTTTTGGGGTTCTGCACTTGTTTTCCTGGTCTACTGAGCCTCTAGCAGTGGAAGAACTGACTTTCTATAGAGTAGAAACAATTAAAACGGCAACATAAACAGTGGTGATGAATGCACTAAGAAACTACACAGAATAACATGTTTTCCTTCAAATTTTTCTCACTTATACAAATTTTAGACCACTGGCATGAAAGCACGTAGAACTTGGTATGACTAATTCACATGTAAAGACAAATGTGTTTGTTTCAGTATTGGGCAGGGCAGGGCTAATATTGTCTGTGGCTTTCCGAGAAGCTCTTAGGAAAACCTCAGCCATCACCTGTAACTATGGTAGATACAAATTTTCAGATGCAAATGTGGTTTACAACTTGATAATAACCCTTACCTCTTTCAGCTGTTTTTTTTTAATTATGCAGAAGCCCATGAAGCCAACAGAGAAGTGTCAGAGTGGTACTTAGTGCCCTATCTGTTTCAGTCTGGTTCCTGGGAAAGAAAATATTAAATCATCAGCCTGATATATTGGAAGCCTCCATGCTGCCAGATGCTCCATGTGGAATGACCCTACTGAGACAGCACTACCACTGGCCATTATTTTTGAAAACTTGTGGCGAACGGGGGAGGTGCTGGAGGACTGGAAAAAAGCAAATATAGTGCCTATCTTCAAGAAAGGGAAAAAGGAGGATCCGGGGAATTACAGACCTGTCAGCCTCACCTCAATCCCTGGAAAAATCATGGAGCAGATTCTCCAAGAATCCATCCTGAAACACTTGGAGGAAAATAGAGTGGAACAGTCAGCATGGATTCACCAAGGGTAAATCGTGCCTGATCAAACTCATTGACTTCTGTGATGAGATGACTGGATTTGTGGATGTGGGAAGAGCTGATGATGTGATATACCTCTGCTTTAGCAAGGCTTTTGATACGGTTTCCCACAGTGTTCTTGTCAACAATTTAAAGAAGTATGGGTTGGATATGTGGACTGTAAGGTGGATAGACAACTGGCTAGATTAATGGTTTCAGCGAGTAGGAATCAATGGCTCCATGTCTAGCTGGCAACTAGTAACGAATGATGTGCCCCAGGCGTCGGTCCTGGGGCCAGTTCCATTCAACATTTTCATGAATGATCTGGATAATGGGATAGATTGCACACTCAGTAAGTTTGCAGATGACACCAAACTGGGGGAAACAGTAGACGCGCTGGAGGGCAGGGACAGGATTCAGGGAGACCTAGACAAATTGGAGCAGTGGGCCAATAGAAATCTCATGAGATTCAGTGAGGACAAGTGCACAGTCCTGCACTTGGGATGGAAAAACCCCATGTACTGCTACAGGCTGGGGAGCAATCAGCACTGTAGAAAAGGACCTGGGGGTCACGGTGGATGGGAAGCTGGCTATGAGTCAGCGGTGTGCTCTTGCTGCCAAAAAAGCCAACAGCATACTGGGCTGTATCAGAAGAAGTGTTGCCAGCAGGGATGTGATCGTTCCCCTCTATTTGGCACTGGTGAGGCTGCATCTGGAATACTGTATCCAGTTTTGGGCTCCACACTACAAAAAGGATGTGGACAAATTAGAAAGAGTCCAGTGCAGGGCAAAGAAAATGATCAAGGGGCTGGAGCACAAGACTTGTGAAGACAGACTGAAGGAACTAGGCTTATTTAGCCTGTGGAAGAGAAGACTGAGGAGGGATTTGATGGCAACCTTCAACTATTTGAAGGGATGCTCCAAGGAGCATGGAGTGTGGCTGGTCTCAGTAGTAACAGAGAACAGAACAAGGAGCAATGGTTTCAAGTTACAGCTGGGGAGGTCGAGGTTGGATATTAGGCAAAACTGTCTTACTAGGAGAGTGATGAAGCATTGGAATGGGCTACTTGGGAAGTGGTGGAATCTCCATCTTTGGAGGTATTTAAGGTTTGGTTAGACAAAACCCTTGCTGGGATAATTTAGTGAGCATGGTCCTGCTTTTTTGGCAGGGGATCAGGCCAGATGACCTCATGAGGTCCTTTCCAACCCTGTGATTCTATAATTCTAAGGACAACTGGGTTGTACAGAGGTATAAGTGTTCATACCATAGCAAGTTATGGAATCAGTGCCCAAAACTATGTATTTTGCTCCTCTAATTCATCTAGCTTCATCAGTGATGTCACTCACTAAATGCAAATAAGAATTGCGTGAGGCTTTGCTCATGAATCTCTTGCATCATGAAGTGGCCCCTCATGGCAGCAATGCCCAAGGTCTGAATGCACCACTCAGACTGAGATTCAACACAGAACTAACCTTCCCACAATGCACTGTGGGGTTCAAGTGAAAGCGACCAGACTACCTTTCCTGGAATGCAGTAGGACCCAATAAAGGTGTCCTCCAGGTGCCCCCTCCTCAACCACACACAGAAAATTATGTAGGTTTCCCAGTGCCCACCTGCCATTTGGGGGCATAGCCCAGCTACGAGAAGGTTTTATTTCCCAGTTAGATGCAGACAGAGGCAGAGCCAAACTGGGCCGTACTCAGCTGACAGATGGGCCTCACTCACTCTGTGAGTTTGGGGGCCCTGCAGGGATAGAGACAAAGCAAATAAAGTTTTACCACCACCATGACAGGAGGGGCTGCAGGGACATCCCTTCCCCCTTTCTTCTGCTCAGTGAGCTGCTCCCGGGCTCTGTCTCCCCCTACTACCTCCAGGAGAGGGTTGGTTGGAAGCAGCAAATTCCACCTTCTCCACTGGGAGGGAACCCAGTTCAACCCTTCCTGAATCAACAAAATTATTTCAGGGTAGTCCTCTGGGGTACTGCATCCTATCCCACACAAAAAAGTGAAGTTTTGGGGCCAAACACTGGAATAAATACCCATGCACACAAAAAATACCACAGGTTTTCTACACTGTGGAATACAGGCCTGGATTTTATAAGGGCTCATCTAAAAGGCAGACATGAAGTAAATTGCAGGGCACTTTTTTATCAAGAGCTCAGTCATATTCCACATGACTGCTGACAGCAGGGTGAGCCTGGTTAGCACTTGATTGCTTGCATAGGGTTAAGAATCAGGGGTTATGTGGAATGCATCCTTTGGCTATCACCTTTATGCATAATTCCAGGCTCTACCCAATGCCTCGTATATTAAGATTTAACAGTTCAGATTAGTTTAGGAAAACTGTTCAGAACCTACATAAAGCAAACTGTTAATGCTGTGAGGTTCTAATTCTTGTTTTGCAGAAGACCCCTTTGCCATTAAAAATAAAATAAAATAGCATATTGGTGAATCAGTTTTGGGCATTGCCTGACCTCCCTTCCACCCCTGAAGCCAGGTGACAAGGAATTGTACAGTATGCTTGTCTCATAGCAGGCCCAGTGGCAAAATATCCCTGTCACGTTTGATATTCTGGCAGAGTTTGATGAGCTGGGAAACAGTACTATTTTCTCACCCCTACAGGTCCACTGGTAACCATTTTGAAATATACTAGCCAAATATTATATGGATATCTCATACTTCTGCTGTCCATGATTTCTCTCTTCTCTGGTGACATGGAGGCTTTAGGTTGTCTATATAATCACCTTTTTCAACACTAAATTCACTTTAAAAAGTCCACACAGTGTGAAGGTGGCACTGCTCAAGACTGGCTTAAATAAATTAGTACAACTAACAGAAAAATGTAGTTAAGAAACTTCGGACATAAAGGGTATGTCCACACGTCTCTTTTATTTTGAAATAACACTGGTTATTTTGAAAGAAAAGAGATTAGGTCCACACAATGTATTCTTATTTTGAAATGACAGGCTCCGTCATTTCGAAATAAGAGATGTCATTTTGATATAGCTTAAACCTCCTTAAGTCGAAATGGCTGTTATTTCAAAATAGTTATTTCGAAATAACGCCGTTCGGACATGTTATTTCGAAATAATCATTATTTTGAAATAACACGTTTGCCCTTCTCCTTCCCAGGGTGCCTTCCTTTTAGCCTATATTGGGTGGGGGCATGGCCCAGGGAGGGGGCCATGTTGCCACACCTCCCATGGTGCCTCTCTCCTAAAGCAAAATAGCAAGTCCTGTGTTTGGACATGCTATTTCGCTTTGAGCTTTTCCCTTAATTCAAATTAACTTATTTCAAAATAAGGACTTTATTTCAAAATAATTAATTTTGAAATAACTTATTTAGAAATAACGATGTACGTGTGGACATAGCCAAAGCGGTGCCTTGAATCAGTATGAATAGTTGTTATTAAATAACCAGTAAATGAATTATTAGGATGTGAATGAATGCACAGAATTGATAGGGTGGAACCACACTGGCAGTTGTTTATGCCTTCAACTCTGCACTTCCTATTTCCTTTCTAGTCCAGTACGATTAAACTCGTTCCCCTTTTTATTTGAAATATGTCCTGTCCTTGTCAGTGCCTGAGCAGATCGTGGTCTACAACGGAGCTATTATGAAAAGCCCATCAACCTGGTGGTGGTGAGGAAATGACACCCTATTGTGCTGAGGGAATGGGAATACAAAGAAGGGAAATGATGACTTATGAAGTATAGTTTGTCATCATTCTCTGCTAAGCTACATCTTGGCTTTTACTTTAGGAGCTATGTCTATGTTTTGCGGCCAGACTTATCCAGTTTGAGATATTTGTAATTCGCCCATGTATATATCTATTACGATGATAGGCATTTTCACTGAAAAGCATTGAAAATTAAAACACTGCTTCCTGGGCTGCTTGAATCTGCCTGATCCATGTGACATTGTTTCAGTTACATAGCTAGAAAGCCACTTGAGCACCTCCACCTCAGCATTTGTGCGCTTTTATAACTGCAGCACCAGCACATGGGCGGAGAGCAGGGAGGTACTATTCACAGAAGTCACCTAAGAACAGCACCTGTCATTCAGCAAATATCTAAAACAGTTGTAAGTTCAAATAGTCTTGCTGTTTAAAAGATCTTTTTCTCACATGCACACACACACACTTCATGGGCAAAGTTTAATTCTGAGAAATCCATTTTATCTTCAGCATGTCAGTCACTTGAATAAGGAATGTAATAAGATGACAGTCTGAATTGTGTTTGGAATGTTTCATTGTTGGGGAGAGTGGGAATGGCTATTGCCAGGGGGAGCCCCGATAACATGGATCAGTTTTGTTACTGGCTAGTAGAGCTGTAGTCTCAGAATTAGCTCTAAGCTGGATGTGATTTCACCTTCCCTGCGTGAATGGTTTGTCAGGAACCAGTTCATAAATATGTTTTCATGGAGCTTAGTAATGCCCTCTTTTGGAGCTGTTATGTAGATAAGATCACTGCTTTTCCTAATTACTACATAACGCTTACATTTTACGTCAGAAAACTAAAATTTTATTTAGTCATGCTGACAGGTATATCTATTTTATGCTCTTGCTTATTTGGTTCAGCTAACAAAATATTAGCAAACTTCTGTGCCTTGGGTGTTTATTCCACAGTGAGCAGAGTTCTGAACCTGAGGAGTCTTGAGCGTGAAGTAGGAGACCCACCTACTGATGGACTGTAGGACAGGCCCTGTAGTCCAGCCAGAACTGATGCCTGACCTGGAATGATGGTGGACATTGAAAGTTGACTCCTGCACTGATCACTTCTTTCAATAAACAACATAGGTTCAAAAACCTTCCAGGGCCTTGTCAGTGGACTTGGGGGGGGGCAGTTAAAAGCAGACAAGTTGTTGAATTGAATTTTACTGGTTCTAGCCTACAAAGAGAAATGAATGGGGCTACACTTAGGGAAAGGAAAAATGCACACAGTACAGCATGGGGAAATATCTGGCCTAGCAGCAGCGCTCCTGAGATGGTACTGAGAGTGGTGGTAGATCTCAACCTCAGTCAGCAATGTGATGCTGTTGGGGGTGGAGGAGGGGGAGAGAAGGTGAGCAGTGGCTGCAGTTTTGGGTTGCACAGGTGTAGCATGCAAGTCCCAGGAGGTGATAAACTGCTATCAGCCAGGTTCCAGAGGAGCAGCCGTGCTAGTCTAGTAAAGCAAAAACAAACAAACAAAAAATAAAAAAATACCCAAAACCCAAGGAGTCCTGGGGCCCTTAAAGACTATCAGATTTATTTATTGCAAGATAAACTCATCTCCCACCAAAGCTCCTGCAACAAATAAATCTGTTAGTCTTTAAGGGCCCCATGACTCCTTGCTTTTTTTTTTTTTTTGTACTGCTGTTAGCAAAGTGTGATGGCCTTGAGTAGGTTTAGTAAAAAAACAACAAGCAGTTGTGTGGCACTTTAAGACTAACAGATTTATTTTTTGCATGAGCTTTCATAGGAGAAGATCCCACTTCCTCAGATGCTTCGAAGATGGGTGAACTTACAGAAAGGAATGAAACTAAATGCAAGGGGGTGTAAAAACATAGGATCAGGTCATAAAGTAACAGCAAATCAGAGCAGTTTACAGGCTTAAAGAATGGGAAGCCTGAAGTCAGATTACCCTTTGTAATGGGAAAAGCCATAATCTCGATTGAGTCCTGCTTGGGTAGGTTTGTTGAGTTTGGAAAAGAGGTGGCGTTGGGGGGGAGATAGCGCTCTTCAAATACTTGAAAGGCTGCCATAAGGGACACATAAATCTCTATAGATATATATAAGTGAAAAATAAATCTGTTAAAGTGCCACACGACCCCTTCTTTCTGTAGCTGGACAAGACTAACACGCCTATTTGCCCTAGGACAGACGGAGAACATCTGTCTCCCCCTGGGGGCTGTCCCACCGCAGGCCACAGCTGCTCCAGCCGCCAGGCCGCCCCCAGGCAGAACTACATCTCCCATCACGCCCCGGGCGGCCCACGTGACGTTGGTGGCCGCCCGTTGGCCGGCGCTTCCCAACCAGAGAGGCGTTGGGCGAGAACGAGGCTGCGGGAGGCTTCGTTTCCTGCGCCGGACGGGGTGATGTCACTTCCGGGTTGGCGGCGGCGGCGGCGGTTGGCGGCGGGGCGCGCGGCGCGGGCGGGCGGCGATGGACGTGTCCGGCCAGGAGAGCGACTGGCGCAGCGCCAACTTCCGGCAGAAGCTGGTCAGCCAGATGTGAGTGCGGCGCCGGGCGGCCGCGGGCGCGGGAGCGGGGCCTAGGCCGCAAACGGGCCCGGCCTGCCTCGGCCTGGGGCCTTGTCCGCCTCCCGCCCCTGCCAGCGGCCTCAGGCCGCGAGTCCAGTCCTGGGTGCCCGGGTTTAGCTGTGGCTGTGCAGGGCCGCCAGCGCTCTTGGGGCCTCGACGCGCCTGGCCGAGGGGGATTTTCCCCCACGAAAGCTCAGGCCATCAATAAAGGGGCGCAGGACTCCTTGCGGGTTTTCCTGAGCAGCTGCGCTGCTGGAAGCCAGAGCTTGTGTGCTCCGCGGGGGTAGGGCTAGCAGATGCCAAAGCATGGAAAGGAGGACGTGGGAGGGCACATGGAGAAAAGGGAATATTGGTCTTGTTTTTAGAGGGCCCTGGAACGCTGCACCCGAAAAACAGGGTGTTGTGGGGTGTCCCAGCGGCCTTTAACCCCTGTAAGTAAAAAGCTGGACAAAATCATGTATTTTTAAAATGCCTGCTGGATGCAGGATGTGAAGGTGAAAAGCAGCACACGTCCTCCTTTTGCCTGACATCTTGTAACCCTACACTGGAGTGAAGGCACTTGGTTTACAGGAGCAGGGAAACTTGGTGCTAATGTTAATTTTTTTTCTTGTCTGTGCACTGTGATCTGCAGTGGCCTTTTATCACTGATGTTTAAAGCATGGTGGATGATGATTACTTCCAAGAGAAGCTTAAAATAACATCAAATAAAATCATCAGTTTTAGCAAACCACCTTAATTAAAAGTAAAATATTTACATAACAAGAAGATATAGTGTAGTGGCTAGCACCTCTGCTTAACATGCAGAAGGTCCTGGGTTCAATTCCCAGGGGGTTGGACTCGATCTCACAAGGTCCCTTCCAGCCCTATGATTTGATCGATCGATTGATTGATTGAATGCTATTTAACTGAAACTTTAAAAAAATGCTGGAATTTGGAAAGTAGATAGCATTAAAATACCCTCTCAGTTCATAGTCTTTCTGATTTTCCAAAGTTTGCCTTATCATTGCACACATGCAAAATGGGAAATGACTGCCTCGGAAGGAGTTCTGCAGGAAGGGAGCTGGGTATGCATCATTGTGGACCACAAGCCAAATATGAGTCAACGGTGTAATGCTGTTGCAAAAATACAATCATCATTCTCGGGTGTATTTATAGGAGTATTGCAAGTAATACACAAGTAGTACTTCTTCCACTGTACTCTGCACTGATCAGGCCTCCGTTGGAGTATTGTGTCCAGTCCTGGTTGCCTCATTTCAGGAAAGATGTGGAGAAATGTCAGAGAAGAGCAACAGAAATAATTAGGTCTGGAATACTTGACTTACAAGGGAAGATTGAAAAAGCAGGATTTGTTTAGTCTGGAAAAGAGGAGAGACAGAGGGGACATAACAGTTTTTAAGTGCCTAAAAGGTTGTTGCCAGGAAGAGGGAGAAAAATTATTCTCTTTAACCACTGATGATAGGAGAAGAAGGAATGGGTTGAAGTTATAGCAAGGGAGGTTTAGGTTGGACATTAGGAAAAAAATTCCTAACTGTCATGGTGATTAACTGCTGGAATAAGTTACCTAGGAATCTCCATTGTTGGAAGTTTTTTTTTTTTTTTTTTAGGAGCTGGTTAGACAAACCCCTGTCGGGGGTGGTCAGGATAATACTTGGTCCTGCCACGAGTGCAGGGGACTGTATTAGATGACCTCTCATGGTCCCTTCCAGTTTCTATGACTGTAAACAATGACAGTTTTCTTTAGATTTACCATCTTTTTGTGTTCTGCAAGTGACAGTTTCTGCTCTGAACTACATGACACATCTCATACATAAAAGTAGTCATGTGTATTATCTTAGTTTGAAAAATATGGTTCCTGGGTATTTGTGAATCATTATTGTAATGGTTTTATTGAGATTGGATTTAATGCATCACATTAGAACTTATGATTTGGTGATTTTTATCTTGTTACAGTTAGAATAAAATGAGATTTGACACAGTCAGAGATTATAACAGAACATGGTTCTTAAACTTCATTCACTGAAACCCCTTTCTGACAACAGAAATGACTACGTGATGTCCAGAAGGGGGGCCACAGCCAGAGCCCTGCTGTGCCACAGGGGGCAGGAGAGCTGAAGGCAAACACTGAGAACTTGAGCCCTGCTGCCTAGGGCTGAAGTTGAAAGCCTGAGCTCTAAGGCCTAGAGTTGAAGCCCTCAGGCTTTGGCTTCACCCTCAGCCCCTGGCAAGTCTAATGCCAGCCCTGGCAACGCCATGGAAACAGAACGGCTGTAATAGTCAGTGTGAAATAAAGCAGCAGGATTGGGAATTGTTGCCTAGGAATGTTTCTGAGGTCTGTTCACGTGTTGGCTTTTCTTCCTATGCTTTGATTTTTCACCTTCAGTGAGTCATAAGTAACCAACATGTAAAGGAAATAATTAAAATAATTACTGTGTAGGATTTCTTTTGGAAAATGTTCTGTAACCATAGAAAATGTTTAACAAGATCTTGCAATATAGTACTGGAACCTCAGCAGCCCATGTATGATATTCATACTATTAGGAATCTTTTAATATAAACTACACTTTAAAGATTGGTCACATGAATATTTTCTTGAGAGACAGTCTCTTGGATGTGGAATAGTTACATAGAGGCAATTTCTGTTGCTGCAATTTCAAATGTGGCTTCACTCTAAGTCTTATTTTTGTGCATTTGCTGGACATAGCCATGAGATCCTCAATCACAAAATGGTGGCGTGGGCCCTGGAAAAACATCCATGATAGTCTTGTTTCAATTATAAATGGCCTTGGACACTCTTTGCTGCTAGGTTTTGTTGGTTTTTTGTGAAGCTTTTGGAAATGAATGTGAAGATACTTCAGTAAATTTATTCTTCTGAGAGTTCCAAAGGGTAGTAATAGGTGCTTATTTTTCCGTGCAGGGCTCCATCTGTCATTGTAGTATCTTAAATTCATTAGTGATTGTCAAGAGCTATCTTTTCAAGACTCATTTGGGGTGAATGTTATCCCCCACTTTAAAAGGGTCTGCTAATTTTTGGTGCCAGCTTTGAGAGCGCAGAACCTGATTTTTTTCAAACTATTAAGTACTTTATACGTTCAGAGCAGAGCTCCCATTGACCACAGTTGTATTTCTGAGCCTGCAGATGAGAACCGTGGTGTCTCAAGATAGGTACCTGGAAATGAGGAACACAAATGTGGCCATCTGTCGAAACCTTGCTTATGATTGCATTGGAATCCTCTGAAAGAGGAAGGGATACAGCTTAATTCTCCAGGGTTGCATTCAGCTGCATTAGCCATGAGATCATCCTTTCTCTTCCTGCAGTCTTCTACCTCATTCACTCCACATCATCTTTTTCAGCAAATGAGGCAAGAGTCCTACAAACAGTCAGCTCATTCACTATGCAGCCTTGACTCAGTGCCTGAGTACTGTCCCTCTCGTGCACGGAATATAGCAGGGATCCTATGGAAAATAGTGATTGTGAAAGATGGAAATTTCCTTGACAAATATTGTTAAATGAAGTTAACTCTTACTGAACAAGTGTTTAAGTATCTTAAGAGTTCATTGAATATGAAATGCAAATATTGATGTTTTCTTGTGGGATTGAGTGTCATAAGACTATTTGACACAATGTGTCAGACAAGAATGGGTTTCCCAGTAAATCTCTGCGGAGAAGGTGTGAAAATGTATCCTGTTAGTTAAGTAAGAACTCAGTCTTTTGCGGTTTTGCGCTAAGGAGGGGACCTTTGCTGACCACCTGTTACATGATGACAAGATCAAAAGGCCTAAACTGTGTAAAGGAGTGACTCTTAGATTCATGAGGGTGTTTATTCCAAGCTAACAGCTGTTATGAACTTGTAACCACAGAAGAACTCCTTGGTGGGATTTTGACTTCTGCCAGAGTTGTTAGAATTGGTGATCTTTGTTAAACTTATTAAGCATTTGCATAGGCTTGTCTGTTGTTTGAATGTTTTCTCTTAAGAATAAATGTTTGCTTAGGAAAAGATTTGTTGGACCTTTAATTGTGAGCAGTTATGCAGTTATTTTTCTGAGGAGAACAACAAAACCTGTTTGGTCTGTCTGTCTTACTAGGGAATTCAGTGTAGGTGTGAACTGTGTTGTCTAGAAATCTCAGAGAAAAGAGTGAGCTCATGCCTCCATCCAAGAGAGGTAATGTCTGGGAAGCCAGAAGCTGGTCGTCTTGGACTCCAGAGGGAATACAGGTGTAGATGGCTTGAACTGTGGCAGTGATCATGCAATTAGACTGCCATAATGTGTGCACACCAGAGGGCTGAATACAGTTACATGGGTTGGAGAACCAAAGACTAAGTAGGGGGAACTGATCAGACTTTCAGGGATTTTGTATTTAATTTGAATGATTTTAATATAATAAATTTAAGCCTTAACATAGGTTGTCATTATTTAAAATTTAATTTTAAAATGAAATAAAAATTGATTTATTAAAAACCCCTGAGATTTGTACACCCTAACCGCACTGATTCTCCCTCCCCACAAAGAGGAAGGTAGCAGCATGGGGGCACAGATTAAGCACTTAGGTGAGAGGATCTGGGAATAGTGCAGGAAATAGTGTTTTTGAAGTAGGAGAACAGATGCGAGGTAGTGGAAGAGAGGATGGATGGTTCAGTGGTTAGGATTTGGATCTAGAGAGACCTGGATTTGATTCCCAGCTCCAACCGTGACAGTCTTCTTGTGGGTCTTTGGGCAAATGACTTAGTTGCATTGTCTCCATTTCTTGTCTGAAAAAATGGGGATAATAGAACACCTTCCATATCACTGCTTCAACTCCACCAGCATGTCTTCTGTCATGCCCATTGTGCCAATGTTCCAATGTATTCTGGCTCACAGGCGTGTAGCTCCTCAGAGTCCAGCATGCACAGAGGGGAGAAGGTGGGGTTGATGGGGACACCCATCCTAATCTTTGCTACTAAGTAGAGCTCTCTCCAATTTCGCCTCTGCAAGAGGTGTAGCAGTTAAGTCAGTGTAGTCAGGGTGACGTTATCTGTGTGTGTCAGTGGTTCTTGGCCTGTTGGACTGTCTGTGGCCCAGTTGGCACACTGTTGCGGCTCATCTGACCACCTCATGGCCATACAGAGTGTGTGGATATGGTCCATGTAACAGACAGAGCTGCATATGTGGCCCACAATGGTAAATAGGCTGAAAACCACTGGTGTAGCTACTGTTACGTACATCACCTGTTGGCTGTCAGCCCCCACCTCAGGACTCTCAGCCAGCGGCCCTCTCTCTCTGGACCAAGTGCCAGTGGAGCTGTGACACTGACAAGAATGACAGCCAACAGCCAAAGTAAAGAATGCAGTGTTTGCGCTGATACTGTGTTGTCCTGGCACCACTGACATAAGCCCTACACCTCTTGTTGAGGTGGTTTTATTAGGTTGGTATAGAACAGGAGTTGTACTGGTGGGAGAAACACTTCACTATGTGCACCTGCCCTCTTTTGTCAACAAAACTCTGTACTGTAGACCAGGCCAAAACCACTACAAACAAAAGAAGTAGTAAGGGAAGGAGCAGTCTTCCTCAGGAATTGCTGAACAGAAAGGTTTCCTTGGCAAGGCACCTGTCTGTCACTTAAAGCAAAGCTACTAACTGTCATGACTTCCCTTCTTCAGAATATTCCTGTTAACAAAAGGGAATGAACATATTGCACTTAACCGATGATGTGCCCCCTTGATAGTGTGTAGGCACTCAGTAGAAAGACCCATCTCCCTCTGTTCCCTCAAAGCAACTCTTATTTAAACTGTTTTTGAAAGCTGACTGGGCCACTTTTGTGAATCTGGAGGGAGTAAGGCTGCATCACTTGTATTTTTTTTTTGGTTAAAAAATACTGAATTTATAAAGCTCTGAGCATATACTATGTTTATATTGCAGTAGCACTCAGAGTGTATGCTAAGGATTGTCCTGTATCAACTGGGTGTTCTGTAAACTTCACATATAGATATGATCTCTGCCTCAAAGGGTTACAATCCAAGGAGGCAAATGATGTTGGACAGGTGGAGGGAGGAGTACAATCAGTGTCCCAAGTTAAAACAAACAAGTTCCAAAGGGGCAGCCATGTTAGTCTTGTTCACTAAAACAAACAAGGAGTCCTGTGGCACTTAACAACTAACAAATTTATTTATTGCATGAGCTTTTGTGGGAGAAAATCCCACTTTGTCAAATGCTTTGAAGATGGGGGAAACTTACAGAATGGGAGGAAATAAATGCAGGAAAGTGTAAGTCATGGGATCAGGTCACACTAACAGCAAATCAAAGCAATTGTAAAGATTCAACACTGAGGAACAGCGTATAAAGGAAGATGAGGTCAAATCACATTCTGTAAGTTCCCCCATCTTCAAAGGGTCTGAAGTGGGATTTTTTTTCCCCACAAAAGCTTATACAATAAATAAATTTGTTAGTCGTTAAGTGCCACGGGACTCCTTGTTTGTTTTACTGAACTAGACTAACACGGCTGCCCCTTTGGCATGTGTCCCAAGTTAGTGTCTTTAAATGACACTGGGCTAAAAGAAGCTCCATGGCACCCCCTGTAGCATTGAAGGTGTTGATTTTGGTCCTCTGGCAAGAGAACATGGTCTCTTGCCCACCTTGAATTGGTATCAGTTGCCTAGTCTCGTAACAGCTCTACATAATGGGAAACATTTCCTACCTCATTATCTTGCTTTCTAGCAAAAGATTAATTAGAGGAGACTTCTCCTATTTATGTGCTGACTACCTGGCTATTGATTTTAATGGGATTTATGTGCATGGAAATCAATGATATTAGTTTCATTTATTTTTTAATGTATATCTGAATTTGAGTGACCCAGTGGTGAAAAGTTGCATTTCATCTGCTTGCAAGGTAGGGAAGGGGGTTTCTGGTACTATCAGTTAATATCCTTGGGGGTTCTGTGCCTTGTTTTGCAGTGATGATGCCATGAGGATGGCCAGTGTAGCCCACAATAAAACCAGCAAAGATATGGAGAGTCATGTTTTTCTGAAGGCCAAAACTCGGGTAAGGTGCTTTCATGTGTTTCCAAGAATGTCTGTGTTGGTATGTTGGGAGCAGATAAACCAGGTTTCCAAATGAATCTAGCTGTCTAACCACATCTTGCCAGGACAGCTGTATAAACTGTGTTGAATGTGTACAGAAACATTGAATTCTATGGGGAACCAAAGTCTTTGCATACTATACATAAGATAGTCAGATGTGAAATGTTTGGCACAGAATTCCCATTATTACAAAAGATGCAACAGGCTCTTTAATGACCATGCAGAACACAAGAATGTGCTTTATAAGATCTTATCTAAAAGACCCACATGCAGTTAACTCACTTTCTCTACAGCTTAAAATGATTTTTGCTGATCAAGAGGCAGTTTGGTTGTCTCGTTGTGCAACTCGAGGCTCTCGGGTCAGGGGTGCCCAAACTTTTTCAGTTGTGTCCCCTCCCCCTTAGTAGTAATGGAATCAGTCAATGCCCCCTGTCAATTATTGCACAGACAAAACTTCCTGCCTGTGGAGCTTGGGCTGGCACCTACACCTGCAGCTGGTTTAGAGGTGGAGAGGGAGTGAGGGCAGAGCTGGGTTGGGGGTGGAGCTGGGCTTGGAGGCTGAACAGGTCTGAAGGAGGAGCTGGAAACGTAGTTCTCCCTTTTCCCTGGACACATGCCAACCTCCTCAGCTGCTGTTGTGCACCCTCCTAGGCGCATGCACCCCACTGTTTTGAGACCCCTGCTGTAGGGAGTGCCTGTTACATTTCAGATGATTAGCATAATACAAATCTTGAGATACCTTTAGAGATCTTTATTATGCTGAGTGCAAACACTACAAGGTGTTCATTAGTCTTGCATTGCAGAGAACCTTACTTTTAAATTATTTTTTTATTCTCTCAACTGTTGGTCTTAGCATTGCACAGCAGTGCAGTGTTTGGTAAATCAGCCTTAGATATTCTCTAATCATCTGGCTTTAAGGAAGTTAAGGAATTGTGATGTATGGCTGTCTCAGAGTGGGCACACTGTCCGAGGATCCCCATCAGAGAGGATCGCCATCACAGGAGTTGGCATCCTTGTTGACAGTGATCCTTCTGTCCACTTTAGTTTAATAGCAAAGCGATATGAGGAAAACTACTTGCACTTCTGTTATCCATGTTATACCTGTTCTCTGGATAAATAGGGGGTGTTAGTTTTTAGGGTTCTCATTTATCACCTTTTAAAAGCAGTGCATTTGATTAAAAATAATTTAAAAAATAAAGCAAAGTAACATTGTTCAAGCCTGGCCTTAAATGATAGCTGCATGATTCAGACACAAGGAGCTAGAAGATGGTAAGTTAAGGGCTTGTCTGCATGCAGCATTGCTGGTGCACCCCTGTAGCACTTCACTGTAGGCGCTCCTGACAGCTACAGGATTGTTTCTACCATCAGCTCAGTTAATCCACCACCCTGAGCGAGGCTAGGTGGATGGACAAATTCTATGCCGGTTGGCTAATTGCATTGCTCAGGAGTGTGGCTTTTTCACATGCCAAGTGATGTAGGTGGATCGACTTAACTTTTGAGTGTAGATTTGGCCAAGATAAAAGCTTTGGGCTGATCTATGATGAAAACTTGCATCGGAAGAGCTAAGTCTCTTGGATATGAAATATTTGCCCCTTGAGAGACATCACTAGGCCAACATAACCAGCTGGTGAAGTTAGTGCTAGGTCCTTCTATCTATCTGAGTACCACTTCTGGGGAGGTGAATTAATTATAGCAATGGGAAAACCCCTTCAGTTGCTGTAACAAGAGTCTACACTTAAAATGCTACTGCTGCTGGTGTACTACTACAGCAGTGGTTCCCAACCTTTTTCAGGCTGGGACCCCTTTTTAACACACCAAAAAAAAAAATAAATAAATAAAATTCTTTGCAGCTCCCCGGTTGCTTATGTAATCTGGCCCCCACAGGCAAACTCTGACCTGCACCAGTCTGGTGGCACTGCTAGGACACCTGGCAAGCTGCGCTGCCACCACCATGGCCTGCACCGCTGGGGAGCTGAGCCATGGTGGCTATGGCTCCCCACCCTTGCCCCTGTGGGGAGCTGCCATGGCCCCATTCCCCTGCTGGGATCTGGCCATGGGTGCAGGGAGGCAGCCCCAGTGGGGAGCATCGGGGTTGCAGCTGGATTCCAGCCCTGGTAGGGAGAGGCTCTGTGGGCCCCCTGCAACATATCTGTGGACCCCTGGGGGTCACCGCACTCCAGGCTGGGAACCACTGCACTACAGTATTTCAAGTGTAAGCATGGCCTTTATTGGTATATAAACCAAAGTCTGATACTATTAATATGTGGCTAGGGTGGCAGTTGTCTACCTTTTCTAGCCAGATGTTACTGTTTCTCCTCCTGCCCTGTATAGTCAAACACAGTGATCGTCTTATTTGGAACATGCCCTGCCCATTTCAGTTCGTGAGCAGATCATGGTTTGCAAATGAGCTGCTATGAAAAGGTTACCAGGGTACAGGCAGAGGGACTCCTCTGTCGCACTGAGGGAATGGCAGTGTGAGGAAGGACTCCTTGTTTATTTAGCTGAAATAGACTAATATGGCTGTCCCTTTGGAATGTGAGGAAGGGAAACAGTGAGTCATGGAGTGCATTGCTTCTCTGTTCTGTGCTAAGCTACTGCTGCTTTTCAATTTTAGGAGGAATATCTTTCTCTTGTGGCCAGACTTATTCTTCACTTCCGAGACATTCGTAAGTAATCCTCATGTGTATCTGTTACGTTCTCACTGAAAAGAGTTAAAGATTAAAGTGTAGCTTTTTGAGTGACTTGAATCTGCCAGTTTTGCCTGGCCTTCTCTGTGAGTTGCTCTAGTTGTTTCTGTTGGAGGATATGTTCCCAGCTCCTGAATGTATAATTTTCTTTAAAATGTCTGTCTGGAACTGACCAACCTACTAGAAAGTTCTTGAAATCTCTACTTTTCAACTCCCCAACCCTTTTCACTGTGGTCATCCTGCTTCTCCATTTTCATTAGCACCACAGTGCTGTGAAGTGGCTGAGCTATGTTTATTTGTTCTACTTCAATGTAAAAATGAAATAAAAAGCATTCAACAAAGAAGTATTATGGTAACATTTCTCCTCTGCATGGAATCATGATTTAGGGTATCTGCCCTTCTTTTAGTTTTACTGTTTCTGAAAGAAGTCTTTGGAATGCAACAAAATCTCAGAGGGCTGATGATTTTTACTAGGTGTCAAATTAGTGGAGAAAGCTACCTGTCATACACTACACAAGGAAGCTTGTTCCATTCTGTAGAAAACATCAGCTATGTTTTAATATACAAAGCAAACATGAATCTTGAAGCCTGAGAGTAAAATCTGACTTGCAGAGCTCTTACACTGGCAACATGTGGGATGTTGGTAACAATGATCTGACATTCCAGAGCATATCTGCAGCAGCAGCAATACCATAACCATTTGGGATGCTCAGTTCCTGATTAAAAGGTAACCTAGGAGCTCTTATGCTCTGTGGCTTGCTGCCTAGTGCGAGGAATCTGGGTAAAATATTTGGAAGCATGTAGGTAACTGATAGGAAGTATTTTTTTTTTTGCACCATTAATGCATTGGTGGTTGGTTTAAATTTCCATGTATTTACAGTTAACCATTCAACACAATGTAGCAAAATATGTAACTTGTGTCTATGTTCATTCTTATTTTTTAGATACTAAGAAATCTCAGGCTTCAGTCAGTGGTAAGAACATGTCTTCAGTCTATTCTAAATGGAAACTGTCTTTCTGGTGGCATGTGAATCAGGGAGGGAGGGAATATTGAATATGTGCAATAAAGGAGAGCAACTTAAACTGTGGTGAGGAGGAAAGTTCTAGTGAGCTTGAATTTTTCACATGTGGGCAGGCCTCAACAAATCTGTTTCTGGTCACCATGGCAATGAGTTTTAGTAGACTGTTGCCTGGCTCCACTGCAGAAACATAATGGAGGAGTGCCTTCTGGTAACCAAAAGCAAAATTGCTGGTGCCTAGCTGTGAGCCAGTTTTGTCCACCTCTGCATATGGATGTTGTATGGAACATTATTTTGATTCCATCTCTGTATTGTGTATATTGGTGTCAATCATTATTAAATCTATTCAACGAATGCCAGTGTTGTGAACTGGATTCCACAACAGGAAGTAGCTAAGTTCCTCTTTGCTTGCATTCTTGCAGTTCTCATGGGTGTATGAGCTTGATACCCGTTCTGCATTACGAGTCTACAGAATAATCCTGTCAGTTAATTCGGATGCATCGCCAATGTGCTCTTATCTCCCAGAGCTACAAGCCAGGTGCCCGGCGTGGCAGCACAGAGCTGTACTGACAGTGGTGCCTGCCATCTATTGTGTGTATTTGCATATCCTCTTAGAGTACAGATTACCAATGTCTTCCCTCTTGTTAATACATATTTAGCATTTATTTGGTGCCTTGGGAGTTTAAAACACTTCACAAATATCTAACCACCTCACACTGTTGTCTCCATTTTACAGATGGAAACACGGAGACAGGTTTTCTTAAAGCCATTGAGTCAGTGATAGATTTGTGAGCACAGAATTCAAGTAGGAGTTTTAAACCTATGCTGAGTCCACTAGGCTAAAACTTCCTTGTGGCTCCATAGCATGGAGAACTATTTTAGCAGACTAGTCCACATCTTGTTCTGATAGGGTATGTCTACACTTAGAGTAGAATTCGAATTGACTGTCATCAATTTGAATTCTGTGAAATGCATGGACATGCCCGCTTTCATCAATTCAAATGAGGCATGCCTTACTTCGAATTGATGAAAGCTGACTTCAGATTAGTCAAACCTTGTTTGACTTTGAAGTCAGGGTCAATTCGAAGTGAGTAATTTGAATTGATGTAATATGGCCAGGTCAATTCAAATTACTCACTTTGAATTGACCGTGTTTTGCTCTTCTCTTTCCCATGGTGCTTGGCACCAGGAAGGGGAAGTGTTCACAGGCACTGCTCGCGCCCCCCCCCCCCCCCCGCCGGCCCGGCCGCCCCCGCCACCTGGTGGCTGGTGGCCATGGCTGAGGCAGGCGCCGACTGGGCATCAGGAGGTCCTCTGCCTCCTCTCCATTTGGGGCAGAGAGGACATCCTGTCCCGGTTGCAGGCACCGCACTGCAACCAGTCAATATATCAGGACATTGCCAAGGCCCTCTCTGCCCAGGGCCACCCCCGGACCACAGAGCAAGTCCAGATCAAGATAAACGCCCGTCGCCAGGACTGTGCCTGGGTCTGGGAGGCGAGGCGGCTCGGGGGGACAGAGCGGGGTGGCACGTACCTTTATTTTGAGGAACTGCATTAGTTCCTTAGTGATGAACCCTCCGGGCTGCCTTCTACCACAGTGGACAGCAGGGACATGCCCACCATGTCCACTGCTGAAGAAGGGGAAGCAGCAGACGTCAGTGTCCTGTGGAGGTCAATGTCAGCGGCAAAGCAGCAGAGCCACCACCTGTCCACAGGGCAGCCCCCAGCCCTGAGCTGCTCCGCAGCACAGAGGAGGCACCCACATCCCCAGAGGCGCTGGAGGAGGAAGGCACCACCATGAAGGGAGACCCTGGAGAGGGCATGTTCTGCTGGACAATGCCGAGACCAGTGGGTAAGTGGCTCCCTTCTTCCTCCATGCAGGCAGGGTCCCAGACACTGAGGGGGGGGGGCAGCTCAGTTGAGCAGGGTGGGGGGCACATGAGTAGCGGGAATGGAGGAACCAGAAGCAGCAGCACCAAGCAGACAGCATGCAGCCCAGGCTGCTGGCACGTGGCCGTGGGACATGCTCTGAGACCAGTGCAGTGCTGAGTGTTGCTTGCCACAGTGGGCACCATGCCTGACTTGGGCAGCACAAAACAGCCAGGTATACCTTAGGGGGCCCTGTCCTTCAGGACACGGATTGGGAGGCATGGGGATAGCCAGGGCACTGCTGCTTGCTTCTGTCAGCCCACACACAGCACTAGCTAGGCAGCTGCTAGGACTAATGGTGGTCTCTTGTCTGCTCCCACCAGCTCGTCAGGGCCGCAAATGCCCTGCCTCAGCAAGTCCACTAGCTACCACCAGGCGCAGGAGGAAGACACGCTGAACCAGAGATGACTTCCTCCTGGAACTCATCCACCTGGGACAGGGGGCTGAGGAGGGTGTGCAGGCATGGTGGAGGCAGGTGTCAGCCCACCGAAGATCTACCCTCTGCCTGCTGCAACAGGCTGTTGACCTAGAGGAGCGCCACACCATTGCCCATGAGCAGCAGAGCCAGGCGCTGGTGACCATTGGGGCAGCCCTCCAGGGCATGGCAGCCAGCCTCAGTTGGCTGGTGGACCGTTTTATTCCCCTTGCTGCCCAGGAAGTCCCACCCTGAGACCCCCCACGTCCTTCGTCACTGGCGTCTCTGCACCCAGGGTGGCTGTAGGGAAGGCCAAGGGGAACCCCTCATCCTGACCCTTAAAATGACCCATATCCTCAGTTCTCCCCCAAGCCCCCCCTTCTCCCAGTTCTCAAAGCCCCTCCCTGCCCTCAAACCTCCCCCTTCCAATTTAAATAAAACATGTTAAAACACTCTTTTAGGTTCATGTCTCTATTTATTTGGGGATGGGGGGTTAGGGTGGTGCAAAAGTATGTGGCGTGGGCCTGGTGAGGGCTTCTGGTGGCAGGCCCAGGTCCTCAGGGCTCCTCCACAAGAAACATGTCCTTGAGCACCTCACGGATGATGTGCACTTTTCACTGTGCCCACTCTGGCTGCTGGAAATGTGCAGCGATTTGTTAGGCCTCAGCCTCTCAGAGGGTTGGGACTCTGTGTTGCGCCATAGTTCAGAGGTTATGCAGGGTGACACAGGCACCAATGACCTCTGGGAGGGTCTCCTCCACAAGGTGGAGGTGTGTTAGAAGGCACTGCCATCTGGCTTTGAGCCTCCCAGATGTGCGCTCCATGAGCTGGTGACAGTTGTTCAGTCTCCTGTTTAAAAACCTCCTTGCCTGGAATGAGGTGGCCTGTGTATGGCTTTATAAGCCATGGCAAGGGAGGGTAGGTGGCATCCCCCACAACAAGGAGGAACACCTGCACATCCCTGACAGGTGTGGTGTTTTGCGGGATGAAGGTGCTAACCTGTATTTGCCTGTACAGCGATGAGTTCCGCAGCACGCGGGCATTGTGCACCCTCCTCAGCCAGCCGACAAAGATGTTTGTGAAGAGGCCCCAGTGATCAGCCAGGGCCTGCGGGAGCATGGAGGAGTATCCCTTGTGGTTCCCGTACTTCGCACTTCAGTGCGGTGGGGCTCGGATGAGGATATGATTAGCATCAAGAATGCCCCCGCAGTTGGGGAATCTGAGGGCATGGAGTCCATGCAAGCTCTCTTGCATGTTCTCAGGAGCGATCAGGTGGGGTAGCAGGATCTTCTTAATTGCCCTGCTGACCCGCAGGAGAATAGCCCCCACAGTGGCCTTCCGAACCCTGAACTGGTGTGCTGCTGATCAATAGGTGTCTGGGGTGGCCATCTTCCACAGTGCAGTGGCCGCTGTCTTTTCCACGGGCACAGTGTGTCTAAGACAGGTGTCTGTTCTCTGCAGCTGTGGAGCTAGCTCATGGTCCAGCTCCAGGAACGTCTGCCTCTTCATACGGAAGTTCTCCTTCCATTGCTCATTGTTCCAGATGGTCAGGACAACACACTGCCACCAGTCAGTGCTGGTTTCCCATATCCAGAAGCCACAGGGCACAGAGGGCAGTGGGGTGGCTGTGGCAGCAGGCAGGGCCAGTGTGGTGGTGGTGGTGGTGCTGGTGCCTGCCTCTGCTGCCACGGTTCAGTAACGGTGCTCGAGGCAACTAGAGCACTGGTCAAGAGTGTGCGGGTGGTGGGCACCTCAGCAGCAAGCTGCAGGAGTTGGGCTTGGTACATGACCTGCTTGCTCTGCCTCCTGCCAGCCACAAGGGCTGAGGCAACTTCCCACTTTTATGTGATTGGCTGTGGCAGTGGCCCTTCTCTGCAGCCATCTTGTCTCACTTCCCATGGTGCCCCCCTCCAATTTGAATTGGCAAATCCAGTTTGTGGACATGCCAATTTGAATTGGAGTTTCTGTGTGGTCATGTCAATTCAAATTAAAATTATTAATTTGAATTGACTAATTTGAATTGAAAGGCTAAGTGTAGACATAGCCTTAGCAGTTATGTTATATTTACAGATCCTATGAATGCACTGCAGAATCTAACAGGAGGCCCTCCAGCAGGTACAGCTGGAATGGGCATGGCTTCACGAGCTCAAGGAGCCCCAATGGGTGGAATGAGTGGACTTGGGCCAATGGGGCAGCAGATGAACCTCCCTGGGCAGCAGCCTCCTGGACCTCCTCATGGTATGTCTGGTGTGTCTGCAGCAACTCAGCAGAGTAAGTACTCAATTTGCGCCTGTCCACTAAAATTAAGTCATTGTAGGCTTCCAGTGAAGTGCATCTCATCCATTGTCATTGATCTGGGAAAAATGGATTTAAATGAGGTGGGGAAAGAGAGGGTTTACCTTCAAGTACCTCCATCCCCACCATAAATATCCTTTCTGTAGCTGTATGCACTGTTGTAACTATGCTGATTGCACAATATTGAAGACAGGGTGGATGAGAGATGTATTTTATTGGACTGAGATTGGATGGAGTATTCTGATCAAGAGTCTGGAACTGATCGGTAGACTCCTTTGTCTCAAAATATTTTAGTTCTTGGACATGCTTACTCTCTTGTTTCCACCTGCCTTGCTTTATGTCACCTCATACTGTGGCCTCTATCATTCCAGTTGATGGCCGCTAGGTGTGGCTCCCTTCAGAGCCCAATAGGACAGTTCCTTCTTTGACTAAAGATTTCTTTGTGGAACAGTGTGTGAGGCCTCTTCTTTCTGTTCCCATTGTTGCAGGAATGAGGCCACCTTCTTCCTCTTTCAGTCCTTAAACTGTTTAATTAGATTACAGAGTCAGCCAAAGAATGATTGATGTAACAGTAATGAAAAATGTTACGATAATATGAACAACTGATGTTTAAATGAGTGTAATATGTATCTGGAAATAGGAGGTTATAATGAGTTAACATGCTAGCTTTTACGCACATGCCCCTAGCATGAATGTGTGCTATAAAAGACACCAAGGTGTCTTAAGTCTCCTGTAAAAGGAGTTGCAGTTGAGATCACCAGTCCAGCTCTCAGTTGTTAAACCTCTCAGTCATGTTGTACACACATTGACTTTCAGCCCAGCTCCAACTGCAACAGATGGCGCAGCAGCAGCAGCAGCAACAGCAGCAGTTTCAGCAGCAACAAGCAGCTTTGCAGCAGCAGCAGCAGCAGCAGCAACAGTTTCAGGCACAGCAGTCTGCCATGCAACAACAGTTCCAGGTCCAACAGCAGCAGGCGGCGGCGGCAGCAGCAGCAGCAGCTGCACAACAGCAGCAGCAACTGCAAGCAGTCCAACAGCAGCAGCAGCACATGCTGAAACTGCAGATGCAGCAGCAACAAAACCAGCAACAGGTAATGAACAATGAAGCAATCACAGAGGCATCCTTGGTAATCTGCCATCAGCCACTTGTCAGATGGCACCATATCAGAGCTCTGGCTTATGTAGCAATGTGATGCGTTAGCTCGCCACACTTAGGGTATGTCCACACAGGCTTCTTATTTTGAAACAACAGAGGTTGTTTCGAAATAAGCAGCATGTCCACACGACGCACCGTTATTTCGAAACCGTTAAACCTCTCATCTAATCGAAATAGCTGTTGTTTCGAAACAACGGCGTTCGGACACGTTTTGAAACAACACCATTGTTTCGAAACAACTGTTTTGAAACATGTCCTAACAGTCTTGTTTCAAAATAACCATTTCGAAACAAGGGCTATTTCGAAAGCAGGCTTTCCCGTAATTCGAATTAACTTATTTTGAAATAAGGACTTTATTTCGAAATAACTCATTTCGAAATGGATTATTTTGAAATAATGATGTATGTGTGGACATACCCTAAGGGATTAACATGCTTCTGTTTCTGGACAATGCATCAACTCATACTGGCAGAGTTCAGTGACAACACCGGGCCTGATCCTTATGAAAAGGGAGCAGCTTTCATTTCTTGATTAGTCTGATCTTTTGTAGCAAGAAAGAAGCTACGAATTTTGTCCTATTCTTGTTTTAGTCAAAGTGTCAGGATGATGATTGTTTTTGAAAAGGCCAAGGGTGTAGGAGAGGATTGGACTGGAGGGCACCGGTCCTCCCCCTAGTTTCCTCTAGAAATAGTAGCTGTTTTCTCACTTGTGAATTACTCACACTTAAAAAAACAAAAAAAACAAAAATATGAGAAATGTCTAAAGATGATGATGCAAATAGAAGAGGCTCATGCTCTCCTGTTCTTGTGTGGGTGTAGGTAAATGGTAATGCTGACATTAGTTCAATAACAGTTTGGAGAAGAGTGTATTGTGATCTTTTATGCAGGAGAAGCTGGAGAGCTGGGTACCTTCATCATAAAACTTTCTTTTAGTGGTAGCAGATGACTTTGTACTCATCTGGAAAAGGAAATTAGAATATAAACTGCATGCAGGTGAGTTGTTTGAATTCAGAGGCTGGCACAAAGGGTCACATTTTTCATCTGGGCCAAATGCTTTAATTTAATATGAAGAGTCAGTGCAGGGCTCAACAAAATTGGCTCCCAGCTAGGTGCCAAGTTTTATTTTTGGATGCCAGAGGGTGCTCCTCTGCTGCATTTTTGCAGCAGCGCCAGAAGCAAGGCTACAAATCCTGGTCACCATGGTGACCTGGCTCCTCTGGGTTTTGTCAAGGCCCGAGTTAGTATGCTGCCTACTATTGGGTTACATCCAAAAGCTAAAGACACTGTTGCAATGCTGGAAACTTTGACGTCCTGGCTCTTTGTTTTAGATGCAGCAGCAGCAGCAGCTACAGCGAATTGCTCAAATGCAGCAGTTGCAGCAGCAGCAGGCAGCTCAGGCTATGCAAGTGCAGGTGCAACAGCAGCAGCAACAGCAGCAGCAACAGCAGCAGCAACCACAACAGATACCCCAGCAACAGATACAGCAGCAGCCACCACAGCAAGTCATGCAACAGCAGATGCAACAGATGCAGCAACAGCAGCAGGTTGCTCAAGCCCAACAGTCTCAGCTTCCACCACAGTCACAACCCCAGCCCATGGTCTCTCAGGCACAGGCAATCTCTGGACAGATTCCTAGTCAGGTCATGCCTGTAACTTTAACACCACAGCAGATAAAAGCCATGCAGGTGAGTGTGCTAAAGATGCTACACAAATGGTGATAGACTTCGCGAGCCACTAGGGAAATAAAAAGTCCTAATTTGATAAATAAGCCTTGTTAGTGCTAACAGCAGAAACTTGAAATAGTGTAATGTGTTCAGTTAGCTGTTAACTTAATGCCTGCATAACAACTGTTCTGTTGCTTGACAGACAGCATAGTTCTTTGGTCAAGTCCCACAATTTTGTATCTGGTCTATGAAGCTTTGGTGCGCTGGATAGAGAAGCGAGTGTTTTGAAACTGAGTTCCCTTGTTGCTATTGGAGGACAAGGAGATGAGTGAGGTCACATTTTATACAAATGTATTAAATTGGTTTTTCTAGAACCATGAGCAAACTATCTGAATGGTGTAGTAAGTGTGGTGTTGGTGAACATGTCACTCCTATCACACTACTGCAGTGTGAGACCCCATTGGCTTTGCTAATTTAAAAGGGTTAGAAAAGTGGTATTCAAACTTCTTTGGTCCACCCTGGCCTCCCAATCTGGTCTGCACCAAGCCTGAGACAGCAGCTGGGAACTGTGGCTGGGTGGTATTCCCCACCTGGGAACTGGAGCAGGTCCTGCTGCACCCTCCCCACCCCCGAACATTCCTCCATACCGCAGTTTGGGGGCTCTTGGTTTAGATCCTCAGTGGTTGGAAGAGGTGCAGTAATGGTAGCCAAATCTGTTCCCGATGACTGTAGTATTATGGTTGCTGAAGACGGAATGATTTCTGTACTTCACAGTGAATCTAGTATTGTTTCAGTCTGAATCAGTTAATGCTGTTAATGGTATAGCTTTTCCTGTTGTTGAGCTACTGTTCAGTGCTGTGGAAACTGACCTTGTAAGGTTTGTTAAGAGTGCTGTGCAGTGCTAAGCAGGAGATCTTAAGTTTTAACTATGAGCTGTACTCTACCTCACTGTTGGCCTTCCTGATGGTGGGGGTTTGGCACCGCTGCAGAAATGATGTTCAGTAGTCACTCCTGAGATCTAGTTTAGGAATAGCCTATGTGTGTCATACCCATGCATTAGTTATACAGCAATGCACAATTTTGAATGTTCTCACATGCAGGGATTTTATAGTGTGTACTTGAGTGAAATTACTAGCAAAGCTAATTATGTTGGCCATGAAGAAGTCCAAGTGCAGTCAAGTTTGCCTATAGGAAAGCCAGACTAGGGAAGATGCCACATAGAAAAGTCAATATCATGTGTAGCATTGACAGGCTTATTGTTCATGTTCAAAGTGGGTCATAAACCAATCCAGTGTAAATGCATAGCTGATGATCTTCTTTGCTCATAACTGAAGGATTTGGGATGGTGACGTCCACCGTAGTCAGTTACATGCGTTCCCCCCCCCCCCTTCTTTCTTTCAATCCCCAAGGTAAGAGCCCAGCTGGTGCAGCAGCAGCAGCAGCAGCAGCAGGCAGCAGCAGTCGTCCAAGCAGCGCAGGCTCAGGCTGCACAGATGGGAGCTTCCGGGCAGGTAAGGGCCCATGGAGCCGGTATCACTAGTGCAGGCCTGTAGCAAGTGCATGCTAAAATTGAGCATGGAGATGGATTTTTTTGGTGGCTTTCTGAGGAGGGGTCTGGTATCAGTTGCCTTTACAAAGGACGTATGGGCTATTACTCACTGTTTCCCTTCTGCTATGAGTCAGAGGGAGGGTTCTGTTGACACCCTCTTTGTGCATGCCTGTCCCTTGTGGGTCAAATACTGTTGCCTAGAGTGATATAGCAGTGCACAATAAGACTTACTGTATGACTACAGTAGACAGTCTAACTGTTGGTTCCTGGAGTGTTTACCTTTGTTTCCATAACATTTTCTTATAAGACTGCTTCATCTTATGAACTCGCTCTGCTATGAATTGGTGCTGAATGGTTCATATCAGATGTGTTCTCCCGTCCATCTCCCAAACACAAAAGTAATAGTGGAGATACTGATACATCTCTCCCTCCCCTCAACTTTTCTCTGTCCCATCATTTCCTTTCCTCTCTTTCTGAGAGAAATTGACAGAGTTCTCTTTGAATGTGAACTCTCAAGATAAATGAGTCAAATATGAGGTCTGAATGAAGGCTTGTTGTACAGTGCACACATACATTTCCTTAAGCTACAGTTCACTTTTTCGTCTCAGTGTCTGTTTCCCTCCGTATGGCTAGCACCAAGGCTAGATGGGAAAGGTTCCGTGGGCTTGAGTTGAACCATGCTTCCCACCCTCCTCAAGGGACTCGTATAAAGCTTAGTAGAACACTATGAGTAGAAAGCATTAACATGGGTAAGTGTAATTATCCCCATTTTTCTGGTGCAGAATTTGAGCCATATGGGGAAGTGACTTGGAATCCAGTTTTCCTAACCCTGTCCATTGTTTTATTCTGCCACCAATGCAAAAATAATGGGCTGGAGATCCCCTTCAGTGTTTACAGTTTGTGTACAGGCTGAGTTGTAACAATTAGTGGTTCTTCCTACTTGCATCCCTCAGGTTCTATACTAGGAACAGTGGCCTAAGATAACCCAAACCACTTTCTTATTGATGCTGAAGTTTTGCTAGGCCATTACATTCTGTTTCTGTACTGGGCCCTTTTATATTTCTTACATTATGTTGACACCAGATGAAAGATGAGCAGTGGTAAGTACAGCTGGAACATTAGGGGCAGTGACACAACCCATTCACAACTGTTTAAATACATGCTTTTTAAACTCTTCTATTTGTGTGTTGTTTTGTGAATAATCTTCAGGTGGGAGCTACAGGGAATTAGGGTGGCTGGCAGGACAGCTGTCATGTCACTAATTGAGTGTTGCTGTCCAGCAAATGGGCTGTATTCATATGGGGACAGCTTAATTCCTGCCCCATTAAATGAGTTTTCCATACAGGTGACTTAATACCAGAGTGCATCAGGAACACTTCTGGTGGTGATGATTGACAGCTGGTTTTGCATCCTTGCAGCACTGTTTTATAGGACAAGTTAAAGGACAACTCAGTGTCTGTCACAAATTAAGATGGCTGAAAGCTTTCTAAACTCCACTGGCAGGCTTATTCACTAAACTGGTATATATTCATACTGATACAGGTTAAATAAATTACAATTCAATTTATTTTTTCCTGTCTGATAACTAAACAGATTTCTTGAACTTTCTGTAATATCTTACAGTAAAATGTTTAGTTTTGAGATTACGTTAAGCATAGAATATTTCAGTATGAACCTGGACATCAGAGCATTGACTGGATTTTTTTTTTATTTATAAAGAGCATCTTCTTTTGGAGAGTAAATTTTTCCTCCTATAACTTTTATTTCATTAACACTTCCTTAACATTTCTCTAAAAGCTCCTTTGAATTCTAGAGTCTGTTCTGAGGAAGTTTTATTCTAAGGATGCTGTGTCGGATGCTTGCCTCATTATATGAGAACTTTGTTCTGTGGCTGTCAGATGGTCTGGATCAGTGCTGGTATTATTTATTTGTATTATTATAGCACTTAGGAGCACCAGTATGTTTGTGTCCTTTTCATTTAAGTCTTTTGTGCAGTGTCATGGGTAAAACTGAAGTTATTTCTAAATCCTAACATGGATGAGGTATGGAAAGAATCTGGCTCTTTGAAGTTGTCATAGTGATTTTGTTCAGACAGGAGCATTCTGCTGCATATGTACCAGCCCTTTATCAGACTGTGTCTGTGCTTCAGAGTGAGCAACGTTCTACTGAGCAGCCAGAGCCTACGCAATGTGCCATATGATCTCTTTGGACATCCCATGGAGACAAATGGTGACATGAACTCTAAAATTAAGTTTAAGACACATTCTTCTGCTTTGAAATATTCCAGATCCACAGACTACAGATAGGCTTGTTGCTCTTTGAAAACAAGGAGCTGGCCTGATAATTCCAACGTGATGCTTGTGTGAATATTTGGGAAATTCTGAATCCTCAAACCAAGGAGTCAGACTTCAGCTGGAGCAGATCTCTGGGGGGTTTATAAGATTCAAATTCTTATATTCAGCCTGATACTAACAAGTCATGTATATTTCAGACAGGGGAAGAATCATTTATTTTTTCTCTCTTTTCTTCCTCTCTTGGGGGAAGGGAGAGAATTCTTCCTACATTAATTTGTCCTGATTTTCATGGTGAGGGTATCTAAAACATAGTTTATTTTTCCTCTGGTATAAATCTGTCTCCAGAAGCCCCAAAGCACTGTCATTGGAGCAGCAATGTCATAGAGGCCTTCCATTTTTACACAATAGGTCTTGTAAATGTGGTGCTGGTGTCCTGTATTGACTTTCACAAAGCAACAGCAATCTCTTGAACCCCTCTCCCTCATCCACATACCAAATGGGTAAGGGTGCCATCTATACCCAGCAGAAATACTGTAATGAACTTTTTGCACACCTGGAAAGGTGGTGAAGGGGAACTTCCTTAGTTGGAGGTCAGGGAATGGCATAATTCTAACAGCACATTCCCTTCATCTTCAACAGCACATGCTTTAAAAAGCCAAACTAAACCAAAACAAGCCACCAAACAGCTGTAAGCATTTAAACCAGAGTTTGTCCTGTTGTTCCTTCATGGTTAGCCAGACTCCTTAACAGTGAATCTGCACCTAAATCCCTTGACTCTGGAGGAGAGATCTAACAGGCTCACTTTGGTGGTGTAGCATGAGAAACAGGATCAAGATGTATATGGGGTTCTGCATGGCATCCATGGGTTTTCACATACTTTACTGGACCCTCAGGTGTGCAGATGTTGCTCCACCAGGGATGGACTGGGCTTTGAGGAATATGTATTCTACCAACATTTTTCTTTTTGTTAGGGTTGTGTTGCTCCACCAGCCCTCACATTGATACTGTAGCTCTTCACTGCACTCTGTAGCATCCACCTGTGTTTTGTGCCAATGCTGGGTTGTTTGCTTGTGATGGCAGTTGCATGCTGTGTTTGTTCATGTGCATGCGTGTGTGGTGTTTGAAGTTCTTTCATTTGTTCACCCCCTGAAATCCTGTCTCAAGACCATCCCTCACTGCCCAGATGGAAAGAGACTTCATTGCTCTGATGTTGTAAACTAACAGCTTTACTGAATTTGATGCTGTTGTCTTTTTCAGTTATTGCTTTCCTTTCTCAGTCTTGCTATGTTGTAATTTAATTTTATTTATTTTAACAATTGTAAGCACATGCATTCTCTGGCTCTCTAGAGACATGTTGCTGGCTGCTTCAATCCATTGACACAGAACACTAAGCAGGGATGCCCACAGTCATTCAAATTAAAGGAGACTTGTTTCACACCTGACTAGTTAGGCCCTGCTAGCACAGTCAGTAGCCTATAGATCAGGGAAAGAGAACTTGGAGTTCTCTCTCTGTCACAGAAGCACAAAGCAGTGAAAAGGAAATCTTTTTCACTGATATGCACAAATGTGCCAAGGTTCCCTGAATCCCAGTAGCAGAGTATGCCACAATATGTTAAATTTTTGTTTGTATCAGACTTCTGAGCCATAGCACACTCTGTGCAATTACAGAATTGTAAGCAATTATAAGACTATGCAGATGCATATGATTAAATGTCAGGTTTCTAACCCAGAAGCCTGCAAAGAGATTTTAAGTACCACAAGAAATTCCTGTACAAGACTTTTTCTAAAAATAAATCCATTCTAGCACTGACCTTTAGAAATCCTGTCTTAAACAGTGTTCATATTCCAAAGGATCCTTCTGAGTCCTTGTAATTTGGAAACCAAGTAAAGGAATGAACATACCTGAAGGCAGGCTACTTTACTAAAATTAGTGGCCCTCAGACAGAACTTTAGGGTGGTTTGTTTAGCAGAAAGGATGGGTGTTCACCTAAAGGGAACTTCAACTTCAGTTTTGACTATACATTTGACCTATTCTAGGGAAGGAGGGAGTATTTTATTTAAACCTTAGAAGTTCTTTCTGTTGGAATGATGGACATCTCTTCTTTGGAGTCCTTATACTGCCATAGGTTAGTTTGTACTGAAGTCTTGCTCACTAAATCACAGGCTCCATTGGAGGATTTTTAGTAGTTACTGTTAAAATGTCCATCAGTTCCATTAATATGGAAAGACCCAATGTGCAAATGTTGTGTGTTTTGGATCCTCAGATGGATCCATAACATGGTAGAGGACACCAGAAACCAAGACTTGTGACAATATGAGTGAAGATGCTTGTATAAAGCATTCTGGATGGCAGTCTTAGAGCCCTTGTTTCAAATATTAATTTAGAAATTCAGGAGGTCAGGCAAAATTTGGGAAACCTCTTCAGCCAAGTTATACTTCTATATAATTGGCATTTCCCAACATCTTGATATCACCCCCCTACAATAACTAGGGTTCCCTAGATGCCCTCTAGAAATGGAAGATATAGGATGTAGAGCGTCAGATCCATAAACTAGTTAGGCTTATCTCTGGAGAAAAGTTTACTGGAGTCCCATCCTGGAGGTTGCATGTGCTTCTCATCCTGCCAGTGCACTGCATTTCTTGTTTTGCGATTACTTTTGTCTGTTGTCCCTCTGTCCTCAAAGATGATCACCGCAACTATGGCCAGAGGTGGGATGCAAATAAGACCACGGTTCCCGCCTACCACCGCTGTATCTGCCACGCCTCCAAGCTCCATTCCTTTGGGCGGACAGCAAATGCCACAGGTATTTACTGGGTCGAAGCACATTGTGTCAGGGATTGTACAAGGCATTCAATACTTGGGTTATATTTAGTGCTCCTCAAACTAAAAGAAATTCACTTTTATCTTCCTCAGCATACTATGTGTAGATAATTGCTCCTAGCCACTTGTTGTGTTGGGCTTTTTTTGAGCGGATCTGTCCCAAGTGTATCCTCCTCCCTTTAAATGGAAACTTTTTTGTGAGCTTGAAGTACCACATAAAGCTTTGCAAAAGTGACATGTTCACATTACTTTGTTTAAAACTTTTCAACACCCATATCTGGTTCAAGTCTCAAATGAATCAGATTTATTTATCTAAGCTTAATCTTTGTACATATCACAAAACTACTGCACAGCTTGTTTTTGCTCGAGAGAGTCCCCAGGACTGGTATAATGCAAGACATTGGCTGAGTTGTGTTGGGAAGTTTGTGTGACACCTCCCCATGCTCTGCATTGCTCTGACTAGTGCTTCTTTCATGAGCAATAAACTTGGCTAATTTCAGTTCCAGCTGACAATTAGAATATGGTGCTAATTGAAATGACCCTGAACTGAAGAAAAATGTTACTTCTTTAAATTCCTAGTAAAGCTGCAATTTGCAAACAATCTTTGAATAAAACAAAACTATCTTACGGCAAACAGTACATGATTATGCCCTCAAATTATAGCTCTAGATGTCAGCTGCGCTTTCTACCCCTCTTTCCCTCAGGTAGTTGCTTATATTCTGCCTATCCTCTTAAAGAAATGAAGCAGAAGTCCACATAGCACCACTTTGTCTGTGGATCTGGCTCCATGAAAAATATACCTAGATAAGCTGGCAGGACTCTCTTGAGTTGCTTTTAGGAAATGTGCTAGATCAGAATGTATCAGAGGTTATGGGTCTGTATTACAGGAATGGGTGGGTAAGGTTCTGTTGCCTACAGCGTGTAGAAGATCAGATTAGATGATCATAATAGTCCCTTCTGACCTTAAAATCAGAGTCTATTAAACTTGCCATAGCAGAACAGGACCAGGACTAGCATTTGTTGCATTCGTTTCACTTGCATAGTATGTGCCATCTCAAGGATGTGAAGGGTAGACAACTAAAAGGAAGCAGAAGAGGAGTTTGGTGCTCATCTGCTTAAGAGCATTGTTATAATAGCAACGTCTCACTTCTGCACTATGAATTAGCTAGGAAGCCATGTACTGCTGTGCTGCAGGGCTCAGTCCTGTGTAAATCTCTTGATTTCAAGCTATCTCTTGCAGTGACACTGAAGCAGAGATCAACTTCCTGTTGCTCATCTGGTGCTTGATAGGCTTTGCATGTATAAAGACAGATTCCATGAGCCTCATTAGCTGCATGTCTTATGTTCATACTGTCACCTTCCCAGCTGATATCTGCCCAGCAGCTCCAGTTTCGTTAGTGCTTCTGCCTATTAACAGGTGACATAAGGGTTCTGTTCTCCTCCCACTGTTGGGTTTTAAGTTTCTTTGCTAGCAGGTTCTGGAGTGTCTGATATCCATAAACCCTGAGTCTTTGCATGGTGTACATATTGCTCTGAAGTGTCACATTTTCTAGATATATTTAGTGTAAAAGTCAGATGTAGGCTAAGGTGGCAGTTACTGCAGGAAGATGCAGTGACCAGAAATGCACCACAGTCTGGCATGTTTATTCAGTGTAGTTCTTTTTTCTTGTTGGACCTAGAAAGCTACTTAAATCCAGCCAATTGTTGTATAGCTGGAATAATGCACAAAGCTGATGTAGCTGTTTGCCAAGTCAAAAGAATTTCCAGTAGGGTTTGCTGCACTAGTAGCCTGGATAGTTTCTCATCTGTCCATTGAAGCAGTGATGCCCAGGTGTGGGGCATGCCCCCTTTGGGAGGAGTTAGGAGAACATGCAGGTGGGAGGTCTGGCAGGGCCTGGGCTAGCATCCATGGGGGAAGAGGAGGGAGCCCTTCCAGCTCCTTTCTACTCTGCTGCCCTGCTCCACCCTCAGCTACAGCGCCACTCTGGCCCCTGCTTCCCCTCCTCCACCCTCCCATACTAGCTCTGCTCTCATTCCTGCTCCACCCCCCCAGCCAGCTCTTCTTCTAGCCCTAGTTCCACCCCATCCCCAGTTCTGCCTCAGACTCTGTTGCCGAGGAAGCCTTGACTGTGCAGATTCCATGACTGTTAAAGGTGGGGCATAATAAGATAGGTTTGGGCACCACTGTACTAAAATGAGACCACCACAATGGGGAAGAGAGCCTTCATCTCTCAGTCCAGCTGCATCTTCTATATACTGGCCTCTTTGTGCTGTTGTGCCAGTGGCTGCTGGGAAGCCTGGACTCTTGACATCAAATGAACTAGGTGTAGACTGTAAGTCCCAGTTTAATGTGAATGATGTCCTGTAGTGTTGGACAACTGGGAAAATGCTAACGGAAAAGGGGAAACATGTTTATGTGGCACCAGTTGAGATGAAAATCGCCCCTGGGAAAGGAGGTAGAATGAATGGACCATCAGTCAGCAGTGATGGGAAAAATGTTTTAAAAACTAAACTCACATGGCAGGTGTTTGAGTAGCTCAGGACCCACAGTGTGAAACAGTGACTGTGTTTGGAGTAAAATCAATCTCCTCCCCCCCCCCATTCAATTCAGATTGCAGAGGAATATATAGTTCTGCTTGTCCCATGGATGCTGTAGTTTTAATCTGTGCCCTATAAGAATGCTGTCGTCTTGACCCTGATTATTGAGAGATTAATTTGGAGATAGTGCTGAAGTTAAGAATCTTGACGTCACATTTGATTACACCTTTTCCAAGAGAGGATCAAATGTGGAAGTGGTATAAAAATATTTGTTGTGCAGGCTGCACCTTCTCTTTTATCCTGTGTGACTCAAGAGCAGCAGGTATCTGTCACCACAAGGCTCAATTCTCTTTGCAGCAATATTGCTGGATCTTGTTGAGAGCGCAGCTGCACTACTGATTGTTGGTGGGGCTTCACGTGCAACAATTTAATGACTATCGAACTTGCAACCAAATTCAGAACTGAGTGTTAGATTAAATAGTTCTTTTCTACTTTAATTATGGTGAGCTGAGTGTTTTGCTAAAATAAATCCAGTGTACTGATTCCAAACTGTCTACTATAAATTCTTTAGTGTTAAAATCCACAAATTTCCCTACTGAGCTGAGCTGCTAAGCCTTGATTACTTCTACAGTGCACTTATGAAATGTTGGTACAGAAATCTTGAGCACACTGGAAATCTCAATAAAATTAAGCTGAATTTCATATCAAAGTAATAGAAAGGATACTGATGCAACGATGATTATGAAAACCTATTTGTTAAACTTTTTCTGCAGAATTTTCAGTCTGCCCCACAAAGTGGGGCTGTTGAGGACAAACTTGAATCCAGCTTGCTAAAGGGTATGCAAGGCCTTGCTCACTGACTGACTTATTAAAAATGAGTATTGTAACATAACGGCTTGCTGGAGTTTTTCTTTAGGCCAAAAGTGTTCTTACTACTTGGTGATATTCCGCTAAAGAACATGGCAACATAATATGCTGCTTGCTAAGTAATAGGGTGGTGGTAGCTTGGATTTGCTGGACTCTTGCTGGGTGCAAGTTTTGTCATGCCAACCTGAATTGCAATTGAGTTGTTCTTCACAGAGTTATTCTGAGTCAGTTGCAATGATGACATCCTGGAAACCAGGGTGGTGTTTATTAAATTGCATAAAATAATCCTACTTCATAGAAATAATACAGTGTAGGAGTCAGAAGATTACAGGTGTTTAAGGTGACCTCTGTGAGGGGAAGCACCAAAGCAGTCTTGGAAAAGAAATAGTATGATGACTGAAGAGCCAGATAACTACTCAGCACAGGTTTGACCTGCATCTCCTACAGTTCTGTATTCTTAGCAGAGGGTTTGCTGCCAAAGAGGAGGCGAGATCTTATTATACAGTGTTATACTGGTCAGTCTAGATGATGGCTTTGGAATCTGTGAAAATGTCACATAACCACACAGTGTGTCAAGGACTGAACTGCAGCCTTCCCAGCTGAATTTAGCAGGCGATGCAGGCTGGTTTTAAAGGAATGTGCATGCTAGTATCTTGTAGGAATGGTTAGTGCTCTGAAAGGAAACAGGGAACAAGCACTAAATCAGTTTGCCCTTGTGCACTGGGGGCACTGTACAGTCCCTTTTAAAGATAAAAACTGCAGACACTGGATGTGATGTTGGATCTGGTCCTGAGCTAAGAGCACTACAGATGCAATCTGCTCTGTCTTCTACTGTTCAACAACTCACACAGTTTGATCTGCTCGGAACGGATACTTGCCAAGAAGAGAGGAACTGTGGATTGAGGCACGCTGAGAGTTAAAGGAGTGGGGAATCCTAGTGAAATGTCTTTCTTCTGCTTTCAGCTGAGCTCTCAGGGGACAAAAGTTCCATGAAAGGCAGAATTATGCCATTTAATTCCAAGCATCATTCTTCAGCTGCTGGGAAGAAAGACTGGCAAATGCTACCCTCCCATGAAAGCCAGTGAGCACAGCTTCATTGCTTATTTGGTTATGGAGAAAAGGAGGTAGCTCTGCTACCTCAAACCATCTGGAAAGAAAAACTTTGAAACCATGTCTTAAAAGTCATGGGTGAGTTGGTGGGAAAACAATGGTGTTACTGAAAGTAGACATGAAACCATAACTCGTTGCATTGTCATGAACTGTAAGCTGTGTCTTAATGGATGGTCAACTAAAACAGTAGTTTTCAAATTTTGTTTTCCTCAGGACACAGTTGAAAAAAATCATTTATGCCCACAACCCAACAATTACATCTTACAGCAATGCATTCTAGTCTTTTGGCAACAGAAGCAGGGGACACTGCAACCCCCGTATCTGGGGGTCTGCAATCCAGGTCTGGGTCCCAGTGCTATATTTGAAAACCATTGAACTAGAAAGTCTGTTAGTTTAGAAAGACTCTAGATTTCCATCTAGCTAGATCATTTAGGCTCATTACTTTTTCTTACCTAGAACCTTCAGTCCCTTCTGTTTTGCTTGTCTTTTCCCTGCTATTCTTGTGTGTCCTGGCAGGGGGCACTTTACTAAAATCCTACTCATTGGAACATCACGTGTAGGATTATAGCAAACTTCACTTTGTTCATTAGAAATAGGGTAAGGGGTGAAAAAGAATGTGAGAGGGTATCCAGTTAGTAAAAGTTTTTCTGCAACCTTTTTGGTGCATATGGTGGATCATGCCATGCTTCCTCTGTTTGCCACATTGAGTATGTATGGCTTGTGGCAATAGTGGAGTGGCTCTGAGTTAATGAGGGAAAGAAACAAATCTACAGAGCCCCTGATATGTTTGAGGCTCATGGAATTTTTGCTCTCTTTGCTTCCCAGATGGTGGAAATTGCACTGGTTGATTATCATATCCCATTAGAAGATTTGTGGTAAATCCATCGGATACTGTGATGTCATGGTGTGCTTCTTGTAGACTAGCTCAAATCATCTTTGTGAATCTTAGTTACCACCACCAGATTATAGAAAAAAATTTTTTTACTTCAATCTGTACGCCTGGTTTTGTCATCTTATTACAAATGAAGGCTAAACTTTATTATACTCTGAATTTCCCTTTCCAGGGGTTGTAGATCTGAAGTCCTTGGGACTTTTGAGAAGACTCTCTAGTTTGATTCTTTTGTCCTTTAGGTGTGCTGGGGTTGCATAAACCCATAAGACCAATAATCTTCCTTTTTCCCACCCCATCCTTACCATTTACTTGAAAACATTTCTAAAGGGGTAGCCATGTCAGTCTAGTTCAGCAAAACAAATGAGTTTAGTGGCACTTTTAAAGATTTAAATGCCACAAGACCTCGTTTGTTTTGCTGAAATAATTTGTAAGTCAGACACTTGAAGATGGAGAACTAAGTGGGAATTTTCTCCCATGAAGGGTCATGTGATAAATAAATTTTAGTCTTTAAAAGTGCCACAGGACTCTGTTTTGAAGACTTTTCTGGTTCCCTGCAAGCTTTCAAATTTGAATATTAAGAGTCTTATGTTTCACTCTCTATATATTAGCCTTTCCTTCCCCTTCTTTCTGAAGAAGGCAGGTTTGGGTACAGTAGCCAAAAAATGAGAAGGCTTTGAAAAATATAAATTGAAAGCCAAAATAAGGAAGGTGTGATGGGTGGGTGGCTATAAAGTCTCAACACAGGAATGCCTCTTCCTTCCTGACCTCATTTAGGTTAGTTCTAATGAAGTAAATGATATTTTGGAGGAAATTTTGATATTTTAATCTAAGATTGTTGCTTTGGGGAAGGAGGAACTCGCTGTTAGACTCCAGAATAATGCAAGTTTTGTGGAGTTTTTAACTGGTGGTTAAGTCTCGGTGTGCAACATTCCCGTGTACCTCAAGAAAGAAATGTGAGGTACTGGCAGTGCTCTCTTTATGAAATTATTTAGGAAACTAACACTTTGTTTCTATAGAGGACAGAGGATGCTCTTCTCACCATAATCAAAACCTTTTTAGATAGGTTCCTATTGTCAGCTTCCTTCTTTGTTCATGGTATTCTTTCCCATTTCAGGTGAGCCAGAGCAATATTACCATGATGTCATCTCCCTCACCTGTCCAGCAAGCGCAAACACCCCAGTCAATGCCGCCACCTCCTCAGCCACAGCCATCACCTCAACCAGGGCAGCCAACTTCCCAGCCAAACTCAAATGTCAGGTGAGCGGCAGCTGCTGATGCTTTCATCAGATGGCGATGAACATGAAGGGAGGGATTCTGAATCTTTACCTTGCAACAATGGTGTAAAACTGACAGAAAACAGGATCAGTCTCATTTTGATTGTAAGCTTTTTGGAGAAGAGACCTGTTTGTGCAGCACAGTGGGCCCTGATTCTAATTGGGGCCTATGGGCAATGCAGTGATATGAAGCTGGGATTTTTCTAAACCATTCAGCATTGGCATAACCTTGCTCCCACTGACATAAATGAGATTTTTTCCCCCCACAAACTTCATTGGGAGGAGAGCTAGGACAATGCTGAACTCTTTTGTAAATCCCACTCCAGTGGAGCTAGGTGGGATACGTACTCAAAGACAATAACCATTGGTGGGGTTTGCAGAATACTGCAATTACACTTAGTAAAATATACCTACTCAGATTAATCGTTTCTTCTGGTAGCTTTTTACAGGCCACTTTGTATATTAAGTGTGGAATTGACTTTTTCATTTCCATTCTTCAGCTCGGGACCAGCCCCATCTCCCAGCAGCTTCCTCCCCAGTCCATCTCCTCAACCATCCCAGAGCCCAGCAGCTGCACGAACACCACAGAACTTTAGTGTCCCCTCTCCAGGTCCTTTGAACACTCCAGGTAACTCGTGGTCACAGTAAGAATTGTACTGCAGAGCATGATCCTGAAATGTACCTTAATAACTAAAACACAAACTGAAAAATCTGAGGTTGCACAGTCATGGGCTTGACTCTACAGAGCCCTACCAAGTGAGTCATATTTCAGTGGTGGATGTGCCCTATGCACTACATGTGCAGGAAAGAGACTATGGTAGCTTTTTACTTTGTTTGGATTATTCCAACTGTTTTAGTCACTGAATTACATGAGGGTTTTCATAACTTTCTCACAGGACAGAAATGGTAACTAGAAGGGGAGGTGAAGGCCTGTTGGCTCTGGGATTTCATGCAGCTGGAAATTGCTAATTGTTCATAAGCCCCTATCCCTGCTTTGCTTGACTTCTTTTGATATGTGATGTATAATCTTCGCGTTTTTGCCTAATGCAGGAAATCCAAACTCTGTCATGAGTCCAGCAAGCTCCAGCCAGTCTGAGGAGCAGCAGTACCTGGAGAAACTCAAACAACTGTCAAAGTACATCGAGCCACTCCGGAGGATGATCAATAAGATTGATAAAAATGAAGGTGTGGCCTCTTGAATTTTATCATACAGTTCTTCCTGTCAGCTTTTGTTGAAGAGAGGGTACTGCTCCTTTATTGGTACTGGCAGAACTAGGTACTGGTTTTTTTACAACCATAAGCAAGAAAAACAATTCTTAACTCTGAAGCATAGTGACATCTTCATCTCCAAGGCCCTCTTTTTAAGGACCTCTCTGTTTTTCTTCACTGTATCTAAACTTTTCTGGATACACTCAGATAAGGTTTTTACTACTTTCTCCTTAAATGAGTCATGTTTTCAGTACTCCCAGGTTCTCTTATTTCTTTGTTATAACTGCAGAGCTGGAAGTTCTGCCTGCAGTTACAACATTTCTCATGAGTCCTTTTGATTTTCACTTCAGACAGGAAAAAGGATCTGAGTAAGATGAAGAGCCTCTTGGATATCCTGACTGATCCTTCAAAACGGTAACTTCCTTTTCTCTTTGGCTTGTGCTACTGCCTCCACAATGAACTCTGTTCTTCCAAAACCCACGGTAAATTAGTTAGTTAAACTGGAGAGTACATAAGCTACCATGGAATCCTAGATAAATAGTGGCGTCTCAGAGAATATCCACCATTCTGTGGCAACATGTAGTATCTAGCCAGAAGAGCACTAAGTTAGGAGTTCTTAACTCTAATATGAATTCCCTTGTTTTTGCAGACCCTCAGTATTGGCAAATGATGGGCAAGAAAATTAACGTCAAGCCCTTTTTTGCTGATACATTCCAGATTCTGTATTGGATCTGCTATCTAAGAAGCTATTCAAAATCCTGCCAAGAGATTTTACAATGTAATGTTCCCTGAGACGTACTATAGGATCTTTTGTGCATACATTTCCATTGAAAGCTACTTCATAGATAGTAAACTGATCAGTCGAGTGTATTCTTTGCTACTCTAATGCAGTTTTTTTAATTAATTGAAATGATTGGAGAAAAATCTGAGTTAACACTATTTTGCTGAAAACAATTGGCTGTTTCACTTCAGAATCATGATATTCATTCATTCTTTTTCCATTGAAGTCCGTCCTTGCTATGTCCTTCAGCAAAGCCTTTCACGGATCCAAACAAGTTATTTAAAAATCTAAGCACTTTGTGATTGAACCTTCATTTGCCAGAATGTTAGGTTTGAATCATGTGGTCTAACTTAGAATTTAACCTCCCTGAAGCAGGGCTATCATTTCTGTTTCAAACCACACTCAAGCACATCAGCATTGAAAGAATGTGGGCAGGAGGCTGTGATATCACAAAACCCTTATTTTGGACAGCAGATCCTATTTTCGATAACTTTCCTCTTTCCCTCCAGATGTCCTCTGAAGACTCTACAGAAGTGTGAAATTGCTCTGGAGAAGCTCAAGAATGACATGGCTGTGGTAAGCAGAGGGGTTTACTTTTCATCTAATTGGAGAGTTAGAGTGGCAGTGAATTCCACAGATGGTACCAGTTTGACAGAGTTGTTTCCTGTTTCCTCATTTGCACACCCAGGATTATTTTGTTAGTCGTGGACAGAGCAAGTAAATGGAAAATTTGGCAAACACTGCCCCATTTAGCAGGAGTATCTCTTTGCATGCCTCTTAAAAATTATTCCTTTACTTTCAGATATTCTCGCCTTTATACGAGCACCCATAAACGATCCTTGTTCATGTCTTTAGCAGCTGTTGTCAAGACAGGATTTTTACAGGATAGATACTGCCCGTGTCAGTTTTGTTTACTATGGGCTCATCTGCCTGGGGACAGTCAGGAAATTAATCCAAATTAATTAATTAAAGGTGTGACTGAAAAATGAATTTACTTAAATTGTATTAAAATGGTGAATGGACACGCTCATTCAGAACTGAAGCCTTAATTGAGTTTAGCTTAATTCACTTTCAAAGTTTAATTCTAAATGTGTGTACCAATGCAGGGATCAATGCAATTTAACCAGTCCATGTCAAATTCAGTTAATTCAGATTAATTCTCCTAAATATTCCTGTATAAGCAAGCAATGAGTGTTTCTAGAGTAGCAAAAAACAGATGTTAGAAGGAGGCAAGGTATTCTTAGATATATGAGAAATATTGTAGTGAAATTTTGCACAATAAAGAGTATATCAAGTTGTCTTGTACAGACTATTTGTGACTGATAGTAAAGTAAGATGTGCTTTTTGTGCTTTAGCCCACACCGCCACCTCCACCAGTGCCTCCTACCAAACAGCAGTACTTGTGTCAGCCACTTTTGGATGCTGTCTTGGCAAACATTCGTTCACCAGTCTTCAACCATTCCCTCTACCGTACCTTTATGCCAGCTATGACTGCAATACATGGCCCACCAATCACGTATGTATCATGGTACTGTCTACTTCAGAGAAAATTAATCATTTGGTTGAACTGTAGAAAGAATGGGCTGAGGTTATAGATGATAAAGAAGCATACACATCCATAAAGTACTTGATAAATCAACTTAATTTGAAAAATTTGAATATGGCATAATGAGTCTTTTTGTCTATGTATTTTACGCAGGGCCCAGATGGCTTCCCCTCGGAAGCGTAAATACGAAGAGGATGAAAGGCAGACCATACCAAATGTATTACAGGGGGAGGTTGCAAGATTAAATCCTAAATTCCTGGTGAATCTGGATCCCTCCCACTGCAGTAATAATGGCACAGTCCACCTCATATGCAAGCTAGGTAAGCAAAGAAGAAAGGAAGACTTTGTCTTCAAAACGTCCCCCCCCCGTGATTGTGTATAACTGCGTATCTTGCCAGCCTGTAATTTCATCATGGCTTTTCTTTAGCTTGCACGAATCGTGGTAATGCATAATGTGCTATCTTGCAGAGCTAGGTTCAGGAACAGTGTCAGGGTATACCTGTTGTGGGCTAGTATAAAATAAAATGCTGTTTGCTTAAACTGACACATTAGTAGTTTTTGGTGGTCCATATGTGCATTTAATTGGGACCTTAAATTGGGGTCCAAGCAAATGCTAGGTAATCTGAATTCCTGATAGTATGAAGTGGCCTATTTATAAACACATCTCTCTTTCTTTCTCCTTGTATTTCAAGAAGCCTGCTGTTGGAATGTAAGGAATAAATTGGACTTGTAGGTAATTATTTCCACTGTGGAAGAATGCCAAGAGTGAAACAGTACAGTATTAAATTATACAGTTGGGTCTTATTAGATCTCTGCTTTACGTATGAAAAATGTGTGCCATTTTCTGATAATTTCTCACCCTTGGCTTGACCACCTCCAGTGTTAGAAAATGGTTTACTACCTAACATAGTCAGGGTAAAAGTTTTTAGATCCATAAAATGTGATATGGCAAAATGGAGGTTGTCTAATTGTGTTGAAAGTCTTTCCCCGCTGCACCAACAGTTAGTTGTCACAGTTGGTGGCGTGGGTGGGGAAGAGCACTTAAATCTCTGCCCTTCTATCACAAATAAGCAAGCCTGGCGTATACTTTCATTTGAACTTGTTTTGTCCTTGGACAAGAAACAAAGGGATAGTAGGTTCACCTTAATGCATGCCAGACGAGATATGGGAGTGCTCGGGGACTGACTAAAGTGTGTAGTATGAAAAGTGCATGGACGTTTTGTATGTAGGAAGCTGAACTCAAATGAAGTAGTTCATGAAAGACTGAGACTGATGAAATTTGTAGGGTGTGTGAGAAGGTGGGAATTCCGGCTTGTGCTTCCAGCAGGTAAAAGTAATTTTAAAGTGAATAAGTTTGCTTTTCAGAAATGAAAACTCGTCACTGTAGTTCCTTTTCAAGATTAGATACTGGAACGAACAGGGAAGGACTCATTCGAATGTACAGCTGTAGGGAAAACTCCACACACAACATACTTTGATGTTCTGATGGTAAATACCTTTTGTTGAAGTAAATCTATTTGAATTCTAGATGACAAGAACCTTCCAAATGTCCCACCACTACAACTCAGTGTTCCAGCTGACTATCCAGATCAGAGTCCCCTGTGGATAGACAATTCTCGACAATATGGTATGAGGACAGTAGAACAGCATCACCTTAAAAAGTGGGGGATCAATATGTGGTGATCAGCTGTGCATCTATGTTTATCTGGGCTGTTTCCTTTTTCTTTTCCAGCAGCCAATCCCTTCTTGCAGTCAGTGTATCAGTACATGACTTCAAAATTGCTGCAACTTCCAGACAAGCATTCAGTCACAGCACTCTTAAACACCTGGGCACAGAGTATCCGTCAAGCCTGCCTATCCGCTGCATAACTCTCCCGCTTGCAAAACCATGAAGCAAAGAAATTGGATCTTGACAGCTGGCCTCTCCAATGGTTACTAGAAGAATTACAGGCATTTTGGGAGGGAACTTCAGAAGAAAAAGCCTTATACTGTTTTGTTTCTAGGTGCCAGATTCAGTAGAGAATCTGGTGTTAGATTTAGATTTCATGCTTTTCTCTTCTGCCTTTGTGGACCTTGTCAGCATTTTCACATATACAGAACATGTATATATGGTTCTTGAGACTGATGTATTAGGAGAGGCTTTTATTGTCTTCTTAGAGAAGAAATTATTTGTAGACTTCCATCAGGGAGTCTGAATGGTATAGAAGGGAGAGGGGAGAATGTCCTAATTTGCTTCAGACTTTGCCTGATGTCAGTATTCCTCACACTGTGTGTTGTGTGATTTGATATTGCTCCAAGAATAACTTAGCTGCAGCTACAATGTGCACACAAACTTCCCTATGGTTGCAGGAGTTTGGTAATTTAATTTGGAGAAAGGAGAGAAATCGGGGCCTTTTTAGGGCATCCCTAATGTGTCAGATTAATCTGAATAATTATATTTAGGAGGAAAACCAACCATAGGAAAATTTTTATAGCTTATTTTAAACACTACTTTGTATAAATGGTTTTTGGTTAGCACGGACCATGCATTTCTCACTCTCAGAAGGTTGGGTGATCTGAAGGAGGGGTATTCAGTGTGCATGCTGATTAATTTCCCTGTGAGCTCTAAGCGTGTGTGCAGAGAATATCAATTGATTGAATCATAGCAGTAAATGAGTTCAACAGGCTGCAGCTACTTATCTGCGTTTATGTTTACCAGGGGAATTGCCTCTTACTTGACATTTGTCTTTTTGGTGTTAGCTTCCCTGGGGAGTGATGCAGTTCATGGAGTGTTTGCATATCCCACCCACATCTGTTTAAGAAAACTGAACACAGCTTAGCTCTAAAACTGACAATTGACCGTATGTGCCTCAGGCACTGAGGGGCATCCACCTGTAAAAGTATTACCTGTCATCTCTATCAGGAACACAAGACTGATAACTGCTGTGGTGGGAGGCAATGCAAGTGAAACCACATGCCATAAAGTAAGTGGGTTTTATACACAATGGCATTACCTTTGTTTGCCCTAGCTTTCTAGTTTTTACTGTCAGTTCTTTTCCCAGGGCATAAGGGAATCTAGTCTCAAGTATTCCCATCATACTTTGCTCCATTCCCAGTATTGTGCAACAATCCCTGACAAGTAGCTGGACTTTTACAGTGGTGTCAAGAAATTGCTGTGACCTCTGTAAATCTGTGTGATGTCATCAGTTCTAGGATGTTTTTAAATGTGGGTACTTAGTAAGCACTGATTTGAGGCAGCCGCGTGGTATCAATATTTTGTATATGAACTAATGCATTATCTGTTTGTTTTACCATAATAAATTTATTATTATTACTGTGTTTGAAACGAGTCTGCTATCTTTCTAATGTTAGTCCTTGGCAACAGCTCTGCAATGACCAAAGGCTGGTGTGTCCAGAAGTGAGAGGGGAAATCACATGGTGCTGCAGAACAGCAATTGGAGGAGCAGTGCAAAAGATTGCTTAGGAAATGTTATGTAAAGGTGAAAGCTTTTAAATTTCACTTAGCCTATTTGTTGCTAACTTAATACTATTGAATAGGTGTCCAGGTGCTTATGGAAAATAGATTCAGAGCCTCAGTCCAGTTCTTGTGGATGGATGTTCCTATAGAAAAGCCAACATCTCAGTACTATGTTGCCACAAATTGAATGGAAATGAGCCCATAGCAGAGAAGAAACAATGGAATGTTCTAGATTCTGAACGGAAAGTGTTCAGCATAGAGTAGGGTGAAATCTGAGCCCTCTCCCCAGTTTTCCCTTGCATTAACTTTTTTCCGATGAGATTACTGTAATCAGCCTAGTTCCCATCTAACAGCTGTGAAGTTTTGTCCTGCCTGGTAACATGATGTACCATGTGGATTCTAGCTTTTCCACTGGTGTGTTAATAGTGATGTATCTGCATAAAGTATAAACTGCTTTTAAATAGTTTCTGCAGAACTACAGAAATTCGTGGGATGCTGCACTGACATTCTTAAAAGTAGCAATGCTTACTATAGGCTTTTCATATTAACTCACAAAGTACACATTCTGAAAGTTCTGTTGGTGTGGTATCCACAAAACACCGAAGAAATGAAGCAAAGCTGTAACAATAGAAGCATAATCTTTTTGTTCCTGAATAAATGACACAGTGACATCATAATTAACCTTTACTGAAAGTGGGGAGGTAATAGCAGCAAACCAGTGTATATTGAAACTACAATGTAAACTCAAACATGTATTGGGTGTGCTGTAGCTACTGGAACCCTTTTAAGAAGAGATCTGGAATGCAGTGGCTGAACAACCAGACTAAAGCACAGTCCGACGAAGACGGCTCCTTTGAATTGCTTGCGTTCTCTTCTGTCTCTCAGCAAAACTGTTTCCCAGTGTTTGTTTCAGAGCTGGCAGAACTGCCCTTTGAGCAGCAGGCAGTGGAGTTACAATCAAACTGGAGATGAGAGTTGGATAGAGGAATGACAGGAAATGTGATGCTTTAAAATCATTTTCACTGGATTAGGGTCACCTTCCATATTAGTCATCTTAGTGATTCTGCATGATGGATGGACCCTAGGAAGTGTTCTGTCCCATTGATACAAATTTCTGTAATAAGAGTACCCAGCTTTCAGAGGACTTAAATCATTTTTCTAATAAGGTTGAGGACCAGAGGTGGCTTTCAGTACATTCTTATGGGACTGGAATGTGCAAGATTCCTTCTGCTACTGAATGCCCCTGTCACCATTTAGAGGCACAGCAACCTTGTGCATAGCTGCATTGTGCAAAAGGTCAGACTGGATGATCATACTGGTCCTTTCTGACCTTAGCATCTATGAGGTTTTTAAATAGGTAACTGTATCCTTTAGCTAGACATCTCCCATCTGTAAAATTAAGGTAACAATACCTTTGTAGAAATACTTTGAGGTAAACAGATGAAAAGTGCTACATGAGAGAGGTGGTATTTTAAGTGTGAATGGCTCATTGCCTGCTAAAGTCCAATTTCAGTTTTCCTGCAACACTTAAGTGCATGAAGCTGGGTTTCTCCTCCCTTTGCTTTGACTAGCTGATATCACATGTGAAGGAGAAACTATTCCCACCTCAGAGTTCTAATGAGCAGTTAAAGGAAGGACCTGATTTTTTAGTACTAAAAAACATTCTGTTTCATTAAATAAGAGGGATCTTACAGTTTACCTTGTAGAAGAACATTAATTCATAAACAGAGGTCACTTAAAGGGACATACCTGTATTTATCACCTGTGTTTTTTTAAATAGGGTGTGTTGTCCTTGCAACTGCCATGTGAGAAGTTGTATTAAGGGTGGAGAGTTTAGTGTTTTTCTTCCTGCTATTATCTCATAGGTGGAGATCTTTTTAAATGGCTGTTATCTTGACAGCATGGCTTGGAGGAATGCAGAAAACCCATGCATAGTATTGGTCCTAGCCTGAGTTTTTGTTCTTTGTAAAAGGACTTGTACTATTCATTGTGTACTTCTGAAGATGGCAATAATCACAGACCAATCCAACTCCACTTGGGTACAAGTACCACACAGTACTCCAGTTGAGGCCTAATCAGCACAGAGTAGAGGGAAGAATTATTTCTTGTGTTTTGCTTAGAACACTCCTGCTAATACACCCTGGAAAGATGTTTGTGCTTTTATTTATTTGCAACAGTGTTACACTGTTGACTTGAATTTAGCCTGTGATCCATTGTGACTCTGATTCCTTTCTGCAGTACTCCTTCCTAGATGGTCATTTCCCATTTTGTATATGTACAACTGATTGTTCCTTCATAAGGACTTCTGTTCAAACAACTGGCTAAGATCAGAATATGGCTTCCTATTTCCCTGTTATTCAATTCTTGCACTATAGAGTGCTGCTTTATATCCCACTGGAATCTAAAATTCAAATTGCTGTGTAACTGATCCTGTGACCATGGAAAAGTTATATATGCAATCAAATTATGAGCAGAATGTGGCCAAGCAATGGGATCTTAGCAAGTAATTCTGAGATGGGTTCTAAACATAAATAAATAAATAAAATTTACTTTCTACAGTGCTAAAGAGCCAACAAAGGAATAAGATATTTTTAGCAGATTTGACTCTTAAGACACAAAAGGAAGGTCTGAGTAAAGATGACTCCTTGATATTTTTCAGTGTGGAAGTTCACTTTGATGCCCTGCTTACTTCAGAAAAGTTTTTGTTGCTTTTGACTGCATACATATGGGATGTTGCTGAGCTCTGTGATCCTTGAAGAAAAGTGAGAGTTCCTTGGTACTACATGAGCACCAGATGTTTGATTTAAGAGCTACAGAAGGCAAAACTGTGTCTCTGACCAAAGTCCTGTATGTAGAGCTCCGTGAAAAGGGAGCTGGTAGTGCAGATATGCAAAAGCAAACCTCAGTTATTAAAATACTTTGTGCAGGGTTCTCTATGGTGGTTATAGGACAATGAACATAAGCCAGATAGCTGCAGTAATCTGTCCTGAAATCTGACTGCCTCTTGAGCAGGGCACATCGATTGACCTTTAGGAAATCATACCCTTAAGAAGCAGGGATAATCTTACAGCTGATGATGAAGTTAGAGGTGAAAGGTGGGGGAACTAAACTTATTTTTAACTTCATGATATAATACTTATTTGTTTAAAGGGATCGTATGCTTGATTCAACATCTAATTTTCATTACAAGTATAATTAGCATGTCTAAGTATTTTGATCGCTAAAGAGAGAAAAAGTACTTACCATTTCTTGGATGTATCTTTTAGCAGCATTTTGGGTAAGCGTGAAACTTCCAGATTCCTAAATTAAAAAAATATTTGCAGATGTTATGCCTTGGCTACATCACACTTTAGCACAGCTGCAGAGCATTAACTGATTGTACTGTCCCAAGGGATTTGTAAACAGAATGAATCTAGCTACAAAGGCAGTTGTTCGCTGCATGTGAATGTTGAATCTAGAGCAGTGTTTCCCAACCTGTGTGCCACGGCACGCAGGTGTGCCTCAAAATTTTTTGAAAAACTACTTAGAGCTCTGGATTGGCTCATGAATATTCATGGATTCATTTGGAAACTATGTGGTGGTGTGCCTCAAATTAAGGTAGCAAGGTGTGCCATGGCAGAGAAAACACTGGGAACCACTGACCTAGAGACCAAGAAAAGCTGCATCACAGTGTCTGAAGCGGACAGTCATCCAAAATTGACATGGCTCATAGGCCCCATTCAATTAAAATGCATTTAAAGACAGGCAAATGTATGGTTATACATCTAGGAACAAAGACTAAAACCCATAGCTATAGAATGAATGATTCTATCCTGGAAAGTAATGACTGAAAAGGATTTAGAGGTCAGGCCACTCAACATGAGGTTCCAGTGCATTGCTGTGGAAGGGGGCTACAATGGGTTCTTTGGATGTATAAATAGGGGAGTAGAAAGTAGGAGTATGAAGCAGGCATGCTTCTATCTAGCATTGATGACACATACTGGAATACTACATATAGGTCTAGTGTAAAAATGTGGAAATTATACAGGTGCAGGAAAGGGCTATAAAAATTGAGAGCTGCAGAAAATGCAAGATTTAAAGTGCTTAGCTGCTGGCTCTGTTAGCAAATAAATACCTTTACAAGGAGAAAATACAAAAGCTACCAAGGGAAGCAGTGGATTTTCCATGGTTTGGTGCCCTTCTGGAAGGCAAGCTTTAGCTAAGAAAGTTTATGGGGTTCAGTACGCTGGTAACATGAAATTTAATTGCCTGTATACTCAGATCAGGCTAGATCTGTGTGCATCTTCTATATCTACAGTCCTTGTTAGTTGCCTGCTGTAAATACTACTCGAAACAGTCCTAGGAGTCACGCCTTCTATATTCCAAATGGAGAACTGTTATATAAATGGTGGGAAAGGTAGCCCAAAAGGTAAGGGAAATCTGTGACATTCAATGACAGGTTATGCAATCTGTGTAACATGAACTTTTTTTGTTCTTGTAATCTTTTGTCCCTCGCTCTCTCTTGTTCAGCATCTAGACAGCAACAGTTCCTGCCCTGAAGAGCTTATAAAGTATTGGTATACCATCTACTACAGCACAGTCCTAAACCCAAATAGGGCCTATAGACAATACTACACTATAAATAAGATCACATTCTTGAAAATAAACAAGCCTTCAAACCCTACGGTCCCTCTGAATCTCTCAGAAATGCTTCTGTGTAGCTGGGTCTAACTTTCAGTTGGATTGAGTGGATTCTATTAACTTTGCATCTCAACTCCTAGGATGATGCTTTAACTGAGTGCTCTGAAAGAACAAACTGACAACTCAAGTCTACTTGCACCCTATGTTTAAGGACATTTATCCCCAATTGGATTAATGCTGTTAACAGCTGTGTGCAGCAGTCTTGTTACAATAAGACACATAGGCTCCAGCCATAGGATTTGGCCCCTTGCATGTAGATGTATAACTAGGGCTTATAGTGTCAGGGTTTTAAACTCTCATTAACAGTACACTGATTGCATTTTGGAAAATTTGAGGGGTAGGGTTCTCAAAATTAAGAAAACAAAAACAAGGAGTCGTGTGGCACTTTAAGACTAACAGATTTAATTTTCTCACGAGCTTTCATGGGAGAAAATCCCACTTTGTCAGATGCTTTGAAGATGGGTGAACTTACAGAATGGAATGAAAATAAATGTAAGGGGAGTGTAAAACATAGGATCAGATCACACGGTAACAGCAAATCAGAGCAGTGCTACATTGATGACAGCTTCATCATCTGGACACATGGCAGGGATGCTCTTGAAGATTTTCGCAGGGATTTCAACAACTTCCACACCACCATCAAATTGAGCCTGGAACACTCCACACAGGAGATCCACTTTCTCGACACTACAGTACAAATCAGGAATAGACACATCACCACCACCTTGTACTGAAAACCTACTGATCGGTATAGTTACCTACATCCTTTGAGCTTCCATCCTAAACATACCACACGATCCATTGTCTACAGCCAAGCCCTAAAATATAACCGCATCTGCTCTGACCCCTCAGACAGAGACAGACATCTCGAAGATCTCTATCAACCATTCTTGAAACTACAGTACCCACCTGGGGAAGTAAGAAAACAAACTGACAGAGCTAGACGGGTTCCCCGAAGTCATCTACTACAGGAGAGGCCCAAGAAAGAACAACAGAACACTACTAGTCACCACATACAACCCTCAAGTCAGACCTCTACAACAGATCATTAAGGACCTAGAGCCTATTCTAAAAGATGATCTCTCTCTCTCTCTCTCAAGCCTTGGGAGACAGACCTCTCCTTGCCTACAGTCACCCAATCTTAAACAGATACCAGCAAATACAGATCTAACAAAAGAAACATTGAAGCAGGCACACACCCCCTGCAACGAACCACACTGCCAAGTCTGCCCACATATCTGCACAACAGATACCATCACAGGTCCTAATCAAGCCTGCTACTCCATCAAAGGCTCATTTACCTGCTCATCTACTAATGTGATCTATGCCATCTGGAAAAATCATGGAGCAGCTTCTCAAAGAATCCATCCTGAAACACTTGGAGGAAAATAGAGTAATCAGGAACAGTCAGCATGGATTTACCAAGGGTAAATCATGCCTGACCAACCTCATCGCCTTCTATGATAAGATGACTGGATTTGTGGATGCAGGAAGAGCCGTTGATGTGATATACCTTGACTTTAGCAAGGCTTTTGATACGGTTTCCCACAGCATTCTCATTGGCAAATTAAGGAAGTATGGGTTAGATGCGTGGACTGTAAGGTGGATAGAAAACTGGCTAGAACAACGGTTTCAGCGTGTAGGAATCAATGGCTCCATGTCAAGTTGGCAGGCAGTAACAAGTGGTGTGCCCCAGGGGTCGGTCCTGGGGCCAGTTCTGTTCAATGTTTTCATTAATGATCTGGATGATGGGATAGATTGCACACTTAGTAAGTTTGCAGATGATACCAAACTGGGGGGAACGGTAGACACCCTAGAGGGCAGAGACAGGATTCAGGGAGACCTAGACAAACTGGAGCAGTGGGCCAAGAGGAATCTCATGAGGTTCAACAAGGATAAGTGTAAAATCCTGCACTTGGGACGAAAAAACCCCATGTACTGCTACAGGCTGGGGAGTGATCAGCTAAATAGCAGCACTGGAGAAAAGGACCTGGGAGTCATGGTGGATGGGAAGCTGGATATGAGTCAGCAGTGTGCTCTTGCTGCCAAAAAGGCCAATGGCATACTGGGCTGCATCAAAAGAAGTGTTACCAGCAGATCAAGGGATGTGATCATTCCCCTCTATTCTGCACTAGTGAGGCCACATCTGGAATACTGTGTCCAGTTTTGGGCTCCCCACTACAAAAAGGACATGGACAAATTAGAGAGAGTCCAGAGGAGGGCAACCAAAATGATCAAAGGGCTGGAGCACAAGCCCTATGAAGAAAGACTGAAGGAATTAGGCTTATTTAGCCTGCAGAAGAGAAGACTGAGGGGGGATTTGATAGCAACCTTCAACTACTTGAAGGGTTGCTCCAAGGAGGAGGGAGCTCGACTGTTCTCGGTAGTAACAGAGGGCAGAACGAGAAGCAATGGTTTCAAGTTACAGCTGGGGCGGTCCAGGCTGGATATTAGGAAAAACTTTCTCACTAGGCGAGTGGTGAAGCATTGGAATAAGTTGCCTAGGAAGGTGGTGGAATCTCCATCTCTGGAGGTGTTCAAGTCCCAGCTGGACAAAACACTGACTGGGATGATCTAATGGGAGTGGTCCTGCTTTTTTTGGCAGGGGGTTGGACTAGATGACCTCGTGGGGTCCCTTCCAACCCTATGATTCTATGTGCCAGAAATGCCCCAACACCTTATACATTGGACAAACAGGACGATCGCTGCGCAAAAGAATAAATGAACACAGAGCTGATATCACAAAACACAGAAACCAGTTGCTGAGCACTTCCATCTTTCTAATCACTCGATAAATGATTTGTTAACGACTGTTGTCAGAGATGTGGCTGGGACATCAAGACTTCAAAGAGAAACAGCTGAACTCAAATTAATATGCAAGCTAAATTCTGTGAAAGCAGGACTTAATCGAGACTATGGGTCCTTTTCCCATTACAAAAGATAATTTGACTTCAGGCTTCCCATGGTTTGAACCTGACAACTGCTCTGATTTGCTGTTACTGTATGACCTGATCCTATGTTTTACACCCCCTTACATTTATTTTCATTCCATTCTGTAAGTTCACCCATCTTCGAAGCATCTGACGAAGTGGAATTTTCTCCCATGAAAGCTCATGTGAAAAATAAATCTGTTAGTCTTAAAGTGCCACATGACTCCTTGGTGTGTGTTTTTTTTTTTTTTTTCCCCTCCTGGACTAGACTAGCACAGCTATCCCTTTGGAAATTCTCAAAATTAACCTTCCCTAGTGATTTAAGGACAGAGATAATACAAAGTCAAAGTTTACTAATGACTCCTATGAAGGAACTTCGTATGACCTCCATTCTGCAAATTCTCTCTCATACAAAGCTGACAGAGAGCTAGCAAACTTTTCTAGAATCTGTCCAATACCATAACTCAAAAAAGCTTACCCAATCTGGCTGGCTAGCAGATAGTCTTCAGGAATCCTTTTGTTCTTGTGGATGTCTTCCAGATAGGATTTCAAATACATTAGCTGAAGGACAAAGACAAGAAAATAATGGGCTTGCCTCTGAAAAGCTTTCCTATTTCATCATCACACATTTATTGTTTCTTAACTGACTAGAGTAAACCAGGGGTTAAACTATAATTTGGGGGGCCCCCCTGGACTACAGCCCCAATGTGAGCCTGCAGCAGCAGCAGCAAGGCCAGGGAGGTGAGGGCGGTAGGCTCTGGTCTTGGCTGCAGGGTCCAGGTTGGGGTGGAGCCTGGAAGAGGAGGGGTTTGGGTCAGGGCTTGAGCCCTGCCCAGGAATCCCCCTGGCCCCACCCCCTCCCCTGCCTACTGGTATGTGGGAATGCTGCTCCAGGGCCTGCTATTTTTAGGGGACCAACATTTGGGCCCCTAAAAATAGAACACGGACCCAGAATGCAACATTCCAGCTCCACATTCTATTTTGGGGGCCCTGGAATGCTGAGCCCCTAAAAATAGCTGGCCCAGGAACGGTGTTCTGGCATACTTTAACTCCTGGAGTAAAGTGAGCTGGAATCAACAGCCTCACCTCTTGTGCTTGCATGTGGTTGATGTTCCATAGCTGGTGAATGACAATCTCACATTCTTCCAGTGTAGGTGGTTTCCGGATGTGGGAAGGGAGGACATTCACCAGGAAGGGGTTGGAGGAAGCTGGTAGTATGGGAGCTTGCCCAGATCTAATCTGGTATGGCAGTGAAAGGACTGGAGATTTAATTTTATCAGAGATTTCTCTATCCTCTCTAGAAAAGTGATCAAGGAATAAATTAATCCATTTCCCTTGTGATAGCATGTAGCTGTAAATAATTATTGCCTTTACCTCTCCCCAAACATTTGTCAAACACTGACTAAGACTCTCAACTGCTTGATGGTCCTGGTAAATAGTATACTTATTTCACAAGTGAGAAATGAAGGAAACATGGCAGGTCTCAGAGTTTTTGCTCTTTAAGATCATTTCCTCTGTAGCTAAACTACTACTATCTATGTCCTCTGCCTAGAATGGTGCCTGGCAGTTTACACCTGAGATTTTCTTTGAATTAGCACCTCTGTCTGTGCACATTACAATACACAATGATGACTCAACTGAAGACTTCATCCCCAAAGACCATTGCTACAAACTGTTGCTCACCGTAACCTGTTCTCAACTCTCCTGAATCTTTTACATGTTCTACCAGCAGGATTCACAGGGGCAAAGACTCAAAAAACTATGCCCAACACAACCCATAACCCTTCCTAAATGAACTGCCTATAATTTCTGTATGTAGATAGCTTGCTCATACCTAGAAAAAACCTCCTGTCCTGGCTTCTCCACCTTTGGACTTTGTGGTTCTGGTTCGCCTTGTACCACATTGACCACCTGTTCTTCTGAACTCAGTTTTTGGTTCTTGGACTGGTCCATCTGCTGCCTGTTTGCTAGCGAAGACCTAGAAGCTCCCAAAGCAGCTGTTAGACAAAACATGAGTTTTTTTCAGAGGGAGGGTGCAGGCATATGTGGGTCACAAGATGGAGATTTAGCTTGCAGATAAAAGTGTTAAAGTACCTGCACCTTCACAGGATTTCAGAGTCGTTCATGTTCTCTTAGGGCCTAATTTTGTGAGCAACTTCATTGTAATCTTATCTCAACAAAATAGGATTTTTTAATATGTTAGTGCTAACTTAATAAGTATCAAGTAAATTAGAAGCAGAGCAAACTCAGGCTTTGTTCTCCCAATTTCTTAGCAACTTGGTCATAATGGAAAAATGATTAAGGATTTGTTCACACATGTATGAATGCACATGTGATCCAAACAAGTGGGAAAAAAAAGTGTACTAGGAATCCTGATCATCAGGAGCCTTAAAACAAATCTCAGGCACTCAGACTTTCACATTGTTTCTATATCTAGGCCTTGATACCTTTTCATTTACTAACTTATTTCCCCTTCTTTATATCCAGTTGTTACAGTTCTGTTTTCCCCTAAATTGCAAGTTGCAGTCTGAAGCTGTTTACCTGCTGAACAGTGCCTTGAATGGAACTTGTCAGAGGAGGAGGGAGTTAAATTATCATCTGCAAAGAAGAATAAGTGACAAATTGGGCATTATAACTGTAGAGATGACCAGCAAGGAGGTTGTATTATCCTCAGTTTAGAATGTGATACACAGGTGAACTGTTTGTTTAAAGTCTCCAGAAACAAGGGTCTCTCCATGGCGGACTGCTGTGAGCAACCCTTGTGTAACTTTCCCATAGCGCCCACAGGACCAGACTAGCTCTTTGGTATAACCAGTAGGAGTGTGTTTTCTGCACTTGGCATGGAATAAAATACGAGCACAAAGGCCTGGATAAAAGCACTGAATGTTCATCTGTAAAAGGAGTGAAGAGAGTGAAGGTGCTGACCTTCATGGCACAGTGCAAGCGCATAGTGTATTTTAGATTAAACATTTGATTTATGTATCATCAGTGGTCAGGCTTTTATTATGATAGGTTGAGGAGATACAGATCCTTTGGGTTGTCTGTCATGATGGATGCATAAAAGTAATAAAAATTTAACTTTCCATGAGGCTTTTAACTTTGACCCTACATATTATTAAAGCTAATGAACTTCACATAGATTTGCCTCACGGGTTTAAGATTCAGTATTGTCAGCCTCCCCCCCACATTCTAAAGTTGTTTGTCAAACCCTAAAACATTGAGACTTGGATATACAATAAATTGGGGATTCTGTTTATTTCCCTTCTGGTTTCTGAACCTGTAGGGTTCCTGTTTATGTGGTGTTTCTCTAGAACCATGAGGGCTAGAAACTTTTTTTCCTAATAAATCCAACATTATCATGTTATTATCATTCAAGAAGCCAAAGCTTTAAGAGAAAATCTATTATGGGATACATTTCATGTTTGTTTGCTAGTGTAGGTATATTGTCCAAACTCTCTTGATATAGAGGCAACTTCTACCCTCCACACAGTGTTTTAGCTAGTACAATGCATAAAAATTCAGCGAGCAAAATCAATTACATTGCCAAAAAATGCAATTGCTGGTATAACTCTATCTTCAGAAGGACTTTTGCTCATACAAAGGTATTGGTGCCTGGTGTTCCTCCCTCCCTAAATCACACTCAACTGCTCTTCCTATGCTGGCAAAAGATCCTAGTACAGCCAGTCCTTAGGGTCTTACCTGTAGCATATGTTTGGAAAACATTATACTGCAGGCAGGTACTGTCTAATGTTCTTCTCACGGTATCACAGTACGCTTCCTGATTGATCTAAGACACTCGGATTGTAACCTATTAACCATGCCAATGTATGGGTTGGCTTAAGGCAAACAACTCAAATCTAGATGAGAATAATGAAACTCAGGTCACGCTGAACTATGCCATTTCTCCCCACAAACCCATGAGAGTTAAAGTTTGAGATGAAAGCAGCAGTACTGCATTCCCTGGGCAGTCTTCAGTCCCCAGGGAACTAAAATGTTTCTGCGGTGCAAAGAGAAGCTTACATTACCAAGATTCCACAGGGCTGGAAAATGGAAAAAGCACCATAGCAAAAGGTCTATTATTAACGAATGGGGAAAAGGTACTTCAAAAGAGAACAAGATAGTTACTAGATAAACAGTAAAAAGCATAGCATACCTTTCATCTGCAGGGACTGATTCATTATAAGCTTATAATGAAGATCTGTAATCAAATGAGAACACAATTTAATTTGAGCTCATTCCACATCTCGAGTTCCCTTTTGCTGTTATAGATAACAAGCTAAGCTTGCTCCTAGACAATGTCACTCACATCAACTTTCAACATTTCTGACAGACTGAAGATATTTTCATTAGAAATATATAATAAAATGTACAGGCTCACAAGGGCTGAAGGAGTAAGTGTAATGTGAAACCTAAGAGTAGATAGTCTTTAAACAATATGAGGAAGGAGACAGAGATGGGAAGTAGAATTAAAGAAAAATCATTTCAGTAGCTTTAAGACAAATATGTACATAGAAGTAAAACATAACTTAGATCACCCATGTAAAAATTAAACCAGTGCAGAATACACAAGGCCCTTTTTTCCACTTTAGGTAAGATTTTTTATAGAAAAATCCTGGATTTTACAAAAAGTAGTTTTCACTTATTTCTGTTTTTTCACTCTACTTCTGTATCATTCAAATGTATAAAAATTTTATTAGGAAATACAATAAAATCAACTGCACAGACTTTCCAATTTTGAGCTGTTTTGCCTTTCACATCCTCATTGTCCCAGCTGGCTCAGCTGACATGGAGGGAATCTTTTTTGAAATTTAGCTACATCTAAGACTATAGGAGAATGGACCTTGGAAAAAATTCCTTAAAATGATTGCTGGCAGCCTACACTATATAGGACTTTTGGAAATCACACTGAAGGACTTCACATAAAATGGTCTGTGTTTATAAATGTTTTAAAATATTGGGCCAATTATTAAACGTAAATTAGTATAGGCTCTAAGTCTGCAATAGTAAACTGTTAATTCAAATGAAAAGTTTTATTCAGGAATTAGAGATGTATTGTTTTCTTAAACTGAGAAGTGGCATTGTGTTTTGAGTTTAGCTCTGCAGCATACCGCACTGAATTCATCAAAGCGTTAATTTACTGAATACTTTCCCCTCATTTTGTCCACCAAAATAAACCCTGATATTTACCTAGAAAATGCATTAAGAGGTTTTGTGTGCTGATTTTCAGCTGTTTGTTGTTGTTGTAATAATTATCAATAAATTCCAAGGAAAAAATAAAATAAAATAAAAACCAGAAATGAAGTGCTCTAAAGGTTTATTACTAGCCCAAACATCTAGCTACTTTGACCTCTACAGAACTTACCAACGTTACCATGAATGTAAAGCTCCAAAGAGATAGCCGTGTTAGTCTAGTTCAGCAACACAAACAAGGAGTCCTGTGGCACTTAAAGACTAACAAATTTACTTATCACATGAACTTTGGTGGGAGAAAAACCCACTTTAAAGTAGGGGCTTCACTGCCCTGGGGAAGTACCCAGGGCACTGGCCCAGGCCATGCCCCGGGCCAGGGATAGGTCTGGGAGCGGCCGCAAACAGCTGAGCCCCACATCCCCGGCTGGGGCCAGGGCTAGGAGCAGCCTCCCCAGCCGCAGGCAGCTGAGCCCCGGATCCAGCTGGGCCCTGGATCTCCGGCCCAATCCCAGGAGAGGCAGGCCCAGCCAGACCCGGGGCACTGGCACCGGGATTTGGGGCACGTGCCCTGTGTGCCTGGCGTCAGGGACACCCCTCCATTAAAGCATCTGAGGAAGTGGAATTTTCTCCCACAAAAAAAGCTCTTGCGATAAATAAATTTGTTAATCTTTAAACTTCTGCATGAATGTAAAGGCATTTATCATTGTCAAAGTGCAACAAACTTTTAACTGTTTTTTCAATTTTCTTACGGTACTGTTTCTTGAAAATCAGCTAAGAGGGCACATTCTCTCTATAAAGATTCAGTTGAAAGCTTCTCTCGAGGATGTAAGTAGGTCACCTGAGATGGTGTTTTTATAATGTTAACACTTCGTCCAGTACAACTAAACTTCTGATCGCTAGGCTCACTTCACATGTATTGCAACATATCCATTGTCTGGTAAGCGGACCACATGGCCTATCAGCTGTGAAAGACTAATTTCATTGCCTTTTTTCAAGTTATCCAGTCCCCTGTGCATTTTCAGCATTGGAGCTAGTAATCAACCAGATTTGAATCTGTGCTTATGTTAACTCTCACAGTCAAAACTATTAGAATTCCCTTCTTATATCCTTTTATTATAGTGTAAGGGTTGGGAAATATTTTCAAATAACTACAAAACAAAACTCTTGTGAAAAGCAAAAGAAATGATAGCATAATTTGACACGGAAATCTGCAAGTGGCAGTGGGGCCCTCTTTAAAAGAGATGACATGGAAAAAAAATGTGGGGGTGTAAAAGCAAAGTTTTTGTGAAAGTAAAACCTATAGCAATTGCAACTCATTCACAACCTAGCATGTTTGAGAAAAAGTCAGAGATTTGCCTACTTGCAGTTGCAATAACAACTCTCTAATCTCTTATCTAGCTTGTTCAGAATCTATGCAAAGTCATCCCTGGAAAGTCACCTCACCTTTGTTTTCCCTTTTAAGGTACTCAATTTCCTCATGAAGCTTCATTAGGGTCTCAGCATGTTGCTGCTGCAGGAACTTCAGGCTTCTCTCTAAGTCCATGATTAGTTTCTGTGGGTCTTTGTTCCAAACTGCAACAGGTTGGGACTCAGAGTGAGGCTGTGGCCCCTGGCTATTTTGGCTCCCATGCTGAAGATGGTTTGATTTATCCAGTCGTCCTACTCTTGGCCACTGTGGTAGGTTCCCCAGCGGAGGCAAACTAGTATTGTGCATACCCAAAGATCCTGACAGAAAAATGGTTTTCAGGCTAGGCTTACATGGACAGCCTCCAGCCTCTCAGCAGTGGAGCTGTGCCAATGACACTAAAAGTGAACAAGGGGTAGGGACCATGTTGAATATGCTTCAGACTCTGAGGTCAGGTGCTGTGTGTGTGTCTCATAACCCGGGCATGCAAGTGCTCCTTTACTGTGACACTGGCATCACAGGTTTTGAGAGATGGTGGTGCTGTCTCAGGAGCTGACCCTGAAACTGGGTTCACTGTTTCTCAGAGGGAGGGGTTTAGGGCTCTGCGCGAGTCTGGTCCTCCGCTCTATCTAACCTGGCCTCACAATGTGGAGAAGAAACATGTATCGCGGCTCCAAGTCTCCTCATGGTCACCAGCCATCTCTCCACCTGGGCCTCAAATTTACACCTACCAACCTGGAAGGAGAGGGGAGAGAACAAGACAGTCAGTTTAGCAAAAAAACTGTGGCACTTTAAGGCTACGTTCACATGTAAACTGTTATTTCGAAATAAGTTATTTGGAAATAAAGTCCTTTATTTCGAAATAAGTTAATACGAATTAAGAAAATGCTAATATGAATTAAGGGAAAGCCTGCTATCGAAACGGCTGATATTTCAAAATGGTTATTTTGAAATAAGGCTGTTCGGACATGTTGTTTCAAAACATGTCCGAACGCCGTTCTTTCGAAACAACCGTTTCGAAACAACGGCTGTTTCGATTTCCTGCTAGGTTTTACTGTTTCGAAATAACAGTACGTCAGGTGGACATAAGACTTTTTATTTCGAAACAAGGGGTGTTGTTTCGAAATAAAAAGGGTGCCTGAACACAGCCTAACAGATTAATTTTTCGCATGAGCTTTCGTGGGAGACAATCCCACTTCGTCAGATGCTTGGAAGATGGGGGAACTTACAGAATGGAATGAAAATAAATGCAAGGGGTGTAAAAGGGTGGAATTCCCCTCCCCCCACCTACCCTTCCGGCCTATACGCGGCCTGGGCCCAGCCACCCCCCAAACACACCACACTCAGCCCCCTCCCCGGGTCGGGCCCGAGGCTCCGGCCTCACCGGCTCCTCCCCCGGCCGGCTGTGGAGGCAGCTTCCTCCAGCCCCCCGGCGCGGCCTCCTCTCTCCGCTCCCTTCCCCTCAGGCGCGGCTCGCGCTGGCAACGTTCCCATGGAAACGGCGCGCGCCGCCGCCGCCGGCCGGTCGCGCGGACAGCGCCCTTCCCGCCTTCACGGAATGGTATCACCCAACGCGGGGGGGGGGGGGCCGCACCCCCCTTTTCTCCCCCCCCCCCGGGGGGGGGGGTTTTGGCCCGCCTGGGCTAAGGTGGGGGGTTGGGCCCTGCTGCTGGTGCCTGCATGTCCCCAAGCCAGCTGGGCTGGGGTCCTGACCCCTCCTAGGTGGGGAGCTGCACCCAGCCTCTTCATTGAAAATGAGGGGCTGGGGCAGCACTGTGGAAAAGGATTTTGGGGTCATGGTGAAGGGGAAGCTGGACGTGAGTCAAGTGTGCTCCTGGAGCTAAAAAGGCTGATAGTAGGAGGGATGCCAGCAGATGGAAGGATGTGATTATTCCCCGCCATTCGGCCACATCTGGAATATTGCGTCCAGTTCTGGGGTTTGCGCTAGAGAAAGGATATGGATGAATTCGAAGGTGCAGCAGAGGGCGATGAACAGGGCCGGCCCCTGGGCCATCTCCAGCAATGCAGGGCCCTGGGTCAATTGCCCTCCATGGGGCCCCCTAGCACTTGGGGGCAAGGCTGGCGGGCCCAGGGGAAGGGCAGACCCCTGCGCCCCCCCCATGCCAGGATGGGGCAAGCGGCCAAAAGGGCGGTCTGGTGCGGTGTTGCCGGTGCCTCCCCCCACTCCCCCGCCGGATGCACTGCTCTGGGCTCCATGCTGGAGCAGCAGGGAGGGGGCAGGAGGCAGCATGGGGTGGTGGGGGCAGTCATACCAGCTCTGTGCTGCCTCCCTGCTGCTCCAGCACAGAGCCCAGAGCAGCCCAACTAGCAGGGGAATGAGGGGAGGCACCGGCAGCGCTGCACCAGGCAGCTCACCTGGTCCCCAGCATGGGGGGGGGGCAGTGGTGCAGCCATGCAGGGCCCTGGGTGGCTGCCATGGTCACCCTACCCTAGGGACGGCTCTGGCAACAAAAATGCTTAGGGATCTGGAGCACATGACTTACAAGGAAAGACTGAAGGAACTAGGCTTATTTAGCCTGCAGACAAGACTGAAAGGAGAGTTGATAGCAACCTTCAACTACTTGAAGGGGTACACCAAAGAGGAGGGAGCTCATCTATATAACAGAGGACAGAAAAAGGAGCAGTGGTTTCAAGTTGCAGCTGGGGAGGTTGAGGTTGGATATTATTAAAAACTTTCTCACTAGGAGAGAGGTGAAGCATTGGAAGGGGTTGCCTCGGGAGGTGGTGGAATCTCCATCTTTGGAGATAATTAAGGTCTGGTTAGACAAAACCCTGGCTGGGATGATTTAGTGGGAGTGGTCCTGCTCTAGCAGGGGGTTGGCCTAGGTGACCCCAGAGGTCTCTTCTGACCCTCTGATTCTGTGAGAAGGGCAGCTGTTAGCAGAGCACCTGTTGTTGTGGGAGGAGGGAGAACCAGCACCAACACCAGGCACATCCCACCCCCCACCCCAGTAGTGGAAGGGGTGAGAGGGGAAGTCCTGAGCAACAAAACAGAATTAACACACTCCGTGACCCACAGTACTAGATTCTAAGGCCACATGAGGCAAACATGCTCACTGGGACTTCCACCTTGACATTCCCCCCTCCCCCCCAGCACCTCACCCATCCATTCATTCCTGTAGTAGGCCCATAACTTCTGGCTCAGTTACACATTAAGACCCCACATCTTGAGTTAAAGAATTTTAGAGACGCCACTGTTTTCTCTAGTTCCAACCAGAATCCGACTCAGGCTGCACTTACAGAGGAAGGCAAAAAAAAAGAAACCCAACCTCAGCCCCCAACTATGCCAATCTGATTTGTAGAGCTCTGCAAATCTATAACCACTTTATATCTGAGGTGAAGGTAGCCATGGACCATTTTTTGTGGGTAGCCAAGGTGGATGGTCACACTGACTTTCTTGGACCTCAGAGAGGGCTGGAGCAGGTGACTGGGACTAGCTGTTTCTGGCACCAGAAGCTCAACAGCTGATGTTTGATGGAGGAGCAGACAGCTGCAAGCTGGTACGGACACAACTGCATCTAAAAAGGAAGTGCAGCCTGTGGGTTGGACAGAAATTTTTTGGCTTGGCTGCAGATCCACATATATGTACCTGCCAAGTCTCTGCTAATTTCAGGGAAGATTCCTTCCCAACTCCAACTACACTGACCCAGTTGGACCCCAATCAGGGGAGCAAAATCTATCAGCCAGGCACCTAGGAAATAATACTCTGTAGTACAGCAGAGCACATCCCTTGCATGTCACAGCTGTAGCTCTTATGCATTGTATACAATCTCATCATAAACTTACCGAGCTCAATCTTACAAGCTTTTCCCTCATGCTCCTGGCTGGAAAGAAGGTCCAGAAATTCATTCCTCTAATGGTTAAAAACCAGGCTTCAGTACCCTTCATCTACTGAATTACTTCTAGCTGCCATGCCCTCACGGGTTCAGAATGATTATATCTGGAAGGAACAATCCTGCTTTGACAGAGAAAAAGACCAGACCATGCAGAGGCTTTTTCCAAGTCAACTTATGATGTAAGAAAGGCTACAATTATTTTTTTTCTTTTGTCCTACAGCTTCACCTTTTTCATGCCACTGTTAAAGATGTGTTGGTGAATTTCATACTCAGCAATACGAGAACAATGCTCACATGCAGCTCTCTGTATTAGCTTCTATTCAAATCATATTCCAAAATACCAATATTGTGGTAGTCTAAGTTACCTGGTACAGAAGTTAGCAATCATGTTAAAAATGTGATAATGGACAGGTGCTATTTATACAGGCCCATAGCTGAGCAACATGCTTTACAAATAAAATTAAGAGAGAAATCTCTGCCAAAGCAGTTTACAATAATGAAACCTGAGGGCTTTTGCACCTAAGGCCACAAATCAGAGGCCTGAACATTCTTCCTTTATGCCATCTACCAGAACAGCTTACAGTACTAGAAAGAAACTGATGGAATCTTACAAAAAAAAAAAAAAAAAATGCATAGTACCATATTCTTACACACAATGCAACATCATGCTGCTCAAAAGGAAGATTTAACACAAAACTCACCAAGAGACTTTGCTTTAAAAATAAATCAGGCAAGGACTTTAATTTATACATGAGTTTCAAAAGAAGGAACTTGTACCACAAAGAGAAATTTGATTGGCCACGAGTGAAGGGTTCAGTGGATTTGGTAAACAAATTGGAAATGCAGTTGCCAGGAAACATGGGAAAATAATTTGGACGCTGCCAAGATTTATTAATTCATATGTATTAGAAAGCTCTCAACTAAGAATCAAAACAATAGTTGTTTTCCAAATACATCTATTAAATGCATACATATAGAGATAGCTGAGCACACCCCACTTAATGTATCTTACATCTCAGTACCACAAGGTGTATTTAATCTTTTACACCAAATCTCACAACTGCACCTGACAGACAGCAGTGTATTTCAGAGGAGAGAGGATTAAACTAATTGATTCCTTAAATGTTTTCTGATTAAACAAATAGGCTTAATTTATTTTGGTTGAGTTGGTGACTCTTTTCTAAAGCAGTTTTTTGCTGGGAAGGTAGCACATTTGTTAGAGAAAGGCAAAAGAAGGAACACATTTCACTTGGTAGACAGCAACCTAGTTAGCACTCAAGGTCTGAAGAAAATGTTAAAAAATATAAAATTTCCCTTGTACCTGACACTGAGCATCAGTACCATGGAAGGCTATGGTTTCTTTGATAGTTTTATACTACTGTGTTTCAAGTGACCAATTATTCACTAGGCCATAATTGCAGTCACATTGGGAATGCTGGATCAATGGCACCAGAGGATACCCACAGAACTAGAACTTTAACCGAATGCTGAATTCTTCTCTTTAGCATGTGAATCAGAATTGTGGCTGTAAAATGCTAAAAGTATCAACTCACAGTTCCTTGTTTTGAGAAGACCGTAGATATTGGTTCAGAAAAGGGAATGCAGAGTTGGCACCCCTGATCTAGGCTATGGGATTCCAGCATTCAGCTCCTTCTCCTTTCCCTGCACTTTGAAATATTCAGTTTTTTGCAGATCAAAGAAATCAAACGTATCTGGCAATAAGATGCAATTCTCCTATTTCTGAGCCAGACCATTCTTCTCTCCCTGTTTTCTGTTGAGTAACTTTAGCAGAAGGAAGTTTTCAGCTTATCATGTGTCATTTTTGGGGATTCATCTTTGTGTTTTTGGAGATTCAGCTTTGTGTCCGGAAAGCATTATATACAGATACTGTTGCTTTGTCACAGTGAAAATCCCCTCCCTGTCAACATCATATAAAACCATGCAAGAAAGCAGTTCAAATGGCCAATTCCCACATGAAATGGAATAAGCAAAAAGTGGCAACATGGATATATTGCCACATGCAGAGGTGTTTCTATTTGTAGTTTCCCATATGTGCTATGTGCTGTTCATTTTAGCTCTACAACTATTGGCGATTGTTCCCAAAACCACAGTCAGTAGCTCTCATCTTGCATACTCAGTAAACTGTATAGGAAAGGCAGTTTATCAAAACAGAATTTACATAGATTACGGTGGCATCTATAACCACAAACCCAGTCCTCTCAGTCAATTAAAAAAAAAAAAAGTTTTAAAGTGGTCCTTTGGTGAAGCTTTTTAATCACTAATCACTACTTTTATGCTTAAAAAGCTTGTTTTACAGAGTACACTGAAGGAAGAAAGTTAATGTTGATGAGGTTTCCACCTTTCAGTGAAGAAAGTCATTACTACTGCATAAAGAAGATATCCGATCAGAATAAAAAATGTGCAGGCCAGCGGTCCAATGCAGAACCAAGATGCAATGAAATATATCATGAACAAGGAAAGAAGAGTCCTGTAACTAGCCAGAAATCTCAGACTGATCCTTGGTCGCTGAAAACGTCCTGACCTTTGTTTCAGTTGTGGACTACGCCTGCTCTTCTCTGCAAGGAATGGGTTGGTAAGATGATAGCGACACAACATGCCAATAAAGTCTTCCCTGGAGCAGAGAATCTCCATTTGGTCAGCAAACTAAGGCGAGGAAAAACTTAGTCAGTAACTGTACAAAACAAATTTAAACAAAAATTAAAACTGCTGATTTTAAGTTCACACTGAAATTTTTGCTTTTATGTTTTGATTTGTATTAAGGAGGACAAGAAAGAGGATTATAGCAAATGTAACTCAGAACTTTCAAAAGTTAGAATCATTCCAAAACAAATTTACATTTTTCTTAAAGTAAATCTGCTCATTAGCAGTACTAAGCAATAAATCAAAAGTAGGAAATCTGGGATAATAGTGGTCATGCCATTCATATGTACTCAGAAGTGTATAAAATGTCAGGATACAGTAGCAAGAGGACAAACAGTCAAGCTGCAAGGCAGGTGTTAAACATGTGACAGGCAGGAGAGAAGGAATAAAAGGGGTTAGTTTGATTAATCCTTCTCCTGCTTATTCTGACAATCAGGGAAACAGAGCGATCTTTCATTATGCTGGTATGTGATAATATGCTCCTGTGAAGGATATTCCTTCTACTTCTGCCAGCATAAACAACACATTTCAGTGCACTAACAGTTTCTGAGACGGAGATAATGTTGTGACACTAACGTTTTACAACTTTCAAGCAACAGGGGAAAAGTGATTCCAGGCTGGAACATTTGCAGCCTGATGCCCAAGTCACTTTAATGGTCACAGTACAAAGGAAGTGTAAGTTGTACAAAAGCACAGGTCAGAGGGAGAATAGGAATATGCAACTGTTTCTCTTTGCACTTACTCTTTGATTAATTGCTGAGGACAACTGGAAAAATAGTCGCACTAGAGTGGCATTTTCGTAACTTCTGATAGGCTGAAGCTCAGTATCTCCTTGGTACTCTACTTCAAACCTGCGTAAGCCATTTATGATCTAAGGAAAGGAAATCATATACTTTATAGCTCAAATCTGAAATGGATTTAAACTGGTTTCTCTCCTCCCATCCCTTCTGAGCTAACTATTTCTTCTGATGCACAAACGCTAGTTTCCTAAATGGAAGTTCTAGGCTGGAAGTTTTTCCCTCATACCTGATACCTGCCAAGAGGCGTAAGAATTAGCCCATCCTCACTCTCAATGCAGTCTGGAAGTTGCTTCTTTCCATTCTCATCCTGAGCTGCTCCACAATTCATCATCAGCTGGGTCAGCTGGGCTTCATTCAACTGTTCACAATGAAAAATTTCTTTGTAATTTTGTTATTCTACCTCCTTTTTTTGTTCGACCTGTTTCCCCTTCACCAGCTCCTCTGCAGCCCCTGACAACCATACAGCTAATGACTGTCAACAAAACAGGTACTGAAAACAACCCATTTACCAGTCTATAATAGAAATACTGCCCTCCCCCCAAGTGCCCCAACCTCCAAAAGTGGCCATTCTTAATTGAGTTCATCAGGTGGCAAGCCCTGGCAGACAGGAATATTGTTGACTGAGTACACCCTAGCCTCCCCATGGCTGCTATTCTGTTCTGTCTTCTCCCAAGTCAATCTTGTTCAAGTGAATTTGTACCACTTCGCTTCTTTTCAGCTTTGAGAGAGGCAGCTATCACTTAGCGCATACATCCTTCTGAATGTCTATAGTATCTTACATTATTTAGAAGATCTCAAAGTTGTTTGAAAACATTAAGCTTTATGTTTTTTGGTAAGCAGGAGAGATATGGGATTTTTCCAAGAAGCCACTTACTGTGGGTGCCTAGTTTAAGATGACTTGGCTTGACCTTTAAAAGTTTGGAGTGCCTACAACGAGGGTGGAGGGGGTAGAAATCAATGTTAAAGCATCTCAAGAGGGACACCAAAAATGGACGTACCCCAAAATGAGTGGCCACTTCTGAAAATTTTCATTTAAGTGACATGCCAGTGATCACGCTACAGGTGAGAGAGTATTTTGCAGGAGTTCTGACTCCCATTATTGCTGCTTCCCAGTAACAGCACTTGGAAGGAAGTTACATACCCGAAAGATCTGGCATAAGTACTCCTGGGCCTTCTCCAAATATTCATCTGTTTTCTTGATGCTATCATGCCCAATTTCATCTAGGTCATTGCCTGTGTAAGAACCATTCATGTCAGAAGGGGCAAACCTAAACCAGGAGAAGAAGGACTGACTAGCGATGGTCTCTGCAGAGTGGTCTGATATGGATTTTGCTGTTTGCTTCGCCTGGCCTATTAACTGGGCTAATCTTAATACCTGAAAAATAAAAGATAGGAAGACAACAAAACAAAACAGTAGGATAAAGGACACAAGTCAGCAGTAAGCACCAGCATGTGAATACATCTCTGCCTAGTGACCTGGCAGTCAGAATAGAACCAGCACAGACTTGTTCTGGTAGTAGTCAGGTGTTCCAGCTCCAAGAGAACTATGGGAGTCACTGCAGCTGGGGCATTCAAACAAATGCAGGTCCTCCTGAGTTTCTTTTGAGATGCACCTTGCTTCAGTTCATTAGCCTGCAATTTAGGGAGAGACTGTCTCCTTCTGCCACACCATTTTTAGTTGGCTTGCTGCTTGGTACTGATTATTAACACTATGAATCAGAACCCACACACACAGCTATTGTTGAGAGAAGAAACAAGTAGATGTCCATAGCAGATTGCTTCAAAGCAGCAAGCCCAGTCCACCCCACCCTTCAAGGCCAAAAAACATTCTGTACACTTCTATTTTCATTCTTGATATGGATGACAATCTAAATAGACTCCACAGTCACCAGCAACTCTTGATTCACCCCCTACTTCTTAAGAGCTAAAAATCCTCCACCTGCACTTTAAACGAAAGTGCAGATATTCAGTATGGAGACATACTCCTCACAATAACAATAAAAGTGTTTACAAGGAGCAAATAAGCAAAGTCACTGCTTACCAAATTCCTGACTTCTGGACCAAACATTTGCTTGTACTGTGAGTCCTGTCCTTCCAGGCAGTAAACGTGACTCTTCACCTTAAACGAGGCATCTGTGATTGTCGGAGGCCATGATGACATGAAGCTCCCACCAAGAGTGGGGGTCATGAAAAGTCGATGTTGACGGTGAGGAATAACAAGTTCTGGCTCTAGGAATAACTGCTCTCCTAGAATTTGTGATAAGACCAGGTTACACATTCCTTCTAATTTGGGGATCTATTAGTACCATTTTTTATCCACTCATTGTAACAAGGTTATTAGCTTATTTGGGGGTGAGAAGACAAGGGTGAGGGCCTAGTTATTAGTTCAAGTTTTCCCCAGACCTTCACTCATACAGCAGAAAGAGCCTTCATTATTACATTGCTACCTCTAAAAGTCTATATAGACACAGTACTTCTCTGCCATCACTGGTTGTTGGAAAGGATATTATGGTCTATATACCTGCCAAGCTGAGCATGTTCTAGCACCTGAAATTTTTGCTGCTTGTCCAAACCTTCCTGCCTCAATGCAAAAATCCTCATTGTACCCCTGGACACCCAACATGCAACTTTCAGGACACTCTGAACTGATTTCTAGAACCTGGAATGCAAGTTCTTGCTGACTAGTCATCTTGCTAAAGTCTGAGTAAATATAAATTCCTGTAGGACATTAAAAAGTTTTAATTTTGAGTTAGTTAATAACCAAACACCAGAAACAATAATAAAGTTCTACAAAAGAGTTTACTAAAAATACCCAGCATTATGTTCTTTTCATGTTAGTTAGAACAACTAGTAATCAGTGAAACTGATGAATGGACATTAGAAAAGAAAAACTGGTATGTATATATGAAACTAATACTGTAAATAGAAGCAAAGACATCAGGTCTCTGAACTTCAATGTCACAAGAGGCAGATGCATCTTTCAATTCACATTTCCCCATGCTTTGGAGGCAAAGAGTTGCCATGGAAGAGATGAGAGCAGAACACCAAGAAAGCAACACGGTATTCATTACCTTTTTGGATCATTTCAGCTAAATTGGGCTGAGCGAAGACCTTGGCCACTCGGAACACCATCAGGGCATTTTTAGCACTGACCAAATCTGTGCGGAGAGCTCGGTTCAGAAAACCTACAAATAGCTTGGTGTACATCAGTAGGTTCTCTTGGATGAAGGGAGCCCTGTCAAAGTAAAAGTGGGTCTGTGAATACAGCTATTAAAATGGGCAAGTGTATTCCATCTTCTGCCAAATAAATAATCCCACAGACTATATTTTAGACCATTTATTGGCACTCTCTCTTCCTTCCATTCCACACAAAGACCAAAGAACATCTCTCTTCCTGCATGAACTGATAGTCACCAGGTCACAATCTCTGATTTTGTGCTGGCAAAAAAATAGTTGTACAGATGCACAATTGCAGGACTTCAGAGGCGAGTTGAACCCTGAAGCTTGGTTCTATCAAAAGCACTGACTTTACTTCTTCCTGCACAAGTATCCATGAATCAGAGAAACTGGTTTTGCCTCTTCATGATGTGCATCCTCACTGTTGAATGTATTGTGCCACTGTCTTAGGGAAAGAGAAGGTGCTTCAGAACAGCTGGTACAGTCAACACACAGTCAACCTGTGAAACTTGTTGCCAGGGGATATTGTGATGACAAACTATAACAGGGTTCAAAAAAAGAACTAGATAAATTCATGGAGAGTATGTCCATAAATGGCTATAAACCAGTAGTTCCCAACATTTTCTCTGCCATGGCATGCCTTGCTGCCTTTACTTGATTTGAGGTGTACCACCAGAGTTTCCTAATGAATATTCATGAGCCAATCTGGAGCTCTGAGTAGTTTTTCAAAAAGTTTTGTGGTACACCTGCTCAGGCCTGATGGCACACTGGTTGGGAAACACTGCCATAAACAATGATGATCAAAATGCAACCCCATGTTATGAGTGTCCTTAGTGCAGGGGTAAGCAACCTTTGCCAACCCCTGTGCTAGTCCTTCTTCCCTAACTCTCAGCTGGTGCTGGCGCCCCCTCTGCTGAAAAAATGTGGATGCTGAATTTTGATGCAGCTGTGGTCATGGCTGGAGTGGGAGCCATGGAAAGAAGTTGTCCAGAGTGGCTCATCTTGGCAGTGTGCCTGGGGACAGGGATCCCCAGGGATGACACAAAAAGAAGTGGCTCCTCTCAGGGGTTCCCAGGCTTGCTGCAGAAAGAAGCTGCCCGGAGTGGCTCCTTTGGGGAGCATCACACTACAGAGAGGAGCCACTGTGGGCAGCTTTTTTCTGTGTTGCATGGAGACACAGGCATGGTGGGACCGCCCGCGTCCCAGCTGCACCCGAAGGAGGCCACCCAGAGTGGCTTTCGGTGGCAAGAGTGGCAATTTCTGTGGTACCACAAAAGGTGCCCTGTGCTGCTCTGAATGGGCTTGGGTGCCACAGTCAGCATACGTGCCAGGGGTTGCCTACCCCTGCACTAGTGTCTGATTGCCAGAAGCTGGGAATGGATGACAGGGGACTGATCAGTCAATGACTGCCTGGTCTGTTCATTCCCTCCAAAGCACCTTACATTGCTTACTATCAGAATACAGGATACCATCCTAGATGGACCACTGGTTCGACCCAGCATGGTTGTTATGACCCAGGATTTTGGGCACAGCATAATGCAAGGAGTGCTGTAGCTTGTAATGCTGGAACCATTTGGAGCGACTTTGTGGAATGTGGGAGAAATGGTGAAGTAAAGGGGAAAGACATTAAGGAGTTCACATAGCAGAAACAATGAACAGAGTTTATGTTTATCAGTATAACTTTAAGACAAAAAAAGCTTTTAACCATCTCAGGGTGACAGATGTGCCATCTTTCTTCTTTCTCAGCAGAAAGGCCAGGCGGGCACCTGCTGTGTGAAGCAAGCTACTTAAGAGTGATGTCAGGAAGAATGAAATGGGGGGAACCAGGATAGCAGTTCTTAAACTTTTTCATTCTGTGATTCCAACTGGCAATAAAAGAGGGAGGGTGCTTGGTCACAACTCCATAGTTTTGGAATCCATGAACTAAATGCTTACAAGGAACAACATTTAAAACTCAGCCTTGGGAGATTTTCATATGCAGAAGTCTAACAGTCAATAAATATCATCTACTGAAGTCACTAATTCTGACTTGCAGATTCTGCTTAGGAATATTCCCATGCTTACCATTTCTCTGATACACTGCGAGGCTGAGGCTCTGCACTCTGAAGTGGTTTCTCAGGAGCATATCTCCAGGGCTGCAAGTAGCTTAACCACATCTCCAGTACCTGGCATGAAACCACAAAAACAAAAGAATCAGTTCAGCTGGAAGAGGAAGACTTTGCTTGTTAAGTCCCTTGGACAAATGACACCCACTTTCTTAATGCCAACAAAAGCCTTTAAGGAATGAAAATATCTTGCAAAAGTCTAAACCCTGACAAACAAGATTTTAGCGATCCTGTATCAGGAATGAAGAGAACTAAATGCCTAGTAACAATCCATTAATGAAACATCTTAAACAATGGTTGTATTGAACAAGCAGGTCATCCTCTACAATAACAGCCAGATGACAGTGCGTTCAGGTGGCTACTATGGAAAGAAAGATGCATCCACCAATCAAGCTGATGTTGTATACAGTGTTGTTGTAGCTGTGCTGGTCTGATGATATGAGAAAGAAAAGCGGGTTGAGGGAGCATTTTTTTTTTATAAAACCAACTTCTGTTGGAAAGAGACAGACAACTTTCAAACCTATACAAGATAAGGTAAGCTGCCTTGCATCAACCTAGCTCTGCATGCATCTAAACTAGTGTTAATAAATGTGTACTTCCCTACTCCCACTGGAAAAAAGATCATGAACAGTGTGTTCCAAAACCAGTGTTTATATCACTGCAGCTGGCCCAGTTTTTTTTATTCAACACTAATTCTGGTTTTGTAAGGATTCAGCAGAAAGACAGCGTGATACATACAGCTCTGAAAGAGGCATCCAGAGGCCAGTGGCCAAAACAATGCTGCAGGAAGATATAGAGCTTCTGCTGGACAAACCGAGGAATCACAACTCTGCAATGAAATTGACACAAAGATATGTACAAACAAACATTAGATGGTAAAGTAATATCTCAAACCTTTAATATAGAAGTAAAGAGCTTTGATGGGTTCTCTCACTTGTAGAAAGAGCTGATAATTTAAATTAAAATGGAAGAATTCTGATAGTGATGCACATGAACAGCTATTCCAGGGCTAAAAGTAACCCAAGCATTCTTAAGAAGGCCGTCCAGGGTTCTCAGCCAGAATTTGTGTCTCATGCATTTCCAGTAACACGACTTGCCTTTAATCAGATAATGATTTGCACATGACCTCTGCAGAGGAATGATTTCTGCACCTCTGACTGCTCTTCTAAATTGTTTTCAACCTCCCTCTGTTCTCATAGCAATTTTAGCATTTCTAAAGAAGTTTGAATCCATCTCCCCTTTTTCTAAAAGAGCAAAAATATTTTTCATTATGGATACATTCTTGACTGGGAACTGTTTGCTTCTCCCTGTTCTTTTCTGGACCACAACCCAAAGTACAAGAGAAGCGTGAAGGTTGGCGCTCTCATCCTCCAAGTAATGCAATTTCTGACTCGGTCTCTCGAACAAGATCTTTCAAGATTTCAACAAAAGCAAAACTGCCAAGGTATATATTTAGTAGTATTTTATATGCTCAAAGGCAGTGTGACTGTGTGCTTACCTCTTGAATTCCTCCAGTGGGCTGGCTGTATGGGAATGAGCTGAGGGCGAGAGTAGCTCTGGTTTCAGGCTGTTGGCAAAAGCGTGAAGATGCTTCACAAGCAGTCTTATCACTAACACATGCTCCTCTGTGGGTTTAAATGACTCCTAAATTCAAACCAATAAGCAGAAATGTAAGTGTGGGTTGCTCCCCTTCTGTGAGGGAGCTCAGCACAAAGATATTTTCACATCAGACATTTAAACAGAACAGGACTGACCCTAGATATTTAGCTCTGCACCATCCAGTCTGAACAAATGATCTCATCAAGAGAACAACTGCATCACAGCTCTGCTTTCAATAGCTCACCTACAAATATCAGTGAGGCTTCTTTTAGTCATTGCAGTTACCAGGGGGCAGGGGTTTACAATCCATCATATTTTGTTTCCAGTTGTGCTAACCCCTCAAGAGTACTAACAAACATCACTAAGTAAGTTTTACCTTAATTAGCTCCCTCCCGGGGGGGTTGGGGAAAATCCATTCTTTTATTAATAATTATCATTGTCATCAAGTGTCTGCTCTGGGTAACAAAACAGAAGCATTGTTCTGCTGTCATCTCACTCCCTACTTGGCCCTTCTTCATAGGGGGGGTGGTGTTTTATGTTCTAAAAAGGAACAATTCTAAGAAAGCTATGCTCAGAATAATATTTGCTTCTGGTACACATGCTTTGACTGATCCTTTTACACTTAACATGGGTGTACACAGTGGGGGGGTAGGAGAAAGGAGTGTATTTCATTTAGTCTTTTTACTGGAAGTGTGGGAGATGTGGAGATCTTAAAAAAAAAGAACAAAGGGGAGTAAAAGTGGCCCTCTCTCATATTGTTACCAGAGGTGTGAGCATATGGAGAAATGGGGAGATGATAAAGGGAGACAAAAGGGGAGTCAGGTTTCAGTGCACCTCTTCCTCACTACTGGAGATCCCAGTGGTACACATCAACTCTACTGGTGGTGTAACCTGCCTTGGAAACAGTTATCTAGTACCAATCCACTATAAAGAGCTGTGAGTCAGTCAGTCTATAGAAAGGCTGAAGCAGTTATCTTGTTCTTTAAAGGCAAATTCTATCCTACACACAGCTTTCCAAAAGGTCTTGATCTCCTGCCCTAGTCTGCAGGACATGTACACCTAATCATTTGTCCTTTCACCCAGGAAAGCGAAGAAAATGTGTATTTAATGCATGTTTAAGACCACCACTATGGACTGGCATTACAATTTAAGGCCACAAAACCAAGCACTGGGTAGTAGATTGTTTTCCTTCTTCAGCAGTATGACAATTAACAGTGCGTGTGTTCATACCACCTATGTAAAAGCAGAGCACTAAGTGACTCAGGTAGGCAGAATTCATACTAATGTTGTCTTAGCTTTATGAAATATGTGCCCCACTAACTGAAGAACCCGTGAATAAAAGGGCTGAAAGAGAGAGAGGATGAACCCAGGAATCTGTTCCAACAGGAAAAGCTTTGCTTATCCTATATAATTTGTAAATGTGTTTCCCACATCACATCCCCCTTTGTAAAGTTAGGCAATCAAGCTCAATCTGCCAATATTGATTTGACACCATCCAGCTGTTTCAACGGAAGCATACAATTGTTTACATGTTACCTACCTTTCTCATTAGAGGTATAGCCACTCAATCTCTGCTCTCCTCTTCCCTGCAAGATTCATTTAATGGAGCAATGCATGACAGACAGAATTCTGTCATTAGCAAAGTTGCTAAGCCAAAGAGATATTAGCACAGGATCAAACTTTTCCATTTACAATCCAGTAAGAGAGGTGCATCTCTTAAAATAAGCATCCCAACTGGTCCTCCTCCTATGTCCTATTCAGCTAACATCCTTTTCCATGGTGTTCATTAATCTCTCTCAATGTCTGCTGCACCTAGCTTAACCAAATTTGATTTCAGTGGAACTGATCTCTGAATCAACTTGCAAACCAAACACTGACTGTACAGCTGCCTTTTCTGCTAGTGCCAATTAATACACTTTGCAGATAATATGATGAAACAAGATTTTTAAAAAAGAAAAAAAATGAAAAGATGGTAATACTTGGTATGCGTGGAGGGCCTGGTAGCCGGATTGGGCTGGACTACTGTGGTGTATACTGGAGATACTGAGTCGGTAGTGGAGAACCTCCAGCTGAGAGACAACAGAAACAAAAAAGGAAGGAAAAAGGGAGAGAAGAGAACAAGAGAAAACAAAAAACAAGAAACAGTGAGAATGATCCGAAGAAGGAAGGGTGGGGGGAAAATGGAAATCACAAATACAGTCAGTGACAACGTATCACAATAGCTGCAGCCACAGTATTCTCTTCTCCTTCTGGTGTTCAGTTGCTTAATTCCACAGTACACTGACCCTCATTCAAGTTGCAAAAGTAATTGACAGGAAGGACATTTGTTGGGTTCATAATCTGGGGGGAGAAACAACTGGGTCAGCTCTGCTGTTAAAGCAGCAGTTTGGATCAGTGACTTAAGCAATTTATTGAGATATTTTCTGTCAAACACGTTGAAGAAATCATAGGCTCATGAAAGTAAGTCTATCCTCTCCATTTCAAAACAACTAAACTGCAAGCCAGAATAGCTAGAAATAAAATTAACACATGGAATGCTTTGATGGGGGGCAAAACCAATTAATACTTCCAAACTAGTACAATGAAAACTATTGTAAAGCCACTCCCTTTGGCCTCCTAGTCCACAGCAGCCTATATTTGGAATTCTTGCTTGTGCACCAGTGAGAATCAGAGGAACCAATAAAGCAACATATCTCGTGCCTGGGACGTGGAGGGGGAAAGGAAAGGAGGTTTTGCCTTGCTGTGAGCTTCTTCAGTTAATTGCATTCATAAGAGAGGAGCCCTCATGCTCCATGTTTTGTTTTTCTAGTTAAAGGCCAAATATTTTTGATGGCTGTTATGAGTCTATGGAAAGTGAATAGGTTTCAAAGAGAGAATGGTCTCTGCCATTAGGAGGTAGGAAGAAATTTCCAAGGGGGCGGAGGGGGGAAAAGAAAGCCACCCAACAAAACAAAAAGACAAGCTTGTTGTAGATCATGGCATGCTGACATAAAATCATGGCCATTAAAGTTCTAGGTCAAGTGCCAAGATCTTCTCAAGTCTCAACCACACTCCTCTTTGGAGAGGAAACATTTTTGTAAAACTAATCAATATAATGGAGAAGAGGATACTGTAGCCACATTGATGTGTATGGAATAAATAAAAAAAATCAAAACGAAATGTACACCTAAACAGAGACTCAAATAGTATCAGGCATCTAAACTAACTCTCCATTTCACACCTCCTCTAAGTTTCTGTTAATTTCTCCTCTGTTTTCAATTCCGTTTTTGAGATTTATTCTGCTTTGCTTCTGCACTGTTAAGAGTGGTAGTAAAGCCACTGCAAGCTCCCCAACAGCAGAGCCCATCTTCTGCTTTGGTAATCAACTCCCCTCATTTGCTGCAGCAAGATCTAGACACCAGAAGGTTGCCACTCATGCAGTTGTTACTGAGATCTGTGATCCCTGGCGACAGATGTGCAACAGGCTTTACACAGAACCTTATCAGATATTGACCCCTTAAAAGAAAATCAAATCATGACAAAAGCAGAAGCTAAAAGGAAAACAGATACTGCACACCTGCTTTCCTCCACTCCCCTCAGCAGCTGCAAGACAGAGGAAGAGAACAACAGAATGGGGAAATATTAAATAGAATAAAGTTGAATTAATATAGGAAGTAATCAAACCCACCATGATTACAGTATCACCCTCAGGCTCATTCCATATCCGGAAGCAATTTCAAGCAGGGTAATCACAAAGAAAAATAATTCTTGAAGCAAACGCTCTACTGTTCCTCCCCATATCTCAGTGTTATGCCTTTATTACCGATGCAAAAGAGCTCCTTAATAACATAAATCAATCTTAAATTCTGTCTGTTGCTTTTTCAGATAATTCAGAATGGCAATGAGAAGCAAGACAGCTGGCATTCCAGCAAGACACTCTCAGAAAACCCGTGTCTTTCTGCTGGGGGAAGATTCGTCAAGTTCTGTGGAACACCATCCCACGCTCCTCCTTACAGGTGTGTTGGTAGCTGGACACTTAAAATACCATTCATTTAAAATCGTGAATGGGTGCAGGTACCAAGACCTTCTATGGCAGGGGTCTCAAACTCAAATCACCATGAGGACTACTACGTTAGCCCAAGGGCTGCACCACTGAAACCTTTTCATGTAATGATATTACAAATGTTGGTAAAGATAGTGTCATTGCGGGCCATAGGAAATAACTTTGGGGACTGCATGTGGCCCCCGGGCCACATGTTTGATACCCCTGTTCTATGGCATGAATCAACTCTCTTCCATATATGCAGCAAAGTAAATGGAAAAACAGGGGAGATATGTGGTCATTATTCACTTTATTTTTAAAGGTTCAGTATTCTACAGATTTCCAGTCAAAAGTTCCAATTAAACACTCTGAAGACCAGAGAAATGTTACTTTTGCAAAGTTCTAGTTTCTTTCTCATCTCTGAACGACTGATAAGCTTCACTAGCTTTCTTTAACTCATCCAGAAAACATTCTAAGGGTGAACTAAGGACTCACTACTTGACAGACAGTGTCTCACCACACCTTGTTAAGCCTTACATCTCAGAGTTCCAGAAGAGTACCTTTTGGGATGGAAATCTCACTTTCCTGCCCTTGCTTTCTATTCTGCAGCCCATCAAAAAAGGATTTCATTTGTCTATGTGGCTGTGACTAGTGAGTCTTAGGAAATAATCAGGAACAGAAGTAGAAAGCCACCAGGCAGTTATGGTCTCAGACCTACCCTGATCAGAGCATCTGGGCAGGAGCCTACAGTGGCAAAACTTCCTTAGGCTCTACGAAAACATTTGCACAGCATAAGTCACATTGCTTTATGAGCATCTGCTTGAATGCTGCCATAACATTAGGAGATAGTGTCTCAGATAAAGGAGGTGAACAGAGGAGAGAAGTTTGAAGTGATGCATTTTTTTTTTTTAGCCTAAACATAAAGCTGCATGCATAAAGACTGCAGACAAAGAACAAAGCCTTTCCATCATCCGTGCATCGCCATGCTGATGGGGTTCCTGTGTGGAGACCTACCATCTTTATTAAGAGTTTGCAGTTTGACCTCAAATCATTTTTTTAATGAAAGCAAACAAACTTGCCACACTTAGATCATCAATATTCTTCCCTCACAAAACGTTTGTTTTATTACCTGATGAAGCAAAGGATCAGAATTTCCCAGTCAGGCAACTTGTATCTTACTCCTTCATATACGAACAAGCCGTGAGTAATTTTTGCATTTCTCCCCTCCACCACAGTGATCTAACACAGTGGTTTTCAAACTTTTTTCCTTAGGACCCATTTATGCCCTTGACCCAACAGTTACATCTTTGAGCAATGCATTCTAGTCCAGTGTTTTCCAACCAGTGTGCCATGGCACACAGGTGTGCCCTCAGGTCTTAGCAGGTATACCACAAAATTTTTTGAAAAACTACTCCAAGAGCTCTGGATCAGCTCACTGCCTCATGAATATTCATGAGTTTATTTGGAAACTATATGGTGGTGTGTCTAAAATTAAGGTGCACCACGGCAGAGAAAATGTTGGGAACCACTGTTCAAGTCTTTTGGCAGCAGCAGCAGGGGGCACCATGACTCAGTGCCTGAGAGTCTGTGAGCCAGTACTGGGTCCTGACCCTAAGTTTGAAAACCACTGATCTAATGGGAATCCTGAGACTCATTATTCTCCCAAATCTCATTATTCCCCCAAATTCCCAACTCTTCTGATATCAGGATCCTCTTTAAGCACATCCATTTTATTTAACAGCTGGACAAATGGCTTGTAAGCAATTTAGTGTCTTATTTAAATAAGATCTTATAAAAAAAGAGTCTAAAGTTACACACATAGAAACGTCCTTGGCCACCATTACAGCAAAATGCAGCACAGTTCAACAATGCCAGTTTCTGGGATAGGAAACAAAGAATATGTTTTACTCAATAAACTTTATAAAAACTGTTGATGAAAACCCATTGGAATTGGATTTAGGTTAAAATCCTTGCTCTTGAGAAATATGCCACTTGATCTTCAAATGACTAACTCCTCAGTAACACTATTACTTCCAGAAACCAAAGTTTTGGTCTCTTATATGGCTATGTTGACATTTTGGTGTGGGATTCTAAATGCTACTTTATGCTGAGATCTTACCAGTTGGTAGTGCTCCAATTACTAAGAGGAGCACTGATATGACTGTTTCACAACATTAGCTTGGTTACTCAAACAAGGAGTCTGATGGCATTTTTAAAGACTAACAAATGTATTTATTGCATGAGCTTTCATGGGAAATTGTAGCAAAAGGCAAATTTAGACGACACACACTTGTTCACAACATTTTTTCATCACTGGGGTTTAAAAGCTCTGATGTATGCTTTCAAGAACATTTCTTTGTAACCATCCACTTAAAAATACATCATAAGATGGAAAATGACAAAAGGTTTACCCCAAGAGAAGAAGCCAACAAGCAGGAGACACCAAAAGTGAAGCACAGGGTATTACCTTGACTTGAGGGGACTGCATTTTCTGATACATTTCAAGTGAGTAATGGTGAAGCCACATTTCAACAAAAACCTGCAAAACAACCATTGTTTTCTCAACCAGAGGTAAGATCTGGGCATAGCCAGCCACAATCTGTCTTTTCAGGATCTCTTCATTGCTTATTGATAGAGATACAATAGTGCAAGCATACATTCAGATGTGTCAGTTGTTACAAACTTAGTTCTTTCCAAGTTTACTAAAACCATTCAGATAGTGAGGTAAGTCTGATCCACATAGTATTATGCTACCCCTAAGTATTATTTCATATAATAAATAATCCATCCTGTCCATCATTCCCAGTCTCTGGCAAACATGTTATCGTTACACTGCATGTTGCAGTTAATGAGCCCCAAACTTCTCTAAGTTTCATACATGCAAGCCCATCTATTTCAATGTTGTTACTCAGGTGCAAAAAGCACTTTGGACCCACCAAGATTCTATTTCTGTTCTCAATATTTTTAAGGTCCATTATATTTTTGCCATTACTTGTATTATTGCTGAACTTATTCTTAACTTGTTCTGAGGAGACTGTTACACAAAATAGGTCAAATCACCTAGTATAAATACAAGTAATAGGACAAGCTACAACTACCATAAAGATCATTAAGTCTACGGGATTGTAAATACAGTTTTGAAACACTGAGAGAATAAGTCCTCCTTTTAGCTTACATAGCAGAACACTCACCTGCGAGTATCCGTGGGTCAATACATTAAATTTATTAACTGGCATGTCTGTTTAATACAAATGTGGGGGTCTTTCAAGGGAGATGGGAAAAGGCTGCAAGTGAACTACATAAAAGCTACATCATGCAGTCCTATAGGTTTTGCTTATCCATCCCTGAATTCAAATACCTTAGCCGAATAACCTGTCCCTTTTAACTCTTCCATCTATTTTCATTTCCTTCCAAATTGTTTTTATGACAGTCCAATGATCAGTTTAATCCTTTAGTGTTTAAGAGCCCTGAAGTAAAATCTTACATAAGGTTAGGTTTCTTTAGGCCAAGGTATGTCAACTCCCATGAAACATCAATTATTTATTAACCAAGAGAGAATAGTGAACAAAGCACAGACTTAAGTGGATGACTCCTCAACATTGCTCCTTTATTATTTTAGATCAGGGGTGCCCAAACTTAACGGAACTCAAGAGCCGCACAAGTCGATTATTAAAACTTCAAGAGCTGCACTGAGACATATAACCACATTTTTTTTACCTACTCCAAAATTATTAAGCTTAAAATTCATTGCACACTTTCATTTTATCATAAAAATAGGGAAAATATTGATCCACTAATGTCAGATTCTAATAATTATTTAGGATTACCATGAAACTAGGCCTATCCAGTAAAAATTTAGCTGTTGCTAGATGTAGAAGACTACAGGCTTGTGGCAAGTTTTTTTTTTAAATCTGGGCAGTACCTTGTCAATGCAGCAGGTAAAAGCTCTCAGATGCTGACCTCTAAGTATTGCACAATGTTTTGAATTTCATTGTGGAATATGATGCTTCACAGCAGTGAGTTGTGCCAAAAATTGCAAGTAATCTACCTTCAGTTTTAAACTTTTCTCCTTTGTATTTTCACTTCTTAGTATTCCACATCATGTTTAGGACTTGTAAAACATGATTTTATTTTAACAACGAGTAAGCTGCATTAGGGCCTATGAGAAAATCTAAACATGCTATGGCTTCTCTGACCATGTCACACTTCTCTCCCCCAGCCCCCGTTGCCGCTTCCCTGCCATCTCTTACCACACTGCTGCTTCTCTGCTCTCTCCAACCATGCGACACTTCTGCCTCCCACCCTATCCTGGCACCTACCATGCCCCCGCTTCCCTGCCAATATTTCTGCCAGTAAACTTGTTCATTAAAATACTCATGGACAGTACAGACAAAATGGTCTGTAGACTCAGACACAATTAATTTTAAAATGAGAGTAATAGTGAGGGAAAATACTGCTTTCATCTTAATCCTGTGAAGAAAAGGTGTCCCTGTGTGCATCTCAACTGTTCAGAATCACAACAGATCAATGAGAATTTAGGGGGACATAAAATGCAAGATCAGAGCCTGTTTCAGTAAGTGCTTTGGAGTCCATGCACAGAAGATACTATGGAAGAAATCTTATTGTGTTTATTCAGTTTGGGGTCAGGCCCTGTATAAATTCTAAATATCAATATTTTGTTTTTATAATACAAAATAAAATCGTTATTGGTGAGAGATTTTTTTTTCCAGAAAGTTTACAACACAATTTTCTGTCCTCAGCCCTTCAAAACAATTACTCTTGTCAAACGGGCTCAGATACCTATAGAGTCATTCATGAAGACTGCACTGAAATATAAATAGATTTTGACTATACAACAAAAGAGAATTAATACATATTGAATGCTACTTAATCAGTAGAAGTATAGTGCTGCTATTGAACTTTGCAGTGAATGTAAATTATCTTGGTAATTGACTTAGTTATATTAATTAAAATTGTCTTATAAAATAAATGTGCTAGCAGTTCCTTCTGCAAACAGATGACGTACTGATGTGTCAGGCACATTTGTTCAGTGGACTTAAGGGATTTTTCCCCCCCTAAAGCCAGTTTTCTGTAGTGGTGGTCTATCCTAAGTCTAAATCATTTTGCATGCTGAAAATGAACCATGATCCATAATAAGCACTTGTAACATTCTTTAAATAGAGGGTTTTTTGTTTTTTTTTAATAACCTTTAGAAAGTAGTCAGTGGTTTTGGATGTAACACCTGTGTCAATTTTCAGTCATTTCTGATGATTCTTATTTAATTCTCAAAATAGAAACACAAGAGAAATAATTTTGCAATAATATTACAATATCTGGAAATGCCAGGTGATTTTTAAAAAAGAAAATTAATTTGCAATTACTTTTCAGGTTTAAATTGCTAATTATCATCACTTATCTGTAGTTCATTGTAGACTTGTTCTTGATCAATTTATGTTGCCAGTTTAAAAAAAATATTTACCCATAAAACAATATCAAAAAAGAAAAGTATTTAAAAAAAATCATGCACTGATGTAATTAAAGACTGTATCATTATGCACACAGACAAGGAGGGTACAATTAATATTGTGGGGGTAAACTCTAGAATCTGGCAGTTACTTGCTCTGAGTGCTTCTCTTTCCCTGCTGGCTCTCCCAATACGGCCCCTCCCCTCCCTTCCTGGCTCTGACCATGCTGCTTTCCCCCCCCCCCCCGCCGCTCTCACAGTGCTGTTCCTCTGCTGCCCGCTCTTACCCTGCCACTGCCTATCTGCTGTCCCCGACGACTGCAAATTTCTTGCCCCTGGCTCTTGCCATGCTGCCCTTCCCTCCTGCGCTCTTTCGGGAGCCGCAATTTTTCTTTAAAGAGCCGCATGCGGTTAGCAAGCCACAGTTTGGCCATGTCTATTTTAGATTGCGATATCATCCAAAATGTGCTTGGCTATTTCTTCATTTAGATGAAGGCATTCCTGACTGGAAGAACTTGCTGTCTACACAGATATACACCTGGTTGTGACAATGGCAAGAATCATTTTAATGTTTTTCCTTCCCCCCAGTACTTGTCTGGTGACTGGACTGAGGGGGAGGAAATAAACAAGAACCACATTACTTACCTTGGACAAAAGAGCAGCTTTATTTGAAAGATGCATTATCAAGGTCTCTATACCTTAAGATAAAGCTGCATTGACAGCTGCCTTTTTTTTTTTTTTTTTTGAATGAGACATGGGATTCTTCTGAAATCTATGAATTATTTTTTTAAATTAAGTATTGCATGCTTGTCATCCAGTGGAAAAAGACAACAAAACATAAGTTTAAGCATGTGATTCACCATAATGTTATTAATGCTTTGGATAGAAGATAGATATCACAGAAATTCAAATGTCTCAAAACATTAATGAATTAATCCTCATAGCCACCTGCAAGGTAGGGACAGAATTGAGGTTCAGAGATTGAGTGTCTTGACTAGAGTCACATGGGGTGTTTGAGGTAGTGCCAGGAATAAACTTATGAATTCCTAATACCCAGTCCTGATTTTTAGCCACAAGATCATCCTCCGCTGTAAGGCATTGTGATGCACACACAGTGTAAACTACGATCATGCAAACAATACTTCAGTTTAGCATTGAGCCAAGAAATCAAGGTATTTAAAAAAAACCTTAGTTCCTAATATTTCCTCCCCTAAATCAGGAACGACCTACCTGGGTGTAAGTTGGATGCTACTCAGGCACCTCAAATCCAAAAAGAGTGACAACTGTTGCTTAACAACTTAGCAGTGCCTTTATATGTTCTGTTTCTTTGTATTATGTTAAACAGAAAACAACAGCTGCACTGCTCAGTTCCATAAGCTAAAAGGAATGGAAAAGCAACTAAATCTTTAGTTAGGAAGAAAAAAATAGATTTACCAGCACATAAGATTTTTCAGTCATTCTGACTTTGAAAACATAAGAACATAAGTCAGACTCACCTTAACCAATGTTTCTGATCTCCAGATTTCTTGGGAAGCAGGATCAGCATTCACTGAAGGCTGATGGGCAATGTGCCGTTTCAGCAGGCTTGTGTGGTGCAAGCCATAAGAAGTGAAAGGCACTGCAGGGGATCTTTAAAGAGAAATTTATATAAACGCTGAAGTCAGTGGAGTAACCACGAGGACATAAAGAAAATGGGTAAGAGTTTGTGCTAAATACAGCAGTGCAATTTAGAATTGCAAAATTAAGCAAGAGGCTGTCATTGCTAGTCACAGTATGAATCAGTGCCCATTGTTATTTTCATTCACTGTTTTAAATTTCAGTATGCAAACCACACACTACATTCTGCAGCACACCATTTTATTTAACCAGCATCCTATTCAATTTTATTGAAAGATCAGGCCTTTACATTAGTCAGCTAAATCATTAACAGACTTTATTTAAGATTGCAGAAAGTATGACAGATGTTTTTTGGGTGTCACTCAAACTGCCATTGTTAAAAAAAGGCCACAACTATATATATTTGAATTAAAAAATATTTTGATGATAAAAATACCAAATTCAAAAATCAGTCTTACAAAACTGTACATTCCCATTCATCTCATAAGATTAAGATATCATTTTTGTCATTATTAATCATTGTAAAGGCCAGAGAAGTAGATTTTATGCATATGTTGGTAGATTATGTCAATTCTGCAGGGCTAACTGAAAAGCGCAAGTTAAAACTACACACAATTTAAAAAATTCTCAGAAAACATCTACAAAACCTTCAAAGAGAAGGTGAAACTGTTTCCTAAGGTCCCTCCCAAGCCTGTGCCTGAATAAATCAACAGATAATTATGCATAGTCACCTAAACTTTGATAATCCTGTTATATTGACAGTAAAAATCAAGACTAGGTCACGGACCATGAATTTTTGTTTATTGCCCATAACCTGTCCATGGCTTTCATTAAAAATACCCAGGAGTAAATCTTAGCCTTTGCCATATTAGTGGTACAGACAGAAATAAAGTTCAACAACCACAAACCATATAAATTACAACTCTTCTTTTGCTCCACCATTCCAGGCTAACAAACTTTCAGGATAAAAAAGTTTCTCAGTTTTCAGTGATCAGGGTTATATTCTCAATTATAAGACTCAGACTACTATAAGAACATCCATACTGGGTCAGGCGAGTCCATCTAGTCCTGTATCCTGTCCTCTGAGAGTGGTCAATGCCAGGTGCTTCAAAGGCAACATAACATGTAATAATCAAATAATCCATCCTGTTTGTTGTTCCCAGTCTCTGACCAACAGCAATCCATTCCTATCCTGGCTAATATCCATTGATAGATCCATCCTCCACTCACTAATCTAGTCTGTTTTGAACCCCATTATAGTCGTAGCCTTTACAACATACTCTGGCAAGGAATCCCACAAGCTGACTGAACTGTATAAAGAAATACTTGCTTTTGTTCTTTCTAAGCCTGTTATTTACTTATTTCATTTGGTGACCCTGGTTTGTGTGTGATGAGAAGTAAACAACACTTATTTTCTCCACATCATCCATGATTTTACACACTTCTATAACATCCCCTCTTAGTTGTCTGTTTTCCAAACTGAAAAGTCCCAGTCTTGAGTCTCCTCATACGGAACTTTACCATACTCCTAATAATGTTTATTGTCTTTTTCTGTACCTTTCCAATTCCAATACATCTCTTTTGAGATGGGCAATTTATTTGTATGGATTACATATAAAATGCACATATATACAAATGGTGGCATTTTCTTACTTTGTCTGTGGCAAGAGCTCATCATTGTTGCAAGTCAGTTTTTGAGAGACTTGCCTATATAGTCTAGCACTCATAGTGCCAGTTTATCAAGTCATTACCTAGGAGCAGGTGAAGGGATGGCCCCACCAAGATTGGAAGAAGACGGAGGAAGAACACTTCCCTCTGTGGGGAGGAACCATTTCAGGTATGCGTCCACTAGATTGAAATAAGCGCAGTTTGAAGGGCTGACATGATGGGTCGTGGGTGAGTTCTGGAAGATACATATGTACACAGCACAAAGTTACAATAAATAAATATGCACACTGTTACCTCACTGGAAACAGGGATTTCAGCACCTGATGAACCTCATTGTGGGCCTGATGAAGGAATAACTGGATGAAATTCTATGGCCCGCATTATGCAAAAAATTAAATTGGATGATCACTGTGTTCTAGTCTAGTCTTAAAGATTGTTTTCAGGAACTTTTCTACAAACATTTAGAATACTGAATCCTACTTCACATCTGACATTGCCATTATATACTGCTAAAAATGAGGCAAGTTTATGCCCATGTGGTAGGACAGACAGTCTGGTGCTCCAGTGCTGGAAGTCTCAGGGCCCTGGTCTGACCCTGCCCCAGAAAACAGCAGAGAAGTCCTCCAGGCAGCCTAGAGTGGCTGCAGGAAAGCAGCCAATCAAAAGAGCTGCTGGAGTGACCAATGAAGAGGTCAAAAGGGACATATAAAAGGAAGCAGCAGTATAGCAGAACAATCAGTTACTACTCAGAGCTTGAAGTAGGAAGGCTTGGTGTGTGTTTAAAAGTAAAGCACAACTGAGCCTAGGGAAGGCAACTGAAGACTGGATACCTGCTTCTTTGGCTGGAGAAGTAGAAGCAGGATCATGGACAGGTCAGTGTGGGCAGCCTGAGCCCAGAACCAAACCAGACCAGACAACAGTACTATGACAGACCCTGCTGGTTTGGTTGTGGACTGAGCCCAGGGAGATGTGCTGAAAGGGTAACCTCAGCTGGTGTTGAGCTGGGGCCACTACTGGGTTTTTGAAGAAGGCAGTGCTTTTGAGAAGGAAGCCATAGTGCTAGGGCCTCACACCAGGGCCATGAAAAGAACTAGCAATTGTATACTGTGGAAAAGGGGACAGTGTGCAGCTCAGCCACAGGGCTGAATCACTAAAGACCTGCTTAAAAAAAAAAAAAAGCTGTGGAGGACATTGTGCTTGAGAGGTGGGTACCACCCCATTGTAAGAACAGAAGAAAAAAGTGGGCTCCCACCTGACCAGAAAGGGGATGCCCCCCAAGAGGTGGGCACAGCCTTGTACAAAACTAAGACTGCAGACAGGTATAGGCCAGAAAAGGGGGTGGGGAAAGGGTGGTCACAAGCGGCAGGTACCGAGCCCATTACAGTCCAATATAGTAATACAAGATTACCATGTACATTTGTACAACAAAAGATGACCAATATGCTCAGCAGGGATAAAGTAAAAGCACACAAAGCTGAAATTTCTATACCTCATTCATTCTCAGTCACTAGTAATGGAATATACTGCACTGAACAGGAATTTATATAATTACATAATCACTGCCTATATTTTCATCAAATGGTATTTATTAGGCAACAGGTGCAAGATTTAGTTTGACTGTACCTTTAGAGCTAAAATGGAAGCTTTCAGAGTGCAGTGAAGTGGGATTTTCTTTAAAGAGAAAAAAAGCATAAGATTTACTTACCCTTTGTGTGACAAGGCTTATTGCAAAGTAGAACATATAATATTCAAATGGATCTGGAAAAACAGTCAAGAGCACAACGAGTACAGCTTACTGGAAACATGATATGAACTTACTGGTCTTCAGTAGCTCAGTGCTAGTGTTAAAAATTTCTAGAGCTCAATGGCAAGTTCAGGTTTGATCTCTTGCTCTCTTCCCAGAGTGCTCATTACACACACTATAAGGTAGTTTAGACTTTTCCCCCTACTAGAGGAACTTAGAAATATTTATGGAACATAAGGGGGTGAAATTCTGTCCCCACCGAAGTCAGTGGGAGTTCTGACATCAACTTTGAGGCCAGAGTTTAACACTAGGTGTTTTCACACATATTTAAGATTTCAGCAACACAAGTGTAAGACTAAATATGCCCCTACCATGTTTGCAATCTGAACACAGCAGGCTTGGACTAATGCACTTTACTGTAGAATGAAGTACAGTAGGCAAACAGTAGAATGGATCTGGATTTCTCTGTTTTAGTCACTTAATATGACAAGGAATTAAGCTATAAACTCTACTATCATAAGGATACTGAGGGCCAAGTTTGAACCTAGGCCACCAGATGGAGGGAACTGGACTTTGTTGTGGTATAGTGAACATTCTGGTAGGATTCGGTCTTGCATTGAAGCCTTCACAGGGCCCTGAAAAGACAGGGAGTAATTAGACACCTAGCAGGCTACTAAGAACATACGAGTTTGAGGACGTATTCTTGTATTACACTGTAAAAAGATGTCAGATGGGGATTAGTTCTAGACCATGGCTATCAGGTAGCAATGGAAAAGTTTTTTCACAAAGTTTCCATGGACACCTGTTTTCCTACAACCATAAAGTGTTGTTTCACAACCATCAGGACACGTAACTATCATTAAACTTACAGGAATGAAGCATATGAGAGGACGAGTAATGTTAGAGCAGGGGATTCTTTACAAAAAGGTTGGAAGGGAAGTTTTAAACTATCATCTATTGATAAGACTTGTCTAGTGCCTCTTTCGATAGCCCAATTAAAAATAAAAAACAGGCAAAGTTTTTAGATGAGCAGCACAAAAGTTAGCTAGTGCTAGTACCAGCAAGCAGTATAATGTCTTATACAATCCGTAATGACAGTGAAATCTTTGCCTCTACCAGCTCTCTCAAACAATCAAAATCAAGAAATCTCTTTTCCAGAGCCAGCTGTACTATGAAACAATTTAAATACTACAGTGGCAGATCCTATCCTGAACCCAAAGAATGTGTCTAAGAGCCATTCCAATGGCTGCAACACCAAATTCACTTTCTCTTCCACACTCTTTAAGTCACTTACTGGAAGATAGGAAACTGGGAATTCATATCTGTACTCCTCAGCCTGGAGTTTGTAAACCAGCTTCATCATTGGGCCACTGGAAACAAGCATCAGGAGAAACACAGTGAGTATCCTTTGCATTTTTTGTAGATGAGTGTTTTACAGAGGAGAAAATGTCAAACACCGACTTATTAATTTGTCATGAATTTTCTACTGTACTGTTTACCTGGGATCCAGGAAATCCAGGGCAATAGCATACTCTGTAGGATTTGTTCTTCCATGCAGACAGCAAAGATTCCAACCTACGATAATACCATCAAGACTACCAAAAATATTCTCCACTAGCCATGGGAAGATGGCATGCAGTTCCTACAGGAAAACCATCAGGAAAAGGAATGAAGTCAAAATAAATAAATTTTGAAAGGAGGGGAAAAGATGGCTGTTCAGATGTGGATTGTGTCTAAAGAGCCTGACTAAGAGAGACTAGACATATATTGACTGTAGTTGGACAATTATGTCCTGATCACATGTCTATGTGCAGATCATTCCATAGAAATAATTGAAGAAATATAAATGTAAACATACCCCTTCCCTCATGTGAAGTTATATGCTGCCTGTCTTCCTCATCCTAACTTCCCTCAATTTTACACATTGGATGTTTACCATAGAAAACCTTAATTTAGAATGACTAAGGTGGTAGAAGACCTTCATACTTTATTTCCAGACTACAACTGTTCCAAGTTATTTTGTTTAGTATTGATCACGTCATACCTTAGAATACCCAGTATTTTCATTATGACATTTCTGAAGAGATGAAAACTATGATTAGGAACGTGACCAATGAAAAATTGAGTTTGGTAACTACTGGAAAAGCTCTACAGCTTTTTAGGAAACTGCACTTCAAAACATCCCCTAAGGATCTTAAAAGGTAGGAATAAACATTTTTAAAATCTTGTTTGTATAACCCCACTGAGGCACAGCCCACACTTCAGGCATGAATAGATAGCTGCTCTATACCTTGGCAGGAAAGTCTTCAATGACTGTCTCCAAATCATGACACCTCTGAGCAAAGGGCTTGTTCAAGCAATCTGCCTTCAAACTGGCCTGTTATGGAGAGAAACTGAAATCAAATCACTGTTCCAAGAGGAAATGAAATGGAAATACTCAAAGATCTTGGCAGACGATTCTGTAGTTCCAGTGTGGTATAGTGGTCTTTGAAAACGCAATGGACCATCATTACTTCCTTTGTAAGACTTATTTTAAACATAAGTATTTTTAACTCAAGACAAATCTCAGCTACTTGTTTTATTTTACCTCCTTGAATCTACATTACATCTTTCAAACTAAAGAGCAAGTTAACATGTAACCATTGAAATTCTCTGAAAATAAGAGTACAACACTCAAAATGGATAGACACTAGCGCAGTGGTTCCCACCATTTTCTCTGCCATGACACACCTTGCTACCTTAATTAATTTGAAGCTCAGCACCATATAGCTTCCAAATGAACATGAATATTACTGAACCAATGAGCCAATCCTGAGCTTTCAGAGTAGTTTTTCAAAAAAAATTTGCAGCACACTGGTTGGGAAACACAGCACTAGAGTACTTTCGATTTCATGCTGTGCCTTCTGCTTATAGGTAATCTGCCACCAACTGTTGCTAGGAGTCTTGAGGGCTTACCTAACACTGCTACCCATCTGTACTGGTACTCACCAATAGGAAGCTAAGCTGTTGCAAATGAGGGACAGCCATAACTCTTTTTCTACAGTGTCCAAAACAAGGCGTGGTATCAGGAAACCACTGCAAAGAAACGAGAGAGAGAAACATCTAAGTGAAGAGTAAGTTTGATGTTGCAACAAGTCACTTTATAACGCACCTAGGGCTCGATATGCAAAGGCCAATAGACAGGGATGGCAGCGCCGAGACGAGGAAACTGAGGCAGGTCCCTGACAGGCCCGACTGTGGTGTCATCTGACCCCGCTTCCCGCCCAGGAGCGACCCCTCACCTCTCCCCGCGGGCACGTGCCGCGCCGCCGCCGCCGCCCCCCGCATCATTTTCAACCCGCCGCCCGCGCCGCGTCCTCCCCCTGGGCCCCGTCGCTGCTGTTAGACGTCATCCCTCGGGCGACGCGCCGCAGTGACGCAATTCCCCCTCGCGGCGGGCGGGAAAGGCGCCCGGCTGGCGACGCCCAAGCCAATCGAGCGCCACAGCGAGGCTCGCGGGCGCGTGCGTTGCGGCGGCTCGGCTCGCGAGCGCCACCTGGCGTGGGGGCGGGGCGCGCCTCTGGGGCGCGAGCGCCGCCCTAGCGGCGGAGGCGGGTGTGTGCAGCCACTGGATTAGGGTAGAGCAGACAGGCCAGGGCCTGTGGTGCTGGGTGTTGCATGGGGTCACCCAATGCACCAGACTGGCATTGCACAGCAGACCCCAAAGGTGCCGGGGTGGCCCAAGAGGCACACAGCCTTCGCACGCTGGCAATGGGGCCGTGCAACCCCAACAGAGCCCCAAGTGCTGGCTGGTCCCCACCGCTGACTCCTGTGCATGCATAGCTGCAGGCGTGGTGATTCTGAGGCAGACCAGCACTCGTGATTTTTGATCTATGGCTTGGTAAAAACTCACAACTTAAAAAAAAAATATAAACAGAAGGTGCGTTGTCTGCCGTCTGGTCTTTGAGCCTTTCGGTTACGCTCTGATTATGTTGACCTATGAGGTCCCTTCCAACCCTATGATTCTGTGATTCTATTTTCAACTTGTTCTCTGCAAGTAGGAGAGCGGGAAGCAGCCTTTGTTTAATGGAAACGGAGAGTCTTCCATAATCAGGTCGCGCCAGGAATTGAGGCATTCAGAAAAATGCCGTCTATCTGTAAGACTCAGGGAAATCTGGAGAGTTGGCAAGACAGGTGCAGTCTGTAAAATGGGAATAAGGGCCATTCCAATGGCTGGAACATCAAATTTAGTTTCTTTTCCACAACCTTTCAACCTACTTACTGGAAGATAGGAGACTGGGAATTTACATCTGTACTCCTCAGGCTGGAGGTTTTTAATGAAACATTTTTTGATGACAATGAGCAAACTTAAAAAGATTATGGATGCTAAATGCAGGAAAACAAGTAGACTTGACTAAACCCACCTTTCCAGGGGTATAATTGGTGCTAATGCTAATTATTATCACTAATGAAGAATTTCCATTTAATGGCTGCCTTGGGCAGAGATCTTCACTGAACAGGTTCTGTACAGAGTCTACATCACCCTTGAGAGCATCTTCTTCGAGGAGAAATTTATGGTTGCCCTTGAGCCTAACATCGACAATGTGACTGACTCATTGGAATCAACAACCTTGGGCTGCTACTGACTTATTGCTGTGAGAGGCACCTCTTCCCCATTGACTACCAGTAAGTACCCTACATCAGTGGTTTTTCAAAAAAAATTTTCCAGATGAAAAAAATACGTTGTCTGTGAGCTAACAATTATATCTTTGAGCAATGCATTCCAATCATTCAGGGGCAGGAGAAGGGGGCACCGTGACCCAGCACTTGCGGGTCTGCAACCCAGTATTTGAAGGCAGGAGTGTTGTTGCCCAGGGGAAAGACCTGGGGCCTGGGCCGGGGCTCTGCCCTCTTGGCAATGGCCCTGCCCCCTGACCCCAATCCAGAGTCATGGCCCCAGGCTCCTGCTGCTGTTTTGTTTTGGTTTTAGGATTGGATTCCCTTGGGAAAGCTGAGTTATCTTGAAGTAAAATAGGGAGTAGACTTAAGGCAGCACCATTATGGTCTGTGACCATGATATTCCAAAATAAGGGGCATATATTATATAATACAAAATAAGAAAATGGCAACTCTAGATTTCTTTTACTGCAGGTTTCTGTATTGCAGGGCCACCCAACAGGGGGCACAGGGGCAACTTGCCCCAGGCCTCCACCAAGGAGGGGGCCCCCTGCCCTGGCTCTGGCCCCTGCCTCAGCTTCTAACTGTATATGTACGGGAAGCATTGGGGCTGGGTAAACCAAGAAGGGCTTGGTAATTGGGAAGGTGTCTGGAGTGAGCTGACATAGGAGGAGAGCTGGGGGTGGCCAGAGGTGGTATGAGTTGTATGTATGGAACAGCGAGGGGGGCCCCTCACATCAAATCTGTCTGAGGCCCCCTAAGTCCTCTGGGAGGCCCTGCTGTACTGTATACTTGTGTGATAGATTCTGCACCTTGTTAACTAATTAAACAAGCCATAAGGATGAGTTAAGCTAATTTTTTTTCTAGCAACATCCAACATAGCAAACAGCTTGGGAAATTACTTGTTAAATCACACTTACACTAAAAGGCCTAGAGAGAGTCTTCAAGAATGATGCATTGCAAAGGGAATTATTTAAGGTACTAACCAGATGATTCACATTGTTCTTCAGACGTATCCTCATTTTTGTCCAAGTCATTTTCTCCAAATAAGCAGTTTTCATTATGATGTTTCATTCTTGCAATTAGGCCCTGCATCTCCTCCTTCCGTGGCTTACACTAGACACATTTTCCTTTTTTACCCAGGGAAGGCATTTCTTTAAAATATTCCTGGATAGTGTCTCTCTTACACCCAGAAACCATGACAGTTTTTCCATGGCAAAAGTATGGAGGATATAGGAAGTTGTGTATGTACTGGATAATGTTTTGCCTTTTTCTTTCCAGTCCACTCCACTATGTCTTTCTACTGTGCCTCCATCCTTTCCTATGTATTCTCTCTGTCTTTTAGACAGTGTCTTAACTAACTCCTCTGCCTTGCTTGTTGACTCTACCACCACAACAGCAGGGAAGAGCAATAGTCCTATCCAGCCTTTGTCTGTCTTTGCACATGTGATTTTGGCCTGCTGAGAAACAGAAACTGAAAGCCCAGAACTTTCAAGAAGCAAGAGCTGGTATTTAGGCTGGACGGACTAGAACTATTAATTCATTTTTATGAGACTGTAAGTGTAGGTTTGGCATGTTTGAGATGAGATTTAATTGTAACTGTTATTATTTAAAGGATAGAGAAATGTAGTATTTTATTGATGACTTTTAAAAAAATATATTATTTTTTTTTTTATTTTATTTTAAAATCTTTTATTTTTATCCACCGTGCTTAGCAGTAAATTTAGTTTGGGACATAAGTGTTTGAGGACTCATGCAGCCAGTAGTAAAACATCATTGAAGGTTCTAAAAATTATATATTATCTAACACAAAAGATATTTCATCCAACCTACTGCAAGTATATTGTGGAAGTCCTTGGCTATGTCTACACTTACATGTGAATTCGAATTGATTGTCATCAATTCGAATTCAAATAAGTACATGGACATGCCCGCTTTCCTCAATTCGAACTGAGGCACTCCTCAGTTTGAATTGAGGAAAGCAGAGTTTGAATTGGTCAGACCTGCTTTTCCATTGAAGTCAGGGTCAATTCGAATTAACATAGTGTGGCCATGTCAATTTGAATTCACTGTTAGTTTGAATTAGCCACAGCTTGATTTTTTCCCTATACAATAGTGCCTCCTACTGAATTTGAACTAGCAAGTCTTGTTCATGGACATGCCAATTCGAATTGGATTTTCTAGTGTGGCCATGTCAATTCGAATTGACTGAATTCGAATGGGACTCGAATTGGTCAATTCTAATTCAGTAATTCGAATTGAAATGCTAAGTGTAGACATAGCCCTTGTGTTGGATAAAGAAGAGTTAATCACTGAACAGAAACTTGATGATTGCTGACGGATCAATATTCATGACCTTATTGTATTCAATATGGGCAATCAGAGAAAAGTTCCAAGCAGTAATCTATATGTGCGTGCACGCACGCACGCACGCACGCACACACACACACACAGAGAATACTTAAAAAGGTATGATTTCTGGAAACTGAGGAAAATTATGAGTGAAATTGATTGGTAGAAAAAATTTAGACTGAAAAATGTGAATGAAAATTGAGAGTTCTTGAGCAAGGAGTTCCACAGTATACTTGCATTAGGTTGCATGCAATATCTTTTGTGTTAGAAAGTTTTATATATAATTTTTAGAACCTCTAATGCTTTACTAGCGGCTGCATGAGGCCTCAAACACTTATGTCCCAAACTAAGTTTACTCCTAAGCAGGGTGAATAAAAATAAAAGATTTGAATATAAATAAATAATTTTAAAAAATCATCAGTAAAATACTCAGTGGGTGAAAAGACAAAATTCCACTTTGGCTGTAAGCCCACCCTGGTTCAGCAGTGAAGTTAATTATATGTAATATAATTTAATACGTATTTATATGTAATATATGCAAAAAATGAGAGAGGGAACATTCAGCATACATTAGAAATTTTATGAAGTATGGAAAATTGGTAAAGGAAGGTAAATGTATCTTTGAAAAATACATGACTGGCAGAGCTAAGGATAAGGAACTCAGCTTTTAAAGTATATTGGGAACGCAATTAATCCTAGCAATGGCATCAGCCCACTCTTAGACTGAGATGGTAAGACTGTTAATGATGATATAATAAAGGCAGAAAAGTGTTCAATAAATACTTCTTTTCTGTATTTGGAAGGAAGTGTGATGGTGCATTCATATCTCATGAGGTTGATACAGTGCATTCCAATTCATTAGTAACTAAAGAGGATTTTAAACAATATCTGCTAAAGATAAACATTTTTGAGTCAGCAGACCTAGCTAATTTGTATCCAAGAATCCTAAAAGGGTCTCTGTCCTGCTGAGGAAGTTTCTGGCCTGTTGATGTTAATTTTTAATGGGATATCAGAGAAATTCAGGAGGAGTGTGAATGTTGGGCAAATAGTCAAAAAGGGCAAGTGGGATGGCTTGAGTCTGGTTAGCCTAATATGGGATTCAACTGATAAAAGAATTAAGAATAAGGAATAATTAATGCCAGTCAACATAATTTTATGAAAAACAGATTTTGTCAGTCAAACCTGATTTCATTCTGTGATGAGATCTCAAGTTTGATAAGTATATTACATATATATAGTTTCCTTTAAGACTTTTTGTAAGGTGTCTGACTAAGTATTGCATGATAGTGTTCAGATTAAAAAATTAGCACTATCCAGTATCAATAAAGAACATGTTCGATGAATTAGGAACTGGGTAAGTAACTGGTGCTTTTCTGGAAGATAAGCTTTAACTAAACACAAGACATTAGGTTCAGCGCCAGGGTAACTGAGGGATATTTTCTGGCTCGTATTACACAGGCTAGATGATCTAATGCAGTGGTTCCAACATTTTCTCTGCCGTGGCACATCTTGCCATCTTTAATTAATTTGAGGAACACCATCATACAGTTTCCAAATGAACTTATGAATATTCATGAGCCAATGAACCAATCCAAAGCTTCTGAGTAGTTTTTCAAAAAATTTTGTGGCACACCTGCTCAGACCTGATGGCACACCTGTGTGCTATGGCACACTGGTTGGGAAACACTGATCCAATGGTCCCTGATGGCTTGAAACTCTATGGCTTATGTCTACACTTAGAGTTTCAGTTCGAATTTTGAATTAGTTAATTCGAACTAATAATTATTAATTCGAATTCAGTCAATTCGAATTGACATGACCACACTAGAAAATCCAATTCGAATTGGAATGTCCATGAACAGGACTTGCTAGTTCGAATTCAGTAGGGGGCGTTATTGTATAGGGAAAAAATCGAGCTGTGGCTAATTAAAACTAACAGTAAATTTGAATTGACATGGCCACACTGAATCAATTCAAATTACTCAGTTCAAATTGACCCTGACTTCAAAGTCAAACGAAGTTTGACCAATTCAAAGTCAGCTTTCATCAATTCGAACTGGGGAGTTCCTTAGTTTGAATTGAGGAAAGCCAGGGTGTCCAGGCACTTAATAGAATTCTAACTGATGGCAATCAGTTTGAATTCATTTCTAAGTGTAGACATACCCTATGAATCTGCGATTGTAACTATCAATGGGTACAATATGCTAAATCTCATTATTCTTACTTTTGAAAGAGGTATAGATGGAGCATCATTGTAACATGAGCCCTCATCCTGCCAACACTCATACTCCTAAAAAGCTTTACACAAGTGAATAGTCCTAGTGAGGTTAATGGAACTTTTCATGTGTGTAAAGTTACTTAATATGTTCATAAATGTTTGCCAGATAAGGGTCATAATTAACACAACATTTGATGTCTCTACAGCCCTTTCTATTTTGTGATTTTCTTTTTTATTAAACCCACAAAGGTCACTGAAATGTAGACACCTCTGAAGGCTGGGCTGCAGCTGGTAAAGCACACACTGCATGGCAATGTGGGGGGATGTATGGTTGATCAGTGATAGTAGGGCAAGGTCCTTCTCTAAATAGGGAGGAGATGTATCTTCCTGAATAGGGCCTAGTGCTGTCAGTGACCAAATAGGGCACGAGGAAAGGTGGAAATATAGGTGACTATGCCAAATTTCGATTTGGCACTGGTACCAGTTTAAAAATAGGAGATGAAAGCCATCCAACCTTCTCTGTGGTCCCCACCCAGTTCAAGTACTGATTGTAAATGAACTTGAGAGATCTGAGCCTGCTTCACTATGACTCTTTAAAAAAAAAAAAATCAAAATGATGGAGTGAGGCTGCTTACACAGGCAAGTCTATAAAGGCAGAAATTGTTTATGCATGGATGGTGTGAAAGCATTTGCTCTCATTAATGGAAGTCAAGAGCCAACTTGTTATGTCAGTGAAAAAATGGAAGGACTGTACAAAGACTTGAAGTAAATGTGGGAAAAATATAATATTAGCTGACATCACAGATTAATAAATATTTTGGTCTAAGCAAGAGATTTTTTCTCAAATACTCTGAAAACAAAAGACCAACCAGCATCTGAAAAACCAGCTAATGAAAAGGAATCAAAATATATTAACTGAGGAACTAGCAGCAGTATGCTGTTGTCTGTTTCACAACCTCTCAGAGAGCACCACGTGGAACTCTTTGTTTCTCCACTGTTCTATGTGTGGACAGTTTCATGAGTGGGAAGCAGTCGTGGGAAAATGTTGGTTTTCTTATTCCTTTATTTTTTGGTGTCATATATTTCATGTTATACATTGTGTTCAGAAACATCAGATATTTTTGGTGTACTCAAACTGATCATGTGTGAATGAATATAATTGTTCACGCAACATTTAAAACAAGTGGAAATTTTCTCATCAGTTGTATAAAAAGATTCCTAAATTGGTGGACATTGTTTTTCATTTCTTTATAATGCATTTGAAAGCGGAGATTACTAGTGGCTGTGTGTGAAAGCTTTCTTTAAGGTTGCCTCCACTTGGTGGTGGTAAAGAGCTATCTTTATAGTCACATCTGGAAGTTGTGCCAGATTTACTAGTTTATGCTACAAATTTTGTCATAGGCACTAATTAGGGGATGGATGTAGTATGCTGGAGACTAAGGAAATGACCTTTGTCTACCTATCTAGTTAGTGGATTTTAAAATTAATTGGAGACAGGAAAAAGCAGGGAAGCTGTGTTTGTTTTAAGTGATCTGTGCTTGGGTGACTAACTGGAAATAGAACAATTGACGGGACTCAGGAATAACTTAGTCAACACTTACATAATTAAACTAGCAATACAACTTCATTGTCATCAGTTTTAATTAAATATGCAGGGAACAATAAAGGGGCATGTATAATGAATCTTTGTGTTAATAGGGGCCGATCCTGTTTCTATTTAGGTAAATGGCCAGCTCCCACTGAGTTCAGGAAGTCCAACACCAGGTCCACATAATCCTTTTAAAGTCTCAAAAATAGAGAAGGACAATTATCTCTATTTTTACTGAAAGGAAAACTGAGGCAAAGAGCAGTTAAAGTCACTTACCAGTGTCACTCAGAGCCAGGTCTCCTGGTTCCCATTCCCTTGTCCTGTTTGCTAGACAATAACTGCCTTTGAAAGAATGGTAACAACAGTGGGTTACTTACCAGTAACCATCCATCTTCGAGATGGGCTGCTCAGATTCATTCAGTAATAGGTATATGTGCCTCAGCGCACGATGGGTCGGAAACCTTTTTGCCCTAGCCTGTTAGAACAGGGCTGGCGGCCAATGGCCCCTGGCCATTCTGTGGCTATATGTATGGCTGCAGCCCAACCCCTCCTGAGTCCCTAAAAGTCGCCAACTCTGGGTTGCAGGGATGGTGGGAGGGTTCTGAATGAATCCGAGCAGCCCATCTCGAAGAAGGACGGTTACTGGTAAGTAACCCACCATTCTTTGAGTGCAGCTTGGATACATTCAGTAATAGGTGATTGCTAGCCATACCAAAGGATGGCAGGTGGAGCTGGGTTTTCTTCCAGCCTTCAGCATGGCTACACCTGAAAACAGCTGAACCCCAGGCCTAGAGGAGCCAATAGGATGAACAGCCTGGTCTAAGTGGGGTCAGGACAGAGGCCTGTGCCCCTCAAGTGCACCCTGTCTACGGCCAGCAGGAGCAGAGGGAGACCTAAAGTCATCTTATCATGGAGAAGAAATGTGGCAGCAAATTCTGGAATTGGTTAGATGCTGCCAGATGATGGACATAAAGAGCCAGTGGTAAGGCACCTGCCAAAGTGAGGCAGCCAGGGTGTGTCCCTTGGTCTTGGGCCCATGACGCATGCCTTAGCCAGTTCGACAAAGAAAGCTAAGGTGGAATCCAGAAAAGGCTCGGCCTTCTGACCAATATCAAGAACAAGTAAGAGAGAGAGCGAGAAGGAGACCCCTCTACTGATACAACTAGGGGAAAAGGGTTACGGGGTTGTGCAAAAGGAATTAAATAACCACCTGGCAAGAACAGTTTACCTGGTGGGCAAATGCCAACACAGCAACCAAGGTACCGAGTGTCCCCTCAGAGGCCCATGGCAACTTGTGGCCACTGAAAAACTGAAGGGACAGGGAGAACATGGGGCCAGGGAGTGCTTGTATGAGCCCACTGTGTTAAGGGGTCAAACTATCACTTTTGAGATGTCAACAAGAAAGGAAGGTCCCATGGTTGGAGTGTAGGAGGAACCAACCTCACTTGGCTGGATTTGGGGTTGGAAAGAGGGGAAAGTACAATGTTAAGCAGTGTCTCTGCGTATAAGTTATATTGCCTCTGGAACCAACCGCCTCCCGTCACTAGCAGGGAGGTAGGTGGATAAGGGCCCCGAGTGGACCAAAGACATAGATTTCCCCTATGGAACATGTGAAGGGAGGTAAGATTTCGAAGGCCTCCCAAGCACGGAGTAGAAGGATTCTTGAAGGAGGCGTTAGGGATTAAGATGGGACTGGTTATTTGCCTCTGTTAAGTACCCCAGAGCCAAGGTGGGCATGAGAGGATGATCATCCCAGGGAAAGGAGGCACCACCCTGTGGGAAGAGAGGGTAGTAACAGGGCCGTAGGGCTGCTGGCCGCCCTGGGCCTGAACTGGGCAAAGATGGGAAAGAAACACATGGATCCTTTATTTGGGCATCTACAACTATTTGTCGAAGCACAAGGAGGAAGGAGAAAAAGGCTGCTGGTCAACGGCAGTAACCAGTGGCTCTTGTGGGATTGGTGGGTGAAAAACTGGCACCAAAGATTAGGACGAAGGAGCTCTCCACAACACTTTGGTGATCGGGGAAAGCTGTCCTCCCAACCGGGTGAATATTGCCCCTAACTGGGATGGGGCAAGGAAGGCAACATAAGGCGTCTGCTCCAAGAAGAGTTCCTGTCCCCCCACAGGAAGGCTCCAGGAGTCGTTAGATCTCCCCCCTCTAGGTGGAGGGGCGGTATCAGTACTGAGAGCAGTGAGGTGCCCTCCAAGTCCATTAGTGCAGGGAACCGAGAATGACACAACTCACTGAAGGAGTGCACTTGGTCCTGGGGATACAGCACAAGCTATTGCATGGGGCGGGGGAGTGGAACAGGACTACACCAATCTCCAAAACACTGGAATGTGAGGGGAGATGTATCCAGATCAGTGAATTGGCAGAGTCGAAAGCCCCCATTCTAGAATATGGAGGGGAGCATGGGCACATGAGGTGGAAAGGCAACTAGTGAGGGTGCACCCACCTGCTACTGACCAGGCGCCTGATAAGGAAAACCATTAACCCAGTGCCCACCAATACAACCTCAAAGGACAAGGAATTAATGGGATGAGTAAGGCATGACAGAACCTGGACCGATGAATGTAAATGGCAGGAAGAATAAGGGGAAAGAGGACCACAGGGCCCACCCCAACAGTAAGCCAGTTGGTGGTGTTTTGTCATTGATCCTTGGGAGACAGTAGTCACCAAGTCACCCTGAAAATGGGAGGTTGGCATCTGGCACTGGGATCCCCCCATGTCATCCTTTTTTTGGGGTGGGAGGAAGGAGCCCTCCCCAAAGTGAAGGACCCTGAGCTGAAAACTCCTAACCTATAACTGAGAGCAGGGCATGGTCCTTTACAAACCCCCATGGAGGTGTCCCATTGCGCTGCTTGGTGGCAGCCTAATCAGTCATGGACTGTTGGGGGGGGGGCGACCCTCCAGTACTATGACCCAGAGGGTATTTGGTATTCACACTTGCGGCTTGGTGGGGGGAGGTGTCCACCAGGCCTTTGAGACAGGGAAGGGTGGTTTGCCAAAGCCTTGTCCGAGGCATCTCCTTGTAAGCTACTGAGGGTATGGGCTGCCCGGAGGGTTGCAGGGGGGGCATACTTAGAGAAATGCTGCACAGGTAGAGGAATCCCCGAAGGGTATTGCAGCAGAACCACCAGGAATATCGTTCAAGGGGGTGATTTGCGATGTGTGTAGCGCCCTGTGACTGAATTGTACTTCTCTCTGAATGCAAGGGATGAATGTTTGGTCCCTGTCGCCCTATGAGGGCTCAGCTAACGTTATGATGAAGGGTTCAAAGCCCCAGCATCATGTTAACCTTGGGGGTCCTGGGCATTGCAGAGGGTACGTCCCTTCCGCAAAGAGGGACCCCCCTTCGAAAGGGAGGTCCAATATGACTTGCTGGGGGGGGGGGCACCCTTGCCCCTCAAAGCCATGGTGCCCATCTCAGGACCATGGCGGAGCCATGCTGCCGCTTGCTGTGTCCGAGGCATCCCACTAGGATAACAGCAAGTCTTGGGATACCAGCCTACCCTCTTCAACAAAGGGATCATAGTCTGCCCTGTTCCCTTTGAGGGAGTAGATGCCTGAATTTGTTCATGGACTCCCATATGCCCATGACATACCTGGCCACTAGAGCTTGGTGGTTGGCTATTCTGAGCTGGAAGGCAGAAGAGGAATAAGCCTTCTGGCCTAACGGGTCTAATTCCCTTGCCTCTCTAGACCTTGGGGGAGGGTCGTGGGGAAATTGTCCAGGGCCTAAGGCCACTTCAACCACCCCTTGAGATGGTACTGAGTGGTAGGCGACAAAGGGAAGATCTTCTGCAGGGACCTGGTACTTTTGTCCCACGGTATCTGAGACTGGAGCGATGGACCCAGGCGTTTGCCATTGCACACTGGTAATCTTCTGCATGCTAGGGTGCAGGGGAACTGTTATGGGCTCAGAAGGTGACATGAGCCCAGGGCCAAATAAAGTGTCACTAGGTCCCATAAACGAATGAGCCTCCAACCCCACATGAACTCACACACAGCGGAGGAAATCAAAATGTGCCATGAGGTCCCCTGTATAGGAGTGGGGCCTGGGGTTTAGGGCTCTGTCGGGTACCAGACAACACAGGGCTGGACTAGGTCGATTGGTACAGCAGGAACCACTTATGGGGTCAGTACCTGTAAGGTGTCGGCACTGAGGACTGTGGGCAAGGCCCCTTCCTCGGGACTTGGGGATCGAGATGGTTCCCAGAGCCACGTTGGGCTCGGCTTTGGCACCATGGGAGGAGCTTTAGTCAGCGGTGCTGGCAGGGACTAATTGGTATGGCCCTGAGGGGAGGCTCCTGGGCTCTGTCCCCTAATGGTATCGGGTGCCTCTTCCTGGGCACCCATTTCTGGTGCCAGGGAGCTCGGTACTGAAACCAGGGAGGGAGGTCGGTGCCTTTTTCGGAGCTACCGGGCACCCAAAAGGAAGGCCAGTTTGCCCATCTTTCTGGGTAGTACCGGGGTGGGAGTCATTGGCAAAAGAAGCACCCTTGCTGCCCCAAAGGCCTCCAGGGCAGAGGGAACCGGTACCGACTCCTGCCGGTCCCGGGGAGATGTGGAGTGGCTCCAATGCTTCAGTACCGAGGTTGGTACCGAGCGTGTCTTTTGCTGTCTGGGAGAGTGGCGCTGAGACGGTTCTGGTGCTGAACTGACATGTGGTGCCGAACGTAGCCTCAAAGCTTCGGGGATAGGCTGCTACACTTGCTCCGAGGCCAATGCATGGCGCTTTTCTCTCTGTCTTTTATGGTTCTAGGTTTAAAGGATTGACAGAGCATTTGGTGACCAGATGGGTCTTGCCCAGGCGCCGGAGGCACTTCTCATGGGGATCATCCCGTGGGAAGGCCTTGCCACAGGCAGCACAAGGTTTGAACCCCGGAATGGTAGTTGGCAGGGAGGAACGTTTTTCCTGCTCCGTAGCTGAGATCTGTGTGGGAGAGCTTTCTGGTGGAATGACATCCACGAAGAGGTTCTCCCAGTCGAGCGAGTGGCTCATAAACAAGGCAAACAACAGACTGCTTGCACGATTGGAAGGAGCGGGCTCTTCCAAAACCGTCACTGAGGGTGGAAAAACAGGACTGAGGAGGGGCAGGGCTGAGGCCATATATATAGCCACAGCGTGGCCAGGGGGCGTTGGCCACCAGCCCTGTTCTGACAAGCTAAGGCAAAAATGTTTCCAGCCGATCATGTGCTGAGGCATGTACACCTACTACTGAATGTATCCGAGCAGCACTCAAAGAAGAACAGACAGTTCTCCATTCTTTTTCTAATGGGATTCTCCAGAGCTGACAGGCTGTTTGATAGAGAAGTCAGCTGTTTTGTCAGCCTGAATTCTCTCTTGATAAGCTGAATTGCCTATGTGGTTGCAAGACAAGTCAACATTTTATCATTTTATTGTCCTAGTTTAATCTGGATCTCACACTGCCATGCTCCAGTATGAGAATTAGTGATTTATTATTTTTTTAGTTAATAAACCTTCTTTTAAAAAAATCTTTAATACCACTTACAGCCTGCTCCTGTATTTCACTTCTCAGTGGGAGTTCTGGGTGTGCTAGCAATGCGAGATGGGTACTATAGCTCTAACACTCCCAATTTTAAAAAGCTGTGCATGGCTACATCAAATAATATGTGCCTGTTTCCTTACACACATCCACCTTAAGGAGCTGAAGGTTAAGGCAGTTTAATTGATATTTTCATCTGTTCTAGTAAGTAGAGAGGGGGATATTACAAAAAGTGGTGAACTCTGGCAAATAGGTTTTTTTGGCAAGAGAATTGTTTGGATGTCTTTGCCCAGGGCAGTGGGCAGGTCAGGCCAGGATCCCCTTCCCCTAGCTCGGGGGCAACGCTTGGGGCAGGCAGGCCTGGCCGGGGTCACCCCACCTCTCATTAGCCCAGGTGGCAAGCAATGTTCCCTCTAAGAGATGGTGGCAGCTGAGCAACTCATGTTGCGGCTGCGCTGCCCCCCCTCGCGGGCTTGCTGCGCTGCCCCTCCCCGTGGGCCTGCTCCTGCCCCCCCCGCTCCCAGCGGGGGCCCCCCCGCAGGCCTGCTCCTGGCTGCCCCCTCGCCCCCGTGGGCCCCATCCCGGCCGCCCCCGCTCCTGAAGGCCCTCCCGTTCCCGCGGGCCTGTTCCCGGCTGCCCCCCCACCCCCGCGGGCCTGCTCCTGGCTGCCCAGCAGCCCCCCTGCACCCAGCCACCCTCCCACCCCCGCGGCCCGCTCCCGTCCGCCCCCACCCCACCCCCAGCTCCTAGCTGCCCCCTACTCCCGGCAGCCCCCCCTGCCACCGCGGGCCTGCTCCTGGCTGCCCCCGCAGGCCCACTCCCGGCTGCCCAGCAGCCTCCCCGCCCCCACTCCCGGCGGCCCCCAGAAACTTACCTTGTGGCTGGAGCCAGACGGCCCAGCCACAGCTCCTGGGGCCAGAGAAGCTCTACGGAGCATGCCCAGATTTTCTGGGCATGCTCCGTTAGAGCTTCTCTGGGCGGGAGTTTTGAATACTCCCAACCCCAGAGGAGCTCTATGAAGGGACTCTGGCTGCCGGCGATGCGCTGCCGGCAGCCTTCGCTGCGCTGGCTGCTGCGGTGGGCTGCGCTGCAGCGCACCAGCGCAGCTTAGAGGGAACATTGGTTGGCAAGACTGGGTGGCCGGCAGGCAGGCCTGGCTAGGTATCCTGTGTGATAATTGATTACCAGCCATTTACAGACATGACTTTCACCTTGTGTTTTGTTCTTTTCTTTCTGGGGTGGATCCTTGCTTTTGTGGGAGCTGTTTGCATGGCTTAGCCATTAAGGTAGTACTTGCATTTCATCAGGACAGGCGGGTGTTGACTGATTCCATCACACACACCTTCATTCACACATCTTGTTTGCACATTTAAATGAAATTCCAGAGCATACATCTAAAACAAGTTTTATCAAGAATACAAAATGGAGTTCTAAATTCACAACATCTAGCTTTGTTGGATATTGGTTATAATGTCTATTAAACTGAGTTAGTTATTTCAGTTATGATATTAAAGAACAAGTACAGCGTTGCCTAACAGCTACTTTAAAGGTACGTTCAATTCATTTTATCTGTGTCCCTACTTTGTGACTACAGAAACTTGGCCCTACACTAGCAGGAAGAATACAGTTAGGGAAAGGTATTCCTTGAGTGAAGTATATGGTATTAACTTATACAGTATTGTCAGTTTCAAGTGATCAAAAATCACAAGAATGGTAAAAATAAGTCTTTTTTTATTTTTTGGCCAAAGATTATACTGTGTTTTTAAACTACGGTAATCTCTTGATGTTTGAATTCCCCCTGCCATTCCAGGGTGGGTAGGTGACAATTAGTGTGGCCTGCCCATTCTCCCACAGATACTGGGTAAGTTTTCATCTTTTTACCCATCTTTTATATTTGCTGACTCTCCGGTAAATCTGTGGAACTTCCTGTGTCTTGCTTCCTCAGAGCTCCTGTTTAATCATTGTAAATGGCTGGTGATCAGACATGATTTTCATCTTGTATTTTGTCTCCCCCCCCCCTTTTTTTTTCTTTCTGGGGTGGATCCTTCTTGCTTTTCCCATCCTGAGTGAAATGGACTTGTTTGCCTCATGGGTTCCCTAACTTCCTCCACCTGGTTTGCATGCAGCTTTAAGCCGGGACCAGGCCAGAGCCTTTTTAAATTTCCTGCCTTGCAGCATGCCCAGGCATTTGGCCTAGGGCAGGAACAGCGTGGGAAATTGTAGATGCTGTGCTGCCTTCCCTGATGCCTGCCACCCAGCTGCACTTCTCCACTTATTCTCCTGACACCCCACTCTGTCCTCCCCTGCTCCCCACTCTCTTGCTGCCACTCAGAAGGAGAAGGCAAGCATCACACCAAAGTTCATGGGAGGGGTGGGATCTATTTAAAAATCTTGGGAACCACAGCAATAGATGTGTCTGGTGTGGGTTGGCAGGGTGGCATCTCACAGCTGGGCACAGAGCTGTGTGCCAGCTGTGCACCCAGATGCCATTTACTTCCCTAGTGCATGGGGAACCTATGCAAGTTGGCTGGCAGTCCCAGGGACAGTATGATCCATCACCTTTCCTCCTACTCCTATGTGCAGAGCTTCTTGGCTCCTGATATTCAGCAGCAGGAACCTGGAGGGGTTAGGGAATGATGTGCCTTGTCAGACACTCCCCTGGGCTGGCTGGCTCCACCCCCAGTGCTGGAGGGTGTTGGGGGGGGGGGGGGCTTGCAGAGGGGTGATTCACCCAGGGCCCTGCACTCCCCCTAGGGATGGCCCTGCTGCTTGGGAACCATTTTCAGAGGGTATTTATTCCTCGTCTTCCCATCAAAGAGAGCATATGAGGCTATTCTGTGCACCCCAATTCTGCATCTGCTGGCATTGCATCCTTGTACCCTGATCGCAGAGTTGATTTCTTCAGCAGAATGGAGCATTTTAAAAGACTATTGTTCCAGCACATTTCTAATGCAAGAGACTCTTAATAAAAACAAAACAAAAGAAACATTCCATTATCTAAAACTTTGGCTATAACTCATCAAGTCTGTGATAAGCTGTCTGAAATTACCTAAAAGCAATCATTTGGTACTGTATCAGAGACAGACAGTATCTGTTGGAGAGGCTGCGGACATGAGCATGCCACAGAGGGTCGTGGGAAAGCAGAGCATATCAACAAACAGAACAGCTCTGCATGGGGTGATGTGCTAAGGACAACAGCACTGTTCCAAGCAGCTCCATAGCTGCTGCTGCTGCTCATGGGGCTGGAGTAGTTAAGCTGACAAGAGAGCTCCCTCCTGCCATTTTAAACCAGCTATATTAGAGAGTTTGCAGCTGAACCAGCAGCTGTCCTGCTTTAAGCTCTTTAATGTAGCCATGCCCTATGTAAAGCCTGTATCACTCAACACTTACCTTATATATATAGCTATTTCCTTGTTTTAATTCCTTGTTTTTCATCTATACCTATTTCCATGTTTTTATTCTTTGTTTTTGTCTATAGCTGTTTTCTTGTTTTTATTCTCCTACGAGTCATTTCTATTTCAAGGGTTAAAATAAAAGCAGTGGATCAAATTCAACTATTATCTACCTTCTTTCTTGCATGAAGTCAATGAAATCTAACATAAGGGTTATAGTAGTGTTGTGTGGATAAGAGGATGGGTGGTGAATACCAAGTTATTTTGTAACCAAGTTGCAAACAAGTTCCAGTCAACAAGAAATTGTGGCTCAAAATTTAATTATTTTCTCTTTTCATAACAATTCAGGGATATAAACTCCCATACGCTATTTTAGTCTCAGCAGGTTCATATACTACTAGAGGGGACACCACAATTAAAGACAAGTAAAATACTCACAATTCTTAATTATGAATGTTTAATTAGTAAAAAATTGGGAAGAAAGAAGGGAAGAAAAACCAAAATAAAAACACAAGCATGTAGTGAACAGTGGTTACTTCAGTCACAATCTCTGTCTTTCTGTGGAGTGCTTTCAATAGAGATTATACATGGAGTGGATCAGTCCTGGCTTAATGTATTACGAAAAATGAAAGGAATTTATAGATGGGTAAGGAAATTTTGCTAAGTGATGATGAACTTTGTTTGGTTTGTAATGGAGACCTAAACTGTTTGTGAATGGGCAGAGGTAAGTGATTTTAATTAAGACCTGTGAAAATTAAACAACTAAAACAAACTAATAAAATAACTAAGTTACTTAAAATAAATGATGTAAGAGTTAGCTAGCTACTGAAATGACAGTGTTTCTTATAATCCCACCAACTCCATTTTTAAGGAGTGGTCTTTAGGCAGATAAATTAATAAGAATAGTAATTTCAAATTAAATCCTACTGCGAGGCTTGACACAAGCTGGGAGCCAGATCGCCATGGTGACAAGGGGTTTGTAACCTGGTTCCTAGCTCTGCCATGGAAATGCAGCAGAGAAGTGTCCTCTGATGACCAAAAATAAAATTGCCGGTGCCTAGCTGGGAGCCAGTTTTGTTGACCTTTGTTTTACTATTTTTCATTGTTTACCAAGCTTTGTTTGTGTGTCCTTTCTGGAGTACACAGTGTTGACAGATCATACTGTCTGAATAAATCACCCCATTCCGTAACATAAATTATGCCAATGTAAACACTGGTGTGGAAGTTATAGAGCTGCATTCTGAAGTGTGCATTCAGATTTGTGGGTGATAAGTACGGTTCTGTAGTCTTGAGGGTATCAATCTCCTTGACTCTGTTCATACCTGTCACTGGTTGACAGCAGAATTTCATGGTTTTCTTTAGTTAGCTTGGACATTTCATTTAAAAAAACAAGCAGCCAAAGCATAAGTATGAGAGCTGTGCTATTTTTCATGTGGATCCTCCTGATTTACACTAGCATAGTGAGAGCAGAAGTAGAACCCATCCAAAGGAATTGAATGGAGGGCAAGCAGGTATTTAATTTGGCCTGTCTCTGAAGGGCATTAGGAAGAATGCTTAGACAAATGGTAGCTTTGCTCCAGCCTGTCTAAGGAGCCTTTGATTATCAACTAACTCACTCTAATAGGGTTTGTCTACACTGGAGTCTTAGGTTCTACTTAACCTTCCTTGAGTTGACCTAAGGAAAGCTCCATCCACGCTGGGAATTTATTAAGTTGACTTAAGCCGGTGTAGATGGGGCATAGCCATTAAGTCAACTTAATAAGGTCAACTTAAGCGTTAAGTTGATCTAGCAGCTGCCAGTGTGGACGTGGGCAGTCCACAGGAGTTTGGAACGTGGACGCTCTAAGTCAACTTAACAAGGTCGGCTTTAAGACGACTTAACATACCCATAGGGATTATACTTTTGAAACGAAAAGCCAAGTTTGACTGTTCTATCTTTTTCCCCTTTAATAAACCAGTATTCAGACACCATCTTTCACTCTTAGGCCTTTTTTGTATTATAAATTGCATCAGTTTAGGTAAAGATATGATTTTGCACCTGCTCTGCATGGCCTTTATGTTGATTAAATAACTATACAAAATACAGGGTAACAGAGAATTAATCCTATTGTGTAGTGGATAAATTGTATCTCTACAGTCATTTTCATAACACTGACTCTTTAGCTTACCCATCATTACCTTCCCTTAAATGTTGTTTTTTTTTTTAAATTTATAATCTCACTAAAGTCCATCATCATTAGTGCAAGATCCCACTATCCTTTTTATACCTTGGTAATTAAGAGCAAGATTTCACCCATGGTCCTTGTAAATGGAACACAGAGCAGCCACATCAGTTTAAAAAAATGCCACATCAATTGTCTCCATTATTACTAAAATGAAATAACGTGTAAAGCAGCAACCTCTCTTTTAGCTTATTATTCTTCCCAACAGGGGCGTTGCTGGTGCCGGGCACACAGGGCCCGTGCCCCGAATCCCGGCTCCAGCGCCTCGGGTCCTGTGGGGCCCCGCCTCTCCTGGTCTCTGGCCCAATGGGGCTGGAGATCTAGGGCCCAGCCGCCCGTGGCTGCTCCTGGCCCCGTCCCCAGCCGGGGATCCCAGGCCCAGCCACCCATGGCTGCGGCTGCTGCTCTTGGCCCCGTCCCCGACCAGGGATCCCGGGCCCAGCCACCCGCGACCTCTGTGGGTGCTCCCAGCCCCGTCCCCGGCCAGGGATCCGGGGCGCGGTTGCTCCTGGCCCTGTCCCCGGCTGGGGCGTGGCCTGCGGCTGGGGGGCGTGGCCTGGGCCGGTGCCCCGGGTCCTTCCCCAGGGCAGCGATGCTCCTGTTTACCAATGTCAGCCCATAGCTATTTAAATTTCCAGCAACTTCTAAAACTGATTTTACATTAATTCTTCTGCCTCTGATGTAACTGTAAACTTTGCAGTGTACTTTAAAGGGGGAGAGAATAAACTATTTATCCGTCCTTAGATTACTTAATCCATCTATTTATTCATCTTATTACTTCAGACTGAGAATACATACTAGTTCATTTCCTTAGCTAAATGACTGGCTGACATGGACATATTTGAATACACTCCCTTAGTTTCTGTCTTACTTTTAAATGTGTAGCTCCTGGATTCATAGAAAATAATAATTCCCTTCCATTGCATCTGAATGCAATGGGAAGTTCCCAGACATGAAAAAGCCAGACCTCTGCATAGGAGGAGGCCAAAGAAACTGAAAAACTGTGAGAGCATGTCTGGGAAGGAGCTGGTATAGACACTTGCTGGTGGCAGTTTTAACTGTTTTGTGATGTGTGTTGTGGTACCTGTGAGGAAAGCATAATAGAAAGACATGGTGGCTGAGGTAATACCTTTGATTGGTTCAGCTGACCCTCTGAACACATAAAACTCCACACTGGCTATGTCTACACTGGCAAAGTTATTTTGAAATAGCTAGTTTGAAATAACTTTGCTGATATTAACTCGAAATAATAAATTCAAAAGAGTGCATCTTCACAAGATTCCTTTTTTGAAATAAAATAGGGAATTAGTATTTTGAGTTAGAGACTCTACATTAGACTCTGTAATTCGAAATAGATCCCCTCCCACCCCAACAGGTTTCCCTGCCTGGGGAGAGATGTCCCCTCCAAGGCAGCCAGGGAACCCCAGCGGTACTGCACTCCCAGCCAGGGCAGCCAGGAACCCCGGTGGGGCTGCAGTCACTGTGGGGGCAGCCAGGGAACCGCAGCAGGGTTGCGCTCCCCACCAGGGCAGCCAGGAACCCCTGCGGGCTGCACTCCCCACTGGGCAGCCAGGGAACTGGTGGTGCCATTCCCCCACCCTCAGCTTGCTGATCTGCCCCCAGCCTCCCTGTTCAGGATGAGGGGGGCTAACAGGGGACTAGGAGCCCAATGTGGCACCCGGCGAACAGCTCCAGCCTGGTCAGTTTTGCAGCCTGGCTGCCTTGGCGGTGAGCACAGCCCGTCCGGGGGACTCTGTCTCCCACAGGGAACAAAGCCCTGGGGGGCATCTCTCCCTGGGCGGGGAATCCTGCCCTGTCACGGGAAGGACCCCTGGCAAAATATAGCTCTCCTAGGGGAATCCCCTGATAATTATTTCAAAAAAGCCAGTTCCATGTCCTGGAATGGCTTTTTTCAAAGTAACTATTTCAAAAGATTTGCTCTTTTGAAATTAAAGCAGGTTTAATGATTTTGAAAAAGCGCTTAGTTTTTTCAAAATACAGAACTGCTTTTTTTCAAAAAAGCAAATGCCTGCCCAGACATGGAAAAGTTTTTTCAGGCTAAGACTCCTTATCCCAAAAAAGCTTTTCAGTGTAGACATACTCACTGGGAAGCTACCACCTGTCGTACCTTGTCTCTCTAATCGGTGTCCTGGGACTAATACAACTACAACAACATGAAAGTGTAATTACCATTTGGGCTGTAGGAGGTTACTCCTGCTTGTTTGCTGGCTATGAAGTGAAAAGCAGTGCAGTGGTATCTAGAAGTTAGAGCAAGAAACAGACTCTTTGGGTCTGTTCTTGAGTCCGCCATTGACGTGCCATGTGGTCATGGGCAAGACAGTCAGCTCTTTCTGTGCACCTTTGTTAAGATGGATAATAAGGATTCTTGCATTGCAGGCCCTGTGTAGTCTGTGCAGCACCTAAGTTCTGTAGTAATCTGACTGGATTCTGTGGCTTTTGGTGGAGATTCAGCAGCTGATTCAGATCAATTTTGAAAATGGAGAAATGGAATGAAATTTGAAAATGGTTGTTATCAATACAGTGCAGCTGTGTAATTTATTTTTGTGTTAAAATTGGTTTCTTTACATTGCTTCCATATACTTGGTTTTCAGTGAGACATGGATGGATTACTTTTAGGTTTTAAACTTAACTACCCATTAAGATAAATGGAACAGCTCTTGGAGCTATTGTTCCAGGCTGTCTGCAGACTCAGGAAGATAACATTGCATGTTCATATTTTCAAGATTTTCTTCAGCACCATGAAGGCTGGGAGTATAATTTTGTTACAATGAAAGTTGAATTTTTGTGTGATGAGGTGAATTCCCTGGCCAGAGAACTGGAGAATATATGGGGTTCTGACAATGGTTACTTAAAGTCATGTCTGGAGAATTGGTGAATGGTTGTAGAGTGATGTGGGATCTTTGGACAAAAGGTGCCTGAGAAATGCAGAATATTAATAAGAGTTTGACTATGCTAAGAAATGTAGGACCAGACTACAGGAGCCCCTTCTCCCTTGCTGAAGTCCCCACACATGTGACAGTCAGAATCAAGCTACAGAGTGCTGGGCAACACAGTGGGGAGTGGACAGTGATCACTGTCTGCCATGCTCTGTACTCCAAAGAAGGTATACCTCTGGCCCTTGAACGCTGGCTGGTGCCCTTGGTGGTGGGGCCCATGAACCTGCCTCTGCTCAGATCTACCAGCTACTGCCCCAATATTTTTGGGGGAGATGTGGGTGGGAAGGAGGACACAAACTCTGCTAGGGTTATTTGAAGGCTTAGTTCCATTGCCAGAGGGGAGATTCCTCTGCTAACCCCAAGTGCTCTGCTGCAAGTAGAAATGCCAACAAGCCCTTACTGCAAAGGACATCCCTTATTTTTATATCTCTGCATGACATTGCGAGTTGCTGAGTGCTTCAGAAAGCAGCAAGAAATGCTCATGGCGGAAGTAAGTAAGTACTGCATATTATTATTAGTGGCTATGTCTACGCTACAGGGCTCGGTTAAGCCGGCTTAATAAAGTCTGCTTAAAGTAGACATTATTAAGCCGGCTTAGCACGTCCACACTCAAAATGCCAGGAGACTGCCCACACCCACAGTGGCAGCTGCTCGGTTGCCCTAGGAGTAGTGCATTGTGGGTACCTGGCCCACAGTGGACCACAGCAGAAGTGCCCCTCTCTCATGGCCACTCCTTTACTACAGGAAGTGAGTGACCACACCACCATCCATACTGTGCGTGGCAACAGGGAGGCCAGGGAGGCTGATGTAGCCCAGCGATGTGCCAGTGCAGCACTCCACACCCTCCTGCTTTCACACAATCTAATCTAAAGAAATAGCAACTTCTTTCTTTCTTTCTTTCTTTCTTCCTTTCCCTGTGCTATTTCTCAGTGTTTGAATCTTAACTGCTTTGATTTGCTGTTAGAGTGTGACCTGATCCTATGTCTTGCACTCCCCTGAATTTATTTCCTACCATTCTGTAAATTCCCCCATCTGCAAACTGTCAGATGAAGTGGGATTTTTCTCCAATGAAAGCTCGTCCAATAAATAAATTTGTTAGTCTTAAACAGTGCCTCTGGACTCTTTGTTTGTTTTATAACAATATCAGAGGGGTCATTTGAGAAGGGGAGACACACAGGGTTGGTCGGAGAAGGGGAGAGACAGGCAGGGTCAGGATGAAAAGGGCAAAGGGGAGAAACACTGAGGATTGGGCTGAGAAGGGCAAGGGGGGAGACCCACAAGTTTGGGCAGAGAAGGGGGAGACACCCAGGGTTGGGCGGGGGGGAGACACACAGGTTTGGGCAAAGAAGGGGGAGACACCCTAGGTCGGGCAGAGAAGGGCAGTGAGGAGACACATAGGTTTGGGCAGAGAAGGGAGAGACACATGGGTTTGGGTGGAAAAGGAGTGAGACAGGCAGGCTCGGGCTGAGAACGGGGGAGACATGCGGGGTTGGGCAATGAACAGGGGAGACGTGGGGTCAGGCAAAGAACAGGGGAGACGTGGGATTGGGCTAAGAATGGGGGAGACATGCAGGGTCAGGCAAAGAACAGGGGAGACATGTGGAGCGGGCTGAGAACAGGGAAAATGCTGGGTCGGGCTGTGATGCATGGTCCGGCTCAGAACGCGGGAGATCAGTCAGGGAACATGGGGAGTTTGGCTGTGGTCCACACAGCTGGGAACGCTCCCAGCTGTGTTGTGCCTTCTAGCCAGCCTCCATCCCCATGTTTTCTGTGGTTGGAAGGCCAATTAAGTCGACTTAAGGCAACTTCCCCTCCACATTGCCTTAAGTCGACTTAATAAAGTTGACTTAACTGTAAAGTCGCCTTTACCTGACGCTAAAGTTGACTTTATTGCCCTGCAGTGTAGACAGGGCTTTGTTAAGTGGACTTAAGGGCCCTTAAGTCGACTTAAACAGACAGTGTAGACATACCCAGTCAGGGCTGGCGCTAGGTGGTAAGCAGCCCCTGCGTTGCAGGGGGTGCTGGCATTTGAGGGGTGCCAAAAGGGGACAGCACTCTGGCGCTCCCCTGATGACATCACTTGTCTGCACTGGTGTCGCTCTGCTGCAGGGGGGCGCCACAATCCCTAGCACCAGTCCTGTACCCGGTTTTAGTATTAATAATGCTAATGATAATATTTAGAGGAGGAATGGGATGGAAGGTTGCTGAGAAAACAGTCCTTTGTTGTTTTAAATGCAGTGTTGGCAACACTAGCTACAGATGACACATTGCTGTTGCTCCTAACACAGTTCAGATCAGGTCACAGAGTATTCTCAAATCCCATTAGCAGAGAGGAGAAAGCATGGCCCAGTTTGGGGAGGAATAGATAGTTTTCCCCATATCCCTGTGGAAGATAACAGTTTGCAGAGTGGTAAAACACAGTTCCCACATATTTTCCTTTACACTGTTGCCATCACATCTAAACAGAAATTTAAGTTATTTCCATCCTCATTATGGATGCTGCTATTAAATTGCAGTAAATATTGCACAGAGCTCCTATGGGGATCAGAATTTCCCCACAGAATCTCATTGTTTTAGAACAATCTTTCCTGTTTTCTTAAACTGCTCCCTGATTCCCAGAAATCGATTGCACTATGTAACATTTGTACTGTCTGTTTCACATAGCTAACCTTACTTTACCCAGACCCTTATTTCTTCAGTTCCATAGATCTTTGCTCAACAGCTTAACCATAGTCATTTGCATTGATTGCTTCATCCCAGTCAGCCATTTGTAACTTTGCAATTCCATGCCCATTCCCAGAATATTTTATTACTTTTCTGTTATTTCTTGTAAAGAAAATTGCTGTTGGCTCAATTCAATAGAGGTCATTCCTTCAGTGTCAATGTTAAGCTAGTACTCTAACATGATAATGGAGGATTCTCTGCTGTGGGAGATGCTGCCTTTTCAGTAAGGTATAAATTACTGATCTTGCCGGTGTATGGTTAATAAAGAGCTCCTGGCAACTATTTGTAAGAAAAGGGTTATTAAAAGCAGTAACATGCTCCGATTCCAGGTCTATTGACTATTCTGACTAGCTAAAATTCCCCAAGTAGTTATCATTGGGAATTCAAGTCTCTTCCTGCCTAAATTAACCTACAAATTTCTGTTGGACACAGTATTTGTCTTCATTTCCTGTCCTATATTGTGTAGAGTTATATTTGTTTTAAACAGATATTTAAAATGAAGTGAACTGAACATACACGCGTGAAGTGAACTGAACTGTACAATACCTACCCCGCAGAGAGTCTGTGATACTTAATTAGGCAGAGTCATGGTTTTAAAGATGTCTCATATCATCTTCCACTTTTACACCTGCAGCAGATTTCACGAACAAATGACCGGTCCTACTGGACTCATTGTTTTGTGGATGCAGATTCTTATTACTGGGATTTTTTGAAACAATTAGGTTTGGTCTAACTTTGCTAACAGTGAAGTTAAAAGAAGTTTTCTGTTCTCTCCGATGGGAGCAAATTTAGACCAGTGCTGAGCACTTTTGAAAACCTGAACCCTAGAGCCCTGAGCAATTGCTTCAATAATCAAACTAAAGCAAAGAACTGGGAGGCCTTCTTGAAACTGCCTTATAAAGTGCCTTGAGATCTTCAGTTTGGAAGGCAGTGGAGAATTGCAAAGTGTCCATCTATTGCCAGTGCCCTTTTCTATGGGTCATGACCCAAAAATGGGTTGCTGTGCTGTTTACACTGGGTTGCCATGATCCTCTTTAATAAATTGAAAAAAGAAATACATTATGAATTCAAAATCGAACCATGGGTTGTGCGGCTGACTCCCACACTTAATCTTGGTCCCAGCCAAAAAAGGTTAGGAACCCCTGTGATACAGGGTTGTGCCATGTTCATCACACAGGTTACCGCTTGTCCATTTCCATTTCCTTTAAATTGTGTACTTCAAATATTAAAGTTATTAGTGCTGGTCATAGATGCCATATAACCCTACAAAGTGAAAACCTGTTCGTTCATCGAATGGGTATGTCCTAGGAAATGGCAGCTCAAGCTTCCCCATTCTGCCCTGCTAATGAAAATATTCCAACCGTGACCTGTTGGGTGTAACTTTCTAGGGATGAGGAGATAGAGTGGCATCTCAATGCTTCACTCAGCCCTTGGTCTCTAAACTGAGAATACCAACAAAGGGGCCTGTTTCTGCCAACTGTGACAGTAGTCAAGATCCAAAGGGGCAGCCATGTAAGCCTAGTTCAGTAAAAGAAATGCTGATGAAGTGGGACTTTCTCCCACGAAAGCTCATACAATAAATATATTTGTTAGTCTTTAAGGGCCACAGGACCGCTTGTTTGTTTGTGACAGTAGTGTTAATTGTGTGGACCTCTACCTGCTAGTGGCTTGACTGAGATCTTTACTCCTGTTATACATCATACTGTCAAACACCCATCAACATTTGCCTAAGAAAACTAGGGAGCTAAATAAATGCAAAGCAAGTTAAGTGTCTGCTTTCATTTAGGATACATAAATAGGAGGTGCTTTGTATGTACAGTACACTAGTTTTTAAGTACAGCTTAGCCTATGTGATGTTATGGTCTATTAGAGGCGTGGCCAAACTGCGGCTTGGGAGCCACATGCGGCTCTTGAATGAAAAAATGTGGCTCGTGGAAGAACATCAACAAATTAATTTAGTAGGTAAAAGTATATGGCTATATGCCTCAGTGCGGCTATTGAAGGTTTAATAATCAACTTGTGTGGCTCTTGAGTTCCATAAGTTTGGCCACTGCTGCTCTATTACATTCCCCCATTGCTAACCATTTGTAACAAAGGCTTTTAATTAGACAGCTGTATATGCAGTGGGCATGATTCTGATTCCCACTGCATCAGAGAATTAACTCCCTTGACATTAGCAGAGTTAATTGGAATTTACATCAGCATAAAAGAGATGAAAATCTGCCTTCAGCATGTCAGTAGGTCATAGGAAATGGAGTTTATCGATCCTTTTGTAAACTATGATTCGATATGAGTTTGTATATAAATGTTCTCATCTTGTAGCACAGTATGCTCACATCGCCTGTGTGACACTTTTTTACTGGTCAAGACAACCCACAACCTGATTTTGATACTATGGTTACTAAATCAATTAATAAAATTCTCTCTCTCTCTCTCTCTCTCTCTCTCTCAGCACCCTTCTTTACCTGTGATGTAGGACCAAATACACTGACTGATTAGCAGTTAGATTTATTTTCTCCTGATATATATCCTTTCAGTTTTGTTAGTAATTTTGCATAACAGATACTAGCTGAAGTGCTTGGTTATGGTTAAACTCAAACAAAACCTATATTGGGGGATTTTTTTAGTGACTGGCAGAGTTAATCCTAATACAGTCTTTCTTTCGGGCTTTCTTTCCCATTCCTTCCTGCTCCTACCCCCCTCCCCACAATTCGTGAATTCCTGTGGTCTTGTACTTTGCTATGAGTTGCTTTGGAGAGCAGCCACAAAAAGTTGAGAAAAACATGCTGGTTCCTTTCTGTATTTTATGTGGCCAAAGGGCCCTTAACAGTGCAGACAGTGCCTCTGTTCTAACAGTAGTCCTCATAGTTAATGTAGAGTCTATCAGTCATTGTTGCTAAAACTTTTATTCCAATTCTTCACAGTTTGACCCCTAGGAAAACAAGGGATTGGTATCTTGCAGGAAGGTGTGTTGGAAGGGAGAAGGTTAATATAGGATTTTGGTAGAGGTGTGTGTTGTAGTGAGTTTGCAGGCCTCTGAGGTCATTGCCATGGACCCATAATGCACAGTGCAGGAGCTACAGCAGACTGGGTGACAGGCGGATAGCACACTGGGGCTTCTCAGCTTGTGAGAGTGCTATGTTTGGTTCAAGTCCAAGGCAGTAGATGTGACTAATCCTGGTTTTCTTAAGTGGAGGCTCATCCTTTTTTTCTCCCTGCTGATCTGCTGCCCCTTCCAGCTGGTCACAACTGATCTTTTTCAAATGTTCCTGAGGCTGGATGAAAGCAGGACCCTTGGGATCCAGGCTTAGTGTCTGAGATGACCCAGGGCAAAATAAACTCGGAGCATGAAGCAAACCAAGAGTCAGATCTTCAGCACTGCCTAAGGAGTGCATGGTGGTGCTCAGGAGGTATTGGGGAGTGGTGATGATGGGTGGTTTTAAATTAATTTTACTCCCCTTCCCCATGCCAAAGCCAGCAGCTGGTCCTCTGGCAGGAGTCAGAGGATACATCTACACTGCAGAGCAAAGTTGATTTATTTTAAATTGACTTTCACCTGCCAAATTTTATAAGTCACAGAAGTGTGATCGCACCACATTCCTTGCGTCCCCACTAGCCATGTCTGGGTCAGCATTCAAAGCAGAGCACTGTGGGTAGCTAACCCACAGTACAACTAAACGCAGAGGCTTTTGGGAAGGTTATTGTGCTCCCATGATGCAAAATGTCCCCTCTACTTCATTTCTTGTCCCAAACAAATGGCAAATGCTTTTTCTGCCACATGCACATCGTTGTCAGAGAGCTATGGCATCTGCTCAGCGCTGCATTATCAAAGTGAGTATCTCAAATCTCTCATGACTTATTCTGTACTATTTTCAAGGGCAAGGCAGCATCTGTAGCATGGCAGCACAGAGGTGAGTGGCCTTTGCTCTGCAGAAGCTAGCAGCCCTAGCCTGCTACTGGTCAATTGGGAATCAGTTCAGAGTTGGTAAATCCACTGTGGGAGCTGCTGTGATGCAAGAGTGCATGGCCATTGATAGACCTCTGCTGTGAAGGGTAATAATTTCGGGAAACATGTAGGACATAATGGACTGGTTTGCCACAATCGGGGATGGTGGCGGGGTGGCCTGGATTGGGTGTGTGTTCCTATCTTAGCCCTGGCTCACATTGCCACAGAGTACATAAATCGGAAGGGATACTTCTCAGTGGTCTTGAAGGCTCTTGTGGATCACAAGGGATGTGTCACTGACATCGGTGGGAAGTGGTTTGGAAAGGTGCATGATGTGCACATCTTTAGAAACCCAGGTCTGTTCAAAAAGGTGCATGAGGGCACTTCCTTCCCCAATCAAGCAATACATATTGGGGATGTTGAAATGCCAGTTGTGATTCTAAATGACCATGCCTACCCCTTGCTGCCCTGGCTGATGACGCCTTGCACCAGACACCTCTACAGCTAGAAGCAGTGTTTCAGTTATAGGCTCAGCAAGTGCAGAATGGTGCTGGAATGTGCGTTTGAGTGTTTAAAAGCAAGATGGAAAAGTCTCCTCACTAGACCTGACCTTAGTGGCCAAAACGTCCCAACAGCTATCTCTGCCTGCTGCGTGCTTCATCCGGTTTGTGAAACAAACAGTGAAAATTTCCCCCAGGGTTGGTTCATGGAGGCAGATAGTCTGGCTGCACATTTTGAACAGCCAGATTCCAGTGCTGGACTGAGAGCCCAGCCATGCAGGGCTCTACCCCAGGAAGCCTTGAAAAACATTTTTCAAAATGAGCAGCAGTACTGTGTGTCTGTTAGTGGTGTACCTTTCTTTCCCATCCCCACCCTCACACCATTGGCCCCCACCCCTTCTTCCCCCACTGACAGCGACCAGGCTTTGAGTGAATAAAGACAGATGTTTTTAAAGCAGCAGTGTTTTATCAGTGACCCATTTAAGGGGAAGAAAGATAAGTTAACACTGTCATCAGGCTGCTTGGCCATCCAGAGCAATATATCATTGCAAACAGTAATGCTTCCATGCAATTCTTAAAGAGGCTGCCACCTCTTTCTGCTTGCCACCCCTGGTGTGGCATGAAACACATACTTCACCCTGCTCAACCAACTCCTAGAGTGTGCAGGAGAGGAAGCTGGTAATAAACTGGCTGAGTGAGCATTTAGAAGAGCTGCACAGGGAGTCTGTGCTGATTTTGCTGTTCTTGGAGCACTACCAGGGGCCTTAGCACATTAAGACTGATCCCTCATAATATGCAACATCTCCTTTTGCGTTGCATGTTCCTGCGCTCATCTTCAGTGCTCCATGTCCAGTTTTTCCAACAAGGCCAAAGTGTCCATTGTAAATCAAGCAAAACACGAAGTTCCCAGTATTAGCTGACCTCACGGAGAAAAAAACAAATGTTACAATCTAAAAACAATTCCTTTTCATTTTGACAAGGCAAAGCAGACCCACATTCCAATCTGTATGACTGGCAATGGTATGAAGTGGTGTTCCAGACATGGTAATTAAGGGAGCCTTGCATCCGTTATAGTGAGGATAGTACTAACCACCCAAATCCAGACTTAACCAAGAAGAATGATCATCAGGGTCCCCTTTACCATCCCAAAGACTACTCTGGGAGGAGGTGGGCTAAACAGATTAGAAGAGACTGAGTGAAGCATACTGTGTTGGGGCTCAGGAAAAAGATGGATTGACTATGTCAGTCGGGTACTGTAAACTTGTACCATTTTCCCTAGGTGACCGTATGTGATACCAGTCTCCTAACAGTAATTCAAAAATAAGAAGCTGGTTTGGGGAAATAGCCGCAGCAATGAGACTTACTAAACACATGCACCAAATATCCCTTCCCTGCCATCTTGGTCAGTGCTGCTGCCCTAATGTATGACTGTGTTGACCTACAGTGGTGATCACTCCTGGCTCTCTGGGAGAATGGATGCCCCGCTCTCCTGCCCCCTGTTCTCCTCCTCTTCCTCCTCATCTACAGAGTCCTCCTCATTCATTCTGGACTTGTATCGATGCTGCATGGTGGCACAATGGTGGAGTCACCACAGAGAAGCGCATGCTGCTCCTTATAAAAGTGGCATGTCTGCGATGACAAGCCAGAATGACTGTTCGCCTCCCAGGAACGGTGCTAGTGTTTATGGTGCCCCCCTGCAGCACAGCAGATGCTAGCGCAGACAAGTGACATCACAGGGGAGCGCAATGGTGCAGTCCCCATTTTGGCACCCCTCAAACATCGGCGCCCCCCTGCAATGCTTACTAGGCTTACTGGGTTGTGCCGGCCCTGTTGCCTCCCTAGTTCTCTGCTATGACTGCCCAAGTCTTTGATTTTAATGCAGCACTGCTGCAAGTCCCTGTTGTGATCCTTCTCAACCATACCATGTGATATCTTCTTGTAAATATCCTGATTTCTTTTGCTGGCTCAGAGCTGAGCAAGAACAAACTGCCCCATGAGCTGATGAGATCCAAGACCTCAAACATACTCCAGCAAGAAAGAGGTAGTTTAAAACAAGAGCTCTACAGCGAACAGGCTGAAATAGTACCATTATAAACTATTGAGTGAAGTGAATTATTTAAATATGTTAGGGCTTGTCTGCAAAAACATTTCGTTCATGTTAAAATGGATTGTCAGTCTATCTACTGTAGCCTGACATGCTCTGTCTGTGTGTATTCTGCTGAAACATATCAACAGTTTTCTAGAGCACTATGATCTAATCAAAGAGAACTTGATCAAATCACCTTAAACGAACTGCTAATGGACAAAGTAGGATTTTCTCCCATGAAAGCCCATGCAATAAATAAATAAATTTGTTAGTCTTTAAGTGCCACAGGGCTCCTTGTTTGTTTTGCTGAACTAGACTAACACAGCTACCCCTTTGGAACTGGCAACACGCAAGACACTGAATACAATCGTTTGAAGTGGAAATCCATCAACTTCATGAAACAACTCACACAGATTCAGACAGACATCATCTTCCTTTCCAAATTCAAACAACTGGACATTGCACCTAATGGACAGAAGGTAAAAAATCCTTTACAATTGACGTATTACACAGACTACAGTGAGAGGTTATGCCACACACTCTCACAGAAACTTAGAAACCACCTGATCAGCATCCTGTACAGCAGACGTCTCAAACTCAAATCACCAATAGGGCCACATGAGGACTAGTATGTTAGCCCGAGGGCTGCACCACTGAAACCTTATCATACAACAGTATTGCAAATATTGGTAACAATAGTGTCATTGTGGGTCGCAGGAAGGGGCTGCATGTGGCTTGGGAGCCATGTGTTTGAGACCCCTGCTGTACAGCAAACAGAGGAAAAAAACAGAGGAAAAACGAACTCTCAGCACTGGAATCTCTCATACAAAACCAATCTACAACACGTTCTTCCACAGGACAAAGTGGGATTTTCTTCCACAAAAACTCATTTGTTAGTCTTTAAGTGCGACAGGTCTCCTTGTTTGTTTTGCTAACGTGTGTTAGCAGAGTCCATCCAAATGAGGAAAAAGCCAGTGCGTGGAATCCACATCCCAGCTTGCTGTGAACTAAATGTTCATGTAGACAAGCTGTTAGTGTCATGTTTCAGTTTTATAATTTTAAGAATTCCCCTCCCCCAAAAGAAATTAAAACCACCCAGTGTCATGTGCTTCTATGAAAACAGACAGCTTTTACAAGCTTAACATTCTGGAATGAAAATTGCAAACTTCTTCAGAAAAAATAAATATTGCAATGATTAGATCTAGCCTGTAGAGAAGACTAAAAGAGGATTGTGAGAAAATAAGGCACATATCTTTTAGCTGGCACAGTAGAGATCATCTGTGAAGTAAGGACAGAGCTTTCCAGGCTTCTGGTTTGCATTTAAATGTTCAGTTATTTCAAGGAGTTCTTTATCTTTTTTTCTTTCTAGCTGATGATTGGAGGGTACAAAAGCTCTCAAAATCAGAAGGCCTTTTTTTCTTTTTTCTTTTTTAAACCAAGATTTTAAGAAGTGGCTATGATATTGGGTGTCTTAGATTAAGGGTACCTCAATTTTTGGTTACCCAGTTTCAGTACTATAAAAATGCCCGGAGCATCTGCCGTATGAAAAAATTGTCCTTTCAAGATTTCCGAAGCTGGACACAAAAAGTCACTGGCTACTTTTGAAAATGTTGGCCACACAGTTCAGTAACAGTGTTGTTTGTCTGTGTTCTGTTTCTCTGTATCAGTGGTTCCCAAACTTTTTACCCTGTGCCCTCCTTACCCTGTTTATGCCCCCCCCCCACCATCCACAGCTGGGGCTGGGTGCAGAGGCTGAATACGAGGTCATAGTGTCTGGAGTGTGGGCTTTCATGGCTGTGACTGGACAGGAACCAGAGGGCCAGGTGCTGCATCTGGGTGCCAAGGTGAGGACTGCTCACTGAGAGCTGAGCCAGGGTGGAGGCTGTGGCCAGGGCCATTGTGGTGTTTTGGACTACCTAGGGTCATTGGGGTTGTCATAGTGATAAATGGGAGGGTTGTTTAGGTGCTAGGGAAACCTGTCTGTCTGGTTCCCTCTCTCTCAGTTCTCTTTCAATAAAGACTCCTTACACAGCTCTGAATATGCTGTTTCTCATTATTGCATTATAATTTTCCCTAAAACCTTATATATGGCAACGAGGATGGGATATGTGATGGAGTTGGCTATCCTCAACAATCCTGGCAACTATGGAAAACCAGAACACAATGTAAGAAGCAAAACTTTTATTTACTGCTTGCATGGGGGTTCGGTTGTAACTCTGGAAGCTGATCTGTTTGCCCAAGGGCTAGCTGGCTATTCTGAAAGCTGATCTGCCTGCTGTTAAGTACATGTGAAGAGATAAGGCTGGCTGGATATTCTGAAAGCTAATCTGCCTGCCGTTAAGTACAAGTGAAGAGACAAACAATAATCACAAGAGGGCATCGTGGCTTTACTTACTACAACCATCCAACCGTTTGACCATTTGTCTGATTCATGGCAAACACATACAGCCCGATTTCAAATTTTTGTAATAGCAAATGATATAACTAATGAGAAGGTACCAGTCTTTCTAAGTCATTGGAATTAAGACTTATAGTTTGCTATGTGATTTGCTTTATCCGAAGAAGCCGAGGCAGAAACCATACGGGGACCTAGTGGAAGTTCTCGGACCACATTTTTCCCCAAAGCCACTAGTAATTGCAGAGAGATATAGGTTCTACCAAAGGAATCAAGGTGAAGGTGAATCAGTTGTATAGTTTGTAGCAGCTCTGTGGAAGCTGGCAGCACACTGTGACTTCAAGAACATGTTAGAGGAAATGCTGCGTGACAGGCTGGTGTGTGGCCTGCACAGTGAACCAACCCGGAAACACCTATTGACCGAAGGTGAACTCACCTTGCAGAAGGCTGTTGAAATTGCAGTCTCCATGGAACATGTCACCCAGGACATGCAACAGATCGTGGTCAGTATGCATAAAGTATCCCTACAACCTACCCACAGGGCACCAGGGAGACAGGAATGTTACTGGTGTGGGAAGCAGGGTCACCTCGCATCAGAGTGCTGGTTTAAGGAACTACTGTGTTGAGAATGTGGTAAGAGAGGGCACATTGAACGTGCCTGCAAACAAAGGAAGGATGAGCCAAACAGAAGAGGCAGACCTGAGAAAAATGGGCTCTTGGTTTGGCAGACTAAGAGGGAAATTCTGCATGCAGTAGAGTAGAATACAGGTAATCATGGTGACACCCAGTCGGAAGATGAAGATTCCTTCCATATTTTGTCTATAACAGCTGGTCCACTTACATTCTGGGTGACACCTGTGTTGGACGGCAAACCTGTACACATGGAATTGGACACTGGCGCAGCCATTTCATTAGTTTCTAAAATTGTGTATGAGAAGGACTTTAGACATCTGCCACTTAAGCTGACGGTAGTTGTTTTGAAGACATATACTGGGGAGACTGTTCCCCTGTTGGGTACTATTGATGTGAAAGTAGAACTCAATGGACAGACCACAAAGCTACCACTGTTTGTGGTGAAGGGGAATTACCCAACCCTAATGTGAAGATCTTGGATCAGGAAAATCCAACTCAATTGGTCACAAGTGCATCAATTGACTAAAGAAGAAATGGCTCTAGCAGCAGTACTAATGAAACATGTTGTTGTTTTCAGTGAAGACTTAGACAGCATGAAGGGAATCACTGTGAAATTAAATATAAAGCTTGATTGCCAGCCAAAATGTTTGACGGCCAAGATGGTGCCATTTGCCATCAGACCCAAGGTAGAAGAAAACTTGCAGCGGTTAGTCAAGGAGGGAGTCTTAGTGCCAGTTACTCACAGCCAGTGGGCGACACCCATTGTCCCAATAGGCTGTGTCCACACAAGGCTTTTATTTCAAAACAACAACAGTTGTTTCGAAGTAAAACTGGCCATGTCCAAACAACATTTCTTTATTTTGAAATGATGGGACCTGTTGATGGGGGTTTTCACAGTATGATGTATAACAGGAGTAAAGATCTCAGTCAAGCCCCTAGCAGGTAGAGGGCCATGCAATTAACAGTACTGTCACAAACAAACAAGCAGTCCTGTGGCCCTTAAAGACTAACAAATATATTTATTGTATGAGCTTTCGTGGGAGAAAGTCCCACTTCATCAGCATTTCTTTTACTGAACTAGGCTTACACGGCTGCCCCTTTGGATCTTGACTACTGTCACAGTTGGCAGAAACAGGCCCCTTTGTTGGTATTCTCAGTTTAGAGACCAAGGGCTGAGTGAAGCATTGAGATGCCACTCTATCTCCTCATCCCTAGAAAGTTACACCCAACAGGTCACGGTTGGAATATTTTCATTAGCAGGGCAGAATGGGGAAGCTTGAGCTGCCATTTCCTAGGACATACCCATTCGATGAACGAACAGGTTTTCACTTTGTAGGGTTATATGGCATCTATGACCAGCACTAATAACTTTAATATTTGAAGTACACAATTTAAAGGAAATGGAAATGGACAAGTGGTAACCTGTGTGATGAACATGGCACAATCCTGTATTACAGGGGTTCCTAACCTTTTTTGGCTGGGACCAAGATTAAGTGTGGGAGTCAGCTGCATGACCCATGGTTCAGTTTTGAATTCATAATGTATTTCTTTTTTCAATTTATTAAAGAGGATCATGTCAACCATGTCAACCCACTGTAAACAGCACAGCAACACATTTTTGGGTTGTGATCCATAGGAAAGGGCACTGGCGATAGATGGACACTTTGCAGTTCTCCACTGCCTTCCAAACTAAAGATCTCGAGGCTCCCCAACAACAGCGGGGGAGTCAATGCAGGGGGCTGCCCTGGGGGCTATTTTCCCCTGCCTGGCTCTCCAGGTTAGAGCCAGGCAGGCTATTGGGTGGCAAAATGGCCCTGCCAGGGGGCCATGTTGCCACACCTCTCATGATGCCGCTTCTCCTGAAATGAAATAGCATGTCCAGACACAGAACATGCTATTTAGCTTTGAGGGTTTCCCTTATTTTGAAATAAGCTATTTTGAAATAAGAATTTCATTTCAAAATGACTCATTTCAAAATAAGTTATTTCATAATAAAAATTTGCGTGTGAACATAGCCATAGTGAAGAAGGATGGCTTCATTTGGATTTGTGGAGATTTCAAGGTCACTGTGAACCCAGTGTTATGTGCAGAGCAATATCCTCTTCCCCGCATTGAGGACATCTTTGCAGGTTTGGCTGGAGGACAGAAATTTAGCAAGATTGATTTGAGTCAAGCGTACTTACAGATACATGTTGAAGAAGAATCTCAAGAGTTGTTGACAGTTGTGACACATAAGGGGTTGTACAGATACTATCATTCACCTTTCAGAATTACTTTAGCCCCAGCTTTGTTCCAAAGTGCAGTGGACCACATTTTGAGTGGCTGGCTTATCAGGAGTATGGTGCTATCTGGATGACATCCTGGTCACTGGCAAAAATGAGGAGGAACACCTTATGAACTTGGAAGCTACTCTGCAAAGACTGGAAGAGTATGGGTCTACGTGTTCACAGAGACAAATGTAAATTTTTCCAGCCCTCGGTTGAATATTTAGGACATATAATTGATGCTGATGGTCTCCATAAGTCTCCGGCCAAGGTTAAAGCTATTATGGATGCCCCACTGCCTCAGAACGTAACCCAACTTCGCTCTTTTTTAGGATTATTGAAGTATTATGGCAAGTTTATTTCACAGTTAGCGACACTGCTGAAACCGCTACATGAGCTTCTTGGGCCAAAAAGGCCTGGAACTGGACTGAAGCCTGTGATGTTGCATTTAATGAAGCTAAATGCTCTCTGGTAAACTCTAGGGTTCTGACACATTTTGATCCATCTTTGCCCCTACAGTTGGCCTGTGATGCCTCCCTTTATGGAGTTGGGGCTGTATTGTCACATATTATGCCTTCTAGTGAAGAGAGGCATATCGCTTTTGCTTCACCTCCCTGACCAAGGCAGAAACTAACTAAGCCCAAATTGAACGCGAAGCACTGGGCATTGTTTTTAGCATTCAGAAATTTCACCAGTACCTGTGGGGAAAGAAGTTCACGCTTGTCACTGACCATCAATCCCTGACATCAATTTTGGGACTGCACACAGGCATCCCACCTTTGGCTGCTAGTTGGATGCAACGAGGGGCATTGATACTTTCTGGGTACACATATGAAATCAAGTATAGGCAATCTTCTTTGCATTGCAATGCTGATGGTCTTTCAAGGCTACCCTTACCAGCACACTGTCAAGATCAGGGTCAGGAAGGAATCTTTTACTTTAAACAGGTGGAAAACACATCTGTCACGGCTACTCAAGTGAAGAAAGCAACACGGGTTGACCCAGTACTCTCACAAGTTATGGATTTTGTGATGCATGGAACACTTTTAGCTGACTCTCAGGTCTCACCTGACCTCCGCCCCTTCATGTCTAGGAGGACAGAGTTATCAACCCAATCTAGGTGTTTGTTGTGGGGTATGCATGTCGTTATCACACCTTCATTAAGACCACTTTTGTTGGAACATCTCCATTCAAGTCACTGTGGCATAGTGCGCATGAAAGAAATTGCACGGAGCTATTTCTGGTGGCTGGGCTTGGACAGGACCATCGAAGGGACAGCTAGAACTTGTACCTCATGTGAGAGCATCCAGAACGCACCTCATCTGGCACCCCTTCACCTGTGGGATTGGCCCGACAGGCCATGGCAACATATTCATGTTGATTTTGCTGGCCCATTTGAAGGATGTATGTTTTTAATTGCTGGGGACGCCCATTCAGAGTGGCCTGAAGTCTCTGTAATGCAGTCCACTACAACGGAAACCACTATCCAGACTCTGTGTGGCTGTTTTAATTGTTATGGTCTTCCAGAACAGTTGGTGAGTGACAGTGGACTGCAGTTTGTTTCTCAGGATTTTGAAACTTTTATGAAAGCCAATGGAATACATCCCATCAGATCAGCACCGTATCATCCCTCCACCAATGGGCTTGCTGAAAGATTCGTACAGACTATGAAGCAAACTCTAAAATCTGCAAAGGGGCATTCACCTCTTCAGAAATGTATGGACAACTTCTTGTTATCTTACAGAAACACGCCTCAGGCCACAACTAAAACATCTCCAGCTTTCTTTATGATGGGACGGCAGTTGCGCTCTTGCTTTGATTTGTTGAAACCATGAGACACACAGCAAGTGGTTCAATGCCAACACCAGGACAAGGTCAGCAGACGTTCACCAAGAACAAAGGACTGCACCTTCAGTACTGGGCAGCCTGTTCTCGCTCAAAACTATGCTTAAGGAGCCAAATGGGTTTCAGCAATGGTCATTGCTCAGACAGGTTTCCCTAGCACCTAAATCTAAACCACCACCAGCACCACCTTGTGGTGTGGGCACACCAGAAGTTTCCCGTAATCCACCTCAAGACAGAAGGCCTCCTAATCGGCTGGATCTTTAGCTAGTGGTGATTCCCTCTTTATGGGACAGAATAATTCCCCACAGCTTCTCCAGAGATGGGGCTGTCTACCCTCATCTCCTAATGTAGTCCTTATTCTTTTTGGGAGGAGGGCTTTTTCATTAGAGGGGAAGGAATATGTGGTGTTTTGAACTACCTAGGGTCATTGGGGTTGTCATAGTGATAAATAGAAGGGTTGTTTAGGTGCTAGGGAAACCTGTCTGTCTGGTTCCCTCACTCTCAGTTCTCTTTCAATAACTTCTAGTTACGGCTCTGGCTGTGACTATGCCCTGGAGCTGAGTTCAGGCCAGAATCAGGCTGGATGATACTCCCTCCCCATTCCCTCTGGTAGTTGGCCTGGGCCTGGCTAGGGTTACCAGATGTCAGGCAAAAGGAGGACATGTCCCCCTTTTTCACTTCATGTTCTCCTTTTTGCCTTCACATCCTCCGTCTGGCAGGTGTTTTAAAATACATGATTTTGTCTGGCTTTTTACTTATAGGGATTAAAGTATGCTGGAATGCCATGGAATACCTTATTTTTAGGGGAAAGCATTCCTGGGTCCCCTAAAAACAGAAGAATATTCCACTAGTACTACATTTTCTCCCTGTGTCCTGCAATGTTCTCCTTCTCCTAGTAGCCCTAGGCCTGGCTGCATGCCCTGAACGTTTGTCCATGCCCCACAGTTTGGGGATGTCTGTGTGTGTGTGTGTGTGTGTGTGTGTGTGTGTGTTTCCTTTGTAACAAGCTGTGGAAATCTGGAAATAATTGTATCTAATTATGAGTAATGAATTCCATTGAACTCTACTTGTAATTATAGCTGGTGTCCTGGATTAGATCATGCAGCTGGGACCTGATTAACCTGCCTGGGAGCGCCAGTCTGCTCCCCACCATAGGGCCCCTAGCAGAGGGGCCCTGGGGCCAGAGGGCACTACTGCCCCTGCCCCAGTCTGGCCAGTCTGCCTGTGGGGAGGGCTGACTGGCATGCAGCACAGTGGCCTCCAGTACAGTCCTCCTAGTATGATGGGCCCTGCTCCTGGAAAGCTGTGCCGAGCTGGAGTGGAGGCAACACATTTAGATTGAGATCTAAAACAGTGATAGGTTTCTGTTTCAAGAAATTTCCACAGAAGTTTCAATCCCAGAAAATATTAATCTTCCGGCAGTATCTGGGGTGATTGTTGTTCACTCAGAAACAAGCAGATGTTACCATTGCTGTATTCTTCATGTTAAAGCTGAGCCATGAAAAGTTACTTCTTGAGGGAGTTGATGCAAACTTCGCTTTCTGTACTGTGTCATTTGTAACAGTGAATAAATATTCACAAGTGGGCAGACAAAAACCCTTTTATTATTAACCCACTGGAGTAAAAAATTAAAAAAATCAGAACATCTGCTGATGCAGAGAGACAGAAAAATAGATAGAGGAGTTCTAACACTGCACCCTGTGGAGGGGTGGAGGTTTTGTGGAAGAACAATATGGGAGAAGAAGGAAGATAGGAACCTATGCTTGGTGTACATAGTGATGCTACAGGACACACCAGTCCCTCCCCTCCACCCCTAGCCAAATCAGCCAAGGTGTTTTGTGGTGAATGATTGTTTAGTAAAATGATGGTTAAAGTATGGATCCTACTTTGGATAAGAGTACCATTAAATAGCTTGAAGTAGGACCGGTGTTGGGTTTTGAGGATTTTATTACCCATCAGAAGCAATGTGCACCATTTGTGTTTTCTTATTCATTTGACGTGACACAAGCCAAGCTCCCAGAGGATCTGAGTGTGGCAGTTAGTGAATTCTATTGTTTAAGATTGCCAAAAACATTTCCTTTTTCCTGATTTCTGCTTTTTCATTAACATCTTCCTCTCTGTAATGAGTCTCTTTCTTCTTTATGTCTTTAACATAATGCTGAATGCATTGTTCTTGTTTTACACATTGGTAGGTGTGTCTGTATTTTAATAATCTCCTTGTAATCATGCAGTTCCGTATTCCACCAGCCAAACTACTGATCTGAGTATCCAGGTGCAAGATCTGGACATCCTATTTATTCTGCCAGTGAGACACTTGGCAGCCGGTAAGTCTGTTGCTGACAGTGACACATCTGCTTTTCTTTTCCTTTTTATTGAAAGTGACTAGCGTATTACAGACTTCATTACAGTATTGCTGAGAAACTAGGCAGCTGCAATTCCAGGGCATAGTGGAAAAAGCAGATACATTACCAATTCTTTAAACAGAACTTGAAATATAGAAAAGAAGACAAATGTAATTCTTCATTGATGCGTGAAATCTTACCCTGGACCCGTCATGGAAAAATACTCAGCAGACATCCGGCGCTTCCCAGACATTAACTGATTGTTTCCCTGCAACAGTCCTTAAAGGCAGGCAACTATTAGGGTATTTTGTTATTTCAAAATAAAAGAAATTAGGTCTACCTGACGTTTTCTTATTTCGAAACGACAGATCCCATCCTTTCAAAATAAGAATCGTCATTCCGAAAAAGTAAAACCTAGATGTTTTCGAAACGGCCGTTATTTTGGAAGGGATATTTTGAAATAATGCCATTTAGACCTGTTGTTTCGAAACAACACTGTTGTTTCGAAACAACTGTTTCAAAACAACAGGTCCAAACGGCTTTATTTTGAAATATCCCTTCTGAAATAACAGCTATTTGGATTGCAGGCTTTCCCTTAATTCAAATTAACATTTTGTTAATTCAAATTAACTTATTTCAAAATAAGGATTTTATTTCGAAATAACTCATTTCGAAATCCTTATTTCGAAATAACCATGTGTGTGTAGACATAGCCTTACTGTCACCAATTTAGAGATGGGAACTGAGGCAGAGAAAAGTCAAGTGAATTGTTCAAGGCCACATAGTGTGTGAGTAGCAAGGCTGTGAGTTAACTCAGGAGTTCCTGTTCCCCATCCCATACTCAGACTAGAAGACCATGCTGGCAGAAGATCAATTTCTCTCTAAAGCGAAGTGTGTGATTTGGATGACAGAGGAGGTGCTTTTAAAGTGATAAGCTGCTGTGGGAAAGTGGGTAAGCATGTAGTTAAGACAAAATTCCAAAGGCAGATTATGCAAGAAGTTGGAAGTTTAAACCACTCTTGAAGAGCCAGCACCACTGGGGATTTCCAAAGCAAAACACAAGTAAAAGAAAAAAGCCAAGAAAGCAAAACCCAAACCTGATCCATTTATCATAAATCATCTGGTGAAAAAGTTATGTTCTTGTATCCTTCGTAAGATAAAGGCTATTTGATGCTTGCTGACAGAGGGCATGCTGCTGCGCCACTATAAAGTAATAGCAGTATCATTATTTCCTAAGAATTGCAAAGATGAGGAACCAAATTCTATCAGAAAGAAGCGAACTCTCCATTATTAACTTATTGTGCTTTTGTCTCTACTGAGAAATGGTAGCGGTTCCCTCTGGGGCACGTCTACACAGCTCTTTTATTTCAAAATAACACTCGTTATTTCAAAATAAAAAAATTAGGTCTACATGATGTTTCCTTATTTCAAAAGGATGGACTTTGTCCTTTCAAAATAAGGATCATCATGTCAAAAAAGTAAAACCTGCCCCCCACTCGAAACAGCCGTTATTTTGAAAGGGATATTTCGAAATAACGCCATTAGACCTGTTGTTCTGAAACAACACCGTTGTTTTGAAACAACTGTTTGAAACAGCGGTCCAATTGGCATTATTTCAAAATATCCCTTTCGAAATAACGGCCGTTGTGATTCTGCGGTTTTCCTTATTTTGAAACGGACCCTTTCGAAATAAGGGTTTTATTTAGAAATAAGCCCTTTCAAAAGGACTGATTTAGAAATAAAACTGTGCGTGTAGACGTGCCCCTGGAGTTCTGAAAAACAGAATCAACAGTATTTAGCTAAGCAAGATACCATAATTTCTAGGTAAATTAGGACTGTATGGTGAGATCTCTGCCACACTTCATGTGTCTTCTGCTTTTCTTCCTTCCCTAGCAGAGGAGACTCTTTTTGAACCCTTTTTTGGGTGGTTATGTGTGTGTTCTCAATGGAGTTGATTTAAACCATCCAAGGATCTGGCCCAGCATTTAAAGAAATGATCCTAACAAATGATGTGGGAGAAAGGAGGATAAGTTGGAGGGGGTGATAGTAGAGGTGGAAGTTCATATTCGGTAGATTTCCACAGCATAGCTTTGTTCTAAACTAGGGGTCTCAAACTCGCAGCCTGCGGGCCACATGCGACCCCTAAAGTTATTTCCTGCGGCCCTCAACAACACTATCCTTACCAATATTTGCAATATCATTGTATAAAAAGGTTTCAGTGTTGTGGCCCTCAGGCTAATGTGCTAGTCCTCATGAGGCCCCTGGGGTGATTTGAGTTTGAGACCCCTGTTCTAAACTCACTAGTGTTGACTGATTTGTGTTTGAGCCGCAATTCATGAGAGGAGAATCTGCGTGGACACTAAAGAAAGAATTTGTAAACAGAGGTAAGCTAAAACCAGAACCATAGACCCAAGCACTGTGCCTCACACATAACACTTCTGAGCTCTGTTTTAAAAGAGAACAACCAACCTCTATTTTTGCACACCTCAACTAGAGTGGTGGGCATGGGTGGATGTCACTTGACTCCAGTGTAGCAGTCTGGAAATGGGCTGGGAGTCTTGACTGGGGTGTGGCCTCCTGGTTCTGTTTTGCCATCAGGATGGGGATGGGTTGGGAGTGCCACCGCTTTTGGCCCAAGCAGGGACTCCATGCTAGGCCTGAGCACCAGCCGCCCCTGCCTCTGGGACCCCACAATGTTGGTAGGCCCCAGTGTCGAACACTGGCCTGTCCTGCACAGCTGGCTGGTCTGTGGGACCCCCACCTCTCCTCTCCGCCCCAAGCACTGACTTACCTTGTGTGGCTTGTGGGTCTGCCATGTGGCCCTAGGGCTGGCATGCCAAAGCACCACCCTGCCCTGCCCCCCAGGCTGGTCAGTGCTGCAGTGGGGAGGCTCAGACCCCACCACCCCAGAAGTGGCAGCCTGGGGCCCATGGGTGCCTTAATTTGGCTGTGCCTAGTAGACAGACACATTAGTCCTGCTTGTGCTAGCATGTTAAAAATATCAGTGTGGACATTGTGGCATGGACAGTGGCAGTGGATAGCTGTCCAAGCACAAGCCCATTTGACCCCTTGGATTTGAGTTAGGGTGGTTAGCCCACCATGTCAACATCTGTGTTTACAACAGCCACTCTGCTTTTCTTAGCACACTAATTCCACTGGAGCTAGAATGCGTGTCTACTGCAGAGAATTCCCCATGTAGGCCCAGGCTGGAAAGCACCAGCAGGGGCTGCTGTTTTTCTGAAGGCTCCTTCCCCTTTCCCTCAAATCTGTTACACACACTTGAGACAGAATGAAACGGTGGGTTACTCACCAGTAACTGTCCTTCTTTGAGGTGGGCTGCTCGGATCCATTCAGTAATAGGTGTCTCCGTGCTGGAGCACCGGATTGGCCGGAAAAACTTTTGTCCTAGCCTGTCAGGAGAGGGTAGGCAGCTTCTACCCCTCACACCACCCCGTGGCTATATATACAGCCGCCTCCCGACCCCTTCTGAGTTCCTTAGAGTCGCCAACTCCAGATGCGGGGATGGAGGGGAGGGACCTGAATGGATCTGAGCAGCCCATCTCGAAGAAGGACGGTTACTGGTGAGTAACCCACCGTTCTTCTTCGAGCGCTGCTCGGATGCATTCAGTAATGGGTGACTACTAGCCATGCTGATGCATGGTGGGTGGAGTTGGGTCTTCCGCCTTCAGCACAGCAATACACCCCAAATGGGACGAAGCCCAGCAAAGCAGAATCTAACCAGAGTCAAGAGATGAATAGGTTCTTGGCATGGCAAAGGAAGATCAACAGCTGAGGACCAATCCAAGACAGGGGCAGGGCCAAACCCGCCGCGGCATAAGAGAGTGGGTAGGATGGGCCAAGGTCACCGCAACGAATATGAAGAATGCAACGTGAAACCATATAGGGTTGCATTGAATGTTCCACCTAAGTGGCAGAACACAAAGGTATGAAGGCCAGAAGAAAGGTGTCTGGCCATAAGACCTTTCCGCGTGGGCTTGTCAAGAATGCTGGAGGCCAACAGGAGCAAGTTTAACCAATGATTGTGGCCTGCGTAGGAAGCAATGGAGGGAATGAGGAGTATCTCATGGATTGAGCACCTTGAGGTCCGAGCCAGGATCCAAAGAGTCACGGTCTCGCCTGGATGCTTGCTGGCTACACAGGTAGCCACGAGAGGGATGAACCTTATCCCCTGGACTGGACACAGCCAGTGCCAGCGGGGTCTGATCGACGAAGGTAGTAATAATCGAGAATGGTCTGGCAAGACACAACAAGTCCGTACACTGAAGGCAAAAGCCTACAGTGAAATGGTGGAAGGCACAGGTATGCCAGCTACAGGATCTCAAGTTAGTGCACAAAGCGCACTCTTCCAACTAAGAATGGTACCAAACCCCAGGTTTCTTGCTGGAGAGGTACTCCAGGACACCAGCACCCATAAGGCAACGTAATGGCCTGGACGGTGCTGATGGATTAGTACCTATAATAACCTTGGTAGCATGAGAACTCATGGAGAAAGGAGAGGGAGCTTGCTTGGCCTGTAATCCTGTGGGATTCCAGCAACACAAGAGTTGTATGCAAGGGGCAGGGGAAGGCGGAGACAATGCCAACTCCCCCTCACCCACCAGGTTGAAGTGGTCCAAGGGCTCGAAGGGGTGCCATATTAGGAACACAGACTTGCGTGTCCAGGGCACCACCAAAGGGGGTAGTGTCACAGCTACACAGTGAAGCATGAGCACCAGGGGAAAAGACACGATGCGGAGTTACCCCAGAAATACGGTTGTCGGGGCAGGAAAGAATATCTCCCGACCACCTCAGAAGAGAAGCCACCCGCAGAGTATCAACTGCGGTATCGCAGAGGTACCTTGAGGTTAGAGAACCCAATACGGAGGGTTATCGCTAGTCGGGGACTGGACGGCCATCCCCGAATGGGGGGGGTGGGGGGGCAAGCCTCTGAATTTCTTAGTGTTTCAGAGACAGAAGCTCTAACCCATTTTCCTTATATATATGTATATAGGCAGCATATATCATCAGCAGGTCCCTCAGGGACATGAAAGGAGCAACAGCCCTGGTGGGGTCGCCACCAACATCGTATGGAGGTGCACCCCCAGTTGAACTGTAGATCCCCGAGTGGGTCAGCGAGTTGGTGTGTGCCCAAAGGGCAGTGTCCTCTGCCGGGGTACGCGTGACCTGACGGCAGGGAGGTTAGATGGGTAGTTATAAGCAACTCATTGAGGAGCTTTCATGCTCGGAGTGTGGCCTTCTGCTCGGGTATGCCGGGGGACTGATGCCACGAAGGTGGACGCTAGGGTGGAAGGCCCAAAGTACAGTATCCCACTTCTGTTCCGCTAGGGTGGGGCCTATGATAAGGACTCCTAGGATAGGAGTCCTGATATAACTGAGGTTGCCCGCAAAGAGAGGGGCTGTAAGGAGCCTCAGCTTCTGTAAAGAAGGGACGTATATGAAGGCAGGGATGGACTGCTCTGCCTTGGCCTTCCACAGAAGCTAGGAATCGCCAAGGCTGTGCAAACACATCTCGTGTGACAAATACGATGGAGGATCTCATTGAGCTGTTGGGGCCTCAATAGGCTGGTTACTCGTCGTGAGCGAACGAAGGCATCCCCCGCCCCCCAGCCAGGAATCAAATGGGCCTACTTGATGGAGAGCATCAGGGTAACAGAGATGGTCCCGCTTCCAAGTAAACGCTGCAAATACATGTCTTGGAGCCTCTGCAGAAAAGCTGGGGCTACTATGAGACGTGCTCCTCGTCCCCGGCAAAGATTTGACGCAACAGCGCAGGATTGAGGGATACCAGAGGAAGGGGCAGATTCCCCACAAGTGCCCGAGGTAGCTGCTGCAGAGAAGGTGCAGGCAGGGTAGCCGCTGCGGAGGAAGTGCAGGTAGGGAGTTTGTGCCTTGAGGAGGTCCATGCCACCCGAGGGCAGGGGAAAAACCCCTGGTTGGGGTGCTGTGGGCGCAGTAGCAAAAGAAGAGGGGTGAGTGGGTGGGCCCCTTCCCTGCAGGAGGGAACAGAAGGGGGTCTCAGCCCTTGCAGCGGATAATAGCGGTGGAAGGAAGTTTCCTGTGATCCCATGATGATAGGGATAAAGGGGAGTTAGGGGTAGAAGGTCAGGTCCCAGATGCCTATGTGGGATGGTTGGGCCTGAGGGGGAGCAGGCCCAAGTGTTTGGCCTCTCCCCTGGGATCTTGAGCGGTGCCCACCACCGATAATGTTTCTGGAGGAAACAAAGCGTCCCCTTCAAAGGGCAGGTTGAGAACCTCCTGCTGTGCATTAGGGGGCACCCTAGCCTCCCTAAGCCAGGCCACCCAGCGAATGGTTACTGCCGCGGCCATGGTGCGGGCAGCTGTGTCCACCGTGTCATGGGCCGAAGGAGGAAGGTTGTGAGAAATTATGTTACCCTCCTCTAGAAAGGCATCATACTCCTCCCTGGCCTCGGGTGGGAGCAAGCGTCAGAATTTTGTGGCTGACTCCCACATGTCCAGCAAGTATCTGCTGATAATGGCTTGGTTGTTCAACACTCACAAATGGAAGGCCGCTGAGGAGTATACCTTACGGCCCAAGAGGTCCAGTTCTCTGGCTTCCCTTGAGGATGGAAGGGTGTCGCTGGGGGGATTCCCTGGGGCCCAGAGCCATCTGTACCACTTCCCTTGGGGGAAACAGGTGACCAGCAAGAGAAGGGAAATCCAATGCTAGAACCTGATATTTAACGCCCACTGTGTCCGAAACCGGGGCAATAGAACTTGGGCTCTGCCACTGGGAACAGGCGAGGTCCCAGACACCTGGGTGGGGCGGTACTGTTAAGGGTTCTGTGGGGGAAAGGCCGGCCAGAAGAGGGCATCGGGAGGGGAACCCAAGGGCTGCACCTCCATTCCTAGATGGGCTGTGGCCCGGTGCAACAAATCGAAGTGCGCCAACAGATTTCCCATATAGGACTCCGGTGCTGGGGAGAGGGCGGTACCGGGCACTTGCCGAGGTGGAAAAGGGGCCTCCTGAGGGGACCATTCCTGTGGCTGGTAGCAAAACGGCAACAGAGATGAAGTTTGGTGCCGGGGCCACTTAGAGCCCCTTGAAGGACCTTCCTCTGGACTGGAGGAAGGAGGAGGGGACCGAGACTCCTGGGGCGATACTGGCAATGGCAGAGTGATGTGCTGTCACAGGGATGGCTCTACGGCGCCGGCCCCCAGTGGAGTGGGAGACAGAGGTGGCGAGGGCAAATGCCCCTGGTAGGCCCAGGCCTTGGATATGAAGGCCGGTTTGCCCCTTCTGGTTGGGAGCGGGGCAAGAGGTGTGGGGAGCAAGAGGAGGGCTCGCACAGCCTCCACCGCTTCCGGGGTGGATGGCACAAGGAGCGACTCCATGCGGCTCTGTGGTAAGTTCTCACCTGGGAGAGGAGGACTGCCTGGGTGGGCAAGCTCCTGTTCCTGTGGCACCGGGCTCTGCGGTGCCGAGGGTGAATGTGGCCAGCGCCGAGGCAAGCTCGGTGCCAGTGAGGTCGGGCTGCCTGAAGGCAACCTCGAGCAGTGCTGAGGTGCCAGGGCACTGGGTCGGTGCCGTGGTGGTGCCGGAGATGATGGCGAGCAGTGCTGAGGTGATCCGGTTACTGGCGGTACTGGGCTGCACGAAGGCAACCTCAAGTGCTGCTAAGATGCCAGGGTACCGGGTTGGTGCCGAGGTGCTGGGGTCGGCACCGAAGTTGTGTGGCAGCAGTGGCTACTGGCAGTGCGGTGCCACGACGGCTCCAGTGCTGAGATGGGTTTTGGTGCCAGGCGGGAACCCGAAGCCTCGGGTGAAGAGTGCCAGGCCTCCTAGAGGCTAGGGCACGGCGCCGTTGTTCCCTCTCCTTGGTTTTGCGGTTTGAAGGAGAGACAGATGGTGGCTGAGACCATGTGGTCTTTGCCCATGCACCAAAGGCACTTCCCATAGGGGTCGTCTTGGGGGAAGGCCTTGCCACACTTGGTGCAGGGATTAAACCCTGGCATGATCGTAGGATGTTCTGGTCGGATGGTGAAAGGCTCTTGTGGTGGAATTAAATCCACGAAGAGATGCTCCAGTTGGGCAAAAGCTCATAGATGACAGGCAGGCTGCTTGCGATTCGCAAGGAGTGGATGTTCCAGATCCGATGCGCAAGGTGGAAGAAATGAAACTGAGGAGGGGTCAGGAGGCGGCCGTATATATAGCCACAGGGTGGCATGAAGGGCGGAGGCCGCCTACCCTCTCCTGACAGGCTAGGACAAAAGTTTTTCTGGCCAATCTGGTGCTCTGGCACAGAGACACCTATTACTGAATGCATCCGAGCAGCGCTCGAAGAAGAATCTTCTCTGCAGCAGATTTTAAAAGAAATGTTGGACCCATACCTTAAGTCCTGACTCATGGGCTTCATTAGGAGGAGGGTAGCCTGACTAAGCACTTTAGGACTGAGCTCACTGTGAGTCAGCTGTACATTTATCTTCAAATTCCTGGAAGAATTTACTCATTTCAAAGTCCTTTTTGGGGGGAAACACCTAAAACATTTCCTCCTTGCTCCATTATCCAGAAGAATTAGCCTCACAGTGGTTATTAGACTGTAAAGTTAGCCTCACTGTGGTTATTAGACTGTTATCAGATGAACTGATATGTCTATCTTGCTGCTGTATTCCAGTAGATAGCGATAGAGAGTTCTTAGAAATTACATTGAATATGTAATCTTTGTAGATACATCTGGTTCCTGCTTGCAAATCATTATCAGCCATGAACAGCACAGTGAGCTACATTTCATAAAACCCATAGCCTAGGTTTTTCAGCCTGGCTTTCTGTGTGTAACAGAACAATAGAGACAAGGACTCCTTGTTTGTTTTGCTCAACTAAACCAGGGGTCAGCAACCCAAAAGATAAGAAGAGCCATTTTAAAAAATTCCTTCAATACCCAAGTGTTTTAAGGACCACAAAGGGCATAGCCTCCTCGTGGAGGATGGGGGGAGCTGGGCCAGGACACCTGCGGCAGGGGTCAATGGCCCAGGGGTGAGGGGAGCCTGGAATAGGCCCCCAAGGGTCTCTCAGTGGTGGTGGGGAGCCTGGAGCCAGGCATAGGTCACCCACAAGGTCCCCCAGTAGCAGGGGGGACCTGAAGCCCAGAGCTGCAAGGGGACAGCCACAGAGTTGCTTGCAGCTCCTGAGCCACAGGTTGCAGACCCCAGACTAGACTAACACGGCTACCCCTTTGGAACAGAACAGAAACGGTTTCCTGAAGGTTCTACAACCCGAAACTCCCTTTGCTAGTGAGTGCCCCTTTAATCCATTTGGACAGGCCCTGTTGCTTTCTGAGTGAATATTCCTGAGCCTGGAAAAGACACGGACCACCTCTAAGCTTCTGGGGTGAAATCCACCTGCGAGGCAGTGCATTGCTCCAACGGCATCCTCTCTGGCCAAGCATGGCACAGCCACTGCACTCATACAGCCTAGTGGGGCTATCAGTTTGTTCCTGGTTCCCAGGAGTCTGGAAATGCTTTCTTCACTCCTGAATCCATCAGGGGTTAAAGGAGAGCCCTTGAGCTAGATAAGCAGATGCAGGGTTCTTTGACTTTGACAGTGCTCTAAACTCTCTCCTCTTTTTCCCTGGACCTCTGCAGGCTCTCCAAACTGTCAGCCAGTTCATCCCCTCGTGGACTGTCGACTGTCGGCAGCTCTTTAGTAGTTCACTGGCCACAACTCCTTTCCCCAGCCTGCTCACTACTCTGGTAGCTGTTCTACCTTTCTACTTCCCAGCCCTTTTCTCCTCCCAGCTGTCATGAAACTGCCAATCGGCCCTTACAGGCAGTGCCTGTATTGACCTTTTGGTTGCTGTGCTTGTGTGGGGTACGTTCATCCCATGACAGACCACTCCCCGCCTTGGGCAGAAGCAATGCCCTCTCTTCCCTGGAGAAGAAATCTGTGTTCCTATTCTGGCAGCCAGGCTAATGTTCTACTGAATTTTACCATTCCTGATGTCTGATTTGTGTCCAAGTCCGCCAGTTCATCAGGGACTCATTCACCTGCACATCTACCAATGTGATAGATGCCATCATGTGCCAACAGTGCCTCTCTGCCTTGGTCAAACTGGACTGTCTGAACAAAAGAATAACTAGGCACAAATCAGACATCAAGAATGGTAACATTCAGAAACCAGCAGGGGAACAGTTTAATGTCTCTGGACATTCTTTAACAGACATGAAAGTTACCGTACTTCAGCAAAAATACTTCAAAATGATACCTGAATGTAAACTTCAGAGCTGGAATTTATATGCAAATATGACATTGTCATCTTAGGCCTGACTAGAGATTTTGAATAGCTAACTCATTATATCAGGTAATATGCCCTCTTTTAACCTTAACACCTTCTTGTCTACAGTTCTTTAAAGGCCACATGGACACTGTTTGATTCAGAACAACCAGTTTGATTTGCTAGAACAGACTAAAAAGCTACCTGGTGACTCAGCCTTTTCTGCATATGACATACTGCAGTTTCCATTTTGTGCTTCTGATGAAGTGGGATTATACCACAAAAGCTAATGTGATAAATGAATTAGTCTTTAAAAGTGTCACAGGAGGACTCCTTGTTTGTTGTGCTGAAATAGACTGATGTGGCTCCCCCGCTGGAACTTGGCTTATTCAAATCCCTCTGTCTTAAATGCCACTGCTCATTAGGTCAGTTTCCTGTTTTTCGCTCCCATTCTTTATATAACTGCAACTATGTGACTCTGGAAATGTTTGTTCTCAGATGGAGAAGGGAACCAGAGAGAATAAAAAACAATGTCAATTTCTTGGCCATGTCTATTCCCAGTGAAAAGAGGAGTCACAAAATAGGCTGGAACATGGTGCAGTTTTGTAAGTGAGCGTTGTTTTGAATAACATTGGTGACCAAATGATAAAAATGTACTATTGCTTCTGGGAAGTCTCCACAGGTCTAATTTCTCTGGGTGGTGCAAAAAGTTGTGGGTGAACATCATCATCCTCTAGAGGGCTAAGGTGAGGCCTGTGGATCATAGAAAGGGCAATTCCCTGTAATAGCCTTGAAAGATTTCTTTTGTATTAAGTTTATGTATTTAACATGGACTGCAATTTTATGTAAACCCCCTCCCCCACCCCAGGCAGAAGATGTGATACAGGTGAGATTTGCCAGCTCAAAAGACTATACTGAAGATTTGCTGGACAGGTATGGAGTTTTGGGACAATAAGTGTTAAGTGGATTTCCTGGGGCTCCCTAAGGGTGTGGGGGGAGTTAACACAAATTTCTCAACTCTGGTTATGAAAGAAACTAGTCTTTTGAAGCTATGCCTGGCGGAGGAGGTGATTGCACGCAGATTATCTGAAACAAAATCTAAGGCCTGAGTTCTATAAAGAAACAGCTGATCTACTCAGTCTGCCTTCTGGTACCTGATCTAAAGATTGATAGGAACTTGAACCACAGGGAAAACCTGACTGTAAGGTTTAAAGGATTTCCGTAGGGTTGGAGTTGGGGAAGGTCTCTGCTAAGCTTTTTAGTATGTATGTAGTTTCTTTTATTCTTGTAATATGTTTTCTCTGTAATCCTTTTACTTTAAGAACAAATGTTGGAAGGAGTCTGCTTTGAAAGAGTTGTGTGCAACTGTGCATACAATATGTCAGTCATAGCCCTTGTGAAAAGCAAAATCACATGCTGGCTTTTTAGGTAGTCTGGCTGGCTTGCTGGGGTGTCAGTCAGAGCCATAACTAGAAGTTTTTGCGCCTGGGGCAAGCAGCCCTAGATGTGTCCCCCCAGGACCCCAATCCATCCCCAGCTCCTGCTGGCAGGCTGGGGGGATCTGGATCTGTCCCCAGACACCAGGATGCTTCAACCCCTATAGTAAAAAGCCTGACAATGCTGTATTTTAAAATGCCTGCCAGACAGAGAATGTGAGGATAAACAGAAGAAGACGAAAGTAAAAAAGGGATCATGTTCTCCTTTTGCCTGACATCTGGTAACCGTACCCTGGAGGCTCACATGCTAGTGTTGCCCACAATGGTGAGCTCAACTCACCCATGCCTTGCTCTAGGGAGTCTCCCAAGGCCACTTGCCAGTGGTGTGGCCAGCATGTTCTCCACCCCGCCCAAGATGCGACTGCATCTTTGACACCCAGCCCCTCTTAACCACCCCCAGGCACAAAGGGCCTGTGACCCTGGTGCCACCTGTCTCTTAGGTACCCGTGGCCATGGGAGGGCCTCTGCACCCGCCAACCCTATGTCCTACCTGCCCCAGTGCCCGGCCCTATACCCCCTCACTGCTGGTGACCTGAACAGACTCACCCACAGGGGTTCCAGAGGTCCGGCATGATGTCCCCATGTCCATCTCGGACTCCCCAGGGGCGGGGATGGTCTCAGGCCCCTGCTCCTCTGTGCTGCTCTCCGCCTCTGGCACAGGGAACAGCTCGGGGGGGTCCCTGGTGTCGCCTCCGCTGCTGGTGGCTGTGCGGCAGGAGGCTGTCCGACATCCACGGAGACTTCGGACCCTGTGTCCACTGCCTCAGAGCCAGAGGAGGAGCTGTGGTGCATTCTGGTATCCACAGCCTCGGTAGGCAGGCCACTAGGTTCCGGCCCCAGGAAGGCATGGAGCTCGTCATAGAAGGGGCAGCTCCCGTGCCTCCCTGGTCTGGGCGTGGTCCTGCCTGAGGGCCTTAATTCTGGAGCACACCTGCTCCATGCTGCACTCGTGGCCCTCAGCAGACAGCGCTGAGACGATGTCCGCATATAAGTCCCGGTTCCAGTGGCTCACCTGGAACTGGGACAGGATGTCCTCCCTCCTCCAGATGCTAAGGAGGCACTGGACCTCTTCAGCAGTCCAGATGGGGGCACGACATTGCCCCTCTGGGGCACTGGTGCCACGTGCTGCCAGTGGTATCGCTGGCATTGGGCACCCCGGGGCACGTGCCCTGGGTCCCAACACTGGTGCCCTGGATCTCTGGCCCAATCAGGCCGGGGGTCCGGGGCCTGATTCCTGGTGGTCCGTGGCCGCGGCGGCCACCTCTCCAGCCAGGGATCCGGGGCCTAGTTGGCCGCCCGGCAGGCCCCGCCCCCTGGCCCGGCAGCTAGGCCGCGGTGCGGCACGGCCCGTGCAGAAGTGGCTGCTGGAGGCCGGGCCTGCGGCCGCAGCCCCAGATCCCAGGCCAGAAACAGGGCCACCGCGGCCACGGCCACCGGCGGCCAGGCCCCAGATCCCAGCCGGGGATCCGGGGCCTGGCTGGCCACCCGCGGCTGCAGCAGCCCCGTCCCCGGGTGGGGATCCGGGGCCCGGCTGGCTGCCCGTGGCAGCCCCGTCCCCTGCTGGGGATCCAGGGCCTGGCTGCGGCACCGGCTGGGGATCGGGGGCCTGGCTGCCCGCAGCCGCGGGCGTGGGCCCAGCCTCCAGTGGCCTCTTCTGGCCAGGCCCCACCACGGCCTTGCTGCCCGCGGTGGCGCGGCCTCCCCCTGGCCCTATCCCTGGCCAGGGATGGTGCCTGCCGGGCAGTCAGCCGGGACCCAGATCCCCGGCTGGGGACGGGGCTGCTGTGGCCGCGGCCTGCCAGGGATCGGGCCCTGGATCCCCGGCCCGATTGAGCCGGAGATCCGGGGCACTGGCATTGGGACCTGGGGCTTGTGCCCCGGCGTGCCCAACGCCAGCGACGCCCCTGTGTTTAAGCTGTTTTGGAACGACGGCTCTTGTTTCTAAACGATGGGCTCTGTCGTTTCGAAACAAGAAAACATCGTGTGGACATTTGGGTTTTTATTTCGAAACAACCTGTGTTGTTTCAAAATAAAAGCCTTGTGTGGACATAACCAATGAGAACAGCCTAATTCTATCCTCCTTGGAATCCCTTTCCAGGTAATTAGCGGCTTGTACCCAATTCCCTCTCAGTCTTCTTTTCTGCAAACTAAACACTCCTCATAACTCATGTGCTCCAGCCTCCTAATCATTTTTACTGCCCTCAGCTGGAATCTTTCCAATTTGTCCACATCCTTTCTGCAGTAGGGGTGGGGCCCAAAACTGGACACATTACTATAAATGAGGCCTCATCAGTAACAAATAGAGGGGGAATAATTGCTTCCTTGAATCTGCTGGCAGTGCTCCTACTAATGCAGCCCAATGTGCCATAAGGACACACTGTTGACTCTTAATCAGCTTCTTGTCCACTGTAGCCCCCTGGTCTTTCTCTATCGAACTACTGCCTAGCCAGTTGGTCCCCAGTTTGTAGCAGCGCACAGGATTCTTCTGTCCTAAGTGCAGGACTCTTCACTTGTCCTTGTTCCCACTCTTTCTTGCTTCTCTCTGCTATATAACCACAGTCTCTAAGGGCTTTTCTGCAACTCCTACCCCACCTGTCAAAAAACACGATGAATTTAGTCTAGTTTTTCATATTATTATCTCCCCAATTCCAGCCTCATTTGTTAAACCCAAGAGACAGATTTTTAGCTAGTGCAACCTGGAGTAGCTCTCGTGGCTTCAGTGGAAAGAGGCTGCTTTACACCATCTAAGGATCTTGTCCATCAACTGCAAGGTTTTGAGCAGCTAGGTTGACATGAGGGTTAAAATGCATTCTTTGTTTTTTTAGCTGTACATATTGGAACCCAATTTCTTGACAGATACATCCTACTAAATTAGGGGGGAAATGCAGAAACATAACATATGCTTTTTGCAGAAAAAAGTCAGTTTACTGGGGCTTGCAATGACAGCCTAAGTGCAGTTTTCTTTAAACAGACATTTGTCTCTGCTGACAGTCAAGAAAACCTTGGAAGAACTGAATAGCATAAAAGGCTAAACAATAGAGCAGGTTACAGATGTCTACAATCCGCCTAGGCAGAGCTGAGTAATAGAATAGCCTCTGTAGCTTTAGCAGAACTGGTTCATGTGCAATATACAAGTTATCAGGGATATGGCAGATCGTGACAGCAGAAGTGCATTGTGTAAGCTTCCTCAACTCAGACCTGATGTGTGTTTAACCAGAATGATCAGACACTTGTTTCCATGTACAAAAATCCATGACATTAAAGGTAACCCTGAATGTCTATACTCTTCAGAAGAGTTTGTTTTGAAGGACATTAGCTAGGATAGATGTAACTGAAGGCAGAATCTGATCATCTGTGCTTATTTTTTTCATAAGTACATTGCTCTTTGGTAGCAATAATAATGCAGAAGGTCAGATTCTGCTTTCAGAGTAACTCATTGGTTGCGGTAGTGCTATGATCAGAGTATGGGATAGATGTAGAGACTGATTAGTCCAAGTTTATCATGTTGCATTTGGTTTTGTAATTAACCTTAAAAATATTTACCTTACTTGGTTATTTCATGACTTTGAGTAAAAGATGTTATCTGTAAATATTCAGAGTACGATGCTGGCTCAGCACAACATAAAAATGGCCATCCTGGGCAGAGATGAATCATGCCAGCCAGTGTGGGAGGGACAGAGTGAGGGCATCTGGCTTCAGCAATGTTACTGAGCATGCTCAGTTCATGTGCAATCCAAGCAGCAAATCTGGGGGGCAGGGGCACATGACCCTGCATGCTACCACTCATCGCTTCTGATACTGGGTCAGACCAGTGGTCCATCTAGCTTAGTATTCTGTCTTCCAGTGAGGGCCAGTGCAAGATACTTCACTGGGCGTAAACAGAACAGGGCATTGATTGATTCGTCCCCTGTCATCCTGTCCCAACTTCTGGCAATTAGAGGTCTAGGGACATCTAGAGCATGGGACGTGTTCCTGATCATAATGGCATATAGCCACTGTTGGACCTCTCCTGCATTAATTTACCTAATTTTTTGAATCCAGTTAACCTTTTGCAGGGCCATAACTAGTCCCTGGGGGAATGCCCTGGGCACAGAATTTTAAAGGGCGCAGGGGACAGATCTGGTTCCCAGCAGTGGCTGGGGATGGATTCGGATCCATCCCCAGCCACCGCGGGGAGCTGGATCTGTCCCCTGCGCCCTTTAAAATTCTGTGCCTGGGACATGCAGCGCTGCTGGGGCTTGCCTCCAGGAGCCACTGCCACAGCAGGCTGGGGACATCTGGTTCTGTCCCCAGCTGTCACTGCCTGGCTGGGGACAGATCCGGATACCCCTGGTCTGCTAGCAGTGGCAGAAGCTTCCTGCTGCCTCCAGTGGTGACTGGGGACGGATCCAGATCCCTCCAGCCTGCTGGCGGTGGTGGAAGCTTCCTGCCACATTTGACGGCAGCTGGGAGGCTTTTGCTGCTGCCAGCAGGCTGGGGGGATCCGGATCCGTCCCCAGCCAATGGCCAGCCGGGGGAATCCGGATCTTTTCCAGGTTGGGGCCAGTGAGGGGGTGCATCTGGGGCTGCTTGCCCCTGGCACCGAAACTTCTAGTTACGACCCTGACTTTTCGGCTTTCACAAATGCCATCTGGGAACAATTTCCACAAGTTGACTGGGTGATGTATGAAGAAGTGCTTCATTTTGTTTGCTTTAAACATGTTTATTAATTTCTTTGGGTGATGCCTTGGTTCTTTCATTGTGTGATTTTATAGCTCTCTGTCATATCCCTCCTTAGTTATTTGTTTTCCAAGCTTAAGAGTCCTGGCCTTATTAAGTTTTCCTTATGGGGAAGCTGTTCCATATCCTAACAATTTCTGTTGCCTTTCTCTTTATCTCTTCCAATTTTAGTATATCTCTTTATGAGATTGGATGACCAGAACTGCATGCAGTATTCAGGGTGTGAGCGTACAGTGGAATTATATATTGGCATTGTGTTATTTTCTGTTGTATCATTTTGAATGATTCCTAACATTGTTAGTATTTTTTTTACTGCCAAAGTACATTGAGCAGAAGTTTGTTTGCCCCCCTCCTCCCCGAACTATCCGGTGACTCCAACTGCTAATTTAGAACCCATCCTTTTCTGAATGAATCATTGGGATTATGGTTTCTAATGTGTACTGCCCCAGTATTTTCCAATGGTGGGTTACTTACCAGTGACTGTCCTTCTTTGAGATGGGCTGCTCGGATTCTTTCAGTAATAGGTGTATCCATGCTGCAGTGCATGATTGGTCGGAAACCTTTTTGCCCTAGCTTGTCAGAACGGGCTGGAACCAGGACCGCAAAAGATTAATGCGGCACAGGGTAAGAGGCTGAATTACCACTTTAGGGTGAAAGCAGAGAAAAGACCTCTAAGGTCTAGGTACAGAAGGAAAAGGAGCCCAGCTCCATTAGATAAGGATTGAGGGTAAGGGTAAGGCACCGTGGTAGGGTGCACACACACCCCGCCAGAGATGCAGCAACTAAGGGAGAAAGTAGAGAAGGTGACAACTGATGAAAGTCATAAATTCCCTTGACACATATGGCATGTGTCTCACCACATAATGTGTGACGGAGAGTGAGCTGGGAGTGTGAGCAAATCTTTGGCCCTGGGTGGGAAGACTCTTGAAGGGTGGTAGAGTTTGGTGGGAGAGTGGTTACTCCCTCCGTTAGGTACCCCGGAGCGAGAAGAGGAGTGTCTGAGGATGACCTCAGCACTGAGGGTGCATTAGGGAAGAGAGGTGTTACCAGCGAAGGAAGAGGGAGAAGGGAACCAAGGCCTGTTGACTATCCCTACCAGGACTGGACAGAATCAAGGAAAAGGAAAAAACCCAAATGGAAAAAAAACAGGAGGTAGGGAAAAATGGGCCACCAACTGTAGTAACACATAGTCAGGATAAAGAATTGCTGTCAATCAGCAGCTTACTAGTGACCCTTGTGGAGACGGTTTGTGATTAGGGTGGCCCCTGGCGTAAGACCAAGGAGCGCTCTGAACCACTAGATGGGTTCAGAGTGAGTTGGGGGAGGCTCAAATCTGTAGTTGGATGGGGACTCGTTCCTACCTCAGAAGGAGAGGGCCACATAAGGAACTACCCAGATCTAATTATGGGCAACCCGGCGGACTCTCAAGTGTCACTGATTCTGCTCTGTCAGTGGTTGGAGCATGGCTAACTCACAGGTGCATTCCTGCACCCTGAGGTGGGGCCCTTTTGAAGGCCCCTGTGCTACTTCCTCTACTACCCAAATGTCCTTCTGAGGACTAGGAAGATGAAGCCAGTGATCTTGGCAGCTCTGGACTATCCCAATCCACTCTGGTAGTACGAAACCTATTCAGTACCTAGTGGTTTGGGGTTGCGTAGTTGGCGAAGCAAAGGATGTTTCACTCCAACAGAAGAGATTGAGGTTCCCTCTTCTAGGTGGAGAGGAAGAAGGGGACAAGCAAGCAGTTCTACGGTGGTGAGAAGTCCTCAAAGTGTGTTAGCACAGAGGACTGGGGACAGCCTGACCAGGGAAGGAGAGGTATAGCTGCATCAGACAGTTCTCAAACTAGGGGGCCTTTATGCAGAAGAATAAAGAGAACATTTATACCCAGGGGGTTACTCACTAAAACGAGTATAATTTACTGGCTTGGCAATCCGCTGATTCAAATCCTGAGGGCAGATGCAACCAAGTTGACAGGGCCTTGCGAACCCGAGGTGAACAACCCAAATCGGTGTAGAAAAAGGGGAGAGGGAGAGAGAGCACAGAGCCCGCCCCTGCCCCGACAGTAGGCTGATTAGTAAGGATTGATTTGTCCTCTCCTTCCTGCAACTTTTTGAACAGGTGGGAATGATTAGACCCATGAACAATGTCAATGCCCGGTGCCCAGGATTCGTGAACCGCATGGGGGGGTAATTTTGCCGGGGGGGGTGTAATCATTCCAAGGGGGGGACGAAGGCCAGCCTTCGAGGAAGTACAGTGTAGGGAATTCTCAGGGACCCCGCATAACCTTAGGAGGGAGCACCTTCCAAGGAAAAAGGTGGGGGGGTGGTTAGAAGCCATTGGGAGATGAATCCCAGTTGGTCATGCAGGGCATGTGGAAGTGCAGGGACTTTGGTCCTGCAGCCTTCAAGCATATAATCCCTCGTGTCATCTAGTGAAGGCATATTCTTTTATGGGGCAGGGGAGGGTAGGTGAGAGGAGAGTTCCCCCAACCCTGACCCCAGTGGCTTCTGAATTCGAGAGTAGCTTCTTCCAAGGTAGATAGGAACGCTACCCAGGTGTTAACCCTTGCGGGTCCTCGAAGGTAAACAGGAACAGGCGCCGGTTGGAGGAGAAGCGGGGGGGCATCCCCCCAGGGAGGAATCTTTAGGGGATTTCAGTGTAACCACCGGGCGATCTGGTGGGAGGAAGGCAGTACCCCGCATTGGGATCTTATCTCAGGGTCGCCCCCGTCCACGCAGGGCAGGTGCGCTTTTCCCCTGGTACTCACCATGGACCAGGTGATATTCTCCCGAGATGGGGGAAGAGCAGTAACCCTAGTTTGATGTTAGGCCCACTGGCCCATCGACTAAGGCAGTGGTTCCTAACCTGTGTGCCGGGGACCCCTGGTGGGACGCAGAGTGGCTCCAGGGGTCTGCAGACAGGCAGGGAGCTGGGGCCAGAAGTGCAGGGGTCTCTGGTTTGCATGGAGACCCAGGCTTCCGGCCAGCCAGCAGGGAGCTTCCCCCAGGCTGGGAGTTTTTAAAACTCTCGCCCTGAGTATGCAAAGCATGCACAGAGTAGTCTGGGGGGTGGCCACATGCCCCCAGTGACCAGGTAATGCAGGGGAAGGGACTGTGGGGGTGGTTGGGGAGAGGAACCAGTGAGGAGGGAGGCCATGGCCATGGCAGCTTCCCGTTCCCCAGGCAAGGGCAGGGGTCCATGGCCATGGTGGCTCCTGGCTCCCAGCCTGGGGGACGGGGGCCATGGCCGCGGCAGCTCCCAGTCCAGGGGGGCCATGGCTACAGTGGCTCCCAGCTCCCCAGGCAGGTGGAGGGGGCCATGGCCGTGGCAGCTTCTGGTTCCCAAGGCAGGGGGAAGAGGCCATGGCCACAGCGGCTCCAATGTCGGGCGATTCAGCACCGAGATCAGTGATGGAGCCCAGTACTGCACAGGTGCCGGAGGCGCTTCTCATGGGGGTGGTCCTGCGGGAAAGCCTTGCCACAGGCAGCACAAGGTTTAAAACCTGGCATGGCAGACAGCGAGTAGGAGAGAGATTCCTGCTCCAAAGCTATGCACTTGGTGACAGCAGCGCTTTTCGGTGGAACTGCATCCATGAAGAGGTGCTCCCAGTCGAGCGAGTGGCTCATAAACAATGTAAAGACCGGCTGCTTGTGTGATTGCAAGGAACAGGCTATTCTGATACCATTGCTGAGGGTGGAAAATGGAACTGAGGAGGGATGGGGCAGCAGCCACATATATAGCCACAGGGTAGCCGGGGGGCGGTGGCTGCCAGCCCTGTTCTGACAGGCTAGGGCAAAAACATTTCTGACCAATCATGTGCTGCGGCACGGATACACTTATTACTGAATGTATCCAAGCAGTGCTTGAAGAAGGACTGGTGTTCTGCAGACATGGTGAAGGTGTTCTGCAACTACACCAACCCCTCCACCCTGGGGAGGGTGGGAGACTGAGTGGGAAGGATGGACAGAAGCAATGCAGTGAGCTGAGGGTTGCCTGGGAGATTTGAAATGCCCAAGGCACAGCAAAGTTTCTTAGGCATGCACTGGCATCCACTATCAGCTTGCTCCTTAGATGTAGCTGGGGCATTTTAAATTTCCTGGTGGCGGTGCTGCTACCACCAGCATTGAAATAACTTGGACATAACTTCCACAGTAAGACTTTCTTTGATGATTTCCAAAGGGGCAGCTGTGTCTGTCTAGTCCAGCAAAAAAAAAAACCAAGGAGTCAGACTCAGAGATGGCAATGGGACATCAAGACTTCAAAGAGAAACAGCTGAACTGGAATTAATATGCAAATTAAATTGTGTGAAGGCAGGATTCAATCATGACTATGGGTTCTTTTCCCATTACAAAAGGTAATTTGTCTTCAGTCTTCCCAGGGTTTGAACTTAAACAACTGCTCTGATTTGCTGTTACTGTAAGACCCGATCCTATGTTCTACACTCCCTTGCATTTATTTTCATTCCATTCTGTAAGTTCCCCCATCTTCGAAGCATCCGATGAAGTAGGATTTCTCCCACAAAAGCTTGTGCAAAAAAAATCTGTTAGTATTTAAGTGCTGCGACTCCTTGTTTTTTTTTCTTTAATGAACCTTACTCCAAGAATAGATGCACTTTGTGCAAACATGCAGGCTGAAAATTTCCATTAAAATTTGAGTAATAGTGTTTTCAGTTTTACACTGTGTGCATAATCATTATGTATCTATTTTTTAGAAAAAACGCATGTTATATTTATAAAATTGTATTTAATTTAGTTTCCTGAACTGTTTTCACAGGAGTGCATTGTATGCAGATATTACAAACATCACAGCCAGCATATACCAGCTTTTTCAAGAAAGTTTCATCAGGTATGCCATGTAAAGTAATTAATACTTTTAGGTGTTCCCCAGTCCACTAAAGGCTGAGAAACACTGCAGTACTCTGCATTTATATACAATAAGTTTTATGTGCAATTTCATCACCCAGTCACCCAGTTTTGTGAGATTATTTTATAATTCTTTGCAGCCAGCTTTGGACTTAAGTATCTTGAGTCATTTTGTATTACTTGCATACTTTGCCACCTCACTGTGTATGCCTTCTTTCAGATCATGCATGAATTTCTTGAACAGCACTGATTCTAATACAAATCCAAGGGGAAACCCACTATATGCCTCTCTCTACTGTGAAAACTGACTTTTATTCCTGTCCTTTGTTTCCTATCTTTTAACCAGCACGAGGGGCCCTTCCACTCTTATCCCATGACTCCCTACTTTGCTTAAGAGCCTTTGGTGAGGGGGCTTGTTAAAGACTTTCTGAAAATCCAAGTCCAATAATTTAGCTCATTATTGTACTTCTTGAACATAATTTAGCCAATCCAAAGTTCAGATAAAGTTCAGTGTTTATACTTCTGGGTAACAGACAAGCCCCTCTTTTGTTCTATGGCTTCATAATTTTCAGTCACTGCCATAATTGTTCTAATGAGCTTTAGTTTTTAAGAAAACAAGTCCAGCTGTATTCATTAATAAATCTAATTAAAGAGTTAAACATGAAGTTTCCAAATCCTGGGTGCCAGGTTGCCATAATGGCTAAGATTTTGCCTGGACATCTGGCTGCACAGTTGGAGTCAGGGAGGTGAATGCCATCTGGCACCTAAAAAAAGAGCTGATGGTGCTGCCACTCGCTGGCTATGTCTACACTTACCATGTCCTTTCGAATTACTGAATTCGAGTTAGTCAGTTTGAACTACTAATTATTAGATCGAATTGAGTCAATTCGAATTGACATGGCTAGACAAGAAAATCCAATTTGAATTGGCACATCCATGGACTGGACTTACCAATTCGAATTGGAGAGGTGTGTAGCAGGAAGGCACGGCCCCCCTCGGAGGTAGGCCAGAGGGTTCTGCCTGGCAGTAGAGGGGCAGAGCCTGAGCCGGCCTGTCAATCAGGCCAGAAGTGGAGGGGCGGGACAGGAGCAGGAAGTATAAAAATGGAGGCTGTCAGCTCAGTTGAGCACCAGCTGCCAAAGAGGAAGGACTCATCTTGGCTTGCTCCTGACCCTGGGCTGCCCTGTGGGGAAGCTGGGCTCTGGCCACCAGATCTGGGCCTACGTGTCTGGCGGGGACCTGGGAGCTGCCGTTCGGGTTCGGGTCCACCCCAGGCCTGCAGGGAGAGTTGCCGCCAGCAAGGCATATGGGTGCTCCTGAGCTGTTCCCTACCAGGCTCCCCAAAGTGCCACTGCCCTCCTGCAACTTGGAGTTGCTGCCCCTGCCTGCTGGGAGCCCCGAGCCTCCACCCACCTCATGCGACTGGAGGAGCTGCCACTTGCGGAGGAGCTTGAGGGACTCCCCGACCTGCTGCTGCCTGATGAGATGGAAGGCTTCTATAATCTACCCCTGGGGGATTACCCTGAAGACCCAATGGACGAGGTACAGCCGGAGTGTGAGGCCAGGGGAGTGCGGGTCTCAGACTTTGATGGGGAGTCATATCTCGGGGGCAATGTGTTGCGGTTTGGATCCTGCTGACCCCTGAACCAAGGCCTCCAGTCCCATAGGACCTATGCAGCTTGGACCCTGCTGACCACTGTCTGGAGGCCTCAGACCCTGTTGGGAACCTTGCCTGGGACACAGTGGATCTGTGCAACCTAACGCCCTTATTGATTCCGACCCCTGCCATACGCCACCTTTTGGGTCATAACCCCGAGAGGCAGCCTTGTACTTCCCCCTCACCCGCGTGACTGAAACTGTGAAACTTTCACCTTGCCAAGGGGCTAAAGACTTAGTGGTCCCATCCCAGGAGGGAGCGGGGACCTGAACCAGCTACCCTTTGGGAGGGTGGGCAGCGTATTTACAGGGCACCATGGGAAGTGTGGCAAGATGGCCATGCAAAATGGCCACTGCCAAAGCCAATCCCTTGCCGGGCCCCAGCTCTCTGAGCCCGGCACAGGGAAAAGAATTCCCTGGCTCAGGGTGCTGGGGCCTGGTTGGGGATGTTTGCCCTGCAAGGGGTGGGAGAAGGATTCCCCCTGCGTGTGGCTCCTGTGGGGCTGGCCACACTGGGGGGGAAGCAACCCCCCCTCCTGCGTGGCTTCTCCCCTGGTAGCCCATGCAAGGCTGCCCAGCTGCATTGGGGAACGCAACCCCCCCCCCCCCCCCGGTGCAGCCAGCCCTGCAGGAACTGCATGCAAGGGTGCTTTCCCCAGGCCCGGCCAGCCTGCTAGGAGCTGTGTGTGAGGGGAGGTTGCTTTCTCCAGCGGGCCAGTGTGCCTGAAGCTGGTGGGGTCTCTGTCCCCAGCTAGGGGACAGGAACCCCATTCTTCCCCCTCCATCTGGCTGGGGAGGAGGCACTTTTGGGGATGCTTGCCCCAGGTGCCAAGGGGCTGTTCTTCATTCCAGGGTGCATGGCACCCTGGAAGGAAGGTCAACCCTTGTCAATTTGAACTCAGTGAGTTGTTCAAATTGACATGGCCACACTGGGTCAACGTGAACTACTTGGTTCGAATTGACCAAACTTCGATGTGAAAGAGGTTTGACTAACTCGAAGTCAGCTTTCATCAATTCGAACTGAGGAGGTCTTCAGTTCTGTATTGATGAAAGTGGGTATGTCCATGCACTTAATTGAATTTGAATTTATGACAATCAATTCAAATTCTGCTCTAAGTGTAGACACACCTTCTGTCTCCCTCCCCTCCCTGGTTACTTCCAGCAGTGGCTTTTTGCAGCAGCAGCAGCCTTTTTTCACTGCACTGCTGCTAAAAGTGTTGGTGACTGTGATGGTTTTTCAGCAGCATGGGACCCTCTATGCTCTGCACCACTGCCAAAAGAAGTGATTTTACAGCGGCAGGGGGCCTTTTCAGTGCCACACAGCTAGGCACCCCAGTTTTGGGGCTGGCCCCTAGGTGTGAAGCACATTTGAGGTCTGCACTAATGTAATCTTGTGTGTGGATGCATTGCTGAGTAGAGGTTGTTTGTGTTGCTGCTCTGCTGGACACCACCTGGTTTTCGTAAACAAACATAATTAAAAATAAACTAACGAACATCTTCCCTGTGTGGTGGGGCAGTGCACCCTGCTAAGTCCTGTTTAGACCTTATTTTTGAGGACTTACAGTGGCCCCCTGTAAAAGGGAGAATTTAATCCAAATGAGAACAAAGGATCAATAGTTTGGCTAAGTCACCACAACTTTTTGGGACTCCTCCCATAGGACCTTGCCATAAATTAACTTGGAGTCAACCCCAGGAGAAATTCAAGAGCAAGTGTGTTTTGATGTTTCTAAGTTAATGCTCTACTTTATTTGTGCATTCTTTCACTCCTGGCCTCCTTTATATTTTTAACAGTGAAATATATAATTGTCTGTGGGTTTTGTATATTGCCTAGAGCAAAGATGGGAGCAATGTGTTTGAGCCTTGAGGGACAGGACTGGATTAATGCCTCTGTGGGCCCAGGGCTATAAGACTTTGTGGGGCCTCTGACTGGCCACTGACCTGCCTGGCAGCAGGATGGTGGGGCTTCTGGCACCCAGGGGGCCTTACTTACAGTGGTGTTCCCCCATTGGTGGCAGCACACCATGGAGGGGTCTGCAGGTCCATGTCCCACTCTCTCTGTCAGTGGCAGAAGCAACACCCTGTGGGGTCAGGGAGAGTCTGTGGACCTGTGCCCCTTTCTCTTCCTGCTGTGGGGCAGCTGTGACAGGCTGTGTGCCTTCCTTCTTGTGCCCAGGGGCAAGAGTCGAACAGGGAGTATGCCATGGCTGCCAGTGAGCAGCGCCAGCCTGGGCAGTTGGGCTCCTGCTCTGACATTCTCCCTCCAGATCCCCACTTCCTCCAGTGTCGTCTCCCACTCGCATCTACTCCAGCCTCCATCTCCCAGCCCTGTAACACCCCTGCATTACCCTGCCTCCCTCCTGTGCTGCCTCCTTCATCCCCTGCCACCTACTCTAGACCTTCACATCCCTATTCCCACCTCTGGCCCAGTCCCTCTCCAGCCCTCTTGCACCTCTGGCTCCCAGGGCTCGAGGTCTGTTCTCTGCAAATAAGGGAAACCAGCAGCAACTTTCCTAAGCTGGACTAGGGGAGGAATCGCAGCCAGCACAGCTAGGAGCCACCTGGAGCCAAACCCTCTTCCTGTAGCCAGGGGGTGTGAATGGGAGACTACACTACCTGAAGCAGGGGATGGGAAGGTCTCTTCTACATGCCGTCCTGGGAGCAGGGGCCAGCCAGTCAGGGCTGGATTTTTGTGCTGCCCCCCCCTTATTCTGGGGCCCTGGACTGTTGCCCCTGCCTTTATCTGGCCCTGTCTAGGGAGTACAAATAACAAAATGTGTGTCAATTTGATACATAGTTCTTAACTGGAAAGCACCCATGTTGTTTTACAAGGCCTGTGCACTGCTCACCCGTGCACATGTTGTTTTGTTAATGCAAGCGTGTGGTGCACTAGCTCCACATGGTCTGTCTGCCCAGGAGTATATTTTATACACCGGTTCCTGAGTCTCTTAAAGCAGTGGTTCTCAATCAGGAGAACGTGTACCCTTGGTCACAGAGGTCTTCCAGAGGGTACAGTAACCCATTCAGATGTTTGGTTAGTTTTACCACAAGCGACATTAGGAGCACTAGTGATGTCAGTACAAAATAAAATTTCATACAAACAATGACTCGCTGTATACTACGCATGAAATGTAAGTACAATATTTATATTCCAATTGATTTATTTTATAATTATATGGTAAAAATTAGCATTTTTCAGTAATAGTGTGTTCTGTGACATTTATGTCTTATGTTTGATTTTTATAAGCAAGTAGTTTATAAGTGAGGTGAAACTTGAGGGTATACAAGACAAATCAGGCTCCTGGAATGGGTATAGTAGTCTGGAAAGGTTGAGAGTTGCTGTTTTAAAGTGCAGTTTCCTTTTTCTGATGACAGTGAGAGGTTGTGTAGGGGCCCTGCATGTTTGGTGGCCATATGTGCACATACTTCCACATATGCCCTACTCAGATCCCCAAAAAAGGTAAACCAAGCTGACCAAGAGAAAATCATGGCAGGTAAGGTTAATTTCTGGTTCTTGTTACATGCTGAAAGACCATATGGGAATAGCATTTTCTTACAGGGAGTGGGGGCACATAGCTAGTCTCTTTCTTGCCTTCTGCCTGAACAGGATCACTTGCTGCCTTGAACCTAATGTGTTTTACTTGGAAGGTAGGAGAGACACCAGGATTAAGATCCTGGTTTAGGAAAACACTTAACATGTGTTCAACAGACCCACTTAGTGGCACCTAAATCAGATCAGGGTATATATGTGGTCAGATGGTAAATGTGTTGTCACGCTCTCCTGTATTGATTCTTAGTCTGTGTGACGTGAGCAGAAAATGCCACATCACAATTTTGTAAATTTCTGGGAACTCATTTTTCATATCTGATTTTTAAGGCATATGTCAGAGGTGGCAGCCATGATGGCCACCCCGCCCCACACATAGCCCCCCTGGATTATGCTGCTCTTAAGGAGGAATGTTAAGTATCAATCTCCCCGATGGGCCTCATCTCTGGGCCATTCAGCTCAAGGGGAATAATATTAAGTATCAATCTCCTCTGATGGCCCTTGATCTCCTGCATGAGTTTCTTCTTCCCTAGCTTTGTGTCAACAAGAAGGGGGCAATGTTCCCTCTAAGCTGCACTGGCACGCTGCAGCGCAGCCCGCCGCAGCCACCAGCACAGGGAAGGCAGCCGGCAGCGCGCTGCCAGCAGCCAGACTCCTTCAAGGGAGCTCCTGTGGAGCAGGGAGTTCTGAAAACTCCCGCCCAGAAAAGCTCTAATGGAGCATGCCCAGAAAATCTGGGCATGCTCTGTAGGGCTTCTCTGGCCCAGGAGTTAGGGCTGGGCCCTGCCCCTCTAGTCCAGCCCCCAGGTAAGTTTGTGGGGGCTGGGAGGGGGGGCGAGCAGGAACAGGGGGGCGTGCTGCTGGGAGCGGAGGTGGGGGGTAGCAGGAGCGGGAGGGGGGCGATGCCGGGACCAGGGCACGACTGGGAGCGGGGGGGGGGGGGAGATGCCTGGGTTGGGGCGCGATGCTGGGACGGGGGGGGGGGCTAGCGGGAGTGGGGGGGTGATGCCGGGACTGGGGGGGGCTAGCAGGAGCAGGGGGGGCTGTGGGGGGAGGGGCTGCGCAGCGGGCCCCGTGGGGGGGGTGGAGCGCAGTGAGCAACAGGAGTTGCTCAGCTGCTCTCTCCCCTTAGAGGGAACATTGGAAGGGGGGTGAGTTCCTATCCCCCTTGAACAGTTTCTCGTCACCACGAAGGAGGGGTCATTGTCTGGGGTCTCAGTTCCATCATTGGTCCTGACCAGAATCCCTCTCCCAAATGGCTATTTTTACTCTGGCTGTGCAAAATTCTATTTAAACCCCCTGTCTCAGCTAGCTTGTGGTCTCCCACCCTTGAATGCTAAAGGGCATGTCACGACCCGGTCGGACTAATGCCCCGACTGAGACAGGGAGCACCCACCCCCGAGACTCTTTTCTTTTCTGGGGTGTACACAAACTGCCGGCCAAACGATTAAGTACTGGGATGTTGCAGCTGGTCTGCCTCCTTGCTTTGGGTTCCACTACGGTGCTAGGAGAGAGATAATAGATCAATACAAGCCTCCTACTTCTCTTAATTCTTCTCCTTGCTACTATTCATGTATAGTCTGTTATTGTAGCTTCCTTATTTGAGTTTTGTATAGTTTGTGTAGCTGTTTGTTATTCCCCCTGAATCCTGCATAATCCTTTCATGATATAGATGTTCATTGCCTAGCATAGATTGTCATTTCATCATATGTTTACTAACCATTTGTATTTTGCATTTTTATTGTAAAGTTGTTTATTGCTCCACTTCTGCTCTAAACTGCCGTCCCCAAATTCCCCCAGCATACATGGGGGGAGTGTGGGAATTTAGCTTCTCTCATCTGACTCCTTCGTTCTACCGCCCACCCTTCTTGGCTAGCAAGGAGGAATGGCTTTGAGCCATTGGTAAATACACGTCGGGTGGGCTGATCAGTGCCTATACCAGTGTTGAGGCAGTAAAAGGCCAGAAAAGTCCTTGACTTATTATGGCCACTCTCTTGTAGGTTATTGCTCCATACTGTTGTTTGGCTATAAGTGTTTTACATAGACTTTCTTGCTCCACACTGTTAGTTGGTTATAAGATTTGTATGGTATCATCATTAAAAAATTTGTTTTTTGTTTACTTGAACGGGTGTCTGTCTCATTGGTGGGTGTCGTCGGTCCGTCACAGTTGCATCATGAACCTGGGTTCAACAGCATACAGAACCTTAGATATGTGCACACAAAATTCAGTACAGCCATGTGTGCAAAGAAAGTTTATATACTCACAGCTGTGCTTCTGCCTGTCTAAACATTAAATGAAGAAAATGCATCCTTAAGAACCTAGGGAAAAAGAGAGGCAAAATCTTGTCTCCATGAAACTGTGAGCACAACTGTAGAGGCTCAGTCAGTCAAGTTTGGCAGTGTCCTCGCACGTCTCCTGAGCTCATGTCAATTAATTTATATTAGAAAAGATCATTAATATTAGAAACAACTGGTTTCCCATGGTTAGAAAAGTTTCCCTTGGAAGAGAAGATGAACAATGTATGAAATATATACAGTTTAGTTTCTTGCTTCATGTTGTCTGGAATCTTTCCCAGAATCTTTCAACCATGGTAAACTTGATTTAGAGCTGCCTCATTTGTCCAAGACTATGACTGTTATTGTTTATTATATCAGTATTGTGGATATGCTCTGCAGACAGTACAAAAAGAGACAGACCTCACTCTGCCTTGCAGATGTTACAAAAGTAGCTTGGACAGTGTAAAGTCAAAGAAGAACAAAGAGACATGATTGCCATGTATAATCATGAGAATTTGCATTGCTGAAGTTTGGCATGTGTCATCTTATCATGACAGGACTGTTTGTGTGAAACAGAGTCTGGTGGCACTCTTAAAGTCTAACAAAGTTATATCACATGAACTTTTGTGGGAGAAAATCCTATTTATTTTATCAGATGCTTGAAGTGTAAGTTTCTTTATTTAGAGGCAGTAGTGGGGGGGTGATTGGTTATTGGACACAGGCTCACTGAAACTATTTTCTGCATAACCATACCTGGATGAATGTTCAGTTATACACCATCAATCCTCCCCGCATGCTAACTCCTATTCAAGATTTAGGACTGCAAAAGAGAAGGTCTGGGGGAAATGGATTGATTGAGAATCAAAAATCTCTTGCAGAGCCCTCGAAAGCTCAGTTGCCTTTTGTCTCTGATTCTCACTGTCATCAACAGTTCCTGTAAGGTTACTCTCTTGACCAAAGAATGGTCCCTCTATCTGGGAAAGTCATTCTCTTTGACTGAGAATACAGCTTTGAGAGTGACTCATGTGGAGTGGTAGGGGAGAAAGGGATCACCCACATAGCCAGCCAGATCAACCCTGGCAATCAACGGGTGACAGATGTTGCAGCCAGATTGCCCTCACAGCACGTCCCTGTGGTGGACAGAGGATATGACATAAAAAGGAAGGGTGGGATGCTTTGTGCTTGATTAGATAGTCTATTAGTTTAAAAAACTCAGATGTTTTTAAGTGAAAGAGAGGAATTTGCTTATACATCTGAATTCCTGAGATTCCAAGTGCATGGAGAGGCTACGGTTAGTAAATTGTCATTTGTACCATATACCTTCACCTGATTTATTAGGCACTTGTTTGTAGTCTTAGGTGCCGTTATGCCATGGATATGGCACTAGAGTGGAAATCAGGAGGACCCGATGTTCTGCTGTTGCCTCCTGATATGGTCTTGGAGCAACATACATTATCTGTGTGCCTCAAGCGTCCACCAATGTGAGATTTTTCTCCTACAAATGCTCATGATGAATTTGTTAGTCTTTACAAGTGCCACCAGGCTCCTTGTTTTGGTTTTTTCTTTCCTCACTGTAAAGGGCTATTTGAGATCAAAGGATGGAAGATCTTATGCAAGTGCTGAACATTATTATTTATTATCAGTGGGCCAAAATCTGTCCTCTGTTACCCCCATACATTTTCACTGAAATCCTTGAAGTTGCATGGACATAAATGAAGCTGAATTTTGCCAGCTTTGTTTACTATGGAGTATGTTTGTACTGTATAATACAATCATGGGGGCTCTGCAGGCTGAATTAAAGTTAGACTCATCATCATGTTTCTGTTCTTCATTTTCATTTCCATTTCCCCCTGCCAAGGAGCAACACTGCTCCTCTGAGCCACTTGAGAAGTGGTGACTGCTTTCCATTGTAACCTGAGTCAGCCATCCATGCATCACACCTCTCTAGGCAAGCCTCTCCTTGCATATCAGTGCACAGATATGCTATGGCTTTGTGCCCATGTGCTCTCAGAGGCAATTCTGCTCCAGTAACAACAAAACACACCAGTCACTGCCTCCTTCCCACGGTAGGTTGAGGCTTTTCAGTAGCATTGTATCCAAAATGAGGCTTCATGGCGTAATGAGAGGGGTTTTGTATTAGAGGGCACAACAGGAAGGAACATGTTTTCTCTTGAAGATTTAGCCAATTATTTTTATTCTTTATCCAATAAGCCTGTTCAACAAAATGTATTGCTTATCTGGCTGGAGGGAGATGTGAAATTGCTGTGACCAAAGTTAGTTTTCCAGGTGAAGCTAAAATACAGGAGACCCAAAAATCTAATTAACTGTTAAATCTCCCTCACTCTTATTGAGCGTGATGCCTCTCATTCTGTGATTCAGTCAGAGCTTAAAAGTGGGGTGGGTGGGTGTGTTGAGAGAGAGAGAGAGAAGGAAGTTCAAGATGGGGCAAAAGACGGGGGTGTTTTTTTTTTTTTTTTTTTTTTTTTTTTTTTTTTTAACTAATCTGGATTGCTGAGGGATGCACTTGAATCATTATCTCACCAAACATGCTGCTTCCAGACTACAATAGATGCCTTCTCCCCCACTTTTTCAGACCACAATGGTGATGGGGTTCCCCCTTTTTATTCTACTATGGTAACAGATGTTTCCTGTGGTAAATGATGATAAATTCAATAGGCTTTCCATGGCAGTGCTGTCACAAATCCTAAAACAACTGAATTGTATCTGCAGTGATGCTAGTTTTACCTGGAAGGAGTCTAGTAATCCTGAAAATTTATTATACAGCTGTTGTGACTCAGTTCCCACACCACTTGGCCAACGGTGCCACTTGCAGCATGGTGATAGGGGCTGAACTGAGGCCTTGGGGCTGTTGTTCTTTTGAAATAAGTTTCCATTAGTCACAAATTCATATTGGATCAGATACGGGAGTCTCTAGGTTGCTGGATTCCAGGTTCTAAGAGGAGGATGTATCAGTCACGAATCTGCATAGGAGTTATGTTAGGACATACCATGGAAGACGTGGTTTGTAGATTCTAATACTGGATCTGCTCTAGGCGTGGAAGGATACATGCATGGGATTGACATAATAAATATGAAGGTTTTTGAAGTCCTTCCCTGAAAGGGGCCATGATGTGACTGTAAAGGTTTATAACAGGAAGTGATTTTGTTGCCTTTTTAATTGCAGCCTGTAAAGATCTTTACTGAGAAACTGAATTCCACAGCCCTTCCCTTAGCAGGTATGGTATGATTCTTCTCAGCCCATGTGAATAGTGTAGGTATTCAGTGAAAATCTGTCCCTTTCTTCATCCTGTGTTTATCTTCTTTTGCTAACCTGCAGCAGGGTATGAAAAGGGGAAGGCAAGTGAATGCCAGCAGTTGCATTAACTCCAGGCTTGTACAGGATCATTTGCAAAAATATTCAGGGACAGAATACACCTTGTTTGATTGTACAATTAATATATGGCTGTATAGAATTTTAGCCCCATGTTGTTTCCCCCTAGATAAGGGACCAGAGAAGGTATCCTCCTCAGATGTCTCACCGCCCTCTGAGGGGGCCACTGGGAGCCAGAGCTAGTGGTTCTCAGACACTGGCTATGTCCACACACACAGGCTTATTTCGAAAAAAAGCCTTCATTTGAAATCTCTTATTTCAAAATAAGAGACACCCTGCAATTGAAATAGCATGCCCTGTATATGGGCATGCTATTTCAATGCAGGAGAGGGGCAGCATGGGAGGTGTGGCAACATGGCCCCCTGCCAGGGCCATGTGGCCAACTAATCCCCTGCCTGGCTCTCACTTGGAGAGCCAGGCAGGGGAAAGCTGCCCCCAGGGCAGGGATCCCCTTGCCCTGATGTCGGGCAGCGGGGGATGCACTGTGGAGGGAGGGAGTCTGGGGCACCCTAGGCAGGCAGGCAGGCTATGCTGCCCTGAAGCCCTGTGGGGGGGAGCTGCAGCACCCGGTTCTCCCTGCCACCCCAGCTCCAGGCAGCCGCCCAGATCCGGGGTGGTGGGGAGAGCAGGGCACTGCAGCTCCCCTCCGCCGGGCTGTTCCCCTCTGCCCTGCTGCCTGGGCGCAGGGGGAGCTGCTGGCCCCGCGTGTGGCCAGCAGCTCCCCCCCACACCGGGCGGTGGGCAAAACCAGCACCTGCCATTTGTGTGGGGCCAGCAGCTCCCCCTGCGCCTGGGCAGTGGGGCAGAGCGGGCACTGGCAGCCCCTACCTGCCCAAGTGGGGGAGCAGTGGGGGTGCTGGCTGCTGCAGGTGGACGCCCTGCTCGCCAAGCCCCTGGCCGACTGGAAGTGGCCAGGGAACCTGCGGGCTGGGGCTCCCCTGGCCGCTTCTGAGCAGCGGGGGAGCCGGCACGCCTCTCGCCGTTCACAAGCGGCCAGGGGAGCCCCAGCCCACACGTTCCCTGGTTGCTTCCAGGCAGCCAGGGGCTGGGCGACCGGGGCGCCCGGCTGCAGCAGCCAGCAAAGCTGGTCGGGGCGCCTGCTGCCCCCCACCCCCCTGCGCTGGGCAAGGGGAGCAGCGGGTTTCTCCACCACTTCCCCTTGCCCAGGGGCAGAGGGGGTGGTGGGCATCCCAGCTGGCTTCCCCTGCCGCTTCCCTTTGCCGGGGTAGAGGGGGCGGTGGGCACCCCAGCCAGCTTTGCCTGCCGCTTCCCCTTACTGGGGGCAGGGGGGGGGGCAAAGGGGCTGAGGCACCCGACCCCCCTGCTCCTGGCAATGGGAAGCAGCGGGGGGAAGCCAACTGGTGCACCCTGGAGGAAGGTCAAAAGTTATTTCGAAACAATGGCCATTTTGAAATAACACGTCCAAACGGTGTCGTTTCGAAATAACTGTCATTTCGCAACGCAAGTGGTTTAAGCCATTTCGAAATGACAGCTCTTGTTTTGAAATGATGGACTCCATCATTTCAAAACAGGAAAACATCTTGTGGACATAATCTTCTTTTATTTCAAAACAACCAGTGTTTTTTGAAATAAGACTCGTGTGGACATACCCAGTGCGTCAGGACACATTACTGCATCACCACACAGTGGTAAGTGTGTTGTGGAGAGCCAGGGAGATGAGTGGATTTGGCCTAGGAGGAGGTGAGGGCGTGGGCTAGAGTGTTCTTTAGAGTCATGATATGCCACCAAGCATGTTGTGACCTGCAAAAGCTTAACTGCTGGTATAAGGGCATAAAACCTCCCTGCAGACTTCTCCATGCACAAACAACTACACCACAGGACATAAGGAGATTTACTCTTGGATATTCCCCTCCTGCTTCCCCCATCCCATGCATTTGTTCTTGATGGTGATGGATTGGGGTCTAGTCATTTTCCTTGCAAACTGTATCTCTATCCTTGCAATTCTTAAAGATGTTTTAAAGGCCTCTTAGTTGCAGTAGCACAAGCAAACACTACCAGTTATCAGTGTAATACCTGTGTCTGTGCATGGAAGGCTGTGTAGGGATACGGAGGAAAGCCCAGATCCCCGGGGTTCGGTGTGCCATTCATAGGTCACCATTAACACTCAGCAAAAGAATCTTCAGCTGTAGACCCTGATCCCGTCCAGAACTCCGCTGGGGTTAATGGGAGTTCAGTGTGCTCGACGCCTCAGACGGCCAGGCCCTTAAGGTTCAGTTTGTCCCCTTTATGGAATGAAAGGCATGTATGCTACAGGCTTTATATAATTAAACAAGGTTTTTGAATTTTAATGCCCTCTGGAATCCCTCCCTCTTAGTCACTGTTCTCCAGGTCACCAGAGCAGGGTTGTGTCTTATCTTTAATCCCCTGAGATGCCTGCTGGTTTTCTGATAAAACAGCTAGTCTCTGAGAGGCAAACTGAAAAGCTGCTCTTTTTTAAAAGCCTCATTAAGGGAGACAGAATCTTTCTGGAGACTAGATTAACAAGCCAGGGACACTTTTTCCTGGGTTCAATTCCCAGGGGGTTGGACTCGATCTTACAAGGTCCCTTCCAACCCTATGATTTGATTTGATTTTTGGATCTCATTTAAAGTTACACTGAGTTTGCCAGAGTTTTCTTAGTCTAAAGTGCTACTGCTGGAATGAGCGAGGAAGTGACTGTTTGTGACTAGTATTAATAGGTGTTGGCTCCCATAGAAATTGTACCTTCTCTGCAGTGCTTTCTAGAAGTTGGGTTTGGCATAGCCACCACTGCACTTGGTGTGTGAGCACTTCATATTCAGTGTTCTTACACAGTTCCCTATAGTGAGCTGCTTCTTAACCAGTTGCTTTTGCACCATTTTCTCTAGTGACTTCTGGAGGAGGTTTTGAGTGGAGTAACTATGAGCTCCTCCACATCCCAATCCCTGTAGAGACGTTTGCTGGAAAGCTGCAAAACCAAAGTACGTGAGCATGGGTAGCCATGAGCTGCTTCAGTGTTGACTCATGAAAAGGCACACTAACAATAAAAGGCTTTTTTCAGGGGCATGATGTCATCTTTGACTAATAGTGTGAAGTGTAACTTCTCAGCAAAGGGACTGTAAATTCCAGGATATAGGAGTGAACTACATGCTGTCCAACGATGGACAATATGGTAAATAGTTGCTATTAGCATACATTTATAAAATTTTCTGTTCTTCCCACTTCTGTCAGTTAGTAGTTTAGAACCATTACAGCAGGAACACTTATATCATTCATATTATTTTGTACCCTAGCTAATGTAACTGTGGCTGTTCTCATCATACAACTAAATGTCTATTTTTGTTCAGTTAGCAACTTCCAAATTGGTACATTATATGAACTTTTGGAGAAGGATGGTACAGAATTCCAAAAAATAGAAATGATACATGACTAAGGGATTTTAAAAATTATTTTATCCATTTGGTTAATGAGTGTGGTTATAATTAAGAGTAAATAAAATTGTTTGGGAACCATTGATTCTTTAAAAAATTATTTTGGTATCAGTAATTCTTGATGGCTGAAGTTCACTATATTTAAAAAGGGCAAAGCAGGATGTCCTTAGTTTTTACACAATTCTTACTCAGGCAAAATTTGCACTGAATTATATTGTCATTCTGTGTATCTTAGGTCTTTGTACTGTATCCTTAAATGTACAGAGACTTCACTGTCTGGAGACACCAACCATTGTGTATACAATGTTCCCTGTAAGCTGATGATGCAGCTGAGCAAGTTATGGTATTCACTGAGCAACAATTTGAGGCCTGGGCAACAGTCTTTTGGTGCTGAAAGTATCAGCATGCCTAAGTATCTTAATTCAAAAGTAATTCATAGATGTCTTTTCATTCAAACTTCAATAAAAATGTTAAATTGAGGTACTGTAGTTTTATTAATTTACTAAACAAATGTGAGACAATGAAACTTGCTGCCTGTCTAGCCTCTGCCACCATCTACACCGCTCAGTTTTTGTTGCCTGTCTTTGTCAGATTTCCAGAATACATGTATAGACAAAGTGGGATTTTTCTCCCACAAAAGCTCATGCAAAAAATAAATCTGTTAGTCTTTAAGTGCCACAAGACTCCTTGCTTTTTTTGCTTTACTAGACTAACATGGCTGCCCCTTTGGAATTTAAGTCCCTGTTATGCTGCCCAACTGGGGTAAAAGGGATTCAAAGTGGATCAGGCCCTAAATGTCCAAAACATAGATTGAAATTAAGTAGGTAGCTTCAGATTTGATCATGAGACTGACATGTTGAGGGGATTGTATTTAATATCTAGCTGTCAACCTTGAAAATACACCTATTCTGCCCTCAGTAAACATATTAAATTACCATGCATTGCAAATCACAATCACTAGGTAGCAACCCCTTCCCAGATTCCCTTGGGGCAACACCTTAAGTAAAGTTTATCTGAGAAATTCAAAACTTTTAAAGGTGGCAAGGGCAGAAAACATGTTTCAAAGCAGTTTCTCACAGCATCACATCTCTGTAACCAGGGCCATCTTTTGTGCCTAAAGAATTTGCATCAAATAGAGCTAGGTTAGAGTCTGTTACATTATCATACCTCTCAAAAGCTAAATATGGGACAACAATCCTCTAAGTGGACGGCAAAAAATCAATTAGGCATACAGGAAACTTTAAACACTGTGAGTATCTTCCTTTAATATAAAGTCTCTCTAACATCTCAATTTTGGAGTTTATGGGTTTTTTATCCAAATCACTTTCAACAATAAAAGGGAGTCTATAATTAGTATGCCTGGAATGTAAATACACTCGAACTAAAATAAGCAAAGTGAAGTACAATTAAGATTTGTGTGTCTGGTAGTGGAATATAATAAAGGTTTTTTAATTTTTAGACTAACAGATTTATTTTTTGCATGAGCTTTCGTGGGAGAAGATCCCACTTCCTCAGATGCTTCAAAGATGGGTGAACTTACAGAAAGGAATGAAACTAAATAGGATCAGGTCACAAAGTAAACTGCTCTGATTTGCTGTTACTTTATGACCTGATCCTAGTTTTACACCCCCTTGCATTTAGTTTCATTCCTTTCTGTAAGTTCACCCATCTTCAAAGCATCTGAGGGAGTGGGATCTTCTCCCACAAAAGCTCATGCAAAAAATAAATCTGTTAGTCTTCAAGTGCCACGCAACTCCTTGTTTGTTCTTTCACTGGACTAGACTAACACAGCTATCCATTTTAAAATTTTTAATTTTTGACAGTTAAAGCAAACCTTACCAAAGCTGCAAGAAGCAAGAGCATAAATGGATTTGTGAAAGAAAATGATTTTTTTTTCTAACACATTTTTGGGGAAATAGAAATACAAAGTCTGTTTTTTTTTTTTGTTTTTTTTTTAATTATTGCACCACTGGCAATATTTTTTCCTTCTGCCTTAAATGACTTTTTATCCTTCCAGTTTTTCATTTCATTTTCCTAATCATCAGGATTTGTTTCCTTCCATCACAGGAGTCTATACAAAGTTACATTGTAAAGCCCCACCTTGACAAACTGATTGCATTAGAATATCTCACAAAAAAGAAAATAAATCTGAAATTAACCCAACTTGTTTTTGCTTATTTTAAAGGATCGCTTTTCTTTCAGGAGCCTTTTAGAAAGTGAAAAGCAAAGCATTCACCTTTGATAGAGATGCTAAATGGCTCAATACAATTTTGCTTGGGTCTTTCAAGTCCCAAGTCGTCCTCCAGCTCCAGCCTGGCTCCTTTGCCTGCAGCCCAGCTCCCATCCCCTACCCCCACAGAGAGTCCTGTGGCCACTACATGGCTGCCTCTGGGAGCCCCACGATTTAGCCCTGCCATCTCTCAGGGTCCCCCCTCTTGCCCAGGCTCAGGGCTGCTTACCTGCTGGGGCCCACACAGGCCCCAAAGATGCCACCATCTCTGCACAAGCAGCCTGGTGCAGAGGAGAGGGAGAGATTTAAATTTCCCTCCCTCTCTGCTCCTTCCCTGGCTATGTGCAGCAGAAGGGAGGGGCTGTCACTATCCCAGCACAGGCTGCCTGCCGGGGCTGAGACAAGAGACACACGGGGCTCCTCCGGGCTGGGGAAAGGCAGGGGTGTCTGTGCTGTCCCACATGCTCACTGCGCTGGTGAGGGAAGGCCACTGCGCCCCTGCCCACTAGCGCAGCTTAGCGGGAATATTAAGGGCAGACTGTTACAGAGGAGACACATACCAATGCCATCTGTAGAGGAATTTATTCTGTTCTCTTTATCTCTTAATCTATAATAAAGTCCATTCTGGTTGAAATTATGTTAGATCACTCTTTTTATGTAGAGAAAATTAGTGTCTGCAGGAGTGTAGTCTGAGTAAAAACTTAGGCTGTGATCCTGTTTAAAAAAAGAAAAAAACTTGCCAGATGCTTAACTTTGTATGCTACAGAGTTCCGTTACTACTCATGGAAATAAAGTTAAGCACATACCTGTTTGCAGAATCAGTGTATGAGTAAGGATCCCAGGGGTAGGGCTTGGCCCAAGGATTTAGTCCAGGGGAGCTTCTTCGTACAGGGTGCATACTGTCTTGTTTCATCCACCTCCGTTTGAAGGTTTATAGCTAACATGCAGAGAGTTAGAAAGCAGCACAGTGTTGTGAAAGATTGGGAGTTTCCACTGGAAATGCTCCAGGAGTAAACTGCTTAATATTTTAATTCAACTTTAAAAGCAGTCTTTTGAGTGTTCTGCCAAAAATGGAGAAAAAAAAGAGGCAATTTATCTTTATAAAAGAGGAAGTGCTTACACAGAAATTGTGTGTCTGTCAAGTGCCGACTGCTTCCTTCCAAGTCACTAGGACAGCCAGTGAGCTCATTATAATGTGAGCTCTGTCCTATAGCTCTTGCTATCCCAGAGTCCACACGAGTCTTTACTGACAACAGGATCCAGGTCCTCTCTGCTGCACTGGGGAATGTCAGGATAGCCATGTCTAAAGGGAAGATATGTCTTGTGCTGCTGGTGCTCCTAGGGATACTGATTATTGCAGTGACTCTCTTTGTAACCCTGTGGGTTCCCAAATGTGCTCCTGGAAGTTATCTGAATGCTGCTGTGGCAGCCGACACGCAGATCTGTTCAGACATTGGCAGGTATGTGCATAAACTTTTCTGTTTGGAACCTGTATGTGCTAACCTGTTATAGATCCAGAGTGACAGACAGGGCAGATAATACTAGAGCTTGCCATTTAAAACCAACACTCCCCAGTGACTGAGCAGTAGGAACTGGGTCTAACCCCATTCTCTAGTCCTGAGTTTGAAAAGTTATCTCACTTACCTGAGCATGAGCTGCTGGTCATAAGTCAAACTCATCCCTGATTGAAAGGCTCTGAAGTCATGCAGATTTAGCCTTGCATACCAGTAGGATATTCATGTTCCTTCTCTCACCTCTTACAAGCATGGGTGCTTTACAGAACTATTTACTTGCTGAGGGTGCAGATATTTGTGTTGTATAAATAAGGGTGGCTTTTATGGGGAAGCAGGCAATAGATTAATTCCTCTTTACACAGCAATAATTTCTGTCTAGCAAGACTTTAGAAACAAACTGAGAAAAGGTAAGGAGGAAAACAAAAAAGGGAGAAGTGGTGTGAGCCTGGAGGAGCAGACGAGCACCCATGCTTATAGGCAGCACTACCAGAGTGGCTGATAGAAATATCCTTTATATCAAAAACAGAGAAGTGAGAAGTCTAAAGTGACCAACCTCTTATAAGGCAGGTGTGACTCACTGGATTCAAGAACTGATGATGCTGTGTGAGACGCAGGGTTTGAAGGACTTTGGATCCCGTCAGTCTCCTAGGGAGTGACAGGGATCAGGGGCGTCCTTAGGGTAGGGCAAGAGGGGTGGCCTCCCAGGGCCCTGCGCTTTGGGGGGCCTTGGGGGGCCCACACCACTGCCCCCTATGCTGGGGACCAAGTGAGCCAGCCAAAAGCAGCTGTCCGATTCAGCGCTGACAGTCCGTCCCCTTCCCGTGCACACTGCTTTCGCCTCAGTGCCGAAGCAGCGGGAGGGGGTGAGAGGCAGCGTGGAGCCTGTACAGCTACCCCCCCCGGCTGCACTACCTCCTGCCCCCTCCCCGCTGCTCCGCTACAGAGCCGAAAGCAGTGAGCATGAGGAGGGAGCAGACCGGCAGCGCTGAATCGGGCTGCCGCTTTTCACCAGCCTGCCCAGTCTCAGGCATGGGACAGCCAAAGCAGGGGTCTGCCCGTCCCCTGGGCCAGCTGGCCCTGCCCCCCCGTGCCAGGGGGGTGAGTGGGGGTCCCACAGAGAGCAATTCGCCCAGGGCCCCGCATCCCCCTAGAGATGCATGTAAACTATGGTTGTCAGCTATGTTTTCTCAGTAAGTGATTGCTGGAAGCCTGAGACTTGAGTACAGTGCCCTGAAAGAGGCCCTGGAGAAGCTAGAATTGCAATTAACTTGGGAGTTTGTGACACCTAGTTTAGCAAGGGTCCACGTCAGTTGGAGGTCAGGGCTCACCACCAGGCATGTGATTGGAGCGTAGCTCGTGCCTCAAGCCACTTACAAGCACTTCAAATGCATCATTTTCATTTACCTGCACTATGTGTGCTTGTGTCTGTCTGACTCTGACATTTATTGCCACCATGGCCAGTAAGTGAGCATTGTTTCTGTATTGGAATAAGGATGGTCGAATGGATAGGGTGCTATGAGGGTACATATACGCAGACTTTCTGGGTGAACTTAGGCAAGCCTCACTGTGCCTCAGTTCCTCATCTGTAAAATGGGAATAATTCCAGACTTCCCTGTGGTACTGTGAGGGTAAATCCATTAATGGTGGTGGTAGGGGCCATATAAGTATCGCAGACAGATACAAGCAGAGGTCTCCAACTATCCTTATCCAGATCTCACTTTCTACCCCGTGCCCCACATTTGTTTTCCTGCCCAGCATTTCTGGCTGGACAGTAAAGAAAGTTCTCTTGTTGTTGGTTCCAAGTCCCCCTCTCTTGTTCCTCTCTTCATTCCCAACTGCACCACCCTGCCTGTCACAGTTTTATCTTTGAGCCTCCTCATCCTTCTCCTGGGTCTAGCGTCCCACTGATTCCCATTGCTTCTTCCTTTATAGCCTCTCTGAAACCTACCCTGTCCTTCTGGTTTGCATTTTTTTGTGGTAGAGTTGTCATTACCTCTTCCCCACCACCCTACTCAGAGCTCCCTCAGCCTGTGAGCCTTTTGAATGCTATAAAGTTTTTTATCCCAGGATTTCTGTGGCAGCAGTGCAGGAACAGTTTTTATAGTGGGGGTGCCGGAATCATTGAACCAAATTGTAAAGCCTGTGTATGATGGACTTCACTTCAAGCCAAGTGGGTGGGGAGCATGGCTTGTTCCAGGATCTTGTATTGAATGAAAATGACTCAAGTAATTACAAAGTGTAAAATCCACAAAACAAAAGCAGCTTTCCTGAAGCCTTAATGTAGTTATTCCCAGATTTTGAAACTTCGCTGGTTTTTATTCTTTGGGCAGAATGTTTTAATACAAAATCTGCCACATTCTTGCAGTGAGCATCCCCTAATAAATGGTGATGAGATTCCTGTGGCATTACATACTGCAGCCTCGAGAGCTTCCTGACTGCTTATTAATAGTGTTTGACATGCTATACTCAAGCCACATCCCACTCCTATTGAACTCAGTGGAAAGACTCCATTGACTTCAAGTGGAGTTGGACAGGACCTCATGTAACAAAGGCAGCTGTTCCCTGCTGTCCTGACAGCAAAGCCGTTTGTACATTGCTGTCAGAGTGGAATTAAGGCAGGGGCTTTAGAGGCTGCAGCCAGGGCCCCGGAGTGAGGAGAAAGCCAGTCCCACAGGCAGCACATTGGGCAGCAAGAAGCTGGAAACTTATCTGCGGGGGGTGTCAGGCTAGCCTTTCATGATGCACAGGGGACATCCTGCCTCTGCATGTTGCACAGCATCCCCAAAGCCTGGTCAGCCCAGAGAGTGAGGCAGCCCCATCCAAATTGGCTCCCCAATTGGCAAAGCCACTTCTCAGCTGCAAGCAGGTGGTTGCCAGCCCGAAGTGCAGTGGTATACAGAGGGGGCAATGCCACCAATGCTACCTGGGGGAGCAGGGGTGTTAGCTGGGCCCTTCTTGTGGTGGACCAGCGGGCTAGGGGTGGGGCAGGCCAGGCCAGAAGGCTGTGGAGCAGTAGAGGGGGGCCTCTTGCCCTGCCTCTGCCCCCTCCCCTGCCCCTGAATGGGCTCCTTCCACAGCCAAGGGCTGAGGCAATCCCCCACCCCTCTGGCTTGCCTGGTAGCAGGGCGGGGATGCCAATGGCACCCCAAAACTGGGCAGTTTGGGGCTCCAAGGCCCCACTAATCCAGCTGTGGGAGTGGGCTGGGCTCTGCACTCTTGCCCCTCCCCTGGGCTGGCTTGCTGCCAGAGACAGTGAGGGGCAGCACAGGGCCCACTGAATTGCAGGACCCAGGGCAGTTGACCCACTCACCCCCCAACCCAAAGACAACCCTGCATGGCCCCCTCCCTCACTATGCCACAGAGGCTGGGGACACGTGGGGGGGCAGCACTGGGTGACATGGAAAACAGGGTTTGAAAAGTTTGGGAGGCATTTCCCCTCCAGACTCCGGCCATGCTGGACAAGGGAAGGCAGGCATTGCAGATGGGTGGGGTGGGTATGAGGAACAGGGGTGGGCAATGGAGCCACACCTGTATTTGCAGGCTCCCATTTAGACCTCTTGCTGTGCATCTCCCACAGATACTGCCTCCAGGGCTGCTTGGCGGCAACACCGAGACAGTGGTGGCCTCACAAAATTTAGGAGCCCTGGGCCCATGGGAGAGTTAGACTGGCCTTGACTGCTCTTTTCCATGCTAATGAAGTGTTTGTCTGGACTTGCACCAGTGAGGAGTAGTGAAGCTGGAGAAATGGGAGAATGTTCTTAGGAAAGTTTCAAACAGGCAGCCCTGTTAGTCTCATTCAGCAAAACAAACAAGGAGTCTTGTAGCACTTTTAAAGACTAACACATTTATTTATTACATGAGCTTTTGTGGGAGAAAATCCAGCTTCGGCTCAAGATGGCAGAGGTCTAACTCGTCCTCGCTGACCTATTTCTGCTCCACTCCTTGGTGCCCTGGATCTCCCCTGATGGAGCAGAAGCGTCAACATTTGCAGTTCTGTTGTGTTGTGAATAGGTCCACCTGGGGTATTCCCAACTTGTTGATTAGGTGGGATACCACACTGCGTTGTGGAGGGACCACTCGTGGTGGGCTAGAGGGGTTCTGTTGAGTGAGTCCGCTAGCCTGTTGTCCACCCCAGGCAGGTGAGCTGCCACCAGAGTGAAATTGTATCACAGGGCTAGTTCTCAGTTTCTGGTTGCCTCCATGCAGAGAGCTAAGGAACAGACACGCCCTGCCAGTTCGTGTAGAGCATGGCCATGGTGTTGTCCATTAGGATCTGGACCTTTTTGCCTTTTATCCTGTCCAGAGCGGTCCTACAGGCCACTCTGATAGCCCACAGCTCCTTCACATTTATGTGAAGGGGTCTGTCTCTGGAGGACCAGTGTCCTTGGGTGCCAAGTCCCCCTGAAATGTGGGCTCCCCACCCCAAGTCTGAAGCATCGGTGATCAGGGTCACCATATGGTCTAACACTTCAAAGGGGATTCCTCCCATGGCAAAGAGGGGATCCCTCCAGCTCTCTAGTGTCCCCAGGATGTCACGGGGGACTGACAATACCTTGCACAGATGGTGTCTCTGTGGCCAGCCGGATCTGGAACGGTCTCATTCTCAGGCAGGCCGTCCTTATCAGTGAGGTGGAGGTCACCATGTACCTGAGGAGCTGGGTACAGTGTCGGGCTGTGATTACCTGGGAGTCCTGCAGCTCTGCAGTGATAGTGCAAATGGACTGAAATCTTGAGGGGGAGCAGGGAAGCCGTCCCTTTCTCAGAGTCTAGGAGAGCTCCTATGAACTCTATGTCCTGGGACGGGCAGCGTTTTGACTTTTCTCAATTTATACAAAGCCCCAGGTACTTGCACAGCTGACTCACTACTTTGATGCTGTGTTTGATCCGGGCTCTTGATCTTCCTTTTATTAGCCAGTTGTCTAGGTAGGGGTATATCTTTAGACCCTGCCAGTGCAGGTGCCCAGCAACTGCCACCATGCATTTTGTGAACACCCTGGTGGCCAAGGAGAGCCCAAAGGGGAATGCTGTGAACTGAAAATGTCTTCCTCCCACTATGAACCTTAGAAACCTTCTGTGGCAGGGGCATGTCACTGTGTGAAAGTAAGTGTCCTTTGGTTTGTGGCCCTCGATCTAATCTCAGTAATCCAGAGATGGGATGATCTGTGATAGGGAAACCATATGGAATTTTATTTTCCTTAATGCTTGTTGAGAGCTCTGAGGTCTAGGATGGGTCTCAGATCCCCATTTGGCTTGGGAACTAGAAAGTAGTGTGAGTAAAACCCATTTCCCCACTCTGATCTTGGGACCCTCTCTATGGCCCTGAGGGAGAGGAGTTTTTCACACTCTCTCATGAGCATCAGGGCTAGTTCCTGGCTCCTGAGATTCAAGAGAGTGGGTGGTTTTGTGTCCCGAGGCGTGGACCAGAATTGTATGAGATACCCCTTCGAGATCATGTTCAGCACCTACCGGTCGGTTGTGATGTTGGCCCAGTGATGAGTGTACCAGACCAAATGGTTGGCAAAGGTTCGGGTCAAGGCTGTGGTCCAGCTGCCCTTGGGCTGTCTTGCAAAAGAGCTGCTTCTGTCCCGCTGAATGTGCGGTACGTTGCCCCTGACAGCTGGCCTGGGAGGCCTGGGATTTTTGGTCTCTACCTGGGTGGACCTTAACCCTATCCAGACCCCCATATTGGCGCTGGGGGTATTGGTAGCACTGGGAGTGGGAGCCCTGAATCTGGGTCTGCTGTTTCAGCTGTTGTAGTTGTTGCTGTAGCAGCTGCTAGGGACGGAAGGAATGCCTAACAGGTGGTGGCGTGTACATGTCTATGGACTTAAGGGTGGCCCTAGAGTCCTTCATCCCATGCAGCTTAGAGTCCGGGGACTTGGCGAAGAGATCAGGGCCTTCAAATGGTAGGTCCTGCATGATTAGTTGCATCTGCTAGGACAGGCCTGAACCTTGAAGCCAGGCCTCTCGCCTCATAGCCACAGTGGCAGCCATGTTGCATGAGGCTGTGTCAGATGCATCCCAGGAGGTCATAAGGGCATCTCTAGAGGCCAAGACCCCCTCCTCCACCATCACTTCAAAGTCCCTCAGGCGGTCGTTGGGAACACAATCATGGAAGCCCTCCATAGCCCTCCAGAGGTTGAACATATCTCCCTATGAGGGCTTGGTGATTGGCAATGCACAGCTGTAAGGCAGAAGTAGAATAAACCTTCCTACCAAATAGATCAAGTTTCTTTGCATCCTTGTTCTTAGGAGTATAGCCTGGGTTGGCCCTGCCTTTCCTTCTGGTTAACTTTGTCCACCACCAGGGACCCTGGTTTAGGGTGATGGAAAAAGAACACAGACTTATTGGCGGGAACATAGTACCACTGATCTGCCACCTTGGACACGAGAGGGATTGATGATGGGGGAATCTCCGCTCCCTGTCCTTGTGGGTCCTCCGCTTGAAGGACTTGCAGATGGAGCAATTTTCCATGAGGTGTGACTCACCAAGGCACATGAGACATTTCTCATGGGCATCATTGATCAGGAAGGCTTTGCAGCACGATAGGCAAGGCTTAAACCCTGGCATTGTTACCACAAACGAACGAGGACAGGCACTTGCTTCTGCAAGTTTCGGCCTATCTGATACTGTTGCTGAGGGTGGAAAGAAGGAACTGGGAGGGTAAGGGTCACAGCCACCTATATAGCCGCAGTCACAGCATGGAGGGGGCGTTGGCTGCTTGTCCTGACCTGACAGGCTAAGGCTACAGACTTTCTGAGCTACCATGCACTGTGGCACATATACATCTGTAACTGAATGATCCAATCAAATCACATGGCTGGAACGGACCTCATGAGATCATCGAGTCCAACCCCCTGGGAACTGAACCTAGGACCTCCTGCATGTTAAGCAGATGTGTTAGCCACTACATTGTGAGCAGCACTCGAAAAAGAATGGGGTAGTTGAGAAGGCCAAACATTTTATAACCAAACAACATTCACATTAAGCCTCCTGCATCATAATTAGGCTTGATTGTTTGCCATTAAAAACAGGAAAATTTACAATTTGAGTAAAAATAGAAAAAAGGTCACAGAGGGAGCAGGGATGAGCAGGAAAGCAGGAGGGTGGCTTACAGGACAAATCATAGAATCCTAGGATTGGAAGGGACCTCATAGGTCATCTAGGCCAACCCCCTGCCAGAGGCAGGACCACTCCCACTAAACCATCCCAGTCATGGTTTTGTCCAGCCGGGCCTTAAACACCTCCAAAGATGGAGACTCCACCACCTCCCTTGGCAGCTCATTCCAAGGCTTCACCACTGTCCTAGTAAAAAAGTTTTTTCTAATATCCAGCCTCGACCTCCCTAACCGCAACTTGAGACCATTGCTCCTCGTTCTGTCCTCTGTTATTACCGAGAACAGTCGAGCTCCATCTTCCTTAAAGCATCCCTTCAAGTAATTGAAGGTTGCTATCAAATCCCCCCTCAATCTTCTCTTTTGCAGACTAAATAAGCCTAATGCTTTCAGTCTATCTTCATAGGGCTTGTGCTCCAGCCCTTTAATCATTTTGGTTGCCCACCACTGAACTGTCTCTAGCATGTCCCTGTCCTTTTTGTAGTGGGGAGCCCAAAACTGAACACAGTATTCTAGATGTGGCCTCACCAGTGCAGAATAGAGGGGAATGATCACACCCCTTGATGGCAGAGTCATATGGTGCAGCATAGACTAAAGAGCTGCTGTGGGACCGCCTGCCTAGTCCTGGCTAGCAGCAGCAAAGCCCACACGTCTGTGCACATTGTTTTTAGTATAGGTGTTTACATTTAATCCCATGGTTTCTTATAGTCACTCATTATCTGCCCAGACCCTGTGCTTGAAATTCACCTCTCTACAGAAGCCTATACCCAATGTTTAATATGACCTCTGTGCACGCAGGCAGTCTCTGCTTACATATTTGCAGGTGCAGAATGACCTTGCCTCTTCTGCTCTGCACTGTACAAGTCCTTGCAGGCATAAAACCAACTGATGAGAAGGGTTACAAACGCAGGTAATCTACTATGAGCATCCATGGCTTCAGCAAGGATCTAACACAGGGGTCTCAAACATGTGGCCCCTAAAGCTATTTCCTGTGGCCCACAACAACACTATTGTTACCAATATTTGCAAATATCATTGTATGAAAAGATTTCATTGTTTTGGCCCTCGAGCTAACATATTAGTCTTCACGCAGCCCTCTCCTAGTCCTTGTGCGGCCTTCATAGTGATTTGAGTTTAAGACACCTGATCTAACAACAGAAACATTAAAGCAGGCACACATCCCTGCAACAAACTATGCTGCCAAGTCTGCCCACATATCTGCACAATAGATACCATCATTGGTCCTAATCAAGCCAGCTAATCCATCAAAGGCTCATTTACCTGCTCATCTACTAATGTGATCTATGCCATCATTTGCTAGAAATGCCCCAAAACCTTATACATCAGACAAACAGGAGGATCAATGCGCAAAAGAATAAATGAACACAAAACTGACATTAGAAATCACAAAAAAAAAAAGTTGCTGAGCAGTTCCATCTTTCTAATCACGCTATAAATGATTTGTTAACGACTGTACTCAGAGATGTCAATCGGTCATCAAGACTTCAAAGAGAAACAGCTGAACTGGAATTAATATGCAAATTAAATTGTGTGAAAGCAGGATTAAATCAAGACTATGGGTTCTTTTCCCATTACAAAAGGTAATTTGACTTCAGCTTTCCCAGGGTTTGAACATAAGCAATTGCTCTGATTTGCTGTTGCTGTATGACCTGCTCATGTGTTTTACACTCCCTTGCATTTATTTTCATTCCATTCTGTAAGTTCTTCCATCTTTGAAGCATCTGATGGAGTGGGCTTTTTCTCCCCCAAAAACTCATGCGAAAAAGAAATCTGTTAGTCTTTAAGTGCCACAAGACGCCTTGCTCATTTTTTTTTTTTTTTTTGCTGGAGTAGACTAACACAGCTGCCCCTTTGGAAATTCAGCAAGGATGCCTGGTTCCATCTCCCTGCTGTTGGAAAAATAGCAGTGCATATCCTATGAAGTTAAAACATGTAATGGGGACACTGCTGTGACTTTTTAAAAAGGGCAGTTTCCACAGAGCCTTAAAGAACTGTGCAGCCAAGCTGGGCTTGTAAGACTCCTGCTGGGAGCAGCAGGATTGTTAGGAAATGGCTAATGTGAGCTTTTGTTTGTGAATATTCTCCATTGTGGTCTCCTTCCTGAATCTGTCCTAAGACAGCTCTCTGGATTCCTCTCCAAGAGCCTCTGTGGCTAGGGACTGCTTTAAGAGGCTGGGTGTGGACTGGAACCAAGCCCTTTGCTGCCTAAGGGACTGAAGGTAAATATCCTTTACAATCAACATATTACACAGATTACAGTGAGAAAGTATGCCAAACACTCTCTCAGAAACTTAAACACATGATCAGTGTCTTGTACAGCATGACTTACACTTCCTTGCATTTATTTCCTCCCATTCTGTAAGTTCTCCTATCCTCAAAGCAACTGATGAAGTGGAATTTTCTCCCACAAAAGCTCATTCAAGAAATAAATTTGTTAGTCTTTAAGTGCCATAGGACTCCTTGTTTGTTTTACTGAACCGGACTAACATGGTTGCCCCTTTGGAACTTCAAGGGGTGGTTAACCACTAAACAGTCTCTCCCTGTTAACCAACCTTTGTTCATTAATTGCAACTCTTGCTGGTGGGTATCCTCCAAGGGTCAATGCTCGCTGTCTGGTGCTGCCAAGAAAAGAACAGAGACTTAATATTAGTGGTATTGCTTTGAAGGGTTAGTGCATGTGCTTCGCCTTTGTATTCTGCTGTCTTTCTTGCAAATGCATACTACATGTCTAGTTACAGAGATAAATTTGTGATGGGGCAGGAACCGAGTACCCTAGAGCAGCCCTTCTCAACCACTGCATTACCACACAGTGGTGTGTCACAGAGAGCTGCCAAGATGATTGGATTTGACCTGGAGAGAGTGGTCTGGTGTGTCCTGTAGGGTCATGAATGCTGCCAAGCATGTCACAGCCCGCAAAAGATTGAGAACCGCTGCCCTATAGGCAGTGTTCCCTCTAAGCTGCGCGGGTGAGCACTGGCACAGCAGCCGCCTCTCACCCCTGCGCAGGCCTGACAGCTGCAGGCCCCAGACATGTTTCCCCTGGCGCCACGCCTGGGGGTGGACTAGTTCAAAATCTCTCACCCTGATGCTCAGAGCAGGAGCTGACTGTGGTCATGTTCCTGCTAGCCAGGTAAGGGCAAAAGGCTTAAGAGAGGAGAGGGGAAGTGATGGAAGAAGGAAATTGGGCAAGGCAGAGATCGTGCTGGGGAAACCGGCAGAGGGAAGGTTAGAGTTAGGCAGAAGGGGTTGGGTCAGGCAGAGGCAGAAGTGGGGACCACGCCACAGGGAAGCCAGCACTGGCAGTGGGGTGGGGGGGTATTACAGGGAGGAAAGAAGGGGTTGCGTCAGGCAGGCAGAAGAAGGGTCTGCGCCATGGGGAAGGCGTAGTGGGGGGGTTACAGGAAGGAAAGAAGGGGGACCGGGTCGTGGCAGGGGAAACTGGATTGGGGTAGGGTTACCAGACATCCAGCAAAAGGAGGACATGTCCTCCATCCTCCAGGCATTTTAAAAATAGGTGCTTTTGTCTGGCTTTTTACTGATCAGGAGCAGAATGTTAAAACCCTTACGGAGCAGGGGGCTTTTCCCCCAGCAGCTGGAGATTGGAGCTGGTCACATGCACCCACTGTCCAATCACAGTTCAGCATAGACCAGGCCTTTTCGCTAAGAGCTCAGGTATTCCCTGACTGCAGAGGCTGGTTTTGTAAAGTTATGTGGGAAGCTCAGTTGGTAGAAAAGGTGTCTTTTTAACCTTGGGGTTGTGGGTTCAAGGCCTATAAAAGGCACTTTTATTCTTGGCCGTCGCTCCCTACAAAATGGCTAAATTTGGGGGGGGGGGAGATACTAATAAAATGGAGGAAAATAAAGTCTATCATAAATAAAACTACAAACAAGGACCAATTAAATAAAACCACTAAAGGGGCAAGTTTGAACGGAACAGAAACAACTTAGGGCTTTTTTTAAAAAAAAAAAAAGAAAGAAAAGTGAGTTGATTGGGTTTTTTCTTTTTCTTTTTAATTTTTAAGGTACTTTTCAAGTTTATATTTGAAAATTTAATTTTTTAACTTTAGTCTCATTAACATTAATGAAAGGGTCATGAAAAACTTTCATTTAATGAAAAAATCCAGTTTTCGGTAAAAGAATACATTTTAGTAATTTTCTTTATTTTAAAATAATAAAAACACATGACGTTGTGCAGTTTTAATGCTACATTCGTTAATCATTACCCATTTTCCATGACATAATATGGTAATAATGGTTATATTAATACTACCTTTTCTCCACATCCTTCAATGTCCTCCTTTTCGGACCTCCCTGTCCTCCTTTCCGTGCTTTGGTATCTGGTAATCCTAGACTGAGGCAGTTATAGGGAGCAAAGAAGGGGTTGGGCAAGTTAGAAGCAGGAGACCAGGCCACACCATGAGGAGACGAGCAGCAGGAGGGTTACAAAAAGTCAGTTCCCAGATTCAGCTCCCAAAAACTCTGGGGACGTTCACAGTGAGGGCCAGATTTCACAGCTGGCATTTGTTCTCTGCACCAAAATCTCAGACTGAAACTCTGGAGTAGTTCATATCAGGATGAAGTCAGAGCTAGAAACCAATCTCACGCGGGGAATCTCTCATGAATGGTTAATTCTCTTTTACTAAAAGCATTTCAAGTTGAGTGTCAGATTTTGTTTGAATACAGAAATTGCACCTATCAAAGGATTTGAATCGAAGCTGATTGACAGGGAAGTCCATATGCAATGTCACAAAAAAAAATAAAAAAAAGATCAACTAATATCAATGTCATCCTCTCCCCTGTGCTTATAGGAGGAATGACAATTATCTGTTGTGTCTTTTCCAAGTTTGACATGCCCATCTTAAATGAGAAATGGATAGATATCTAGAGTCATATTGATGCTTTTAGGAAAGCTGATTGGATTTGTTCACGTACAGTCCAACCAACCCAAGTTATTTATCACAAGAGGAATTATTTTATCATTCAATGGCTTTTTCCTGTTGTGTTTCCTTCCACTTCTGACACGTGGGGCAATGGAGCCAGAAAATCTGCTAATAGTTTTAGGAGCTGATGTGGATTATAGTAATATAGTACCTTTGTCTTCAACCCTGTAAATGGCAGAACTTTTCATGATTCATTCTTTTTCTGTATTGAGGGAGTGATGACTATTCATTTTCACAGCAAAGCAATGCCTTTCAATGTTCCCTCTAAGATGATGATGCAACTGAGCAAGTTATGAAAACACCTGGGAGCGCCAGTGGGCAGTGGGGAAGGGGGCCTGGCCCGGGGTCGGGAACAGGAGGGAACTTGCTCAGCTGCATGTCAGCCTAGAGGGAACATTGCCTAGGGGGAAATCCAGGCTTGTCATAGATCAGTTCGACCACCAAACAGTCATTGGAAAGGTTCCTTTAACAGAGCTGTGTTTGCTGAGTGTCTCTACCAGCACAATCATAATCAGTAACGGAACAGGATATTGGGAGTTGCCAAGGTATGAAAAGGTTCCTAAAATTCAGACCATGCCATCTCATACTATAATTTCACCAGAGGCAGCAGTACTCTGAAGCTTATCTGGGTTTGTATGGAGGCCTAAGGAAAACCACAGGTGCTACAAAAAACAGCATTGGTAATACAGTACATGGTGAGAGCGTCTATCTGTCTCAGCCTACTCGCTGCCTTCTGTAATGGCGGAAAAGTGGGGCATTATGTTTCTTGAAACCCCACCTTTCAACTCAGAAGTAGCAAGAGCTGCTGTGCACTTTTGGAAAGGGGTTGTATTTGACCACAGAGGAGGTTGCATTTTTGTGATGGGACAAGTCATTGCTAAATATGTTTTTTCATCAGTCAGTAAAAGAGTAGGTAAAGGACTTGGGGATGATTTAAAACTTTGTATTTTCATTGTCAGCTAGTCTGTGTTTCATAACTTAGTTAATGCTTGTTAATAAAACAATAGATTAAAAATTCAAACATGCTCTACTTTGACTGGAAGATGCATGATCCTCTGGCAGACTGTTAAAAGGAATCTCCTCATACTTAACTCTGGCCAGGGGTTAAAGTATAATTTGGCGGGCCCCAGACCCTCCTAAATTGGCAGGCCCCCTTATGCTGCTGTGGGCCCCCCTCATGCTGGTGCAAGGCCCCCCTCACACACCCCAGCTACTGCCCCCAAACACCTACCCACCACCCCAGCTACTGCCCCTGGGCCCCATTTCACCGCTAGTCCCCTAATCCCCCCCCCATGCCACACAGTCTTCCCCTGCTGCCCTGGGCCTGACCCTTCCCCCCCACCCTTTCCCTGCCAGGCTGGCTTGCCTGTCCCCGAACCAGGGATTTCCCTACTCCCCCCCCAAATTTCCCAACACCCCTCCCAGTTGTCAGCTAGTAACAGTGTTACACCAAATTAGGGAGCACCCCCTACACCTCCCTACACTCCCCCTGCACCCCCCAAATTTTGCAACACCCCCCCAGTTGTTAGCTAGTAACAGTATCATACCAAATTTGTGAGCACCCCCTACACTCCTCCAAATCTCCCCCTATACCCACCAATTTCAAGTCTTGGGGAGAATACTGCCCTGACCCCCCCCCCCCGCGCCCCCAAATCTGGGGGGGGCCCCGCCCAGGCTGAGGCTCTGGGCTGAGCCTGTCCTCACTAAGCATGTTCAGAGCCTCTGAGCATGCTCAGTGAGAGCAGGCTCAGGCTGGAGCCTCAGCTCGGACTGGGGCAGCTCCTCTGCTTCCTGGAATGCGGGCGAATGCTGTCCCAGGGCCTGCTATTTTTAAGTGGTGAGCCCCAGAATGCAGCATTCTGGCTCCATTTTTTTATTTCGGGGGCCCCGGAATGCTGACCCCTAAAAATAGTGGGCCATTCTAGGGCATGCTGTTTTTTACTTTAACCTCTGGCTCTGCCATTACTATTCATTTGTAGTTGTGTGGCACCTAGCACAGGGGTCGGCAACCCAAAAAGGGAGAAGAACCATTCTCCCCCACCACCACCACCACTGCATACGCCAGAGCCGGAGCCGGCCCAGCAGCTTCACTGTGGCCCTTAGCAGTGGCAGGGGGTGTGCGGGATGCATGTGCTCTTTCCATCCCTCCCTCCGCTGGTGGGGCAGACCAGAGCTGCCCTGCCTACCCCCAGCCAGTCACCCCCAACAGCAGCTGGGGGAGAGCTGGAGCTTGTGGGGGCGAGGCTCTGGAATGGCCTCTCTGCAGAGTTCAGGCAGCTTTGACCTGGCCACCCCAGTCCTGAACAGAGGCCCCCTCACCCCCAGGCTCTGGATTGGGCTTGTTCAGGCCTGGGGTGGCTGGGTCAAAGCAGCCTGAACTCCGCAGAGGGGCCCCACTGCTGCAAGCTGCAGCTCTTGGGAGAGGTGGCGAGCTGGAGTAGGCAGGGCAGTGCTGCTCTGCGCTGCCAGCACAGGGAAGGATGGAGGGACCGTGTGCTGCCTGCACACCCCCAACCAGTGCTAGGGGCTGCAGCATAGCCGCTGGGCCGTTTCCAGCTCATGCGGTTGTGGGGGGCAGGGCCGACACTGGTGCCCCGAAAGTAGGAGGCCTGTGCCAGCTGGGAGTCCCCGGAGCACATTTGGCTCCCTGGAAGAGGTTGCTCGGAAGCCAGAAGGGGATGCTCAGTGAGCCACAGATGGATCACCAAGCCTGCGTAGCCGATCTCTGACCTAGCACCTCCAGTCAAAGAGCGGGGCCTCCTTGTGCAGTGTGCTGTACAGACATGGAAAAAAGAAGACAGTTTCTACCCCGGAGAGCAAACAATCGATGTCTGAGATTATAGGAGTATTCACCAGATAAATGCATGGGGTAGGTCGGAAGGACGAATGAACAGAGAAATCTCAGCTCACAATCTGCCTGACGGACAGCAGATAGGATTCTGTCCCACAGCCCCTGTCCATCTGCTGCCATGGTCCAGGCTTGTAAACAGCATTCATCAGCATTCGCCTGGATTGTGAACTGCTTATTGCTGCTAAGGAGCATGAGCACTGACCCCATGAGTCAGGAGTGGACTTGGCATGACTTTTAACCAGTTTGCAATAGAATCCACTAGATCAGTCTTGAACACTAAGAACACTGCCTGCTTAATAAACAACTATTATTTTAATTCTTAGGCCTTGACGTAGCCACCTTCCATTGATCTCAGCCAGAATGGTATTTCAGGGCATTGGATATGTGTGAGTTTTATTAGCTTGAGTTAAGTTCTGCTGGAAAGAGTGGGAGAGCACATCACACTGAGACCAAACCATTTTATGCATGTGGCATTACTTAAAAGTTCTTGCATTATGTAAATAGTGTTTTTCAACAACGTTGTTGGTGTTAAGCAAAAGTTGCTTTTGCTGGGAATTGAAAAGCTTTAAGCAGCAGACTTAGGCTCTGCGAGCAGCTCTCCCAGGTGTGCACCTGTGTGACTTACCAACTCCAACTGCCATACAGAATATACGGAATTAATGTGTTTAAAATGCAGAGGGTACCTGGCTCTGAATTCTCATGTGTGTTTGGATCCAATGGAAAAAATTCTCCACAAAGGGTAAACGCTCAGAATTTTCCTGGGATTATGCAAGAACTGCTCATCTTCTGGAAAAGATAAGCACTCAGTGCAGTGTATGAAGAAAGATGGCTTACATCTGAGGGGATCTGAAGGCTGTGGTATTTGTAACACGATGTTAAATGTTCAGGAAGGATATGAGTGATTTATCTGTGCTGTTCTAAAAGGTTAATGGCCAAGGAGCCATGCGACAGTGGTGAATGTGGCTCATAGGCATTGCAAATATTGTAATAAATTATAAACATAGTGGTAAACTCAAGGGCTAGGATCTGTGGTTTCTTTTACAGAAAGGTCAGAGCAGCTTTGCGTGATGATCAAATCGCTGGAAGGGACCTTGTGAGATCATTGAGTCCAACCCTCTGGGAACTGAGCCCAGGCCCTTCTGCATGTTAAGCAGAGGCGCTAGCCACTACACTATTTGCAGGGCCCATGACTACTTCCTTAAAACCTCTCATGTCAGGAAAAAACAACACCTCTGTACAGCCATGAAGGGAATTTCTTATAGGTTATGTTCACACACAGAGGGCATGTTTTGAAACAAGACACTGCAAAACAAGCTGTTTCGAAATAAAGGGTTATTTCGAAACACCTTATTTCGAGAGACAAAAAAGTGTCTTTGAAATAAGGGAGCGAAATAGCATGTCCACTATTTCGCTTGGGGAGGGGACTGCAGGCACCAGCGGAGAGCAGTGCAGCCGGGCGCTGCATCCGCCCGCCTGGGCTGCCCCCAAAGCCCACCATGGCGTTTGCAGTGGCGGGCTGAGCCGGGTGCCCCCGACCCCATGGTGGGCTTTGGGGGCAGCCCGGGCGGGGGGGGTGCAGTGCCAAGCTGTGCTGCTCTCCGCTGGTGCCTGCAGTCCCCCTCTGCCGGCCAGGCCAGGGTGCTGAGGGGGCAGCCCTTCCTCCCAGGGTGCTTAGCACCCTGGGAGGAAGGGTCAAATGTTGTTTCGAAACAGCCATTTTTTCGAAACAGCATGTCCCGCTGGTGTTGTTTCGAAACAAGTCATTTCGAAACAACGTTGTTTTGAAACAAAAGCAGGTTTAAGCCGTTTCAAAAGAACAGCTGCCATTTCGAAACAAGCGGTTTGCTTGTTTCGAAATGGCCGTGCGTCATGTGGCCATGATGTTTATTTCGAAACAACCTCGTTTTTTTGAAATAAGAATGCTGTGTGAACACACCCATGGTGGTTGGAAAAGATGAAGAGAGACAAATCTTTCCGCAGATACTTAATCAACTGCTGCCTTTTCAAATGGACACTCCCTTCAGAGAACAAGTGGAGAAATGGCAGATTTGTTTCACTTGGGAGATTAGGCCTTTATGTATTACACTTACCTGGAAATTCAGCAGCAGTTAATGGGAGTTAAGCAATGTACTCTGTATAATTTGTATAAGTCCCTTTGACTCTTTAACTCCTCTTCTACGGTGCATCTTCACCGCTCTGTGCCAATGGGAAATGCGTGCCCACGTAGATGCAGCGCTGTGTCACTTGGCTTTAATGTGTTGACTCAACCTATCTGGTTGAGTGGGTCTCTAGTGCCACTCAATCAATCTGGAAAGATCGATCTGACAGCAGTGAATTTGCCACTGTCAGTGAAGACGTGCCCAAACCTGGGCTGAAGCATGGTCTGAAGCAGAGGTTGCAGAGATTTCTGTAGAAGCATAGGAATGGCCCCAGGGGAAAAGAGCAAAGTCCCATCTAGTTCAGAATTCTGTGTAGTGACTAATCCTGGTTGCTTCAGCACAAATAGCAAAATATAATCAGTGGTACACACAAGGACCCAATTTTTCAGCCTGATGCCTTCACAGAGATGTTTATGCAGGCATGCCCCAGCTAGTGTCCTAAGCTGCTATTTCACTCCTGGCTTTGACAGAGTTGGGACCAGTTATCAGAGTAATTGAGCATGACTTAAGTACATCAGTCAAGGTAATCTTAATGGAAAATTCCCAACTGTCAGTGGAATTCTTTTACCCAAAGATCATTCTTCCAGATCCAAATGAATTCAGGTATTTTTATACTAGGTTTCTAAGAAGTATTTTTGAAACAAGCTCCCACAGGCTTGTGATCACTGGTCTGAGATTATGTGCCATTCCCTTTCTCTTAGGCTAGGTTTACACAAGAAGCTTTCTCTAGCAGAGTAATGTTGATTAAGTGACTTCTATGTGGGTGACATTTCTAGACTGGTAAAAACCCTAGTGTAGATGCAAAGATACCTGCATGAAAGTGCTTCTGCTGGGATAGCTGATTTTCGCCAGGGACCTGGTATGAGATCTATCATCAAAAGCATTTTTTTGTCAATACGAAGGGCCTTTACACTAGAGGGTTTACTGGCAAACCATTTCTAGTGTAGACTAGGCTTTCCTCTTCCTGGAGAGCAGCATTCAGGGAATGTTGAGCATGTCTGTTTGGCAATCCTTAACTGTGTTCTGGTTGGTTCTAATGCTAAGGTTAGGGCCAGGGTCCACCCAATTTAACGGCAAAAGAAAGAGTTACTTGCTGTGACTGTGGTTCTTCAAGGTATGGTACGATACAGACATTATTCCTCTTAGGTGTGTGTGCACCCAGCATGCTGGAGCTGGGGATATTTGCCAAGAAGGGCAGTGGTCACACTTTGTGGCAGTAGACCCTCCCACGGCTGTGTGAGTGGCGCTGCCCCAATTCCCCCTTAGTCCGTTTGCACCAAACACCCATAAGAGGAGACTCCGGTGCAGAAGGAGCAGAGAAGGAGATGTGGAATACACACCTGCCTCACATCTCAAAGAACCACAATTACTGTAACATTTACCTGGCAGGGCATGATCAGGAAGGTGGATTTTCTAGGGTGAGATTCATCCACTGCACTGTGGGTATGCTGACCACTGCGATTTCCCCAAATGCAGGAAACTCATCTACATAATTTGTGGTAGTGGGGACCTGTGTTTGAGCTCTCCCCATCTAAAAAAAAGTACTTCTATGTTGAGTAGATTCAGATGTGCATTCCACTTACGTAACTCACAAGCAGTACCCTAATGTGGAGATAATAGACATCACATGACAGCACTTTTGAGGCCTGCACAGGGCCAGAACTAGGAATTTTGGTGCCTGGGGCAGGCAGCCCCAACCGTGCCCTCCCGTGATCCTGCCTGGGGCCCAATCCATCAGGGGCTGGAGCCGTCTCCAGCCGGCAGTGGGGAGCCTCAGCCAAGAGCAGGGAGCCAGATCTGTCCCCAGCCACAGGCAGGAGGTGGCAGGGAGCCCTAGCCACTGCCAGCAAGTGGTGGGGAGCTGGATCCAGTGGTGGCTGGGGACTGATCTGGCTCCCCACCACCTTCTAGCAGCACCTGGGGCTTCCTTACCTGTCTGTAGCACAGGTGCAGTCCCTGGGCTGGAGCTGCACTGGCCACGTGGCCACAGGCTTCCCACTGCCTCCGAGCATGCATCTGAGCATGTTCAAGGGCAGGGCGGGAGATTTTAAATTCCTGCAGCCCCAGGGACAGCCTGGCACCTAGGGGAATGTGTGGCTGCTGGCTGTGTGGTGTCCTCTCAAATTTGGTCCCTGGGGCTTTGCCCAGTCTGCCTGCCCTAGTTACAGCCCTCGGCCTGCATTGTCTCTTGAAGATGTGGTAGGACCATAATGGTCTGTAAATGTATATATAGATGAACACATGGGAGCCCTGCAAATGTCCAGTATGGAGATATCTCTGAGAACACTATGGAATCAGTTGTGCTCTCGTGAAGTGAACCCATATCCTCTGAGCCAGTGTAGCTGAAGCTATTTCAGATGCATCCTTGTTACACTATGTTTGCCGTCTAGAGATGGTCTGGGCTAAGGTGGTTTGCCCCTTCATGTGATCTGCAGGTGAGGTGAAGCACAGAATGGTTTAGTCCTGTCTAGATAAAAGACCAGACATTATGCAGCATCCAGATAATGAAGGAACTGTTCTCAAGGGGCAGAGTGCAGCTAGGGAAAGACACAGGTAAATATACTGCCTGATTCAGATGAAACATAGGGAGCATCTTGAAGAAATCTTTGGGCGAGGTCACAGCATTACTTTGTTCTTGGGGAACTGAGAGTAAGGCTGCTGAGCCATTAGGGCCTGTGACTCACACACCCTAGATAAGTGATGGCTATCAGAGATGCAGTGTTCTGAAACAGGAGGGGCAATGTGCAGCCACAAGGAGCTCAAACAGATGGCTTATCGTAGCTTCCCGGACTGTGCTTAGGTCCAAAAGGGGAGCTGGTTTTAGTCCTGGAGGATGTAAATAGAGAAGCCCATTCAGAAATCCCATCACCATGAGATTGAAAAAAAACTGACTTCCCTTGAACTGGGTGATGAAACGCTGATGCCACTGCCAAATGAACTCTAAGGGAACTAAGTGCAAGATCCAGTTTCTGAAGATGCAACAGATACTCCAAGATTCTCTAAATTCTTGTTCTTTGGGTTTTGTGAATCAAGAACCTCACTGAGAATCTCATCCAGGTCACTAAGTAGGCTGTCTGAGTAGAAGACTTCCTACTATTGAGTACAACTTGTTGGACAGCTGCCGAGAACTGCTCCTCCTCTTCATTCCAACGTATAGCAGCCACACTACAAAGTGCAGGGAGTGGGTTGCAGGATGGAAGGTGTGGCTGTTTTCTGGCTGAACAGGTCAAGATGAAGGGGATGTGGTATGTGAGGCTGAACTGACAGAACAAGGCGGTCACACTGGAGTAATGAAGATGAGCTATACCTTGATGCCCTTTTTGGAATGATTGGAATGGGGGGAAAGGCAGACACAAGACCCAGCTACCAACTGCTGTGGAAGGCAGTGAAGAGGTAGTCTGGACTGAGGTACTCCCAGGAGTAGAATAGATGAGGCTTTCTGTTTTCCCTCATCACAAACAGATTGATCATGGGGATAACCCACACTGTAATGAAGACCCTTCGGGGATGGTCCGTTAAATGGTTTTGCACCCCTGGCAAATACACGGCTACCAGAGTGATGTCTTCTTTAATGCAAACCTGTCACGGGTTGATCACCCTCCGACAGAGTAACCTGGAACATGCCTCCCTTGAGCATGTTCACATGGTACCTCTCAGTGGTGGTGTCCCTGAGCGTTTGAAATGAGTGTCTAATGCGGTTTCAGAAGGCACAGCATATATCGTGAATGGTCAGAAGTTTCAAACCATTGAACCGAGGGAGTCTTGCTCGACTGAACATAGGCCCTGCTCCTGCAGTGAATCCAGATGCACCTTCCTCCAACCCAGAAGGGAAGTGTTGGTAACCACCGACTTGTTCAGAGAAGGCTGAGAAAAGGGGACTCGTTAGTACCTGTTGCGTGGGGACTCCCACAGCACAAGGAATACAGGACAGATGGCAAAAGGAAAACCACCCTGCCCAGAGAATTCAGGGCTGGGAGGTAAGCTATCCTGAGCCACATCTGAAGGTGGCAAAGGCACGGCCTGGTGAATTGGACCACTTGTGTGCAAGTAGAATTGTGGCCCAACTGGCTTGGATATCCATAGACTGTTGTGGGCAGCTGAGCGTGTAGACTGAGGCAGAGCTGCTGAATTGCCTTGAAGAGGTTGGTTGGCAAAACACCCTTGACTTTGTGGATTTGAACAGGGCCCCAGTGACCTAGATTTGTTGAGTTAGAGCCAAGGTTGACTTTGTAGTCTTTAAAATGAATTCCAGATGGTTCAGTATATCCTTTCTGGAGCAACCCTTAGGCAGCCAATCATCGAGGTATGGGAAGATGTGGATTCATTTCCTTCTGAGATTTGCCATGCCCACCTGCATGTATTTGGTGAAAACCTGGGAACAGAAGAGAGGCCTAATGGGATAAACATATACTGATGAAACGACGCTCTCCTAGCACAAAATGCAGAACCTTCCTGTGGTTAGGCAGAATCACTGCATGACAGTTAGCATCCAAAAGGTCCAGAGTAGCAAAACAATTATTCTGAGACAGCACAGGAAGAATAGGTGCTAGAATGACCATGTAGAATCTCACATACTTGATGAGTTTGCTTAGTCTCATGCAAATAAGTCATCTTAATAATATTTCACTCCTACAGCTCCTTTTCTCTGAGGAGAGCTTTCATAACCATTCAACTTTAATAACCATTCAGCAGTTATATCAGGGGTCAGCAACCCCCAGCACATGTGCCAACAGTGGCACATGAAATGATTTGGAGCAGCACGCAGCACCCTCTGCTGAAAGTGCCACTACTGCCCCAGAAAAGCAAGCGGTGGTGCCCCAGGGACCCAGTGGTTCCAAGGCATGCCATGGAAAGAAGCTGCTTAGACCTGCAATGGCTTCTTTCTGTGGCATGAGTGGGGACCCCTGCCCCAGGTATGCCATGGAGAAGAGCCACTCTGGGTGGCTTGTTTCCAGGGTGTGCTTGGGGCCTCATCCCTGGGCTTGCCGCATAGAGGAGTTGATCAGGGCAGCTTCTTTCTGCGGCATGCCTGGAAACAACCCCCCACAAATGCTTCAGCTCTGGAAGCCACCACATTTTCAGACAGCAGCCACTTTTCGGCAGAGGGAGGCTACCAGCACTGACTGAGGTTCAAGGAGGAGGGGCTGGCACAGGAGTCAGTAAAGGTTGCCAACCCCTGAACTATATCGTTCATTGTAAAGGGGCTAAACTCATGCCACAAGAGACATGGCTTTGTAGGTGGGGCAATGGATTGGGGGTCTGATTCTGTTCCTGGCTCTGTTACAAATGCTGTGTTATCTTAGGCCGGTCCCATAATCCCTCTCATTGCCTCAGTTCCCCTATCTGTGTAGTGGGAAGAATACTTTCCTATATGCCAAGGATATTGTGAGGTTTAATTCATTAGTGTTGGGAAGATGATCAGAGGGCCCAGCGTGTCCTATATAAATACAGACATGGACAAACCTGGCCCGCAGTGAGTGGGGATTTGAGGTTCCTTTGAGCTAAATGGTATTTGCAACAGATCCAGTCACTGGAAGCTCTGGGTCACCATGGCATAGTGAAAATTGCATTCTGGAAGGAGTTTGAAATGAAGTCTAGAGTGGGCTCTAGTGCCCTGATTGAGCTCATTCATCCAGGCATAAGTTTGCAGTAACTTTCCTTAAATCAGTGAGACTATGCCATTGTTAGGGAGAGAAGAAGCTGGCCCTGAATTTCCACAGTGTTAATGTTCAGATCCAGGGGTTTACTTCCCATCCATCTATAACTCATATTTCTTCCCTTCCACTACCCACAATATATTTAATAACCAAATACTGTCCTATCTAGTTGCCATAGGAGCTGGAAACATAGTGTGGTTGAACTAGCCACAGATCACTTCTTTAAGATACTTGTAAAGACTTTAGCTCTGCATTATAGAGTGTTCTCTGTTCTCCTGGGTGGGGTGGGGAGCGAGCTTCTGGTTTAAAGTAACTTTTCTCCTCTGCAGGAACATTTCCTGATCCACCTCATTGCTATGGCTTAGAAAACTAACAATTTCCGATGATTGTTCTCTATTTTAATCCTTCAACTCAGTATAAAGTCTTCTGGCTGGAGGGACAGGCATGGTTCAGCTGTGTCACTTCCTTGTGCAGATTTTAAATCTTCACACAGATTTTGTACCTCTTTTTTTCCCCCAGGGTTTTCTTTTCTCTGTCCCATTTCTTTTCCCACTACTGTGATTTCCCCCAGTTTTGTGAAATCACCCTAGCTCCTTCAGTCCACGTAGATATTGACTCCTCCCCACTTGCCACCTGTATGTCATTTGCATTAGAAGCTGGAAGGATCTTCCATGAGCCTGTTCAGTTCTGTGCTAGCTGGTCTTTAACACTATTTTCTCTCCTTTTCTCATATAGTGATATTCTACGGAATAATGGTTCGGCTGTGGATGCTGCTATTGCTGCTCTAATCTGCACCTCAGTTTTGAACCCCCAAAGTATGGGCTTGGGAGGAGGTGTCATCTTTACCATCTATGATGCAACCACAGGTATGGTAAGGGTCTGACCCTTCCCAGGCACTTCTTCCAAAGTGTTGGTATATTTCTTCTTTAGAATCTATTCACTAGCATGTTCATTCAGGAGCCTTGCAGGAGTCAATGCCCTTGAAACTGCAAATGTTTTTATGTGAAAGCTGTGCTCTCCAGCTGGAATGCTGTTTTATTCCCAGACCAAACTATTTGTAAGGTGGGGAATAGGCCCCATATTGTGGGGAACTTTCCTGTCTTGTTCACCACCCTGGTGAAGGTGGCTAGCAAAAGGCTCTGCTCTCACTCCCTTCACCCAGAGGTCTGTCTGATCTTGAGGGCTCCCCTGTCTGATCTTGAGGGCTCCCCTCCCAGTTTCCTGTGTGACAGAGTGTCTCTAACCACAACAAGACTGGCTGCAAAATTCCTGGGGTCTCAACCCCCAGTCTTGTTGGGGTCACTCAAGGCCGGGGCTTGGTGTGTCCCCACTCTGGAGTTCTGACTCTGCACTGGGCAGTTCCCTGAGCAACTAATCATTATGGACAGTTCAAAGCAATACAATTTATTAAAAAAAGAGCAATCAAATAAATAAAAAAAGAGGAGAAAAGGCTAAAGACAAACCCCTCTGCTGCCCCAGGCATGGGGACCACACACACAGCATGTGTGGGAATGTGATGGACATTCATAGTATGCTTTCCACATGTTGCTGGCCTCCTGCCCAGGCTCTGGTTGTGCTACAGGGGTGCAGAGAGTCAGACAGTGGCTCTGTCAATGGCTACATGCTCCCCACATTCTAGGGGGCAGAGCCTTTCTCCCCACCATCAGCCCCTTCTGTTAGGGTCATGATTCTCCCCCTCTGTCCCCCAAATCTGGCTTGTGAGGCCTCTGGACTTCCCTGTGCCAGGCCCTGCCAATGTCCCCCTCTCTCTCCCCAACTACTCACTTCAACCACTGCTGGATGGCTCCAGCCACAGCTCCCATCTCCACTCTGCCTCAGCATGGCTGTTGCTCTGCTTGGCTGTCTGGGATGCTCCTTCAGGCCCCTTTGGTTCTGCTGCTATGGGTCTGCACAGCTCAGTTCGCTGGGCTACTTCTCTGGCCTCCTGTACACAATTTCAGATAGCTCCAGCTCTGTTCGCAGCTCGGCTCAGCTCTCTGGCTGCTCCTCTCATTTAATTGCTGTGGGTCTGCTCACCTCAGCTTCCTAGCCTGGCATCTCTGGACTACCAGCTCAGTGAGAGGTTGTGTTACCATGTGTTCCTTAACTCTGAGTGCCTTAAAATGCTCTGTTACTGTAACTTCCTATTGGGTTGCTTCCAGCCAGCATACAGGCATGCTTTGTTTGTCAGTGTGCTAAGCATTCCTTGTTCAGCAACTTAGCAGCCTGCTTGTAACACTGCAGCCACTCTCTGGTCTCCATCTGCCTTGGTTACTGCTAGCCAACAAGCACTAGTCCTGAATTTCCCTCTGACTCTTTGCCCTGAAATGCCCAAACTCTCCTGGAACACTGAGGGAAGTAACACAGTCCATTGCTCTTTTAAAGAGACAAAACCCCAGCAGTCTGTTGCTTTAACTAGAGTTAACGATCACTTCAATTCAAATACAACACTGGGTTGGTTTACATTAAAAGTAAACCAAGGTTATTAACAAAAAGAGCGTATTTTAAGTGAACTCAGGTGAAAGGGATAAAGTAAGAAATTATTCTAAGTAAATAAAAATGAAAAATGCTTTTTAGTGACTAAAACTTGACCAAAAAGTTTTGATTCTTCTTTGAATGCTTGCTCATCATGGCCATTCCATGTTAGGTGTGTATGCACCACATGCACCAGTTCTGGAATTTTTTCCCTCAGTGGTATCCTTAATCCTGGCTCTAGTGCAGGGCCATCCCAGACTGCTCCATGCTCCTGCCCCATCCCTAGGCCGGCTAGTCCGCCTCCATTGCATTTGCTTTCGGGCTTCAGGGAGGTGTTCAATAGCAATCACTCAACCAGCACCTGATTTAGTCACGGAGTCAGACTATGATGATGATGCCACCTCAGCAAGGGAGGAAGAGCTTATCCTCTATCCTCGCCAGCATCTTCCTCCTCCTTGCCAGATGAGGCTCCAGTGGGGCCCTCTGCTGCCATCCTATGGAAAAACTTTAGCACACACCAAGAGCTGCTGAAGTGGGTAGCCTCAAAACTGGGCTAAGAGGAGCAGAGCTGAAGGAGCCCACTGATAGCTCCTTGACATCCTGACAGATATTTTCCTGCCAGGCCTTTTCCCAAAGCCCCACAGCTCTAGTGAGAAATGAATAGCATCTTCATACACTGGATGTCAGACAAGCTCTGGCTTTCTACATTGACAGGATTAAACCTTTCTGTATGTTCATGCAATTGTTCAATTCAATTGCTGAATGGATGAAAGGACTGCTGGTATCATCACAGAGGATTTCATCCTGGATCACTGCCTGCATCTGAGTCTGTTATGAGCAGCTGAATGTCATGTCTTCAGCTTTACTAATGTCTCATTTTACAAGTGATCAAGCATTGTCAGTGGCTTTCTAGTTCAGGTCCATGCAGGAAATCTGCAGAGCCACAAACTGATTGTCTGTCTACACCTTCACATCCCACCACACCAGTACTCAAAAGGCCTGTGATGACACAGGCTTTGGCAGAGCAGCATGTCCATGAACTCTTTTGTTCCACCATCAGAGGCACAGCTTGTGAATCACCTGACCTGGAAATGACATGAGCAAGCATTTGAAGAAGAAAGAACATTTACTGATCTTCTGAGATGTGTTGTTCATGTCCATTCCACAACCCATCCTTCTCCTGTTCTGTCAGAGTTCAGGCAAGAAGGAATTGGGGGTGGAGGGGCTGGCAGCACTGTTATACCGGCTCGTATCCATGTTACCCCAGAGGTGCTAGAACCAGCCCTATAGATACCACTGAGGGAAAAATCTCCAGCATGAATGCATGTGGCATGCAAACACTTGACTTGGGATGGACCTCAGCAACATATCTCGAAAAACAAGTACAAGAAGTCAGTAATTGTTCTCAAGGAAGCGTCTTATGCTTCCTTCCAGCAAAACAACTAATCAGGATCTCCCACCAAGTCCAACATGTTCAGTTCCTTTATCTTTGGAGGTGAAAGATAATTTGGGGTTCTTTGCCCCTCTCTTTTATTATCTAGTGAATTTTCAAAACCCATCTTTCTCAAAGTTCAGTGCTCTGCTGTGAGGAAAAGTGCCATGGAGTTTGATGGAGAAGGTTCCATACTGGTTCCTTTTCTTCTAGTGCTTTCTGCAATGCCAATGAATGGGCATTTGACTGTGCTTTCCAACTACACTCCCTGAAGCAGATGCAGAGATGGTATAGAAATGAGAAGTCTAAGTTAACTAATTAAGCCAATTGTCTTTCTCTTTGCACTGCCCAGATACCATAAAAGAGCCACAACAGAGTGTAAGAACAGTATAGCCAGAATTAACTCATCTGTGTATCCAGGAACATGATCTTGCTTTCTGATCAAAGAAGGAGCCAAAGGGACCAGCAGCATGAGATGTACTGTTCTTAAAATTGTTAGGAAGAAGGGAACTTTGCAGAAAGAAGGCTTATAGACTCATAGAAACTGGAAGGAACCAGAGGTATATCCACACTGGAGCCTTAGGTTGACTTAAGCTTCCCTACAGACTCCTGCAGCCACAGTGGGCTTATATTAATTCAACTTAAATGCTTCTTTAAGGCTTAGGTTGACCTTATTAAGTCGACTTAATTGGCCTCCAGGTCCCCTTCTAGAGTTCCTGGCCACCAGGAAGGGTCAACCTAGCACCTGCCAGTGTGGACACAGGCAGTCAACAGGAGTTCTCAGTGTGGATGCTCTAAGTCGACTTAACAGAGCCTCCCGTGCAGACGTATCCCATGAGAGGTCATCGAGTTCAGTTCCTTGCACTCATGGCAGGACCAAGTACCCTGACAGATGTCTGTCTAACGTTCCCCTGCAGAGTTCATCAACACAACATGAGAACGTGGCAGGTTTGGTGATGGACTTTGTGGACTCCACTCTGTGGACTCCAACCATCACCAGTTTTCACAAAATAACTCAAAATCCAATTCCCTCCTTTCTACCCCACTAATTGTGATGGGATGAAACTTTCCAGACATTGGGAAGAGTTTACTATGTGTTTTCCCTTCTTATTTCCAGAAAAGGTCGTGGTAATTAATGCTCGTGAAACAGCACCAGAACATATCAGAGAAGACTTGTTAAATCAATGTAGCAGCACGCCAACTCCCCAACCAGGTAAGAACAGGAATTGGACTGTTTTCCTTTCAGACAGCTTGGCGCACTAAGTAGAGAGTGGGGAGCCACTGCCTGGCATTTGGGGAGAGGATAACCGATCTTGTTACTTGATTGCACTGTGGGAAGTCCAGCGTCTCTGAAGGATCCCATGTCTCTGTGCATTATATTTATGGTAATTGCTCTTCATTATTTCCTACTATTGCTCTTAAGTACTAAGCTGAACAGAACCAAACAAAGCATTTGGATGCACCTAACCTCTCACGTGAGAAAGGAAGAGTGTTCCAGGGAAAGAAAGGTAACCTGAACCTCAGGGAACCCTGGCGTTAGCTTGGAGCCAGCCCCCATGAATAGACCCTGCAAATAGTGCAGTTCTAGGTTTGTGTTTTTTCTCTCCCTAATATCAGTGCCGGCACTGGCCCAGCCTCTGGGTTACTTTTTTAATACAGTTAGTGAAGGAGCCAGAGGACTCGAGTCTTAGGGCCCCACAAAGTACTTACTCCTGCATATAGCCACGCTTAATTCAATGGGGCTGTGTGCTTTTGGAAAGGCCTGTTGGATAAATCCCGAAAGCAAGACTTGTTATTCATCAGTCAAAGCTGACAGCTGTGCATTTCATTGTTCTGATCCTTGTGTGTGGTTCAAAGCATAGCTCTGCTCTGAAAAGTGACAGCCAAAATGGCTTGGTGGGTGCATGTTTGTATGTCAGTGACACTGTATCAGAGGTGCAAAGCTGACAAGAAGAGAGAAGTTGTGGTCTTCCTGACTGATTTCCCACCAAACTCAGCCAGGGATCTGAGGACAGGGATTTTTTTCTCTCCTGAATTGTTACCAGGAGTAAAAGATCTGCAGGCCAAATCAGGCCCCATTTGGTATCTACCCCCTTGTCTTCAGATTTTGCTTTCAGTGACATTCATGCAATTTTCTTGTTAGTGAATTTGTGCAGATGTTACTGTGGCTGAACTTAGCCAGTAGTTGTGTTCACACACAAGAAGGAATAGAGTCCAGAACGCTCTCTTGTAACTGTGTTGATAAGGCAGGAGTAAAAATCATTTAAAAAAAATTACTTTGTCACTAAAATTGGCAGAGGTGACTGACCACACATGCAATGAGTAAATCAGAGGGGTAAAGCAATGCCTCTTACAGATAATTTTTAGTGTAGGACTGCATTTTCCAAGGGTTTGGCTCCCAGCAGCTCTCACGGAGAACAATTAAGATCAGTGGGTGCTTAGACCTTCCGAAAAATCAAGCCCCATGTGTCTTGTCCAAGATCATTCAGAGGATCTGTGGCAGAGAAAGGAATTGAACCCAGGTCTTCTGAATTCCTGTACAAACATAAAGCCAGAAAACTACATTGTCTGGCTCACCACACCCTGTAACAGAATACAAAGCCTGTTACTACAAACAGCCAAAAGGAAGCAGTTTCTTCAATCTGGGCTACAGATACTTTTGTTTAGGAAGAGGACTTGCGGGTTTCATGATAATGCTTAGTCCTTCCCTAAAGCCTTTCATTCAAGGATCTCAGAGCATTTTACAGGCTCTAATGAATCAAGCCTCATCATGCACCAGGAAAGGAGATATTGATGTCCCTCTTTTACAAACCAAGGAACAAAAAATTAAAGCCATTATTGTTTCTTAAAGGAACAGCACTCAGCAGCTGTCACAGCAGGAGATCAAAGAGGCATTGTGCAGGGGAATAGGATCCTTAAGAGGGTGCAGCCTCTATTTCCCTCTCTAGATATTTATATAACCCTTTCCATTTCTCATCACCGCTCCTGCTCCACCCTTTCGGGATCAGGTCGGCACACCAGCTGCAGCTGTGACTGGCCTTTGTATAGGGGTGCATGTAGAAAAGACCCCATTCACTCTCCCCCAACTTGTGCAGAGGTCACCCATGATCCAACTTTGACCACAATTTGCCCAAAGTCAAACAGTAAGTCAGTGGCGGACTGAGAATAGGACCCTACCACTACAATCCAGGAGGCCAGTGCTTCTCAAGTGGTGCCGTACAGAGATGGTCTAGGATTGCAATGAGGGAGAGGGTCCAGTCCTTTCCTTGCCATCTGGCCAGAGCTGGAACTTTGGCTTGGCTGCTCCTCTGTCAACCCCAGGGAGAGATGGAGTAGGGGGCACCAGGAGCCCCCAATACGCAGAAGAGTGGGAGGATTAGATTCAGACTTTTGGCGCTTACTGGGTAAGTGGAGCTGAAGGAGGAGGCTGTGGTCTGGTGCTCCTAGAAATGTCTGGCCCCTAGTAAAGATGGTGGTCTTCAGCCTGACAGCCTTTCTGGTTATGAGCTGGGATTGGTTGTGGGGCTGAGTGCAGGGAGAAGAGCTCAGAGCTGGGTGTAGGGCAGCCAGAGGAGAGTGTGTGTGGGGCTAGGTGCAGAGGCAATAGGGGGTGCTGAGAGCAGGGAGAATATGCAGGAGGAGGGAGTGGTTGGGGATGGGTGCAGGGCAAGAAGAGAAGAGGTTTGTCAAAACTTGTGTTCTGGTCAATGTTCCCCCTAATTATTTGTAGGCTGTGTGTACAAAAAATGTCTTTGTGTGTGCAAAAAAATTTCTTTCTGAGCACCATTATTAGCACTATTGAATTTTTTTGTGCATACTTTATTTTGTTGTGTGCACAGGTTTCATGACCTGTGTGCGGGCACACATGTGCACAGCTTAGAGGGAACAGTGGTTGTGGTCCCATTAGTCTGTGGAACAATTGTTATCGTTGGGGTAAACTGACTGGGCCCATGGTGCAGGCTTTCTGACTTGTGTCCAGACGCTCAAATGCTAGAATTACATTAAAGAACTTCCCAAGCATTGATTTTCCACGTAAGCATCTGCTGTGCTATTGCTAATGGGCCAGGCTGCTGGGAAAGGACGACACAGCCTATGTGATCTCGAATGGAACGGAGGGAAGGAGATAGCCTGTGCTGTCACTGGTGGGATTGATGTCACCAGTGTGGGGTAAGGAGCTGTTAATCCATGAGACAGTTTCCCTACTAAGGGGTGGACCATGCCTTGAAACCACTGGAGATTCCTATTGCTAGATTCTGCTTCCCTTCTTTCCATGCCATAGCTGTGAATGGTGGCCTCCAACTATATGTCAAAGGATTAATGAATGGAGAAGAAGGTTGCTGCAGTGGGTAATATTATAACCCCTTGTGCAGGGAGCCAGTGGATTGCAGTCCCTGGGGAGCTTCGTGGATATGAAGAAGCTCACAGACTCTTTGGCCGGTTGCCCTGGAAATCGCTGTTTGAGCCTACAATCAAACTTCTGGAACCCGGAATCAAAATTCCAGTAATGCTGGGCAAATATCTCAATCATCCGCTCTCACAGGGGCCTTTGAAACAGTCATCCTTGTGGTAAGAGTGGTGTATTTCATGGGGGGAGGAGCAGGTGCAGGACAAGCACGTGCCATGCAGAGGGTTTGAAGTCAGAGTAGTTGTCTGGTCTGTTTTGCAGTTGAAGGAGACATTCATTTTGGGAAGATGGGGGAATAGAATGGAAATCTCTCACTTCTGTCAGTCCCACCGGAGTGGCTTGCCCACTGAGGAATGGGGAGGTTTAATGAACACAGCCCCACACTGAGAATAAGAGATGGGAGACTGGCTGTGTGAAGATTGCCTCTGTATGGCATCTGTCCTGAAAGGGTAGAAACCTGCAGTCCTCATTTACATAAGGATTCCCATTGGGATAACTGGTAAAGGCTGCAGCATCAGGCCCAAAGTAGGGAATTTTTGTGTGGGACTTGACATGGAGACATGTTTGCCCAGGGCGAGGCACTGTATGAGGACAGGCCTTCCCCTGATTGCATGGCATGGAAGGTGGAGCTTCCAGCGCTTTGGAGAACAAGGACAAACTATAAACAAGAGAAACAAGCTTTGGCTGGCAAATGAGAGATTCCATTAGGGGAGAGAAATAATCACACATGCACCATAAACCTGAACTGATACACATTCTCTCTTAGCAGGGAACTGTTCTGTAAGAGTGGTGAGGTCCTAAAAGCTGATGAAATACTCTATTGGCCAGCCCTGCTGAAGACACTGAAGATTGTAGCCGAGAAGGGAGCCAGAGAATTTTATGAGGGCCAGATAGCACAGGATTTGGTGAAGGACATACGCAGTGAAAGTACGTAGCCATTATACTTCACAGATGAAATTTCTATAAGGTGGGTGCACAACTGGTTGAAAGACTGTACTCAAAGAGAAGTTACTAGTGGTTCAATGTCACCCATCTTGCCTCCCCTACCCCCCAGGACAGCTCTGTCTGCCACGAGTCCATCCTTGGTCCTGTACTAGTCAATATTTTCATGACTTGAAAACTGGAGTGGAGAGAACCGTTATAAATATTGCAAATGACACCAAATTGAGAAGGATTGTGAGTGCTTTGGAGGACACAGCATTAGAATACAAAAGGACCTTGTCAAATTGAAACATTGTTCTGAAAACAATAGGATGAAAATAAAAAAAGTACTTCACTTAGAAAGAAAACATCAATTTCCACATGTCAAAAATGGGAAATAGCTGGAGAGGTGGTGTGATTGCAGAAAAGCACCTGGGCATTACAGTGGATCACAAATTGAGTAATAGTTAACAGCGGGAAGCAGTTGGAAAGAAGGTTAATGTCATTTTGAGTCAGATTAATAGTAGTGTTGTATGTCACACGTGCAAGATAATTGTCCAGCTCTACCCAACTCTAGTGAGGGCTCAGTTGGAGTACTGTGTTCTACCCTTGATGCCACACTTCGGGAAAATTATTGGCTAACTGGAGAAAGTCCAGCAAAGAGCAACAAATATGATAAAAGGTGTAGAGAAGGTTAAAGAAACTGAGTATGTTTAGTCTTGAGAAGCGAAGACTGAGAGGGATCTGAGAAGTCTGGGAATAAGTCTGGTTTTTATAAAGAGGACAGGGATCAGTTGTTCTCCATGTCCCCTGAAGGCAGGACAAGACGTAATAGGCATAATTTATGGCAAGGAAAATTTAGCTTACATAGCAAGAAAAACTTTCTGGCTGTTTGGGTAGTTAAGTTCTGGAATAGGCTTCCAAGGGAGGTTGTGGAATTCCTATCACTGGTTTTTTGTTTTTTGGCTTTTTTTTTTTTAAGAACAGGTTAAACAAACACCTGTAAGGGATGGCGTAAGTTTACTAGGTCCTACTTCAGCACAGGAAGGTGGGCTTGATGAGTTCTCAAGGTGCCTTCCAACCCAACATTTCTATGATTCTGTAATAATAATTATTACTAATTCATAAAAATAAGTATATAGGGCCTTTCACCCAGAGAGCTCAAAGTGCTTTACAAAGGTGGGTAAGTTATCTCAATGTTATAAATGGGGGAAACTGAGGCACAGAAAAGGGTTGTGCAGTTTTTTGTGTGTGACCTGTCTGAGGTTGCACTGGCAGAGCTGGGAGTAGTGGTTTGGGGCAAGATTTTTAAAAGTGACTAATGATTTGGGATGTTTTGGTTTTGGGGCACCTAAGTGAGACACCTCGAAGGGATCTGATTTTCACAGTGTGGGTGCTGAGTTCTTTATGAAAAATTGGCCACATTAAGGCATCTCAGTTTGTGATCCCAAAAATCGAAGCACCCAGAATTACTGGTCACCTTTTTAATCATAGCTATCACGACAAGTGTAGCTGAAAAATGCTAGGACTGATATTCCCTGGTGTAACTCATCTGACTCTGTGGAATTACACCAGGCCTGAATTTGAATCCTCATGACTAGGATTTTATAAACCAAGGTTTTCACCTAAAAAAATTAGGTCTGTGTTCAGGAAAGCTGCAGCCTTCAGTTCAATGCTGCTGAGGGTATTTTTCTGAAGAAAGGAGCAGAATGTGCAGCTGTTTTATCTCATCAGGAAGCTGACTCGACCCACATGTTTGGCTCCTGATATGAGATAAGAAGTAAGAGGGTGAGTCTCCTGTTCGACTTGGTGTTCATGTCGCTCTTTGATATAAGCTCCTGACCAGTTGCTGCACTTGTTGATACCCTAAGTGCAAAAAGCATAGTCACTGGAAGATAATCTTTTCCCTTTTCGTTCCTAATCAGAGCTCTACTGCTGCTCTTCAGTCTGGGTTCACTTGCCCTTCATTAGGGGAATAGCTGCATTGAAGTTTGGTGGGCCAGCCAGCAGGCAGATTTCCAACGGCAAGGCAATGCCAAGAGCAGGGCCAGCCAGCAGGCAGCTCTCCAAGAGCCAAGCAACTCCAAAAGCAAGGCCAGCCAGCAGGCAGCTCTCCAAGAGCAGATGTGATCTGGGTCAACCCCAAGAGTGGAGTCTGAAACCCAGCTTTTGCTCCATCATTCAGCTGTGGCTGCTATGCAGTTGTTTCCCCATTTGTATCAGTTTTTTCTTGTCGTTGGGTTTGACACATGAAAGAAGGGCAGCAAAAGATAGGTGTGGGGATGCTGTGGCCAGTGTAATAAGTGTTCATCAGGCTCTCTCTGCTTCTGGCATGTACCAGTAGATCAGTGCCATGTGCTTCTCTTTTTGTCTTTTGAAGATGGCAATCTGACGCTGAGTGACCTCAAGAATTTCCAAGCAATAGTGACAACACCCTTGAATATTTCTCTGGATAGATACACAATGTATTCCCCCCCCCCACCTGCTGGGGGTGCTGTTCTCCTCTTCATCCTCAACATACTGAAAGGTAATTTGCGAAAGAAAAGGCAGATTTCTGCATGGTGCACTATCTGCATGGGCAGGAAGGGCAGTGGCTGTAGCCATGGGGTTCAGGACAAGATAAGGTCAGGAGCAGCAAAATACTTCTTGGCTCTTATCATCACAGGATGTTACAAATATAAACCAGCTACCCCTTGGGAGGCTGGAAAGCATCATTATATAGTTGGGGGAGCAGGGTCAGAGAAGTACATTGATACTGTATTCTCAAAGAGGATTGGTTTCAGAGCAGGAATGAGAACTTTGGTGCTCCTTGCTCCCAGGCTGGGCTCAGCCAGCAGGACCATGCCTCTCAGATGGGAGGAAGTGGATTAAGAAAAGGAATGATGCAAGAAGAGGGGTTAGGATTAGGACTCATAATGCAGCTGCTTGTCTTCCTTACTCCATTCATCTCTTTGGTTTATCCTATGCTGAAGGGTTTAAATTCACTCCAGAGTCCATGAAGTCTATTGATAGGAAGATTGAGACTTACCATCGTATTGCAGAGGCCCTGAAGTTTGGTAACGGGCAAAAGCAAAAACGGAGTGACCCACGTTTCTCTAAGATAACACAGGTGAGCCAGCACAGTGCCCCGGGACAGTCAAAACTGCTATTGCACATCTTGTATCTTGGCACCCCCAGAGTGTGTGTGTAAGAAATGTAAATCATTTGCTGTTAATTGTCTGTGTATTTTAAAGTTATGTTAATGTTTTCTTGCTCGTAAGATTCAATAGCAAAACTCATGAAGTTTCACAGCTCAGTGGTATAGTGCATCTCCATCTCAATGGGACCCTTATTTGTAAAATGAATATGTGCAAACCTGGACTTCCAGTCCTGGCTGTCTGTTGATAGGAAACAGTTGTGGAGAACAGCTGTCAACTTGAAGCCCCTTCCTTCTCTCCTACAGTCTATATAGCTTTGATGCTGGGCTGCTGTTTCTGTTTTGAAGCCTCTTTGTCATGAACTCATATGCTGAACCTTCCAAAAGACCTACCAAGTCCCTGTAATGCTCAGCTGAACACTACAGTAATGTCCCAATGGACGCTCCATGATAGGTATGCCTGCGTCCCTGCACTGCTGATCAGAGAGCTTTGGTAGCAGTCCATCTCCTCCCACCAGGACATATGCTGCTCCTCCCCTGCCATGAGGCTAGCCAGTGAGTGAGGGCAACTCTCCTCAGTTCCTTCTCTAGAGACTAAGCTAAAATGGTGCATCATTAACTGCTTTTAGGTATGCTAGTTTTAGCTTTCCTTGAAGCCTTTTTAAAAAATTCATCTATGTTTTATTTGGCTGTTCCTAAAAAAATAAGAAAGAAGGAAAAAACAAAAAAGTAAGGGTTTGCCTCCTACCAAACATGGTATGTTTGGCTCCTTGGACTTCAAAAAGTGCCTCACTTGTAGCTGAGGGTCACTCACAGTGTGTTTGCTGCCTGGGGCAAAAGCACATTCCACAAAAGCGTGGCTTGTCCCAACAACTGAAGCCCAGGCTGAGGAAAGACGGAGAGTTACGGCTCAAACTCCTGACGGAGTTGGCCTTCAGCCCCCAGAATCCCAGTGGGAACTCTCACTGCAATCTTCTTTATTGAAGGGAAGTGAGCAAGAGATGAGCCACTCACACAGGACCACTAAGAGAATGTCTTTGAGTCCCTGTAGTGAGTCCCAGTGGAGCCAAAAATGGTTCCCTCTTTCATCAGTACCATAAAACTGGTTCCTACGGGCACACGCAGGACCAAGTCAACAGAATAAATCAGTCTGTTCCAAGACCTGATGGGCACAGGCAAAGAAGCAGCAGAACTGGGGAGGTATGAAAGACACGGGATCTGCCCTGGAATGGCTTTGTTGATAAGGCCATTGCTAGACTCCAGTGCACATGGCACCAACAGATATTGTTGCCCGGTCGCACATTTCCAACCCCATCAGTGCAAGCCTCTCAGCACCAACAGCTACTGCTGGTACTGGCACCATCCACACTGCTGGGTTTCTGGTGTGCAATGGATCTTTTGGTGTCCAGCGCATCGGACTTGCGCTTACTTAGTACGGAGCCACAGTACCAAGTTCACCCAGTCTTGGGTTGGCAGCTGTCTCCGTATGACACACAGCCATTATCAGGAGAGTCTGAAAGTGAACAGGCAGACGTGGGTTCCCACTGCTCTTCTCTTCCGCCATATGAAGCCCAATTTCACTATGGGCATCAGGCATATTGTCCACCTGATCCACAACCTCCCTGGTTGGGCCAGCCTTGGTACTAACTGCTGGGCCTCGTGCAACATACTCAACATCTCACTCTGGAGAACTTCATCCCTCCTTTTGGAGATGCTTTACTCCATTCTGCAGCACCTGGGGACAGATAACCTCCAACGGATTGTTGCTGGAGATCATCCAGAATGGATATACCATCCATTTCTCCCCCCTCTCACCTTCCAAACAGCCTTTCCTGCCCCTCTTTAGGGACTCTTCTGAAAGAGTCTACTATGCAGAAAGGTAAATCATCTCAGTGTAGCAGCCAAGGAGCCTGTGCCATACATCTCATGCTCCTCCTATTTTCTGATGCCAAAGAAAAAAGGAGTGGCCCTCATAGTGGACCTCAAAGTGCTCAACAAACATGTCAAAGGGCATAAAATCAAGATGGTCACCCTATCAGCAATCCTTCCAGCACTTGACAAAGGACATTTGGTTCTCAGCCCTCTGACCTTCATAATGTGTATTTCCACATTTTCATTGTTGTCTGATCTTTGTTTTTTTAGTAATATGGATAGCATTAAAGGCTTGCCAGTAGATTTAATTGGAAATCAATGAGGTTCTTAGTTTCTGAATTAGACTACAGAGATTTTTGGCAAGGACCCCTGGGATGTATGACAAGAATATTTAACACAAATGACCAAATATATCATTTTAACCAAATATGTCAATATTTAACACAAATGACAAAATATATATGTTTTTAGAGATTTTACTAAAATAACTTAAAATGATAGACGAGTAGTTAAGGTAAATGGATATATGAATACATTTAAATGGCTAACGCAATGGATAATGATTTGTAGAGCCCTGCACAGATACAAATATGCGGATCTGTATCTGATCTGCATCCACAAGAAATGTCTGTAGCTATCCATGTTGTAGCCACAGATGCAGATATAATGCAGATAATCCACGGATATCCGCATATTTGCAGGGCTTTAGCTCTGTAAAGATAAAAATATGTGGCCCTGTATCCAGTCTGCATCCCCAAGAAATGGTCTGAGGATATCTGCATTATATCCACAGATATGGATATCCACGGATATAATGCAGATAGCCACAGATTTGCAGGACTCTAATGGTATGAATATAATCTTATTTTAAGAGATATTTATGCTATATTTGTATTGCTTTGAATTAATTGTTTTGAATTGCTTTTATTAATATACTTACACCCTTTTCCATTGACTTGATTGAGAGAGATGTTCAGTCCCTTAACTTTGGCGTGGATGGGCGGAAGATAGCTGGAGCTAAGAGCGATCAGACTAAGAATACTGATAGTACTTAAGTATCTTAAAACAAAAAAGCCTAACAAAGAAGAGAAGATTAAAGAAAGAGTAGCTGGTGCCCACACCTTGGCAACACGGTTTGCCCTTTTATGCCCTAAATAATATGGATCCTCCTTCCAGGTCTAAACTTGGCTTTGTTACCCCCAGATTCTTGGGGTACATCTTTTTTACAGGCTGGCAAGTTCGTGTGTATTAATGACACATTGTGGATAGACTTGCCTTTTTAGGATGGTTTTAGACAGTATGTTTTTCACACATTTTGTTATTTGTGGCCCTTTTGATGGGTTTTGTGGTGGACTTGTGAAGCATGTCTAGGCATAATCCTGTTGGCACTCCCCTTTTGAAACCTCCTGACTTCTGAGGTGCTGAAGTCATAACCACATATGGACGCTTCTTGCTCTTTTCTTGGGTTAAAGGTCCCAAACAAATGCATGCTTGGGTTTTGTGCAGGATGTGGCTTTTGTGTTTTAGCATTGCTAAATAATGAGTTTATTTTCATAGAACAAACATGCAAACATATAAAGAAACTTAAATCTATACTTAAACTATATGTGAGGAAAAATATATATATGAGCAAGCAGGCTAGATCCATAGGCTCCACCATCATAGTACGTCATTGCCTCAGATTCACACTGGGCCAGGACCACTACCAATTCAGAGTGCTCCCTTTTGGCCTCTCCTCAGTCCTGAGGGTATTCGCCAAGGTCCTTTTGGTATTGGCAGGCCACTTAGGCTGTCAAGATATCATGATTTATCCTTATCTGGACCACTGCCTTCTAAGGGCATGGTCCTTCACAGGGCCCAATGAGTCACGCAAACCTCACTTGACCTGTTTCTGAATTGGGGCCTACAAATCAACAAACAAAAGTCATACTTAACACTGGTACAATGAATAGAATTAATAGGAGCTGACCTCAACTCCATTCAGTCAAAGGTACCCCTCCACATCACAGATTCCACAGTCTCCTTGTTCCTAGAGGCAACAGACTCCAGCCCCCAAATTCTGGCTAGACATTGCCTCCATCTTTTGAGGTGAATGGCCACAGCACAGTGGTTATTGCTTATGCCAGACTAGGGGTCTGCAACCTGTAGCTCTGGAGCCCCATGCGGCTCTTTTGGCTGCCCCTTTGTGGCCCCAGGCCCCAACCCTCCTGCCACTGGAGGATCCAGCAGGTGACCCACGCCAGGCTTCAGGCTCCCCCCTGCCACCAGGGGACTTCGCAGAGGGCCCAGTCCTGGTTCTAGGTTCCCCTCACCTGGGGACTCTGCAGTAGTTGACCTGGCCAACCTCCCTCCACCCCCCACCAGGAGGTTATACCCATTGCAGCTCTCAAAACACTTGGTTATTGAAGGAGTTTTTAAAAATGGCTCTTATTGTCTTTTGGGTTGCCAATCCCTTTGCCAGACTATGCATGAGATGCCTCTGAGCATGATTCACTTCAGTTTACAGGACAACAGACACAGCACAAGCAAACTTCTGTTGATGCCCACCAGGGTCAAGCAAGCCTTGGGCTTGTGGAAGACCCCAATAAACATCTGTACAGGAATCCCATTTGTTCAGTCTTCCCTATTTGTACTCCTGAACACTGATGTGCCCCTCATTGGATGGGGTGCACATCTCAGTGGTCACCCAATACAAGATAAATGGTCTCCAGCGGAGATGTGCCTGCACATCAATCTCCTTGACTCAGACCGGTAAGAAACATGTGGTTACTTATTCATGATGATCAAAGACACACACACACACACACACACGGATCGCAACAGACAACATGGCCTGCATGTATTACATCATAAACTGACGAGGAGGGCACCAGATCTCATTCTCTATGCCTAAAGGCACTAAATGTATGGAATTGGTGTATCTCCCACAATATTGTAATATCAGCAACCTACCTACCTAAAATACACATATTGAATAGTCTTGGCCACAAATTTCTGCATGACCATGAATGACAGAGGGAGTCACTGGTACTCCACAACATATTCTGTGAATGGTGGACATTGGTAGTAGATCTGTTTGCTACTTACCAAAACAAGGAATGTTCACAGTATTGCTCCAAAGCAGGGATCAGACAACACTCCTGGGAGATGCTCTCCTTGCACGGGACAAGGGACTTCTTTATGCCTTTCTCCCATTCCGTATCCCTATATTATTGAAAGTCTTGTTGAAAGTAAAAAGAGAAAAAGCAAACATCATACTGATTGCTCCTACATGGCCCAGCCAGACACGGTACCCTTATCTGTCACAGCTGGCACTGTGTCCACCAATGATTCTTCCAATCACTCCTCACGTATTGCAGAACGAGCAGTAAACTCTCTGTCGTAGCCGCTGGAGCTGCTGCTCAAAGCCTGGCTCTTCACACACAGCTGTAACTACAGTTTACCATGTCCCTTATAGTAACCAGCGCCTCGGGCGAGCGGTGCAGAGTGCGCCCTTTAATGGAGCGGCTCAGCATGCCGGGAGCAAAGCCCCGCTCACCCCGCCATGGTTGCAGCTCTGCCTTCACAGTTCCAGCACATACACCTCTTGTTCTGAGGAGGTACAGAGGATGCCATTATCTGATAGGAGAGGAACTATTCATCATAACTGTCTACAGAAATGGAAGAGATTCCAGATATGATGCCAACCTAAAGGCATCACCCCAGTACAGTCACCCTACCATTAGTTCTGGGCTACCTGTTGGCTCTGAAAAAACTGGGACTCTCTATTTCTTAAAGGTTCACTTAGCAGCAATTGCAATCTTCCGGCAAAAAGTAGAAGGTTACTCAGTCTTTTCCCATCCAACTACAAGGAAGGTTCTCAAAGGCATAACAAGCTTCTTCCCACAATCTAGGTCCTCCACTCCTCAATAGGATCTCAACGTTGTGCTAAAAAGGCTAAGGAGAGTAGACCACTATTTGAACTCATGGTCACTTGTTCATTAACTTATGTAAGATGGCTTTTCTCATTGCCGTTACCTCCGTAAGGATTGGAGAAATAGCAGTTCTAATGGCACATTCCCCTTTCACTGTTTTCTTCCCTCCCAAGGGCATGCTTGGACCACTCAAAGGTGACTTCCGCTCTCTGCATAAATCAGTTTATTCAGGTTCTCCCCTTTTATCCCAAGTCCCATCAGGATAATAGGGCAACCATCCTCCATATATTCAACATGAGGAGAGCCTTGGCCTGCTGTTTGGACAAGACAAGAGCCTTCAGAAAAATCTCTGAGACACTTCCTTTCCATTGCTGAGAGATCAACAGGTACAGCTATTTCACCTCTTTCAGGATGTATTAAATTCTGTTACCAATTGCACACCATAACACCCCCATCTTCAATAAGCACACATTCTACAAGGTCATTGTCATCCCTCACCTTCTTCAAGTGTAGCCCTAGATCAGAAATCTGCAGAGTAGCTACCTGGGCATCTGCATGCACCTTTGCATAACACCATGCCATCCTGGGGGAGTCAGCTGCATATACCTAATTCAGTGTCACCGTGCTATCAGCCATGTCAGACTTGACGCAAAAGATCCAGCCTACTGTGGTGGGCACTGCTTAGGAGTTACCTAGCATGGAGCACCCTTGGGGGACTACGTGAAAAAGAGGTTACTCACCTTGTGCAGTAATGATAGTTTTCAAGATGTATGTCCTTATGGGTGCTCCATGACCCACCCTTTTCCCCTTTACTTTGGAGTTCTAGTATTTGACTCTGGTAGATAAGGAACTGAGGAGGAAACGCCTGCTGACACTGGCTAGCCTTGGGGCAGCAAGGAGCAGTGCCTGTATGGACTGTTACCAAAGTTCTCTGATCAACAGTGCAGGGATGTGAAGACCCCTACAGTGGAGCACCCAGAGGTGCACACATTTCAAAGAACCATCATTACTGCACCAGGTGAGTAACTTCTTCTGTCATGCTTACTCCTGCTGAGTAGTAATTTACTTTGAGTAGTCCTGTTGCAACTGGGGAGGAAGTAAAACCTGTGGAATAGTTTGTGGAGGATAGTCTTGTTCAGCTTGGCTGAAGGTAGCAAAACTGGGCCTTGTGTTCTCAAAGTGCATCTTGTCCATAATTTATCATGGCTCTAAAATTGCCTAACACAGGATGCCTGAAACAGCAATCTCAGTGTCAGTGATGTGAGTGTTTCATTTCAGTGGTGCTGTTCACCTGATATACTGAACAGAAAAGAAGGATCTTTATGGCAGGCTTCAGCCTTTATTGTTTGCCAGAGTGTTTTCATTCATTGAGGGATTGATGATTTTTCTTGGTGGCCTCTGATTACTTTGCCGAGCCTTGTTTGATGAGGTGGATTCTGGTGAGCAGTCAGGCAACAGATGCTGTTAGTGCTCCAGATGTGATATAGATCCTCTGAATTCCCTCACCTTGAATTAAACCACCTATGGCCTCCTGCTCATCCTACAACAGCATCCCTTTGCTCTGCAAGGGTCATCTAACTGCCCTGCCTTTTTTTCTAGGAGGAGATTCAGACACTGTTGTCCAGTGCCTTTGCTGAGCATGTCAGGAAGCATATAGATAACAGAGGTGACCATTCGCACAGTTTTTACAACCTCTCCCACCCAGGAGTCCCATCCCATGGCACCGCCCATGTCTCCGTCCTCGCTAAAGACGGCAGTGCTGTATCTGCCACTAGTACAATCAACTATCCGTAAGTGACCAGAATTTTGTGATTTGCTCACCCAGAGAGAGTGTATGGTGGGAACTCTAGTGATCAGGTTAATGGGGTTCCTGGAGTGTCCAAGCAGGGGTCCTGCCACCTTATACGCTTCTGCAGGTTGCCGTCACATTGTGGCAGCTGGCACTCTTAGGGAAAGTGGGGAGTTCCTGTGCTGTACTCAAAGAGCAGGGGCCAGATAGCCTGGATCTGCACGGACACTTACGCACAATCCTGTTGTCCAGTATAATAAACTGGCACAGCCTGTTACCTTGACTCCTAGTCTGGTGAAGAACAACACAACTGCCTGAGTTACAGTTTCCCAGAAATAGTCAAGGCAGGGACAGGGATACAGCTACTCACAGGAAAATTTTACTCTGCGCTTCCCTACACTTTTTCAGTCAGTCATCATCTGAGTTTGGTTGTTCCCAGTGGGAGCAGTGAAACTAATGGCTGTGGTCAAGAGATCTGTCCCTCGATCCACCTCACTATCACACCCATTCAGGAGTCAGAAAGGACAAACACTTTGCTGAGCAGTTTTAACTCCTGAGCCACTGTCTGAGAGTTGCTGTACAAAGTGGTGGCCAGTAGCTTTGTTACATGTGTCCACCTAACTCACCGGCCTGAGAAGTAGAAGTATCTCAGTTACTCCTGAACTTTTGTCACTTATTCAGTGATTGTGTCTGGGGCAGCACAAGAACATGTTGTTTACATTGATTTCGTAACTCAGCCATACAAAAGGTAAAACTCTCTTGTCCCTTCTTACAGCTAGTGGACTCAGCAACCCACACAGCTGGTGGCCACACAACAGTCAATATAAAGGTATCCTTGCCTGGGCACTGGCACTGTGGTATAAGCACTTCTGCACTGAATAAGGGCTTAGCAAGAGTCTTCTGTGGGCTCCTGCATCTGGGTATGCTAGGCTGGCATGTTGCAGCATGGCCAGTGGTCTTTCCTGACTGGTTCTCTGGTGTGTTTGTCAGTGGTCTTTGGCCTGACAGTCCCTGACGTCCCCATCTCACATGTGCTTTCTCTCCACTCAGGTTTGGCTCAATGGTCTATTCTCCACATACTGGGATCATTTTAAATAATGAGCTTGCTGACTTCTGCAATAAGGAGCCAAGAAGCAAGATTTTTGCAGGTGAGAGCTGTTGCCCCTTACCTAAACAAAAGGTGGATCAGCCACACAGCTTTGGTGTACTCACAGGTCTTGAATGCAGAGCAGCCAAGCCGTAGCTCTTAACCTGAAGTGCATCCTGAGAAAAGACATGGGTGATCTCCAGCGAGGCAGTCCAAGGATGAGAGGTTTTCTCCCTGCCACTTTTCCTAACCAAACCTAGAGTGAATTTGTCCTGATCTAGTGCAGGATAGAATGCCACAGGGGAGTACCTGGGTCTGCAAAACTCTTACATTCATTTTCTGGCCAGGAGTTACATAGCAGATACTAAACCTGAGAAACTGAACTCAAAAAAGTGACTGCTATTTTACTGTCAGCTCCCAATGGCTTCACAGTTCTCCCAGGCTTTGGCTAATTAGAGTATAACTCTTAAAGTCCACTTGTGGAGAAAATAGTAACCCACACAAGATCTATGCCCCCAGCAAGAATGTAAATAGTTTTATTATAGTGCTAGAGGTACATTTATAGCTGTACAACTCCATGGTCTATATCAAGTGCTCAAATCTGGGCTACTGATGCATAGTTTTCCATGCTGGCTGACAAGATTCACCCTGGCACTCTTCCAGGGCTCAGCTATGACAAAGGTTGACAGAACCATGACTATAGCCCTGCTGCGGATATTGGTGACCTAGGTTGTGCCTATCACTGATGTTTAGTTCCAGCAGCTCCCAAAGGAGTTTGAGGCTGCAGCACGCAACAGGACAAAGCAGAGCTGTGAGAACATCTTTGTAGTTAAGGGCCTCCTCTCTCGGCAGCCTGGGTCTAGGAGTTGCCTCTGGTCAAGAGCGTTTAAAAATTAAATGCTCTAAAACTTAAATGTCTGAAACAACTGGTGGCAAATCAGATGGCTGAGGGGAATGGGCACGGTTCAATACAGAAAAGGGAGGAGAGAGAGATTTTTTCAATGAACAAACTTGCCCCCCCCCCATAGCCAGATGGGCCAATAACTCATTTTCTGTTTTGTCTAGGAGAGAGACCCCCGTCCGCCATGGCTCCTTCCATTCTTATCTCCAAAGATGATAACTCCAAGATAGTAATTGGAGGCTCAGGAGGAGACCAGATTATCAGCGCCACTGCCTTGGTGAGTAAGTGACCACATAGCTCTTATCCCAGGCCTGGGATGGAACAACCAAGTTACTGCTCTTTGGTTGAATTTTCTCCCACTAAATGCATGAAATATTCATAAATCTACCTGCAGGGCACCAGGGATTTCATCATCTTTGGCTGGTGCTCTTAATACTGTTTGAGGGTGCCACAGCTCCACCCCAACCTTCGTGACTATGTTGTATGCCCATCAGCCCAAGTGGGTTTCAACATCACCATCAAGAGGAGTTTCCTTCAGTTCATGGTTCCTTTGTCATTACTTCCCAGGGATGACTTTGGTTTCCTTGCTAAACGCAAGAGATGACATGTCTTCTGGATGTAGACAGAGGCAGCCTTAGGCAATTGGGGGCCCTAGGTGAAGGCCCATTGTGGGGCCCCCCTAAAGGGCCCACTATCAGCCCCCACTGCTACCCTCCCCTGGCCCCAGTCCCCGCTGTACCCCTAACCACCCCACACCATCCCCAAGGACTCCCTGTTTATTTTGCTGAACTGAACTAACATGACTATCCCTTTGGACCTCATAAATTATTCTTGGGTATGATATTTTTAAAGATCTTCCCATCATGAAGCTTGTAAGTTGATCATCTTTCACTTAACATAAATGAGCTAATGCTAAACTACAAAGTTAAAATGAACATTTAAAAAAAATTTTAAAAGTATGAACATTAATTAATAAATAAAAAGTGGCAACATTAATGATGGCTCAAAAGTAACAAATACCACATTTAAAATTTTGACAGTCAAATCTCACAAATTTTTCATATAGGCTTAGGTTTATGTGAACTAGTCATTTAATACAAATAAGCATAATAAATAAAAATAAATAAAAAGGTTTCTAGTGTGTAACTATAAATGAAAAACACCAAATTTCAATGAAATTCTCTGAAGTACTCATGTTTATAAGACTCTTGCCCCCTCAAAAATATTAAATAGTAAGTGCAGAAGAAGCTAAAAATTTACTTACTGAAAGAAAGACATATAGCACAGACATCACACACAGCTGTACTTATTGCCTAAGGGCAGCACTGTAGTTATATGTAGCAGCCTATATGGACCTACCTGGTAACCTGAGCTAACCAAAGCCAAAGTAAAAATTGTCACAAAGGCAAAAGAACAGATAAAAAAGAAAAGGAAAAGGCAATATTTCACAAAATTAAAAAATGGCAGAATAAATGGCCACACTGAGGAATTAAAAACTGAGCCCAAGGGAAAAGTTCCTACTATTGTGTTGTCTGTTGCTTGCTCCTGCTTTTTTAGCATGTCAATCTGAAGGTGATGGGCAGATAATGGTGCAATTCAGATGAAGCACAGATCCTAATGATAACTTGCCTTGATGAGCGAAGAGTGAAAAATGCTTAGTCTTCCAGCTCTACTAGCTCTGCTAGATGGGAACAATTTCTATATTTTTCTATATTTTCACTTCTGTCCACCAAATTGAGGAGGGGGCCCCTTATTCCTTGGGACCCTAGGCGGCCGCCTGCTTCACCTACCCCCAAAGCCGCCACTGGATGTAGAAAGGATGAAATGGAAGCCTATTAAAAGGAGATTGTTTGTTTTTATTCACAGCTGCAGTCCAAGAGAAATCATTTTTTGTTCTTGGCATCTCGCAATTTCAGCCAAACTGGATTATACACCCCAGTTGTTGTCCCCCACCCCCCAAATTGTAAAAAATGACTTAAATAACACAGATTTTGATGTTATTTGTAATGCAGCCCATGTAGTGGTTTCACAAGTAGAGTTCAAGAATACAAAACAATCTGCTTGCTCAACTTAGTCCAGGAAGAAAAAGTCAAGCATGGAAATTTAGAGTAACAAAAAGGCTACATTAAAAAGATAAGAATGTCTAGAAAAAGGTGGTAAATAGTTGAAAAGGGAACCCCCCCCCCAAAAGCCTATATTACTAGAAGAGTCCCAGCGACATAGTTACTGTATTTTTCTAGTGGATGAATTTCCTACCACAGCATTGATTTTATTATTACATTTTTTAAAAAAATATAACTTAGAATGATGAGTTTGCCAACCAGCAGCCAGCTCAAAAACTTAATGGAAAAAAGAAACAAACAAGCAAGTGATCATTAAAATGGGAGAAAGTGGTCCCCACGGTAGCTGGTTTCTTTGTGGGTTTTCTTTTTGTCCAGTTCTGTCCCTTCTAGACAATGCTCCTGGCTATATAGCATATTGGGAGTGGAAGATCTTCTAAGACAAGTTTGGGATTCAGCTGGAAGACCAGAAAACCCTATAATACAGTACAAAACCACAAAAGTCTTAGCAGCAGCAAACTCCAACACAACAGAGAAAAATTCCATCCAGGTGTTGTGTAATGATTCATAGAAGAAATCTAAGATCTTCAAAAAATTCTATCATCCCTGGCCATAGTCAATAACCAAGCCAAGTGAGTTGTGATTTAACTTGATCTGTCAGATCAAGAGCAGTTGCCTGTTTGTTCTTGCATTAACTTGTTTTATCTTTGCTGACACAGATGTCTCAAATCGACTGCATGGTTCCCGTCACTTAAATGCATTCAGTACACAAAAGTACAAACCAAACTGTGGCTCTTCCTAGTTCATATAATGCAGTAGTAATAGGAGCAGCAGGCATCTTGCATGTTAAACTCTGCCTAAAAGCGTTGACCTTAGAGTCTTCCATCTGTCCTTTTCTATGTGATGCTCAGGACCTTCACTCTCATACAAAGCCAAGTAAAATGCATCATCACTGAAGACTGGGACAATGAGCAAGTACTGGAGGATCTTTCGGTCCCTCGCAAATGGACCTCCACTTGCTGCCATGTCATAAATTCACTCACTTGTTTTGCTAGCCCCCAAAATTTTTCAAAATTGACATGGCCATTTGGAAGGCAATTGGCACAGCCCTTGCTGAGAAAGTAAATGTCCTTGATTAAGAGACTGACGAAAGGTATCACAAGCTTTTCTCTGTTGCTATTAGCCATCGAGGACAACCAAGCAGAGTGGTTTGGTAATTGTAAAAATGGCTAGAAGGGTCCATCTGATGCTCAAGAATGTCAAATTTGGCTGTCTTGACTTTTGCCGAGGTCTTCGTTAATTGGGAGACTGGACTCATGTTCACATGAGAAATAATTGCTATTAAGGAGTTAAAGTTGCCAATATTGAAACACTCCCTGGCTACATCAATGAGACAGTCTATTATTCTTGCTCCGTGCTTCTTTTTCACAGGCATGAAGATTTCTGTAGCAACTAAGTAGCTGAGTCTGTTAAACCACTCTGCGTAGGCTTCCATAGGTTATGGGTTTTCTTCAAGATGGTGATTAATGGAAAAAAGGAAAGAAGCAAAATGCAGACCCTGGACTTCAGAAAAGCAGATTTTGGTTCCCTTAGGGAACTGATGGGCAGGATCCGTTGAGAGGCTGATCTGAAGGGGAAAGGCATCCAGGACAGCTGGCTGTATTTTAAAGAAATCCTGCTAAGGACACAGGAAGATACCATTCCTATGAGCAGAAAGAACAAGCAAATGTGGAAGGCGCCCAGCGTGGCTTAACAGAGAACTCTGCACTGAGCTAAAGCATAAAAAGGAAGCTTACAGGGCGTGGAAGCTTGGACAGATGACTGAGCAGATATATAAAGATAGTGCTTAGGAGTGCAGGGGTAAAATCAGAAAGTCCCAAGGCCAATTGGAGTTGCGGCTAGCAAGGGATGTGAAGGATAATGGGAAAGGGTTCTACAAGTATGTCAATAACAAGAAGAGGATCAGGGCTGGTGTAGGTCCTTTACTGAATGGGGCAGGTAGCCTCGTGATGGAGGATGAGGAAGAAGCTGAAGTGCTCAATGCTTTTTTTTTACTTCAGTTTTCATAGGCAGGGCCAGCTCTTGGCCCGGTACACTGGGTGTGGCAGACTGGAGAGAAGAGAGGTCCTTGGTGATGGACGGTCAGGTCAGGTTCTGCTTAAAGAAGCTGGATGTGCACAAGTCCATGGGACTGGATGACCTGCATCCCAGGGAGTTGGCTGATGAGGTAGCAGTACTGCTGGCCATTATCTCTGAAAACTTGTGGCGAATGGGAGAGGTGCTGGTGGATTGGAAAAAAGCAAATATAGTGCCTATCTTCAAGAAAGGGAAAAAGGAGGATTCGGGGAATGACACCCCTGTCAGCCTCACCTCAATCCCTGGAAAAATCATGGAGCAGGTTCTCCAAGAATCCATCCTGAAATACTTGGAGGAAAATAGAGCAGTCAGGAACAATCAGCATGCTTCATCAAGGGTAAACGGTGCCTGACCAACCTCATCACCTTCCATGATGAGATGACTGGATTTGTGGATGCGGGAAGAGCTGTTGATGTGATATACCTTGACTTTAGCAAGGCTTTTGATACAGTTTCCCACAGCATTCTCGTTGGCAAGTTAAGGAAGTATGGGTTGGATATGTGGACTATAAGGTAGATAGACAACTGGCTAGATGAACCATTTCAGCGTGTAGGAATCAATGGCTCCATGTCTAGTTGGCAACCAGTAGTGTGCCCCACAGGTTGGTCCTGGGGCCAGTTCTGTTCAACATTTTCAGTAATGATCTGGATGATGGGATAGATTGCACACTCAGTAAGTTTGCAGATGACACCAAGCTGGGGGGGATGGTAGACATGCTGGAGGGCAGGGACAGGATTCAGGGAGACCTTGACAAATTGGAGCAGTGGGCCAAAAGAAATCTCATGAAGTTCAATGAGGACAAGTGCAAAGTCCTGCACTTGGGATGGAAAAACCCCACGCACTGCTACAGGCTGGGCAGCGATCAGCTGGGTAGCAGCACTAGGAAAGGACCTGGGGGTCATGGTGGATGGGAAGCTGGATATGAGTCAACAGTGTGCGCTTGCTGCCAAAAAGGCCAGTGGCATACTGGGCTGTATCAGAAGAAGTTGCCAGCAGATCAAGGGATGTGATCGTTCCCCTGTATTTGGCACCGGTGAGGCCGCATCTGGAATACTGTGTCCAGTTTTGGGCTCCCCACTACAAAAAAGGACGTGGACAAATTAGAAAGAGTCCAGCGGCGGGCAGCAAAAATGATCAAGGGTCTGGAGCACAAGACCTATGAAGAGAGACTGAAAGAACTAGGCTTATTTAGCCTGCAGAAGAGAAGCCTGAGGAAGGATTTGATAGCAACCTTCAACTACTTGAAGGGATGCTCCAAGGAGGACAGAGCTCACTTGTTCTCGATAGTAACAGAGGAGAGAAAAAATTGGGTTTCAAGTTGCAGCTGGGGAGGTCGAGGTTGGCTAGTAGGAAAAACTTTCTTACTAGGAGAGTGGTGAAGCACTGGAATGGGCTACCTAGGGACGTGGTGGACTCTCCATCTTTGGAGATATTTAAGGATCTGTTAGCCAGAACGCTGGCTGGGATAATTTAGTGAGCATGGTCCTGCTTTTTTGGCAGGGGGTTGGACTGGATGACCTCATGAGGTCCCTTCCACCCCTGTGATTCTATGATTAAAACTGGTATTGCTGTACCATCCCCCAGACAAGACAAGGAATTGTCCTGTCAGCCTTCACACCCTATGACCTGCAAACCTGATGCCTGTACTTAAAAAACAAATCTCCTTAGAGGGTGGGGGGAAGCAGGGGTGGCCTGACCCTGTAATCAAACTAGGGAGTTGCCTAGGGCACCAGTTTTTAAGTGGTGCCAATTAGACAGAAGTGAATTTTTTTTCTCTGTTTTAACAATACATTAATATTTTCTTTCTAGACTTTCTCATTTTTGTCTATATTGAATGCGGGGGGTGTGGGGTGGCTGCCAAAGTCATAGGTCACCTTGGGCACCAAAACTCCTTGGACTGGCCCTGGTGGTGGTGGTGGTGGTTGGGGGGGGGGATCACCTCCTCTCCATACAGCTTGGCGCTAAAGTGGCCCCAGGTATTTGGAAGCTGGGGGAAAGGATTCCAGAGTCACCCTCTGACCAGCTCAAGCAGCAAATCACTTTATTGTTTAACCCATCTGCTCTGGATGTTGAGTCACATTTAATCTCTCCTCCCTCTTTTGCTAGCGCAGGCCTCTGACAAAGTCCCCAAAGGCCACAGTGGTCATTACGCCTTGACTGCCAGACATTAGGGATGAGCAAAACCCAGCCCTGAGTTAGGCCTTCTAGCCCTTTCCTGTCACCTAGGCTATATTGTTCTGGTGGTCAGTCTCTTTGTAGAGGCTGCTGAAACTCAGAAAGAAAAATGGACCCTTGCCTGTCAGTCACAAAAAAAATGTCACACACCCCCCCCCCAGGTGCTTGTGAAAGCGCTAGATATTATTCTGATTAGCTGGGCTGATGTTTGAACAGCTGTTGATGTGGCAAGGGAGAATCAAGGCAGATTAAAACGCCATCTCTGGTATGTTGGCTGGGGGGGACGATTGTGAGTGCGGTGGAGGCCTGGGGTGCGCGCACGCACGCACGCGTGTGTGCGTGCATGTGTGCGCGCGCGCACGCGTGCATGGAACCTGTGTTTGTTTGTACCTGGCCCTCTATCTGTTTCGAGAGTGTTACTGGTCTATGGAGGGAAGTGCTGGCGCACCCTCATTGGCCTGTGGCACAACGGGTGTAGGGCTTAAGCTGCTTCCCTTAGTACAGTACACAGCACCTTTATGGCCAGTTGTTTCTGGCAAAGATCTATTGTAGCCACTTCATAGCTATCTTCATGGGGTCGGGATGTAAGGTTTCCTGCAAGGCCCTCTGGAGACAGCTTGCTTTATGGGGGAAATTGTGTATTGTGCAGCCAGGTTCAAGAGGCCTGCCAGAGACCTAAAGCTGGCTAAGGTAACCAACCAGCCAAAGGGAGAGCAGTCACTCGCATGCAATCCTAGAACTGAGATGAGCCTGTGACCCAGAAGGAAAAGATTTGGAGAGGACCTGAAGGTCTTAGAAACCTGACACAGGCTTCACCTGGCAGATGGGTTGACAGGCATGGGCAGCAGTGATTTATTTTGAATACATGATTTTGTTCCGAATAAATAGTACTTTGCTGTATGAAAGATGGCTGGTCACTGCTTAGTCCTGTCATTGCAATGGAGAGAACTGGCCAGCAGGGACTAAACTCAACTCAGACATGCTGAGGTGAACTGCAGCCTAAATCTCTGGGCTGACATGAGAGGAACATTGGTTCAGGGCGATGGTGGTGAACGTTCCTCAGCAGGGTGCCCTCAAGGTTTCTTGTGTACGTGCAGGCATGTGATATGGGTAATTGTGCCACAGTTACTCTTGCTTGAGAGTGTGTGAGAGCGAGCGCAAGAGACTACAGGCTTTATGAATGGAAACAAGGAGTCCTGTGGCGCTTTTAAAAAACTAACAAATGTATTTATTGCATGCGCTTTCATGGGCGAGAATCCCACTTAGTTGGATGTATGAAGATGGGAATTTACAAAGTGGGAGGAGAATACAAGGAGGGAAACTCTTGCCCTCCTGGACACCCCTGCCTGACCCCTTGGCAGTACCATTAGTGTGTGTGGCACAGAGGCCTGGTTCAGCCATTGAGCTTCTCGGTATGGCAAGGGAGGGGGCCCAAGGTGCAGTTGTTGTGGGAACAGGGCCAGGGTAACAGTGGGAAAGACAAAATACACGAAGGACAAATTCTGATGAACTAACTGGTATAAATTGGTAATGGCTAGAGCATTAATTCAGACTTGCACAGTCATACAAGCAGGCTGTGGGCTAACGACTTCAGATTGTTGCTCTGGTTTTGCACCAGTATAAATGCGACTAGAGATTGAGCCAGTTGCTCACCTTTCATGTTCATTAACTGCTGAGTTTATTCTACTCCAGGCAATTATTAACAAACTCTGGTTTGGCTGTGACATGAAGGCTGCCATCTCTCAGCCAGTTCTCTATGTGTCCAGGAACAACACGATCCAGTTTGAGTCAGATTTTGATAAGGTGAGCAGCTTCAGCCGGTGCTCCCTGCACTTGTTTTGTGCTCTTTGTGTGGGTGAATAGGCAGCGTCGGCATGCTGCCCTTTCTGTCACCATTCTGCATGCTAACCGGCATCCTGCTTCCAGCTGCTATCACTTTTATGTAAACCCAGTCCCCTGTGCACAGCAGCTGTTTCCATCCCATGGGAGTATAAACCCAGATGTCTCACATGACAGAGGCCCCAACAACACTCTTTTTTTTTTTTCTTGCTCTTTCCATTTCAGGATGTGAAGCTGGGACTGCTGGCGCGAGGACACAGTGAACTGAAATGGATGAGCATGAATGTGGTGCAAGGCATTTCAAAGGAAGGACGATGCATCTTTCCTTATTCTGATCACAGAAAGCTTGGGAACTCATCTGGGTATTAAGAACAAGTGTTGTAGCAAACACTTCATTCCAGCCAGAGTCTGATGTAATGGGGTCCAGAATACCAGCCATCTTGGAAACACCACTGACTTTGCTTGTAGCTAGTGGATGTCATGAAGCCACCTAGCAAAAAGCGTGGGTGAGACTCATAGTAACGACTGACTCTCCAGTATATATAGATATAGTAAACTACCTTCAAGGCGTTGCAGACAGTAGCCAGCCAGTCTTGGCTAGAATCATATCTTCCATTTCTTGTATTGCCTAGCTGGGACCAGAGGACCAAAGGCTGGGACTTGTGTGAGCCATAGAAATATATTCTGTGACCAGAACAGCAATTTAGACTATGAAACCAGTGAGAGCATGGAGAGGGGACCAGGCCCAATGCCAACTGGCGCCGCCTTTGGCGAGCTAACTGCATGTTCACCAGCCTTTGAAGAGCCTCAGCTAGGAGTGCAATTGATTTCTTTCTGGCTCTAGAAAGCCACACTCAGGCCACTACCACGTGTGGTGCTATCTGGCCACACCATTCAAGTGCCATAGATAACTATGACAGACGTCTTTCTTTGCTCAGGTGCGTTTCAGCACCATCCTATTGCAGAGTGGAGCTGCATGGGCTTGCTTTGCAAGGATGCACCCTAAGGGGGTGACACCCTGGGACCTTCTGCCTGCCCCATGGGTATTAGTGGTAGCACAAACCTGGTCTATATACGGCAGTGCCTGCTGAGGCACTCAACCACTGCCGGCCTACGGGCCACTTCTATAGTACGACTGCAGCTTTTTTTGGCCCCACTTAAAGCGCCTCTGCAATGAGCTGTGCGAAGGCAATGTGAATTGCCCTCCTTTAGAAGGAACTGGTGCTGTGTTATAGTGCATCTTCCGGGATTACACCTTTCTCTGAGGGTAGGGCGCCCTCAGCCTTCACTAGAGTGCCTGGTTCTTCTGCTCTAGAGGTATTCCATAGATAACCAGAGGACAGACCCCCCTGGACGATTTGAAGTGAGGATGCACAAGAGAAGGGAATGAGCATTTCTTCAAACCTCAGGTGAAGGGGTTCTGGGAGGCTGCAGGGACAAGTGGTGAATTCTAGCAGGATTCTTGTTAGTTCTGTCATCTTAACTGAAAGTGTTACAGCACACGCCTAAGTAATTAGAGATGCTGGCATCTGTTCTAGGACAGTAATGGGACAATTTTTCACCTTTAGCCTCAGGAGACGTTGTGCCCCACAAAAACTAATGGTCTTTGATTAACTACCATCAGTGTCCTACATTTTCCAGAGAATTTGAGGTGATAAATGTAGGAACATGACAATGAACAGGCACAGTAACATTTCTGGAGCACAGAGGCAGAATAATGCTCAGTGAGTCACAGGAGCAAAAGGCCTAGAAAGTTATCTGGGCCTCGGCCCTGCTATAAATGGGATTGGTCATGTAGTTGTATTTGTACACTGATCGTTTTAAAGGGCTCTTTAAAAAGAGCTGGTGGGCCCAATACCTCAAAACAAACAAAAAAACCCCCAACACTCGTGGTCATGTATTATGTATAGGACCCTTTGTTTGCATGGAGGAATTTGAGGTTATACACTTTTGAAGATTTACTTTCATGATAATACATTTATATTGTTTTCTTCCCCACTAATCTAGCTCCAGTCTGTTAACCCAGCCTATGCAACAAAGCAATCAATCAGACCTTAGTCTTTTACTCCAGCTCCATCACCACCCCATCCCTGTCTTTTTTTTACAAAACTCAGGCTTCAAGTACCTCTAACACCCTTCTCACTGGTACCATTGTAGCTCGCAACTAGCTGCGAACATGCCCTTAAAAAAAAATGCTATCAAATGAAACCAGATTGTTGGATGCCTGCCTTCTCTAACCATAAGCTACTAACATGTAAATAAACTCTTAGCCACGTAGCAACCTATTGACATGGAGAAACAAAGTAGGCTTTTAAGATTCATTTTAATGCTGTTCAAATGACACATGCTCCAGAGAGCAAGACAGAGGTGTTTTTTCCTTCAGGAACCGTACACAAAGAAACTGACTTTATTGCATCAGCCTCCATGAAGGCATCATCCTGTTTTATCATACAGAACTACTGTTGCATAAGCGTACCACCAGAGAAACTGCTGGAAAACAAATTTATCTGTGTCATTTAGGGCCCAGGTCTACCAGCCTTACTCACTGACCATAAAGCACGTGCTGGCCTGACATGGGGTTGTAGTTTAAAGTGCTTTCCTGTGCAACCAGTAAATGTAAGGATGGCAAAATGTCAGAGGCTAAAAGACTGTTCCTGCTTTGCTAGCAGTCATTCTTCAATATTTAGATAGATAGCAGCCCTGCTTTTTGGAAGGGCTGTAATTGCACCTACATACTGGTCACAGGCTCATGCATGCAGTTAACTGCTATGAGTTAGCAGGCCCGATGCTCTGATTTGTAGGTAGACGGCCATCTCAGTGGTGGCACTGATTCCTGCAGTTAGGTGCAGCTCTAGAAATGTGGGGTCATTACTTAAGCTGAAACCGCAAGTGCAAAAAAAATTGAGCCAATTCAGTTCTTCAAAATCAGGTCCACTGAGCATTGTCTAGTGGCACTATCACTTGGAATAACATACTAGTTAGTGAAGCTGAACCAAAGTAGTGCGAGAGTTGTTATGTTTGGGTGGGTGAATGCTGCTTAGCATGTGAGGCACTGGGAGAGAGTTTTTTTTTGCTACCTTATTACAGAATGCTTTAGCTCTAGCCATAAGCCAGTCCAATTGTTGGACGCCAAGGGAAAAGTGCAATTTATTTGACCACAAGCCACGTCCATGGAATTTGTGATTTTGTGAGCAGCCATGTTCCATGGACTATTTTGGTCATACTGTGAGCACTGTTTTCCTGTGGAGGTTGTATTAAAGTTATATTTTTTAATAAACTTGTTTTACAAATGCTGTAGATGTTGGGAATCTTTAGCCTGCAGCCCCTGCGTCATCCACCCATTGAGCCATTCTTAGCGATTAGAACAAGCCGAACGATTTCCATTTTGTTGCCATCCCAGATCCTGCTGGCTCTGCTTACAATAACATCAAAGAATTCAAGGTGGCTTATGACAGCACCATATTTCACTACCCTTTAAACTAATGGTGGCATTGCCGGGCCCTGCTCTTTCATGGATTGGTCCCAGATTTCTGGCCCCAGGAAAGTGAATTGCAGAGGTCTGATTATCACTGCTGACAAAATAGCAGCTTAACACATGGTTAGCTAGTGCTTTTAATTGGAATGATGCAGGCAAACTGTCATGTTAAAAAGAGTTAGAAAAGCTAAAACTGTCATTTCAGGGTGGTTCCCTGTGGTGTTTTTCCACAACAGTAACCAGTCTCTACCTAATTTCCTGTTTCGACCCCTTGAAACAATCAGAACGGGTTAGTGCAAGCTTAGGGATTTTGTTTTTAAGTGTAATCAATTCATTGCAGTTCAAATGTTTTTGACACCCACACTTTGGCACTTGTTAGTTCTGTCTGACAGAGTCACTCCGAGGTTTGTTTAACCGCCAGCTCTGGGCATTTTCAAAGAAAAGTGATTAAAACACATTCATTCTGTTAAAAAGTTCTCAAAGGAACAACTCAGTTCGTGATCAGCTCCAGCCTCAGACACTTTAGGTACACACGTGCTATTAACTTTATGGCAACAGGGCACCCAAGTCCTGTGTCATTTAGAAAGTACTCTAATCTTTATTTAATTCTTAGTGTGCGGGGGGGGACACATGTGGTTTGGAGGGTGTTTGCTTTGTTTTTACACAAATATGAACAAATCCTTCAGCTTGGTCCTTAAAGGGCTGCTTCAGGGTAACATGCATTTTTAATTGTCACGTTTGTATCAGTGAAGGCACCAGCGCCTGCAACTGAAGAGATTTTTTTGAAAAACCCTTGTAAACCATTTATGTTTTAGTTCTTGGCTTTCAACCTATTCCTCCAGACAATGGAAAGAGTAAAAAGTCACTAGTTTGACAGTTTTATGGGCAGTTCAGTGCAATCAGTACGGTACCAAGGGCTTCTGAAAGCTACTGGCCATTCTCAACAGCTGCAGGTCCTCAGGCCTTACCGACTCAGCCTGCACCTCAAAATGCATTGTACACACACACACGAATGTTATAAAGCTGTCTAAACATTACAAGCAACTTCAAGTTTAAAGGGATAGAGATTTGACTGACACAACAGCTTCACACTCATCCAAAGACACAACTTCTGCAATATTCAATTCGTTTGGTTAAGTGGCAGTTAAGAAAGGCAAGGGGGGGGGGGGAACCCTCTCTCTTCACCAGCATCAAATTAGGCTTTTAAGGATTTGTAGACACCCCCCCCCCACTTCCTTACAGAAAGACCCTGTTTGGCTGCCAGACACACTATCAAAGGGATATAACCAAATCCATGCATAAAAAATTGTTTTGTGCCAGACACTTTCACGGGTGAACAAGACAGCCTGCTGTCCTGGATCTTATAGCATGATAATCGGCTTTAAGTGCTGCTGGCCTTTTCCCCCCATAGATTTTTTGGGACTCTAGGACTTTGCACGCTGCTGGAAGGAATCATCGTGAAAGACAAATTAGAGGTTCTGGAGGGAGAAGGGAAGGCTGATCTTCATGGCTAGAGAGCTATGGCCCTACTCTCCGAGACCTGAAGGAATTGCAATAAGGTGCCTGTAGCAGGGCAGAGGGGATTAAACCCCTCAACTGGTCTGTGAGCCATGGCTCAGAGGACACTGCTTGCCGCAGCCAGGGGATGTGGAACAACCCCAAGTCCAAGGACTGGTGGGCTAGAGTTGAGCCAGGCAGACCTGCTAGGAAGAAGAGTTTGATATGGACACTGTAAATAAAACAGCATGAGTGACAGCACTACGGAGTTGAAAGTCAGTTGTGGCACCCTGGCCATCAGGGGCGTGGGGTATGAGGCACCAGGGAGGGGCAGGTGGGACTGGACCAGTTACTGTGCTGATTTCTGGTAGAGACTTAGTCATAAAGAAGTTTCTGATTCATCTTGTGCAAAGCTACTGTATCAGTGAAAGCAGGGGTGTTTAGTTTATGGTGAGAAAGCATTTTAAAGTCCCTTAGAGCTGACCAAACAGGCAGCCTCTTTCGTCCCTTTACAACTTTTGAACAGCTATTTAAAAATCAAAACCCATAAATAGACATCACTTCTTGAGCTGCCTCGTCAGCCCTAATGAACCAAAAAGAAAAGTGAGATGATAAAAGTGAGTTTCTAGAGGCAAAGGTTATTCCAACTCACCATTCAGACAGCTTTTCTGGTACCTCACACATACTGGTTACTGTTGTGAATGGCCAATACCTTACAGCCCAGTCAAACTCCATGGTCTGTTTCTCATGGGAATCAGCTCACTGCTGAAGGCTAAGCACAGGCACTGACTGAATATACCTGAAAAATAAGTGAGCACTTCTTGCCATGACGGGCAGGGGACCTTCCAAATGCCGGTCTTGTTTAGTGTGTATGAAGAGAGCAGCAGTGGAGACTAGACCCTTTAGGCAGGTGCCGTATATTGTCAGATTTTTGCTGTTCCTAGCACATGTATCTGGGGTAAGGCACTTCTCCGGCATGGCTATGGGTATTTTTAGTAGAAGCCAGGGACAGGGTGGAGCAAATAAACAAAAATTGGCAGAAGTTGCCCTTAGTCCCTGACTTTTATTAAAAGCTACCCTAGCAGGGAGGCTAACAGAGCACTGACACGGACCGATGGCCAGCTGCTACTCCAGCGCTAGGCCACTGTTTCAGCCCTGGCACTGCAGCCCCTTGCCAGCTATTTCAGCAGCCCCAGATGTGGCTGCCAGCAGCTGCTACCCTGCCCCTACTCTCATGGCAGTGGCTGACCATTGGGGCTCCATCCCCAGGGGAGGTAACCCAATCATGCCACTGCTTCAGCACAGTGGCACCAGAGCTGACACGTGGTTGCCACCCTGCCACAGAAGAAGCCAGAGATCCTGGAACTTCATGGCATCAGAAACATCGTACCCTTAGCTGGCCCTTGAAAACATCTGTCCAGGAACCATCTACTGACTCACAGACCAGTTCATTCTCTCCTGTGACAGTCTCTGAGCCACAGCGCTCACCCATTCCCCCACCAACCCCCCCAAAAATTAAGTTAGTCTCTAGATCCGTGAAGAAAGAAGGATGTCAGAGCAGCCTGAGCCAATTCAGTAGCCAGCTGGGACGCCACCTTTCCGGGAATCAGACACAGCAGCCCAGCCACCATCAGTCTGTAGAATGACCTGGACAACGGCATGGCTGTCCGTCCGATTGGTATCATGTTTTCTATTGATTAGTGCCAGTTCTATGCCCTGAAACACAGAGAATGGGTGAACACACAACAGGAGCTGCACAGAAGGATGCACACAAATTACACAGTATAATAAGTGTAGCCAAGGGAAAAGAATTTGCAGAACTAGCTAAAGATTCACTCAAAAAGTAACAGAATTTTAAGTACATCAGCACCAGGAAGCCTTAATCAGTAAGGCCACTGGACAATCAAAGGGCTAGAGGAGCACTTAAGGAAGATAAAATCATTGAGAAGAAATAAACTAAGTTCTTCATATCAGTCTTCACTGCAGCAGACGCAAGCAAGATTTCCAAGCCTGAACCTCTTTTTTGAGGTGTCATTAGCAGTGCTTTTGGGAAAAAAGTGATAAACAGAACTAAGTCACCAGGCCCAGCTAGTAGTCACCCAAGAGTACTGAAGGAACACAAAGATGAAAGTGCAGAACTACTAACTGTGGTATGTAAGCTACTATTTAAATCAATTTCTGTACCAGAGGATAGCTAAGGCGACGTCAATTTTTTTTTATAAAGTCTCTGGAGGGGCGGGCGGGGGGGATCCTGGCAATTACAGGCTGGTATGCTTTATTTCAGGACTAGTCAAATGGGTTGACACCATAGTAAAGAACAGAACGATCAGCCGTACAGATTACTGGGGAAGCAGCACCATGGCTTTGGTAAAGAGAAATCATGCCTCATCAATCTATTAGAATTCTTTGAGCATGTCAAAGCCGGCCAAGAGTAATCCAGTGGCTATAGTATACTTAAAGTGTTTGATCACATCCCCTCACCAAAGGCTCTTAAGCAAAGTAAGGAGGAGTCATGGGATAAGAGGGAAGGTCTTCTACTGGATCAATAAACCTACACTAACAAGTTACTTCAAATTAAGGAGCCTTAATTCAAACTAATCTGAACCTGTATACACTAGGCCTTGCCTAGTTCAAACTAAAAAATTGCTTAGTTCGAACAAACTGCTTAGTTCTAAATACTTTGCATATTTAGTTCCAACTAGCAAAATGTAGACAACTAGTGGCTTGTTCAAACTAAAAAGTTAAAGAAAAGTGCAGCTAGTTTGAATTAACTTTGGAACTACTCGGTTCAGACTAACCAAGTCCAAACTATGATTTTAGGTGTAAACGTAGCCTAACTCCTTAAGAGGGAGGAAACAACAAGGTTCTCTCCCCCCCCCCCCCAAAACAGAAAAAAGTTAAATAGTGGAAAAAGGAGTAAAACAATGAGGTAGGAAAAGTTAAACCCAAGATAGTGAAGTCCAAAGCAGATTGTGAAGGGATCTGACAAAACTGGGTGAATGGGCAACAAAAGTGGCAGATGAAATGCAGTGTTGGTAAATGCAAAGTAATGCAGACTGGACAACATAATCCCAATTGTACATACAAATGATGGAGTCTAAATTCACTGTTCTCACTCACGAATGAGCTCTTGGAATCATTGTGGCTAGTTTTCTACAAACAGTTGCTCTGTGTGCAGTGGCAGCCAAAAAAAACCCCTAACAGTTAGGAAAGGGCAACATAAGCCAGAAGCTAGCATAACGCCTCTATACAAATTCATGATTAAATCCACACCTTGAATACTGTGTGCAGATCTGGTCACCACCATCTCAAAAAGAGATGTATTGGAGGTTGGAACTGGTAAATACAACAAAGGGCAAAAACCCCATCAGGGTAGGATTTAGCTTCTATATGAGGAAATATTAAAAAGATGAAGACTTTGCATCTTAGAAAAGAGAGGATTAATAGGGCATATTCATAAATGTTATTTAAATCTTGACTAGGGCAGAGAAAGTCAAAAAGGAAATGTTATTTACACCTTCACACGCACAAGAACGGGTTGGAGCTCACACAAGGAAATTACTAGGCAGCAGATTAAAAAAAAAAAAAAAAAACAGACAAAAAGGAAGCACTTCTCACAATGCACTGTCAGCCTGCGAAGCTATTGCCCAGGGGATGGTGTGAAGGTCAAATCAAGAGCAAGGTTCAAAATGTTCCTGGAAGATACGTACATTAATAGCTATTAGCCAGGAACGCAGGGCCAGAACACCATGCTCCAAGTGGCCCTAGCCACTGTTCAGACAGATTGTGGGAGTGGACAACGGGATGGATCAGTGAATAATTGTCCAGTCTGTTCATCCCTTCTGGCGCACCTGGTATTGCCCACTATTGGAAGACAGGCTGCTAGGCTGGATGAACTGTTTGTCTGACCAAGAAAGTGACCTTTCTTACGTAAGTGAGATGTTATTTCCTGCCTATTCAGGTGCTCCTCCTCCAAGCCGCTTCAATGCTGTACGCAAACTCTGCCTTACTCCAGCCAGCTGTCTAGGTTTGAGGTTAACTGTGTGGTGGTGTGATTTTTAGGTGCCAGAGACCCCCTCCCCAAAGTTGAAAATAGCTATTTCAGTTACTGCCGTAATTACACAGAAAGCCCTGTAGCCCTCCATAAACAGAAAGAGAGGTTCTTGGGCACAGTGTTCCTGATTTGATGGACAAAGCAGGATTTTGCTGGGAAAACCATGTTTTTAAACACAAAAGACCTACAAGCTATGTCTACACTGCCAAAGATATTGTGAAATAGTTATTTTGAAAGAACTATTTTGAAATTCAAAATAATTATTTTGAATTTATCATCTCGAAATAGGAGTCTAAGGAAGACTATTTCAAAATAAGTTGGATTATTATTTTGAAATAGAGAGTCTTCACTAGATTATTTCGAAATAGGGGAAGGCAGAGGAAAGCATAGGGCCATTATTTTGAAAAAAGCCATTTCTGCAGCTTGGAATTTTTTTTTTTTTAATAACTATTTTGAAAGAATTGCTCTTTCAAAATAAAACCAGGTTTAGTTATTTCAAAATAGCACTTTGTTTTTTGAAATAATGGAGCACTTATTTCAAAACAACAAAATGCCTGCATGGACAGGTACTAAGTTATTTCAAAATAAGCCTTCTTATACCCACACTGTCTGCTAGAACTGTTGAGGAGCAGAGACAGTGTCTTGCAGTCAAACCTGCCTCAGCATCTTCAAGGTTACAGTATCAGAGAAGTGACGCAGAGAAACAAATGTGCTGGGTTGAGTTACTTGGCATCTGTCATTCTGATTCCATTTTTTTCCCCCAGGTTTGACAGGACAGCAAAAGGTCACCTGTCTGGCCCTTTCCTGGAAGCTGTCTACAGATTTCCATGGGTGGTCTTGGCTGTAAAAGTGTAGCCCCTTGGGCTATGTCCACACATGCATTGTTATTTTGAAATGAGTTATTTTGAAAGAAAGTCCTTATTTTGAAATAAGTTAATTTGAATTAAGGGAAAGCCTGCTATTGAAACGGCTGTTATTTTGAAATGGTTACATTGGAATAAGGCTGTTTGGACATGTTGTTTCGAAACAACACGTCCAAACAGCGTTATTTCAAAATAAATGGGTTTTAAGCTGTTTCAAAATGACGGTTCTTATTTCAAAATGACAGAGTCTGTCATTTCAAAATAAGAAAACGTCCTGTGGACCTAATCTTTTTTATTTTGAAATAACCAGTGTTATTTTGAAATAAGAGACATGTGGACATACTCTTGAAATTCCTGCAGGAGCCATTGGACCTACTCTGTCCCATAGCCAGCTCTCCAGGATCACAAAGAGCTTGCTACATCAAGTGACAAAGCCTGTTGAAGTTCACTGTGTTTGAAGTTGTTAGTCCCAGGTGAATATTTTGAATACCTCTTGTGCTGCCAGGGCCAAGGGCCAGCTCTGCATTACTTGCAAGCAAATCCAGGGGTAGCTCTCTAGTAATCAGCATTTCAGGCTTTGTTTGCAGCCAAAATTCTGAGTGCAAACCCTGTAGCCTGGGCTTGATGGAAAGGGGTCTGTGAAGTCCTTGTTGTGGATTAAAAGCCCAAGTTTTCACAGCTTTAATTCTTAGACTCAGACAATCATCACACAATGGGACATAATGAACGTATTCCCACGTGCCTGCCAAGGGCAGGATAATGTCATCCGTTATACCCCCTTACCCAATACCTCCCAGAGACGACAGACAGACCAACCTTGTCTACTCTCTGCTCCAGCTCAGTGATGTTGGGGAATAATTGATCATGAACTCGGGGTTCTTCCACAGCCTTTGTTGCACTGTATCCAAACCAGAGGGAATTGATGATTGTCTGGGTGAAGCAGAAATCCAGAGCATTAGTACGTTATTTGCCCACCCCCACGCCCAGTGAAATCTGTCAGAGTTTAAAAATAATGCTGTGAGAGCGAGCTAGATTCCTCGGCATGTTTTGTTAGGCTAACTTTGCACTGCTTCACCTGTACAATACTAGCCCCAGTTGTCTACCCGCTGACTCTGCGTGCATTGTAAGAGCTTGGGAAAACCATGCGTGCTGTTCAGCTGTGTGTTTTGTACAGAGGAAGCCTATAAGCAGGAAGCGAGATGGACCACAAATCTCCCAAAGCAGAACAGCAGGAGGTCCGAAGCTCTTTACAGAGCCTTCCCAAACACAGCTGCACTTCAGAGATGGAGTTCAGACGCTAAATCACAGGTTCTGCTTGCTCAGCTGAACCCTGCTGTCTCTAAAGAAAAATGGCTAACGCTGGGGCCTGAGTTTTGCATTTCTCTGTATCAAGACCACACATCACTCCCACTCATCTGCAGTGGTCAAAATGAAAATAGCAACCTTTATCAGAGGAAGCACAGCAGGACAACAGCTTCCCACTGTGAGGCTGATTCTTCATAAAATGGCTTCTGAGAAGTTTGTACAGTGAATCATAAGTAGCCATAATTTTTAAACAGGGCTGAAATGAAGCCAAGTTAGAGTTCCAGTAAATGCAAGCCGTATCTGTATGGTGCAGCTGCCAACTGAGAGCCCTGCATTTGTCTGTTGACATGGATAAATGCATGAAGGAGGAGTTTCTATGCAGGCCATTAAAAACAAACAAGGACTCCTGTGGTACTTAAATATATATATTTATCTCTTACTCTTTAAGTACCACAGGAGTCCTTGTTTGTTTTACTGAACTAGACTAGCACAGCTGCCCTTTGGATCTCAGCAACATGCAAACCATGTAGCCCTCGGAAATAGATATTTACACGACAAAAACAAACAAAGAGCTCCATGGTCATTTCTGTGGGCATGGAAGTCCATGTGGCTAACAAGTTTATTTGTCTTTAAAAGTGACACGGGACTTCTTGTTTCTTTGGCTGAAATAGACTAGCACCGCTACCCCTGTGGAATTTGTAAAATAAGAGCTTTGATGCAAGTGACCTAGATGAGCGGTTTTGAACCAGAACATCCTTGAGGGTATGGGGAGATTGTCCAGGAGGGGGCATAACATCATATCTAGATATCTGCCTAGTCCTACAGACTATATAAAAAGCGCTAGCAAATTAATACATGGGGAAACTGAGGCACAGGTCAACTGATTTGCCCAAGACGAGTCAATGGTGGAGCAGAGGCTAAAACCTGGATTTCCCAGCTCCATCCCAGTGATAAGGTGACCGTCTTGCAGAACATCTTCACTATGACTTTTGCCTTGGAAACAAAGCATGTAGCTCACACAAGATGGGACACAGTATCCTGGAATTCAGCAACCCTCAAAAGGGACATACCCACCCACAATTCCAAAATGAAAATTAGCTCTCAGTGTGAGTCTGTAACCAAAAGAGTGAACAAATCCTTGATACATAAGCAGGGGGTTATCAAACAGGTTTAGAGAGACTATATTACTACCAATAATGGGCTCGCTAATGGGATGTACAGAACGGGGTCTAGTGCTGGTGTCCACACTTCAAAAAGGGCTCAGGAAAAAAAGAGCTACAGGAATATTTGAGGTCTGGAAACCTTTCCTCACAGATTGGGCATCTTAAATCACTCTACTGAGTTTAATCCTCGAGAAGGTTAAAAGATGACTTGATCCACATTGGCAGAGAGAGTTGGCTTTTTAAGTTTAGCAGAAGAAGGTATAATGGGATCCTATAGTTGGAAACAAACTAGACAAGTTTAGACTAGACTTAAGCTGCAGACTTCATACCAGTGAAAGCAATTAACCACTGGAGGAACTTGCATAGGGATGCTGTAGATTATCCAGTACCTGCAGTCTTTCAGTCCAGACTGGGACTCTTTTAAATATTTGCCACAGTTCCCACAGAAGTTATGGGCTTAATGCTGAAATTACTAGGTGAGGTTCCACAGGGGATCAGACTAGATCATCCTCTTCGTGTTTCCTTTGCCCTTAAAATCTGAGCGTCTCAATACCACAATATCATGAGAGCCTTCCCACTGAGCAGCAGGACAGAATGGCTATGTTCGATAAACAGCGACTCTTTTAGACTGGGACCTTGTTCCTCATTACATAACGCGGCTTCCTCCCCAACTCTGTCTGGCCTCTCCCATCTCCTCATCCATCCACTGCAGTGACACGTACCAGTGCTGTTGCTGTGGTTATTTTTGTTCCTCCAGAAGCACCAACCACCATCTTGATCTTATTTTCTTTATCTACCAGGATTGATGGACACATGGACGACATGGGTCGTTTGCCTGTAAAGAGTGCACACAGATGTGAACTTGTGCCAAATTACATCCTCAGCATCTTGGCCTGCACCACTTTAGCCTGCTTCAGCTAGACGTGCAAAATGCTGCTGGTCTTTTGCAGATCCTGGACACACAAGTGCCTGTCTCCAGCTGCCCTGGGGGTTCTGTCATCTCTTGAACCCACACTGTGGACTTCAGTGAGATTTACAAGGGGGTTGATCTCACCCCTAACATGTGGGTGACCTCAGTGTGCCCAACTCACTTGGCCCTGAGTAATGGGCCCTTTCCGGTCACTCCCCCCTCAGGGTGAGAGCCTCTGCAGCTTTAGATCCGATTGGAGAGGCTCCCTTGCACTAAGCCATGGTTTCTTTCTCTGCCTCCATCTCCTCAACATTGCCCCATGACCCACCCTTCCGTTTACAAAAGGCAGCTTTTACATTATGGCCATGTACCTGTTCAAATCCATCTCACCAGTAAGAAGAGGGAAACAAGGGATCCAAGGGGAAAGATCTGGCTTTAAAGGTTAGAAAAATTCAGTGCATTTATTCAGATCTATATCCCAAAGGTATCATGTGGGAGGGAGAGTGTATACACAGAGGCTATGTCTACACATGCATTGTTATTTCGAAATAAGGATTTCAAAATGAGTTATTTCGAAATAAGTTAATTCGAATTAACAAAATGTTAATTCGAATTAAGGGAAAGACTGCAATCCAAACGGCTGTTATTTCGAAATGGTTATTTTGAAATAAAGCTGTTTGGACCTGTTGTTTCGAAACAGTTCTTTCAAAACAACAGGTCTACACAATGTTGTTTCGAAAGAACAGGTCTAAACGGCGTTATTTCGAAATATCCCTTCCGAAATAATGGCAGTTTTGAGGGGGGGGGGCAGGTTTTACTTTTTCAAAATGACGATTCTTATTTCGAAAGGACGGGATCCGTCCTTTCGAAATAAGAAAATGTCGTGTAGACCTAATTTTTTTTATGTCGAAATAACGAGTGTTATTTCGAAATAAAGGAGCCGTGTAGACATAGCCAGAGACAAATGCATGGTATTATTTATGCAAATTCCTTGCATCCTCCAGTTGGTTATTTTTTTTGGAAAGCTGAAAAGTTGCACACTATTCTCATGGACTCCCTCAGCCACTCCCCTCCCCGATCAGTGACCTTCCCAGCTCTCCTGCAGTCACTGAGCATTTCACTTGGAGCACTCTTTGAGCTCACATGTGTGAGAACTTCAGGTGGCTGGGAACAAAAATGTCCTGGGTGTTTTCCTTGAAACTACAAGTGCTTGTGTTCCTCACAGTCAGGCCATGCACGCAGCACATAGAAAGGAAGAGCACTCCGTAGCTAATGTCATCTAGTATACAGAACTTCAGTTTTTTCCCCACATGCTCCAGGGACTTTGGAGACCTCAGAACTGATCCTCACAGGAGAATCAGTAAGAGGGCTTGTTGCTCTCTAGCTGGCAGAAAACATCCCATTGCTATGCAAAAGGCCACCACAAGACTGGCTAAGGTAAAGGAATTAAAGGCTACCTGGTTCAATGAAGTTTGCAGCAGAGGGACGGATCCCAAAGGCATTGACGATGTTAGGTGAACTGAAGTCATCCATCTCGTCATTAAATAGGATTCCACTCGCCTGGGAGAGAACTTCTGAGCCAAAGCTACTTGGAACAAGCAGAAGGGAAGGCACATCAAATCCAGATGGTAGGACAAATGTCAGGCAAACTGTAGATTTTATAAAACTATCGCAGCATGAAATCACACCATCCTGAAAGGACCAGGCCTGCACTGAGGCACTACAGGGAGACTAACAGGTTGGCCTGAACCGACTTCTGGATCTGACTTGGGGAAATCTATTGTCAACTGCATTCTGTCTTAGGGAGAAACCTTCACCATAGAGCAGGAAACACGGTCACTGACATGGGTGGGAAACTAGTTGCAGCCAGGTGCACTACAAAGGGTGTGAGGACAGCAGGGAATCAGGACCCACTTTTCCCTTACAAAGAGTCAAGCAAAGCCTGCAAATACTCAAATTCATCTAACCACGGAGGTTGAAATCTGAAGCCAACCCAGCCTACAGGGAGAGGTGCTCCAGGTCAACTCATCACAGAAAGAGGGTTGAGCTGCAAGCTCTACGCCAGAGCTGTCTGTAACAGAATAGAGGCAATATTTTATCAAACTCCACTGCAGTGTCAGGTACTTGGTTTCCCATCATTGATTAAATCGCTCAGTAACTGAACAAGCTGCAACTGTCTTTATAACCTGCTAGGGCCGGTTCATTCAGCAGTACCACAGCCAACACTTGTCACATTACAGGCATTTTTGTAGGTTGGACTTTGACCTTACCAAATGAAACAGGCAGGAAAGACTCACTCTGAGCAGGAGACAAAGTCCATGCTGGATATGGTCTGATAATTAAAGATAAATCCTTTTTACTAGACAGCTATCTTACTAGCCCATGACGCCACAATACTCAGTCTGCTGATGGCTGAACAGCTGCAGTAACTTGTTATGAGGTCGCAAGAAAGGAGAGAAGTGATTATTTAAGGAAATGCTCACTGCAAAAGAGGCACTTGTGTATAGTACAGGGCTCCCTGATGTCCAAGTAGGGTTGGAACAGGTCATTGCAAAATTAAACAAGGGTGGGCTCGAACCAAGCATAATAGGGACGGTCCCAGTCCTCATATTTTGTGTCCCCTATTCAGAGTTGGTGTCAACATTAAAAGCCTGTTTTCTCAACTCCCGTGGATTTCAATGGCTGTTGAGGGTGCTCAGTTCCAATTCTACCTGTACATGGCATCTTTATGACTCCATGCACCGGTAAGAGGACATCAGTCTCACAGACACCTAGTAAAGGCAGCTTTTGTCAGCAGTTCCTCTACCAACAACTAACCCACTGAAACCAGTCCAGTGATGTTCATACCAACCACAGAACCACTATGTAGATGGCAGAGCCCTACAGGGAAGTAACGTCTGAACTCATACTGTTGGTTGATGGTGCTGGTGGCGGACACAGCACTGCCATCATCAGCCACAATGGAGAGATGGGATGTACCGGCATTATCTGGAGTGTAGTACGCTGGCCCATAGTAGTCGACTGGATGGGACGTGTTGTCTGTGATTTTTCCCCGTAGATAATCTGCAAATAACTCAGAGGTCATGTTCCTGAGCACCTGTTAGGAGAGAGAGAAATTCAGCTCATTGCTACCAGTAAGTTTCCATTAACGACACAATTCTAGGTAGCTTGAACCAAATGCGAAATGGTCACATCAGATCTCAGAGGTTGGGGGAGGGAACCCAAAGGGGAACACAGCAAGCTGAATCCATGCTGTGAGGCCAGCATTTCAAGCCTTCATGATGAGAAGGCTGCACACACCGATGCTGATATCACTGAGGTCAGTCCGTGACTTTTGATAAAACACTTTATGGATGTCCCTTGTCACTGTCCCTATAAGTCCGACAGGGAAGTGGGATTCATCCAGGAGCATCGTTGCCCCAGGGAAGGACCCGGGGCACCGGCCCAGTCCCTGTCCCTTGACCGCAGGCCATGATGGGGCAGGGAGCGGCAGCTGTGGCCACGGGGCCACCAGGCCTAGGAAGTGGCCAGAAGCATTTGCAGCTGCCATGGGCGGCTGGGTCCCGGACCTCCGGCCAGATCCGGCTGGAGACCAGCTGATGCAGGGTCCCTACCAGGACCCGGGGCATGGGCCCTGTGTGCCAGGTGCCAGTGACACCCCTGGGTTCATCTTTTTTCCTGATGGGTTATTGTTTATGTAATGCTTTGAACAGGTAACATGCTACGGGAGAGCAAAGCGTTATCTGACAAGCTGCAATGCTGCCCACAAACACCATGGAAAATTCCTTTTCATATCCCTGGTAGCACACCCATGGATCAGCGGTAACATCTGGCTTTATATCTGGATTCAGATCAGCATTTCATCACTTTGCTGATGGCAAAACAGAAGGCTGCAATGGCCATGGCAATCGCCGAGACTCCCTGTCAGAGGCTGTAAGCCAATCTCCACTCCACATCGATACTAATTTGGACAAGCAGAAAGATTTTGCTTTTAGAACAGGGCACGGTGACATCTCTGCTATTTACCTCCGTGTTGTTGACAAATTCTGGGTCTCCCAGTAACGTCCTCTTGGCATATGCAAAGCGGAAAGCCTCCACAATGCGGTGGTATGTCAGCCCCTTTTTCTCCAGGGTCCTGATACTGTTGCTGGAGAAATTAAATCCTGACCCAAGCAAAACAACACATTGTGAACATCTCTGAAAGCACATGGCCACTGGGCGGCAAACAAGAACTAATGCTGAAAGGTGATTAACTTGAAATCTAGTCATTAAGAAAAAAAAACAGACCCAGAGGCAGGTACTGAGCACCAACAGGGTCTGATAGTCCCATTTATTTTTTCCTTCTCTGCTGTTGCTTTGCAAAAGACCCCCTCAGAAAAAACAGGCAACTGGCAATGCCCAGCGCTGCAAACACTGAGCAGCGAATGTGTCCTCTAGTCTCTGTTACAGTGACCTTAAGTGTTACTTGCAAGAGTGGTCCGGAAGCAATTTACGTTCATGTCCATTTAATTCCCACACGTCCCAGTACTGGGGGATGCCCATCAAGCGAATCCTTTTCATTTTCACACCTCTCCTTAAATATGCTGAGACCATACACCTATATTTCTAGAACTAGAGGACTGATTCTGAGGTGTACAATGTGTCCTGCTAACAGTCTTCAGTCCCTGCCTATTCTGGAAGTGGTTTTGATGAAGAAAAAAACCAAGGAGTCGTGTGGCACTTTAAGACTAACAGATTTATTTTTTGCATGAGCTTTCGTGGGAGAAAAATCCCACTTCGTCAGATGCTTAGAAGATGGGTGAACTTATCTTCGAAGCATCTGACGAAGTGGGATTTTCTCCCACGAAAGCTCGTGTGAAAAATAAATCTGTTAGTCTTAAAAGTGCCACACGACTCCTTGTTTTTTGTTGTTTTTTGCTGGACTAGACTAACACGGCTATCCCTTTGGAATTTAATGAAGAAAACTGCTATTTATATACAGAAATCACTGCAGTAGAGAACCAGTCAACCGGCCAGCAACTGTCTTTGGAAATCTCCAGGCTACTGTTCCCTGTAACTGTGGGGCTCACTGAAGCTTCCTCTTACCTTTCAATATGTTGAAGATGAGTGCTAGCACCGGGCCACTCAGGGGGGCACTGGGTGTGTACATGGTGAACTCTCCAATCGTGATGTTTAAAGGATTTTCACTCAGGATTGGCCTATAGTCTCTTAGGTCCTCCATTGAAATAATGCCCCCTAGAACAGAGAAAAGCCACCTGTGGCTCTTGGTTTACATGACCTCCAAACAGGGGGAAGAACCTTTACTCCTCTCCCCAGCCTTGCAGTGGCAACCAGTCATGGGAATGCAATGGATGCACCATTATTGTAAGCTATACGGTGAGAGTCCACAGATTAACTGAGGCAGAGAAAGCAGAGATAGAGGTTGTGGGAATGGAGATGCATTTAGCTCTTTCCACCTTGGGGCCACATCCTCAGCTTGCAAAAGTCTGTACCACTCTTTGATGAAGTTCAGCTGACCTATATTTAGCCGGGGTGTCCTGGTCATTTGCTTCTCTCCCTGTGGGAGCAGAAAGAGCCAGACGAATCCTTGTGTTTTACAATGAGGAAGAACTCTGGTGATGGAGGCCAATGCTTCGTGTTTCCCCTGTTATGAGATTTGTATGAGACCACAAACTTGTGAGCATAAGTGACTCCATCTTAGCACTGTTCCCTTAATATTATGTTAACCTCTAGCCTGACTAACAAAAGTATAGAGCCCCTCTCATCCTTGAACAGTCTATAAGCAGAAGATTAGGGAAACTGCACCAGTCTCGAGGTCACCTATTAATCAACAATTTCTCCTGTTTGTTACATTCCCAGGCTCTGAGGAGCCTGCTTGACCTTCTTTACTAATTCTCCTATCTTATATGAATATGTATAAAAACTATCCCTATATGGTACTAATAAATGTATTAATCTTGTTTACATTGAATATATTAGCCATTTTTAGATTTCCTTGAATTAAGTTGTTGTACCTGGGTATAAAACCCTTTTAGCACCGGTCCTTCGGGGCCAGCCGCACTCAGTAGCTCTGAGTGTCAATAAACTGGTGATTCTTCCTCCTGTTGTCCGGCTCCATCATTGACCAGAGCAGAGAACGAGCTTTTCTCTCAACACCCCCAAATGCAGGGGTTGGTGCTGTTTGTTTCAAGCCTCATTGGAAAGGAAATGAGGTGCCATTCTCAGAGTGGGATGAAGGAAAGTGGGAATTAACAATGCATGAATGGAAATTATCCTTCTGTACCCTCCCTGCTTTTGGGGGATCTCTTCCACATACCATATTCCTGTATTTTTCTTAAGATGTAAAGACAAAGAGCTCCTGAGAGGGGCAATGAAGATGTTAGACTTAGTGCAGAAAGGATAAGACAGAAGAAGAGATAAGTGGTTTCTATTGTATGAGCATTGTCAAAAATCAAGCCACACTCTATCACTTCTGTGCCTCAATCTTCCTATCTCTACAATGGGGATAACAACATTGCTCTTCTTTTTAAAGCCCTTTGAGATCTGATGCAATGCACCAGAAGCTGAGGAAGACTATGCCATACCAAGTGAGGTAAAAAAAATCAGAACATTTTGAACCAGTTGAATGAATTACCTAAAAGACCCACTCCCCCCACCTCCAGTCAGTCAGCTAGAGGAACTAACTTCTCCAGGAGGATCCACCTATTGTGTTTCTCACTATGAATTCTGAAGCTGCGTGCGCCTTGTACTAGCAAAGCCTGTGCTTCTGTCACCATCTAGTGGCCTACAGAGGGTAAAAGACCCAGAACGGATTAAAAAAAACAAGGAGTCGTGTGGCACTTAAAGACTAACAGATTTATTTTTCGCATGAGCTTTTGTGGGAGAAAATCCCACTTCGTCAGATGCTTTGAAACATCTGACAAAGTGGGATTTTCTGCCACGAAAGGTCATGCAAAAAATAAATCTGTTAGGGTATGTCCACACAGGCTTATTTTGAAACAACAGAGGTTGTTTCGAAATAAGAAGCAGCATGTCCACACGACGCACCTTTATTTCGAAACAACGGGACCCGTTTCGAAATAACAGCTGTTATTTCGAAACCATTAAACCTCGCATCTAATCGAAATAGCCGTTGTTTCAAAATGGTTGTTTTAAAACAACTGTTTCGAAACATGTCCGACGGCCTTGTTTTGAAATAACCATTTCGAAACAAGGGCTATTTCGAAAGCAGGCTTTCCCTTAATTCGAATTAACAAACTTAATTCGAATTAACTTATTTCAAAATAAGGACTTTATTTCAAAATAACTCATTTCGAAATGGGTTATTTCGAAATAATGATGTATGTGTGGACATAACCATAGTCTTTAAGTGCCACACGACTCCTTGTTTTTTTGCCAAACTAGACTAACCTGGCTATCCCTTTGGAAATAGAACAGATTAAGTTTCACATGACTTGGGCCTCGTTCAGCAAAATAAGCAAGGAGCCCTGTGGCACTGAAAGACTAAGAAATTTATTTATTGCAGGACTCCTTGCTTATTTTAAAGAACTAGACTAACACAGCTACCCCTTTCGAACACAGCTTGGATCTGTGTTCTAGGTATTAACATTATCAGAGGATGGTTCTCAGACTAGTCAGCAGACTCCTGATCTGCTATGGCTAGTTAGAACTTCCCACGAGTCTGAAAACGAGAGATATTTGTACCAGAGTGAGTTCAGTTAAAGGTCATTTACTGAATGAATGGAAAAAAGGAGTCTACACTTTTTAATTGTTCCCCCCAAGATTAAATGTAATCTCACACACACACACACACACACACACACACACACACACACACACACACACACACACACACAAATCTCTCAATAAAATTGCTTCTCGCCACCAAGGCACTAAATCATTGCCTAGATAAGCCCCATTAGGCAACAGCACTAGTGCTACTGATTTATAGCCAATAACTCAACTTCAGCCAATGGCAAAAGGGTTTCACTTTCTTTGGCCATTACAAAAAGTTTTGCTAAACCAGAGATTTGATAACATAACATTGCAAAGATGTTCAGCCATGGACTCTGAGCTTCTTCAGCTCTCCTTGATGAGAAAGATTGGGGTGTCTGGTTTTGTACACAAGCAAAAATATTCAGGCCCTTGGTTTCTCACCTGCCTCCCTGACGTCTTTGACAATTTGCTGTGCCAGGCTCCCTGTGTAAAAGGCATCTGCTCCCTCATTGGCTAAAGTCTCATAGGTGTTTGCTAGTTTGGGCATCTTGATGACATCCCCCTCGTGTAGGATCTTTCCTTCCTTGCAGAACACTTCGCTGGAAGGGAAAGGCAAAGAAAGCAAGAGAATCAGCTGACATCGAGAGTCAGCATAGCCATCTTTGGCTTTGACTTGCACGAAGTATTCTGGCTAACAGCTTTCAAGAGAAAACCTGGACTGCTGAATTGAAAGACATACTACTCACATGTCCCCTCCTCCCCCCAACACACATACAATGGCTATGTCTACAGTAGAGGGCTCAGGTAAGTCGAGTTAATAAAGTTGACTTCATTAAGTCAACTTAATGAGGGCCCCCGTTTGTTTAAGTTGACTTTATAAAGTCAATTAAAGCCAACAGACCCAAAATGTGGCTAGGGAGTTGCTAAAGTCAACTTAGGCCTCCAGCGTACACAGAGCCCAAGATATTAATGTCATACATGCTCACCGATCAACAGACAAAAGGAACTACTACTTCCGAATTAAACAAAAGAATCACTCGGCACTTTGTGTAGCCTACTCTAACCGAGAGTGTTTGTCTAACAGACTAGTAGCTGGTCCCAGTAAGAGATAAAACTACTTCAGCAGCCACCAGTGGGGCTTGTCCATGAGCTCAAAACAGCAGAGGCTCATGCTGCTGGTCCAGAAGTCCCTACGTTCAAAGCTTACTGCTTACCCCAGCAGGGGTAGTTAGACTAGCACAGATGCAGGATCCAAAGTGATACCTACCACAGTGAGGGGTTGCTTTCAATCTGCTTCTCTTTTAACTCGATGGCTTTTGCTAGGGCTTTCCCAACTGGGAATCCTTCTCTTGCCAGCTTGATGTTGGGCTCAAACAAACTATGCCATGGCAACTTGCCATGCCGTTTATGAGCCATTTCATAGCCACGAATTTCTCCGGGAACTGCAATGGACAGACCCCCTAGAGCAGACAGGGAATATATTAGGTTATCAAACAACAAACGCTAAGCAAGAGCAGGAGTATATGAACAATTTATTAAGCCTCGTTTGACCACCTATGAGCGAGAGCAAAGACAGAGTTGTCTTTAAGTACACCTATTTCCTGCAGGTGACCCCCCCTCCATGGCCACATCTTCACTAGAGCTGAGCAAATAATTGATTTTTGGGTTAGTGGTCAAAATGTGGAATTGGGGGCAAGTGGGAGGTAGATTAGGGGGAAAAATTGTTCTCTTCCAAACTGGAAGTTTAAATTTCTCATCAAAATGGAAAAAACAAAAACCAAATAAAGTTTTGATTTTGAACAAAGAACATTTAATTCAAATCAAAAACATCTGTTTTTTCATTCTGTTTGTGCATTTAGGATTTACTTAAAGTAAACCAACTAAAGTGTGAAGTGACAGCATTTTGGTTTAAAAAAAAAAATCTAAGCTACTTGTTAATTCAGCCTGAATTCACAGACAGCTTTGATTGTCCCTAAACTGCATTTTTTGGTAAATAAGCTCTTAGTCTGAAAAATGTTGCCTCTAATCTTTATTTATTAAGGAAACTGTTGTATAGGAATTGCCTGCCTAAGGGGCTGACTGCATTTCTTGTCTTTGCAATAGTTCAGCCCACCAGTGAAACTGTGCTGTTTGATGGAGCTGGTTTTCATACACGTGCCCTGGGCATGTTGTGGAATTCTTGAAGCATCTACCTGTACTGCCAGCAACGTGACTGGTAGCAAGACTTTCTGACGCTCTGCAAAATGGGAGTCACCAGAGCCAGCTGAACTGACGAAGCGATTCATGGTTTCGAAGCCACCAACAAAGAAATGCTAGACCCAAATACAATCATAGGCCTCACTGTATCCATCTGGAGCATCTGCACTGGGAGACTACTGAGTGTTGACCCAAAGCACAGTAGAAGTAATCCATGCTGCTGGCATCTCAGTCTATGATTTGGTGCCATGATTTACAACTCAAGTAAACAGTCCTGTTGTTATTGGCACCTCCTGAAATTGTCACATGTTCCTCAGACACCGGTTTTCTTCTGAGAGGCTTCTCTACTCAAACAGAGTGCCCCAGCAAGACCACCTGCTTTCCTAAGTCAATTGGTTTAGCTCTTTCGTGGTCTTCTTTGATGTGATTGTTTCCATTTAGGAGAATTTCTGCATCTCCAGGTCTCCAGCTTGACCCCCCCTCCCATTAATAAGTCTGTCAAGTTACAGCTCCCATGGTAACACAAGCCTTGGAGAGATCTCAAAAGGAAGAGACTTGTCTACCAGAGCATGGGGAGAAAGGTGGCAGATGCTATGTTGTTCATGGCAGTTCATAATATGACCTCATAATTGTTGTATATTAAGACTTATTTTTCATATTATTCTTTGCAAGAATGTGACAGTAGGTGCTGTTGCGACAGATTGTCATGGATGAGACATGGGAATAGTACAATGTTCACTTGGACAAGGAAAGATGCACAACACCGATCAGGAGGGGATAAAGGAAATTTCTGGGAAAACAGAGAAGATGAGAATCCCAAGTGGCTTGGGAGGACCATCTCCAGTTACAAGACAAAAAGCAAAACAAACAACCAGTCCTGTGGTGCTTCTAAAGACTAAGAAATTTATTTATCTCATGAGTTTTTGTGGGACAAACTCCCACTTCATCAGATGCTTTGAAGGTGGGGAACTCACAGAATGGGAGTTCATGTGATAAATAAATTTGTTAGTCTTTAAAAGCGCCACTGGACTCCTTGTTTGTTTTGCTGAACTAGACTAACACGGTTCCCCTTTTGGAAGGTGTCAACAAGACAAAAGAGAAGTTAGAAGTGCTTCGACTCCAAAGATATTGCAACAGAAGTTCAAATCTGAAGTGCCCAAGGATATACTTACTAGAATCAACATGGCAGCACCATCTAACACAGTAGTTTTCAAACCTTTTCCTTGGGACACAGTTAAAAAAAAAAAAGCATTTACACCCATGACCCAAGAATTACATCATTGAGCAATGCACTCCAGTCTTTTGGTAGCAGCAGTAGTGGGTGCCCGCAACCCAGTACCTGACTCTCTGTGACACGGTACTGGGTCCTGAGCCATGCTTTGAAAACCACTAATCTAACATCTCCTTACCTTTACGAGAGAGTTCTGTCTTATTTCCAAACATGTCTGACGATGCATTTTTTGGAGCCACCTCTCTTGCATTGATGACTTCTACTTTCCCTTTAAAGATACAAGGTCCAAAGATTGCATCAGCTCTTCACTCTCAGCACACTGGCTTTATGCTAGGATATCACCAGAGCCACGTCTCAAGTGCAGTGCGGCTCAACGTTTGCTACTGACCTCCTTACCTGTGTTGCTGTAGATGACAAGGAAGAGCCCTCCTCCAATTCCCATACTGTGAGGATTCACGAGGCCCACACAGAGCAGAGCTGCAATTGCAGCATCCACAGCAGACCCTCCTTTCTTAAGGATATCCCTGCATAAATAAAAAAAAGAACAGAATTATAGTCCAGGAGCCTCTTCTCCAGTACTTTCATAACCATCACATCAGTAGCCCTGCAACGTACAAGTGAGGCTTTTGTAGCAACTTTGCACTGGCTACAGAGCTTCCAGAGAGAAATAAGAGACATGTTCCCTGGTCCAGTGGTTCTCAACCTTTTGCAGGTTGCGACACACTTGGTGACATATCACAACTTTGCAGGACTCACCAGTCCACCTCCCTTAGGTCAAATGCAGCCATCGCCCTGGCTTTCCGTGACACACTTACCACTGTGTGGTGACACAGTAAGGTGGCCCAACAGTGGTTGGGAACTACTGCCATGGTCTACACTGAGAGGGGACTTCAGCAGGAATCCAAGAGCTTGTCTTTACTGATGGCAGCACTTGCACCATCGTTAGATCCATCTTCACGACTGACTGAACACGTCTGGGAAGACTCACTTAGTTGATTGGGAAAATCAATCCCTGAAGATCACCCTGGCAAGTAGCATACTGCTGGAGTCGACAGAAGAGCATTTTCCATCGACTCAGTACACTGAAGTCACCACGGTAAGTAGGCATTGGGCAGTCAAAGGGAGATATGCAAGTTATTTTAAGTAACTTACTTATCTTCCTTCTACTGCCACTGAAGTCCCTCTGCAGCATAGACCAGGGCTCAGAGAAGGCACATTACACATGGCATCACCTAGTGGCTGAGGAAGTGGGATCTTCTCCCACGAAAGCGCATGCAAAAAATAAATCTGTTAGTCTTAAAGTGCCGCACAACTCCTTGTTGGTTTTTTACTGAACATTAAAAGACACTTCTGCCACCTCATCTTCCAGCATGCTGCTCACAAGCTCTCAGGGGTTGCCTGCTGCAGCACAGAGGCCAGAGGGAAACAGTGTATAGTGGCCTCAGCAGTATTTTATTCACGAGAAAAAAAGATGCACTGTGGTGCAGTTTCACAACAGGAAAGAAGCCTGCAGACAACTCAGCTTACTCTTGGTGGCCTCATCTACTCACAAGCTCCCCCAACTTATAGAGCAATCTTTAAGAATCAGCATCTGCTGCTCATGTGGGATGGACAAATCTGCATTAACAATCAGCCTGAAAACCCTGCTGCGGTTTTTCAGAGCTGCCATGGCATTTAGATGGCCAGTTCCCATTTATGTTTAGAGTGAGATGTGGCCACTGAAATCCTCAGGGAGACTGAAAACCTTCAGCCCTGGTATTGAGTCCTGAACACCTCAACAAATGGAGGAAAATGGAGTAAAAGCAGACTGAAAAGTGTATTTCAGTCATTTACTTAGTTTCCATCACTCTGCAATCCAAACCAACTATATGTGGCTTAGAATCAGGGGTCTCAAACTCAAGTCACCACAAGGGCCACATGAGGACTAGTATGTTAGCCCAAGGGCCACACCCCTAAAATCTTTTCATACAATGATATTGCAAATATCAGTAACAATAGTGTCATTGCAGGCTGCAGAAAATAGCTTTAGGGGCTGCAGCCCACGAGTTTGAGATTCCTGGTTTAGATGGTCAGCAGCAACATTTCTCAAGCACAGGGAGCAAGCCGCTCATGGCAAGACTCCTCGGTTTTGCCATCGTGACCTTAGGATGGATGACAGAGCATGCATGTGTTTCCCTGGCAAAGAGTTAGCAGAGCAGCTCCTACAAACAAGAAGAGCCTAGGTCCTTAACTTTGTCACAGCAGTTAAGAGGATGTAGTAACTTGAATAAAGACAGATACCTTCCAATTACTGAGCATTGCCCAGCATCTGTGGCCACAGCTGCTTTCTTGTAGAGATGTGTATCCGGCAGCGGGGCAGGACGCAGTCCGAAGTAAAGCCCCAAGAAAATGATCAGGCCCACCAGGAATCCGGCCAGAATCCCAACAATCAAATAGGTCTTCTTCATCCTTCTGTGGAGAAAGACACTGTGAGTAGGTCTACAGCACAGGGACCTACGGGTATTTGCAGAACATGGTAGCTGAAGGCTGCTTCCAGCTGCCTGTTTTCAGATACCAAGGAAGTTTATTTCCATTGATCCTGCTTTGCTTTCTTACCAGTTGTCTCCTCTCAACTCTCTGCTGAGCCAGGGGAGGTCCAAGGAAGTGCAACTGGAAGGAGACCAAAAGGAACACACTCCAGTCAGAGAAACTGGAGATCAGGCTACTCTGTTGGAAGTGAAGGAAGCTAACTAAGGTGGAAACTATTCAAAAGTTACCAAGAACAACTCTCCCTGCTTTTAATTAGGCGCTGGGTGCCTAATGACCCTTTTTGACTTTGAAAACTCACCCATGTGCCAAGGACAAACAGAATCATCGGGCACTCCTGTTCTTGAACTACTGTGAGAGGAAGAGTCAAGGTCAGCGGGACTGTTGCTCAGATGCCAGCCAGCCTCCGCTGACTTTGAAGAGCCATATCAAATGCTTTTCCAGATGCCAGCTCTATTACCTCCCCGTGCACCCTTCAGTCTGTGACCTGATCAAAGTTAAAATGTTCATCGCTGGCTGGCAGGTATTGGTCTTCTGCAGTTTACCGTTCATAAGAGTGGGCAGAAAATAATGGAAACAAATATTCTGTCTCTCAGGATCTGAGCCAGTATTTCCATTAGAGTCCAAAGCTAGATTTGCTGGATGGCAGTTACCAGGACTTCTCTTTTTACCTCTCTCAGGAAGTCTGTGAGCCAATTCCTCTCCCAGTTCTTGATTTTAAACCATGTCTCTGTGCCTTTTCAAAAATAATTGCCAGAGCTCAGTAAGTCAATTAACTAACTTCCCTGGCCTACTGATCTACAGTAATTCCAAGTATTCCCTGTCCTAGATTTACTTTTCATTAACAGGCTTATTCTGTTGATACCATTTCTGCTTCGCTGTGTCCCTGTAGCCTTTGGTTTTCAGGCTGAGCATCAATTTCAAATGAGTGGGTCATCAAGTCTAACATTTTAAAACAATTATTACAGCTGGTAACAGATCAACCTTCTGTAGAATAGTTTCTACCCCCACCCAGATAATTCGTATTTACAATTAATATAGCGTCACCGTTGTCCCAGTTTATAAACACAGAGCCCTTCAAAGCCAGCTGCTTTTGCTTAGATTTTAAGCCAACGAACAGCTTTGCTAGAGTCACATCAACACATCTTCAAAAAGGAGCAGGCCAGGATATGTTAATTAAACACAACGAGCATCTAGGATAGAATCTACTTTACATTGTAGCAAGTCAGTAGTTCCACAGAGCAGACGAGGCATCAGTAGTTTTCTTATGAAAACCTGACAGTGCTAAAAACAAGCAGAAAAAGCACCGGGTATAGAACTCGATTTAAACTGAAGTTAAGTTTAAGTTTATCAATATCTGACACCGGCTGCATTGGAGAAACATTGCATTTTCAAGTTTTAGATTCAGAGCAGGTCAAAAGAGAGACACAGTTACATTTAAACTGTCTCCAGCTATTGTCACCTGTGGAAGAGTTAAGGTAGCCCAAAGAATCAATAGCTGGCGTCCTTTGTGCAGGATCACAGGGTGGCCATGGACACGTATTATACGCAGTGCCAGATTTCCCATTAGGCACTGTAGGCACAGTACCTAGGGCCTACAAAATTTTTAGGGCCTAGGAAGGAGGGGAAAAAAATGTAAAAAGCAGAAAAAAATAACGAAAATCATGTGGTTTAGCATTAGAATAGTTTAAAGTGCATCACGTCAATCGACGTAATTCAAATTGGCGTTTACCTCTCTTTTTGCACATTTCATAGTGAAGCTGCCTAATACAACCAGCAGCACACTTAGCTGCAATAACCATGCTACCAGGAACCTTACCAAAGCATCTGCTGTGCACAGAGGGTGTGTTCACACAGCAGTCTTATATCGAAACAACAGAGGTTGTTTCTAAATAAGAAAGGCCATGTTCACACGACGCACCATTGTTTCGAAACAACGGGTTCTGTTGTTTCGAAACAACTTAAACCCCATGTGGGGAGGAAACAACGTTGTTTCGAAACGATTGTTTCGAAACAATGCCGTCCGAACATGTTGTTTCAAAACAACGGTGACTCGTTTTGAAATAACTGTTGTCTGAACTTGCTATTTCGCTTTGAGCTTTTTTTCTTAATTCGAATTAACAAACTGTTAATTCGAATTAACTTATTTTGAAATAAGGCGTTATTTCGATACAACGTGTATCAAAACAACTGTTATCGAAATAACCCCGTGTGTGTGAACATAGCCAGAGAGAAACCAGTCAGAGGCATTGTGCGTGAAGAGTAGATGGGACTGACCCTCTCCAGTGATGGAAGAGGCCTGAGCTGGAGTGTGTTTTCCAGCCAGGTCAGACTAGCTCTTGATGCTCTGTGGCAGACCCTGGGCACATGCAGTACGGACTGTGGGGGAGCCAGTGTGGAGGCGACTGGAAGGAGCCGGCCATACAAGGTGGAAGCAGAGTGGGTGGGTTGGCCCGTTAGGGAAGAGATTAGCTGAACACGACCCCATCGCTCCAGCCAAAGAGAGGCCAGTTTGCCACATGGCCCTCTGTCTACTAGTAGCCATGGTATCGCACGTCCCATGCACTGCACTGAAAGTCACATAACTCGTTAGAAAATGAACCAACCACACTTGTGCATGTGAATCTTAATGACAGGCAGTAAGGGCAAAGGGTGAAGCCTCACCACAAAGGTTCAGAGCTCGCTTTACCCAAGATCGTTCTAAAAAAACAGCAGAATGCCAGCAGCGAAGTTACTATGCATGGAAACAGAGCCGTCATTATGTGGCCAACAATAGCTCAGTCAGCCTTGGATCTTAAAGACACTTTTGTTTATTGGCAGTGAGTCTAGAGCACCGGTTCTGCCCTTGGAGATGCTGAGGGATCTGTCATCTGCACCAGAAACAGGCAGGAGGGGTCTCTTCCATCACTCACCTGAAGGACGACATCTCTCCAGGTTACAGCACCGGGCGTGCTCACGAGTTCTGAGGCTGGAGCCTGAAGCCACAAGCTTCCAGCTCTTTGGAAGCAAAGCTCTGTGGCTGGACCGGTTTGAGCTCGGCAAGCTGGTCTGGGGCATGGTCCATCCAGGCTCTGGACTGACAGGTGAACTGTTCTTACAGTAGGCATGGGGGAGATTTATCCAGGCCCCCCCAGAGGACAGCCACCCCAAAGGGGGCACAGATAATAGCAAGACCTGCCCTCCCCTTACCCCACTTTAACCCAACTGGAGACACGGAACGGTTGTGTCAAGGTCCCAGCCCATCTACTGAGGGCACCTCATGGTACAAGAGCCCCCTAGCCGCCCGCTGGGGCAGCCCATCTCTGCCAGGCCCCTTACTCAGGGCTGTGCCCCTCGGACAGCCGAGCGCTATGTTCCAGCGTTACTGGATGTCACTGCTGCCTCTTGAACTCTCAGCCAAGAGTTCAGCTCCCAAGTCCTTTCGGCTTAAAACAGAGCATCCACTGTGTGCTCTGTCAGGAGACTATGGCCACACAAAGGATCCTAGGAGCTAAGAGGCACTTTTCTGTCTCTCGCTAGAACAATCTGGTGACAGAGTCCTGCAGAAGCAGGACGAAAAATCATGCATTTGGAAAGGACAACCAGGAAGTTTAATACACAAGACCCACCAGCCAGAAGAAAGAATTGTGTCAGGGAAGAGATCAGGGGGGCGGGGGGAATTCAGCTGCTAGAAGCTAGAGGACTGAGCCGCAGGAAAAGCAGGCAATCCTGAGCAGATCCAGGACTAGAGACAGAGCCAAGATCACAGATTTTTATTGCTGGAGCTGAAGGCAAGCTACGAGGGTCCCTAGCCTGCCATGAGCCCACCCACAAATGGACTGCAACCCTGCTATATACAAGACCCACTGCTCTGCAGTCTTAAAGCGAGGAAGGGAGCATGTGCATGTTGCAGAATCAAGTCCGAGACATACTGGCCATTGTTATGGTCAACATTTCATCCCTCACCCAATGCCTCTGATTATGTGACCAAAACAGGTCTGCTAAACAGCCAGCCTAAATTTTTCCATGTTGAAACTGCCCCTAAGGGTTTATTGCTGTGACTAGTCAGAATGATTACTGTGTTCTGCCATCTGAAGCAGTGAGCGCTCGAACTCTTTAGCAAGCAGTGCTCTGTAATTGGCTTTAACCTCTGAACCGTCTCACCGACTCCAGCTCTCTGGGAACTATGAGGATTTCAGTCCCATAGTGCTTCCTGGCAGCTGGCAACCAAGACAAAGGGGCTGTAAAGTAATTAAAGATAATACAAATACTTCTCAGATGTTAGGGTTGCGACACTGCCCACTGTGAGGCAGGAAGCTCAAACCCAAGACTCACTTGTCTCATTTTGTGCTGGGGAAGAAAAGTAAGCGAGAGTGTTACAGCTGGATGAGCAGCCTTACCACTGAGTTGCGTTAATTTGTGTCATAACTTAAAACAGTCTGAAATGCATAGCAGCTTTGTTTAAAACACAGTGCAGCAGTTGAGTTAGTGCCACGCATCATCTTCAAAGCATCTGACAAAGTGAGATTCTCCCCAGTGAAAACTCATGTGATAAATCAATTTGTTAGTCTTTAAAAGGGCCACAGGACTCCTTGTTTGTTTTGCTGAGCTAGACTGACATAGCTACCACTTTGGAACAGATCAAGCTGTTGTACCAGCCCAAGCAGATGCTAGCAATGCATCTTTACAGGCCTCTCTTCTGGCAATGGGAAAGAACAGCCATGAATGGCTCTAAAGGGAGCCACATCCCACCCTTCTGAACCAGAAGGCAGATCACACTGCCCTGAGAACTAGGGCTGTGTTCCCACACAGTGGGTTATTTCGATACGGTTGTTTCGAAACAACCGTATATCGAAATAACACTTATTTCGAATGAACAAAATGTTAATTCGAAATAAGGAAAAAAAGCCGGAATTGAAATAGCGATTCCGGACAACAGTTATTTCGAAACGACTCACTGTCGTTTCGAAACAACACGTTCGCATGGCGTTGTTTCGAAACAACCATTGCGAAACAACATTGTTTCGCCCACAGACTAGGTTTAACTTGTTTTGAAACAATCGTGCGTCGTGTGAACAGCCAAAACCTTATTTCGAAACAACCTCCGTTGTTTTAAAATAAGGAGGCTGTGTGAACACAGCCTAGGAGAGCAGAAGGGGGACATTAAAGGGATACTGCCAGACCACACAAGTGTTGAAAGAGTCAGATAGACACGCACTCCCTACTCAAGATAGTTGAGCATTTCAGAAGTTGGCATTTCCCCCTGGAAGCCAGAATGGATCATTTCCAAACACACCTAGTTTAAGATCTCAGGTTGTGATGGTCCAAGAAGCAAGGCCTTCTGAATGACGAGTATTCTCAATGGTCAAGAAAATAGGGCTCTCCTATCTTAGAGAGGAGTCTCAATCCACACGTCAATGGGTATGTCCACACACACTTCTTGTTTCAAAACAACAGAGGTTGTTTCGAAACAAGAAGCGGCATGTCCAAACGACGTTCTCTCATTTCGAAACAACGGGTTCCATTGTTTCAAAACAAGAGCCGTTGTTTCAAAACGACTTAAACACAGTTCTGTTTCAAAACAATGTTGTTTCGAAACGAGTTGTTTCGAAACAACCCTGTTGGGACATGTTGTTTCGAAACAGCGGTTGTTTCAAAACTACTCGTTTCGAAACAACCATCATTTGGACATGTTATGTCGAAATGACAGTGACTTGTCTCAAAATAACTGTTGTCTGGACGTGCTATTTCAATTCCCACTTTTTTCCTTATTTCGAAATAGCTTTTTGTTATTTCGAAATAACTCGTTTTGAAATAAAGTGTTATTTTGAAACAGCTTGTTTCGAAACAAGCACTTGTGTGTGGACATAACCAATAGCAGTTAGAGCTCCTGAACCCAACTTCAACAGGTTTCACTTTACTCAAATCTCCCAGCAGTCAACATTGGCAATTAGCCAGAAAACTTTCAGGCAGAAAGACATCCAAATTCTCACTTCCAAAGAAACCAGTACTACAAACAAGGACTCTTGTGGAACTTAAAGACTAATGAATTTATTTATCGCATGAACTTTTATGAGAGAAAATCCCACTTAAACCAGTGCAGCTCATTGGAAGAGGGCGCAGACCTTCCAACCATCTGCTTTTAGCCTACCAGTTAGAGTAGGATCCCATGTTACATAGGGACTGTTTCCCTCAGTTGTGGTTGTCAATGTCTTTCCCCATACACATATTTGTAGGTACGTTACATCATCTTCCAGTACGCTTTAGGGTACCTGATTACATCCACAAGTGGTGTATGAATTATCTCCATCCTCAGGGCCTGCCCAAGGGTTTGTCACCCTAGGTGAATTATGACTTTGGTGCCTCCCCCCACGTGTTGAGATAATATTTTTTAGTTAGGGAAAAAAATTCACTTCCATCTACTTAGGTGCACCTTAAAACCTGGTACCCAAGGCCACTACCTAGTTTACCTATATGGTTGGGCTGGCTGTTTTCATCCTCCTCCTTAAGATGGGTTCCTGGTAATCATTTAAGAAAATACGCTAAGTAAACCATCATTTCCTTGTTCACATGACAGACAGCAAATTCACTTCCCTGCTGTGGAACAGAAACCAGAGATTCCTTTATACCTGGTAACCTTTATCAGCACTAAGATAGTGCACTCAAGCTAGCTGGCCATCGTTTATATCTGCAGATGCTGTGGTCTAATTATGCATTCATGCAAATGCTCAGACATTGGAGCATCCAACAAGGAGTTCAGAGCCAGCAGACACACTCTGCATGCAGAAACATCCTAACATCACTTCTACACAGATCATTAAGCTATGGTTATTTGCTTCACAGGATGCCTTCTAGCTTTGGGAAGAAGAAAAGTAAAACCATTCTGGTTAAGGAAGAAAGTCTATTGACCATGGCCTTGCTAGATTCAGGTAATGATGACTTCAGGTGTTATTTCCACTTCATATCTGCAGAAGACATTTAAGATTTTTCTAGCTGTTTAGTGCCTGGTCACACAGACCTGCTCCCGGTGTTTTTGCTAAGATTTCTAGCATAACCTCTGTAAACTCACTATTGCCTTTATCCCCCTCTAGTGTCCACATCATGCACAGAGGTTTATAAGCCTCCTACTGCTTCTGAGTTGATCAATCTTTTAGCTCAAATAGCAGTAGAGGCTTGGGCTTTTAGCTCTGCAGTTCCCAAGGTTAGTTCACACAGATAGGGAATGTCTCCAGGCGTGTTATTACTCAAGCTACACAATCCTTAGAGGTAACTTTGGGGATCCTTTAAAGTTAAGAACTCCTAGACTGTGAGCACATGACAGAACAATAAGAGTCTTGTTCCCTGCATTTATACTTCCTTCCTTTGACAAAATAGGATTTTCTCCCATGAAGGCTCACGTGCTAAATAAATAAGTTAGCCTTTAGAAATGCATGAGACTCCTTCTTTGGTCATCTTAAGGTCATGCAATGTTAATACAAACTAGTTGAAGAGTGTTATAACAGCAGGGAGTGAATGGTGCAGTGCTAGTTGCCTGTAGAGTTAATGAAGCAGTTTGGTCAAGTAGTGTATAAATGGAAAGGTGAAATCAGGCAAAGTGTGTGGAAAAGCTGGAGTTGGATGTAGTGAGGCAATTAGTCCACCCAAGTCAACTTTGCACACAGAGGAGGGCGTGTCTCAAAGACAAAACATATAAAAAAAGTTAGCAAAATGGATACATGGAAAAGAAAATACAAGACACGATGCTCTTGATATTTAAGACAAGGTAAAGTAATCACAGTTTGACAAGCAAGCAGTCCTATGGCACTCGTAAAGACTAACAAATTTGTTTATTGCAGGAGATTTCATGGGAGAAAATCCCACTTCTTCAGATGCTTTGAAGATGGGAAACTTACAGAATGGGAGGAAAATTAATGCAGGGAAGTATAAGTCATAGGATCAGGTCTTACTGTTACAGCAAATCAAGGCAGTAGTTTAGATTCAAACACCGGGGAACAGTATATAGAAGAAAATGATGTCAAATCACCTGTTGTAATGAGAAAAAAATCCGTAGTCCCTATTTAACCTTGAGGCGATGGTGTCAAATTTGCATATGAATTCCAGTTCTTTGGCTTCTCTTTGAAGCTTTGATTTGTTATCCATGTGTCTGCGCACAGCTACTAACAAATCATCAGTGGAGTGTTCCCCTACTGATTAGTTTTTGAATGTTGTGATTTCTGATGTCAGACTTGTGTCCGTTAATAACAAAAAATGATTTGACCTCACCTTCCTCTATATGCTGTTTCCCAATGTTTGAATCTAAAATAAACACTTTGATTTGCTGTAAAAGGCTGACTTGATCCTATGACATACTGTCCTGTATCTATTTTCCTCCCATTCTGTAAGTTTCCCATCCTCAAAGCATCTGACGAAGTGGGATTTTCTCCCACAAAAGCTCACGCCATAAACAAATTTGTTAGTTTTTAAAAGTGCCACAGGACTCCGTGCTTGTTTTGCTGAACTCGACTAATGCAGCTACCCCTTTGGAACTAATCACAGTTTGAGTTACACAAAGTAGAAATGAAGAGAATGTTTGAAAGTATAAGCTATTCACCTACAAAGAATAAGTTCTATAGTAAAGTAACATACAACACAATCTGACTCAGTGTAGAAGAGTATTTTAGCATTGCTAGCATGCATATCTGTATGAAGATTGAAGCTAGGTTAAGATATACAAAAAGCAGAACAATAACAATTGAGGAGGGGTCGAGGTGAACTTAATAGGGAGTACAGCAGGGCAGAATGATGTCCCAAATGCTAGGAAGTTCTCACTAATACTTATCTCTGGAACGTCTTAGCAAACCAAGATGTAACTGTCAAACAGTGATCTCTCACAGAAGTACAATACACAATAATTCATGTATAGGCAAAGTAAACAATTACGAGCCCAGTGTTAGTTCTTTTAAACAGTGAAGAAGGTAATTTTAGTAATCTGGGGGATTGTGAAATACCCTTATACAAAAAGGAGATGTCTCCTGAAACCTACAGAGCTCTATTTGGAAACAGGCAATTAAATCAGGCACTAAATTAATTTATGCTCAGTGCAGTGTATCAGATTTAAATCCAGTCCAGTTATTGTTCTTATGAGAAAGGGTCAAAAAATCTTAAAATTCAGTAGAAGATTGCGTGTGTGTTTGTTTGCTCCTAGTATGGTCTTTTCTATGATTTGAAATGATGATTTCAGTATTATCTCTGGAAGTTGTTAAACTGATCAGTTTTGTATTGCTCTAAATTTAAGTACTACCAGCACAAGAATGTCAATTTATGGAACAAAGATCTGAAGTGCAATTCATTCAATTATGTAGGGCTAGGAAAGCAGTATTTTAGCTTTCCATGGCCAAGTTCTTGTGTGTTACCTTTGAACTGCAGAATTTCTCTATGGATTATTTTAGCAATAAATACTGGTTTCCCACTCCCTTTACATTTTAAGAAGATTAGGATGGTCTCACCCTTAACTTGGCTGTCTTTGGTGTTCTCGGGTGGTAGTAGGATCTTCTCACCGTCTCTTATCTTCAGGAAAGCTTCCTCTTTCCCAAGCTGGGCTTCTGGTTGGAATTTGGGGCCCAGAACCCAAACCCAAAGATTTTTAATCCATGAAGGCCTTAGGTAAAAGAAAAATCAAATGACAGATCACACCTTGCCTGAAGCAGATAGCCACTCTTTCTCGGGCAGTGCAAGACAACTCTGCACTTAGAATCTGTTGATCTTTAGATGAGGCTGCTTCCACTCATCCTTTGGTAGTGCCTTTCTTATGCTTCCTTCTACCATTCAAACAAGGAGTCCTGCGGCACTTGTAAAGAGTAACAGTAAATAAATACAATAAATTTGTTAGTCTTTTCAAGTGCTTCTAGTGTAGTGGCTAGCACCTCTGCTTAACATGCAGAAGGTCCTGGGTTCAATTCCCACGGGGTTGGACTTGATGATCTCATGAGGTTCCTTCCAGCCCTATGATTTGATCTGACTCCTTGCTTATTTTCCTGAACTAGACTAAGACAGCTACCCCTTTGGAACCTTTTCCATTCACATGAGCCACCAAGTTCAACCATCACCCAGAAAGATCATTTTCATGATTTTGTTGGCTTTTCATTGGTCATGCCCAAAAATGTGATGTTCTACCTTCAGGTTTGAGGTGACAAATCCATCTTTTTGGCAATTTGGGGTCACCGCACACTTTTACCCATCCAGTAGGTGGTATCCATATTCAGAAAAGCTAATTTTTCTATGCAATTTCAATTAATTCTTATTTTGCATTATAAGTGTATAGTACTAACAAAATCTAAGATGTTTTTAGTTTGGTTCTCTGTTCATTCTTCTTGAAACAAGATGTTCAGTTTGTGTATCATTTTCTCACCATTTCATTAATCTTGAAGTTATGCTTCATTCTTTTTGCCATTAGCTCTAATTTGAGGAGAAATTTTCCCATCTTGCCTGCCAGTATAAGAAGATTTGATCCCCAATTTAATTTCAAATAAATTCCAGAGTTCATTATTCTAACTTCTAATACTGAGTACGCTAGCAATTCTGTTTTTGATGTTATCTAGAATAATGTCTAGAGGAAAAAGCAAGGAACATGGATTTCTAACCGGTGGTATCCTATGCTAAATTTTCATTCACTATTCTTAATCTCTAACATTTCTATCTCTACATCCAATAGCTTGTGCATAGTGTAATACAGTGGTTTCCAACCAGTGTGCCATGGCACACTGGTGTGTCGTAGCAACACCCAAAGTGTGCCGTGAGAATCTGCGAGAGCTAGCGCTCCCTCCCTGCTCAGCCCAGCCACGTGGGCTGTGCAGGGCTGGCAAAAAGCAGTGGCAGCATTTGGGGTAGGCAAAGCAGGCAGCTGCCTAGGGTCCCAAGCAATAAAGGGTCCCGTCCTCAATTTGGTGGACAGAAATTAAAATATAGAAATTGTTCCCATCTAGCAGAGCTAGTAGGGCTGGAAGCCTGAGCACTTTTGACTCTTGGCTCATCAGGGCAAGCTATCATTAGGATCTGTGCTTCATCTGAATTGCAGATTTCACAATTATCTGCCCATCACCTTCATATTGACATGCTAAAAAAGCAGGAGCAAGCAACAGACAGCACAATAGTAGGAACTTTTCCCTTGGGCTCAGTTTTTAATTCCTCAGTGTGGCCATTTATTCTACCATTTTTTAATTTTGTGAAATACTGCCTTTTCCTTTTCTTTTTTTCCCCCTATTCTTTTGCCTTTTCCTGACTTTGTGACAATTTTTAGTTTGGCTTTGGTTAGATCAGTTTACCAGCTAGGTCCATATAGGCTGCTACATATAAATACAGTGCTGCCCTCTCAGATGATCATTACAGCTGTGTGTGATGTCTGTGCTGTATATTTTTTAGCTTCTTCTGGACTTACTATTTAATATTTTTGAGGGGGCAAGAGTCTTATAAACTTGAGTACTTCAGAGAATTTCACTGAAATTTGGTGTTTTTTTCATTTATAGCTACACACTAGGCACCTTTTTTACTTATTTTTAGTTATTATAATTATTTGTATTAAATGTCTAGTGCCCATAAACCCAAGCCTATATGAAACATTTGTAAGATTTGACTGCCAAAATTTTAAATGTGGTATTT